>CM028357.1:40609371-41209371 GCA_016618105.1 Dendrobium huoshanense
GTGCCATGACTGTCATCTTTGATGAGATGATACATGGAGCAAGTTGAATGCTATGTGGATGATTTGGTCGTCAAAAGCAAGGTCCGCGAAGATAACCTCAGAGATCTGCGAATCGTTTTGAACGTCTGGGCAAATTGATTTAAAGATGAATCCTTTAAAATGCGCATTTGGAGTCAATGCAGGAAAGTTCTTAGGGTTCATAGTTCGCTACCGTGGCATTGAGATAGATCCTCTATGATCAAGGCCATAGTAGATTTAAAACCTCCTAAGAGTCTTACCCCAGTTGAGATCCTTTCAGGGTAAACTAGCTTTCCTGCGGAGATTATCTCCAATCTTTATGGTAGGTGTCATCCTTTCTCTGCACTAGTAAAGAAGGATGTCCGATTCCATTGGGATGAGAGTTATCAGGAGGCCTTTGAGAGCATAAAGCGCTACCTAATGAACCCCCCTGTTTTAGCTGCACCTATCCCAGGTAGGCCGTTGATTCTCTACACTACAGCCCTTGATGAGTCTTAGGTGCATTGTTGGCTCAAGAGAATGAGGAAGGCAAGGAGAATGCCTTGTACTACCTAGCAGGCGACTAATACCTGCAGAGCTTAAGTACCCAGCGATAGAAAAGCAATGTTTAGCCTTAATCTTCGCGGTACAGAAGCTTAGGCATTATATGCTATCACATAAGATCAATCTGATCTCTCGAGTCAACCCATTGTAGTATGATGACCCGTCCGACCCTTCAGGTCGTCTAGCACGATGGTCTATGATACTACTGCAATTTGATATTACTTTTGTTCTCAGCGGGCTGTCAAAGGACAGGCTCTAGCTGACTTTTTGGAGATCACCTGATCCCTGCTGATTCCCCACTCAACGATGAGCTACCTGATGAATTCATTATGAGTGTGGATGAACAGGAGTCCCCTACTTGAGAGTTTTACTTTGACGGTGCGTCATCCGTTAAAGCTTCAAGCCCATACGAAACTCCTATAATTAGGGTAGGATTAAGCCTGATTTTTGTGTCTTCTGATGGTCATACTCTACGGTACTCCTATAGTTTATCAGAACCTCGTACTAATAATGAAGCTGAGTACGAAGCTCTGATTTTGGGGTTAGAGTTGGCCATTCAGATGAGTCTTACGCGGGTGAAGATCTTTGGAGACTCCCAACTGATAATCAATCAAGTAGCGGGAGTCTACAAAGTACTTAAGCCTGAGCTCATTCCATATCATAATAAGCAATGGAGCTCCTGAGCTTAATACCAGAGGTAACTTTGGCCAATGTCCTAGATCTGAAAATGGAAAAATGCAGGCATTGGCCAAGTTAGCAAAAGAATTCTACCCTACTGGAAATTCAGTGCCTATTATTTGTCCAGTATCGTCAAGCTCTGTGCCCGCAGACTTGTCTACTCCCAATCAGACCCTTGCGTGTTTGCTGGGAGGAGGAGTCAGATGGAGAGAACCCTTCATAGAGTATTTGAAACATGGTAGGCTTCAGATGATAGGTCTCTCGCTGCTCAAATTAGAAAGAGAGCCTATCATTCGCCTATGTAAATAAAACTCTATATCGACGCTCTTTTGACCAAATGTGGTTGAGATGCCTCAGTAAAGAAGAGGGTAAAAGAGTCATGAGCGAGATACATGAAGGGCTTTGTGGTGCCCATCAGTCTGGACCTAAAATGAAAGGCAGAATTAAAGCCTTGGCTACTACTGGCCGACTATGATCCACGATTGTATGGAGCACGCTAAGAGATGCCACCAGTGCCAGATTCATGGCACGGTGATTCACCCACCTACCCCCTAATCCGTTGCACCTACTGTTTCTCTGGCCATTGGAGGGCTGGGCACGGATGTGGTGGGTCCTATAGACCCTCATTCCTCTAAGGGTCATAGGTTCATTTTAGCCGCCACTGATTACTTCTCTAAGTGGGCAGAGCCTGTCCCACTTAAGGAAGTTAAATCAGAAGATGTGATGCGCTTCTTTCGCGATAACATTGTTTATCACTTTGGTGTTCCGCGCCGTATAATCTCAGTTAACGGCCCGTCCTTTAGAAGCACCAAAATTGTCAGATTTGCCCGCCGCCATAACATTAATTGGCGATACTCGTCAATTTACTACCCTAAAGCCAATGGCTTGGCAGAGGCATTTAATAAGACTCTTGTACAACTGATAAGAAAAATCCTCGTTGCAAATAAGAGAGAATGGCATGATAAGTTACCTGAAGCATTATGGGCATATAGGACTACCTACCGTACTCCTACCCAGTCCACCCCATATGCTTTAGCTTTTGGGGCTGAAGCTGTCCTCCCACTTGAGGTCGAGCTCCCCTCACTGCGTGTCGCAGTTAGTTACAATCTATCTGAGGAAGATAATGCCCGACTAAGGTTGAAAGAGCTAGATGGTTTAGATGAGCTTCGCTTACGAGCTTATCAATACCTTAAGCTAAGTCAAGCTCGAATGATACGACACTACGAGCGCCTTGTTAGACCCCGTGCTTTCCGGGTAGGCGAGTTAGTTCTTGTTTTGCGTAGGCCTATCATCTCGCACCATCGGCGAGGTGGTAAGTTTGAGCCTGTTTGGGAAGGCCCCTTCGCTGTAGAGCAAGTCTATGAAGGTGGTGCCTACCTACTTGTTGATGCAAATGGCGTTCACCCGATGCCTGTCATCAACGGACAGTACTTGAAAAAGTACTATGCCTGAGTCTAGTACTTCACAGGGGAGCCTCCCTACCGCCTGTAATATCCCTCTGTATGTGTAACTCCTAAAAGGATCTCTTTTACTTTTCAGCAATCTGCGTGGTCACGACGATTTGTCCTCTACCACGCGACGTTGCTTAGAAGAGTATGAAGCCATACTTAGAGGTGATACACCAATACGTCGTAGGGATGTTTTGTACTTTGGTCTGTGCGCACCAATCACATTGGTGCTATCGCATAGAGTTTTCAGTTCGTTCTCCCCTTTGTAGGGCTTAGTCCCCCAGTTTCACCTGTCGCCCCAGGTGTGGTCTGGGATATCAAAACTAGTAGTTTGAGTCTAGTTTCTGAGATGTGATACTGGGTCCACACCACACCCTGACAGTCATGTATGGTGATGGAAATCCACTATCCCAAATTAAGTTTCTTTGTCCTATCAGTCCTGATCTGATAGGTGTAGCCCCTAATCCATTCATATGAGTTGAATGTGATCAGGGATGCCAGAGTCATGGGTTCAGACTCTTTTTGAGATAGGATACTGGGTCCACACCATCCCACGCTAGATAAATATGATAGTGTTGATCCTCTATCCTGATGATGATTTCGGTTGTACATTAATTTCAATATGATTGTGTTCCCCAGTTTCACCTGTCGTCCCAGGTGTAGTCTGGATTACCAAAATCATCCAATACTCCTAATTTAAAAATTCATGTGTGATAAAGGAGGGGAGCTCTTAGTAGAGCAAAACCGGTTGCCCTTGTTGCAGGAGGAACCCGGTAAAACTCTCCAAAAGCACAAATTTCTCAGTTCTGTTCATGTGGCGAATATGATCAGGGTTAAAAAAATAATAATAATAATAATAAAAAAATGGAAGCTCTTAGGAGGACCAAAACCCGGTTGCCCTTGTCGCAGGAGGAACCCGGTAAAACTCTTTAAGAGCTCAAATTCCCCAAAAATTTCTCTTTCTCCTCCCTTAAGAGTACTTTGACAATCTCTTCAAGGTTGAGTTCCAACCTAGTTGGTCGATCAATTTAAATGATTTTGAATGCATTCCTCCGTTAGTGATGTAATACATTATGTTTTGAGATGTAACCATCACTACCTTTTGGGCTTAGGTCTTTCTGAGAAGAGATCGCCCCATGCTGCCCTCTTTTGGCAGTCTACCTCCTATTCATGAATTACTTTGAGCTGCCAGAGTAGTCATATGAATGTGGCAGTGTTACCCTCACTCCGCACAGGGTCCTACCTGATTAGGGTAGGTGTTACCACTATGGTCTTATGATAATCATAAATCTCACTCATGATTATTAGATTAGGTGTCAGGTGTGCTCCCTAGTCACCTCAGAGTTGTTTCCTTAGCTGTGATGTAGTACACCCTCCCTCAGGTGTTAGCATCACATCCTCAGGAGCTTAGCATTTCTAGTAGAAGATCAGCTCCCTAGTTTCTTTACTCACTCACTTTCAGCATTCGTTCCCTACTCTTAGCTGCTGGAGTAGCCCTACAGATGCTGTTTGGTTGTTTTTTACTTCTCACAGGGTCCTATCCGATCAGGATAGGTGTTACCACTGTGACCCTCTTGATGATTCTTCACTCTTATTCATGATTACTGTCCTCAGGTAGTAAATATGTCCCTTTACTACCTAGAGCTGTTTTTTTTATAGTGATGTAGTATACCTTGCCTCGGATATCAACATCACTACTTTGAGAACTTTGAGCTTCTAGCAGAAGATCAGTTATCCTACTCCTTTTCGTGACCTATCCCAACATTCATACACTAGGCCCAGTCGCCAGATTGGTCTTATGAATGAGTTGAGATCACTTTCACTTTTCACATGGTCCCACTAGTTCATGTGGGTGTTACCACTATGAAGTTTTACTTACTCAGAGTTGTTGCCCTTAGTGGAGAGAATACTTCCTCACTACTTTGACTTTTTTTCTCTCACTTGGTGATATGGGGCATCACACCTTAGATGTTACCACCACCTTTTCCTTGAGTTTTGATCCTCTAGTAGAGAGTCGGCTCTTTCAGATGCTTTTACCACTTGTTTTCCCATCGAGACCTGACTCCGAGCTGCCGGAGAGGTCCTTTGGATGTTTTGATCTTGTTTCTACCTCTTACAGGTTTCCCATCAGTTAGTATGGGTCCACCACTGTAGCCTCTTTGAGGATTAGTTTTACCAGGCGTAGTCCTGCCTTCTGTAGTTGAGGTGCCCCCTCGCTACTCGAGTTCTTTTTACTCCTTTGGAATGAGATCGCCCCTTTACACACTTTACAGCGGGTATATCTCTTCCAGCCTTCTGGAGGGATGTCGTTCTGATGTCTTCTCCCCCCTTTTTGTTTAGGGTTAGGGTTCTCTAGGAGATCCTGACAGCATTTGGATACTCATGGCCACGACGATTTGTCCTCTACCATGTGGTTACCAGGTTGCTAGAAAGGGTTCCCTAGGTGGTTCTGCCCTCAAAATTGTCCCATTTACTTACCTCTTTTTCCCTCACATCCCTACACAGATGCGTGTTAGGCTGACGTCGAGGTGACTTTTGACCTTCTATCCTGCCGTTTGAAATGAACAGACAGATAGTTGAGTTTACCTGGTAGAGAGGACCTGACAGAGCACCTGACAGGTACTCCTCGCCACGCTCTCGTTTGCACTGTCCTGATCAGACAGGCATCAGAGCCCGACTCTTTATTCACTCAGTTGAAATGACTGAGTGGGTATTGAGCCCTTCTTCATCTGCAAGACCGCACTGGCTACAGCAGATGTCGAAGCTTACCCGTTGAGTGAGCCCGACAGAGTCCCTGGGAGGCGCAATTCCTCAACGTTTCTTTCTTTTACTTCGGATGTCCTGTAAAAGACTAAGCAGGCTTCCATTTCGTGGTTCATGAGCTTCTTACTGAGGTCAGGCAGAAGTAGTGGCCACCCCAATCCACTGTTCCGAAAGGAGCAGGAGGGGCGGGATCCTTTCACCCTCTACCCGCTGTCCAGATACGGTCAGCCTGGTAGTTGGTTTTACTTTACCGTTGAGTGAGCCCGACAGAGTCCCTGGGAGGCGCAATTCCTCAACAACCCTTTACTTCGGATGTCCTGTAAAAGACTAAGCAGGCTTCCATTTCGTGGTTCATGAGCTTCTTGCTGAGGTCAGGCAGAAGTAGTGGCCACCCCAATCCACTGTTCCGAAAGGAGCAGGAGGGGCGGGATCCTTTCACCCTCTACCCGCTGTCCAGATGCGGTCAGCCTGGTAGTTGGTTTTACTTTACCGTTGAGTGAGCCCGACAGAGTCCCTGGGAGGCGCAATTCCTCAACAACCCTTTACTTCGGATGTCCTATAAAAGACTAAGCAGGCTTCCATTTCGTGGTTCATGAGCTTCTTGCTGAGGTCAGGCAGAAGTAGTGGCCACCCCAATCCACTGTTCCGAAAGGAACAGGAGGGGTGGGATCCTTTCACCCTCTACCCGCTGTCCAGATGCGGTCAGCCTGGTAGTTGGTTTTACTTTACCGTTGAGTGAGCCCGATAGAGTCCCTGGGAGGCGCAATTTCTCAACAACCCCTTTACTCGGATGTCCTGTAAAAGACTACACAGGCTTCCATTTCGTGTCTTCTTTACTTTTGCTAAGGTCAGGCAGAGGTATCGAGTCACCCCAATCCACTGTTCCGAAAGGATCAGGAGGGGCGGGATCCTTTTCACTTTCCACCCCGCTGTCTAGATACAGTCAGGCGGGTAGCTGGTCTTACTTGGTAGAGAGAGCCTGACAGAGCACCTGGCAGGAACTCCTCGCCTCTTTTCTTTGTGTGTCCTGTTCTGATCAAACAGGCACCAGATTTCGTGGCTCCCTTTATTTGTCTCCCTGAGTGGGCCGGGCAAATACTGAGTCACCCCAATCCACTGTCCTG
Source organism: Dendrobium huoshanense (assembly GCA_016618105.1). Classification (NCBI taxonomy): domain Eukaryota; kingdom Viridiplantae; phylum Streptophyta; class Magnoliopsida; order Asparagales; family Orchidaceae; genus Dendrobium; species Dendrobium huoshanense. Next base: position 40,615,946 of record CM028357.1, read on the forward strand.
AAATAGGCAGGAGGAGATGGGATTCTTTCACCTTCTATCCTGCTGTTTGAAATGAACAAGCAGGAAGTTGGTTTGACTTACTTGGTAGAGAGGGCCTGACAGAGCACCTGGCAGGAACTCCTCGCCATCCTTTTCCCTGAGTGTCTTGTTCTGATTAGGCAGACACCAGGCTTTGTGATTTCTTTGTTTGCTGACCCGATTTGGTTATGCAGATACTGAGTCACCCCAATCCACTGTCCTGAAATAGGCAGGAGGAGATGGGACCCCCTTCACCTTCTACTCTGCTGATTCGATATAGTCAGGCAGATAGTTTGTGTGCTTTTACTACTCTACTTTTGATTCTCTCTTTAGCTCTACCCACTTCATAGGACAAGGCAAGGAGAGATACCACCTTACTTTTTCACCCTTGAGGTGATCTTTACCTTTTTCACCCTAGTGGTGATCTTTACTGTTGATTCTCCTTTCCGCTCTGCCCTCGCTATAGGGTAAGGCTATAGAAGAATCCCCTTACCTCGTTTTCACCTTTTTAGGTGATCTTTACCTTTAGTCCTTCTCTTGGCTCTGCCCCTACCACAGGGTAAGGCCATGAGAAGACCATGCTACCAGTTCACCATTTTGGACGATTCTTGATTTGTGCACTGCTGCTTTTCACTCTATCCTAGGCTCTACCCTCGCTGTAGGGTAAGGCCAGGAGAAGAGTTCTCTACTTTTCTTCTATCTTTTTGATGCTCATATTTTCTCTTGTACCTTCTCTGGCTTAGTCGGTCAACGCCAACACGAGCGGTTCACTAGTTGTTCGCCACTCCTGTTGGGGGTCCGTTTGTTGACCTCGATTTTGCCCAGAATCGGGATCGAACAGTTGATTTGGTCAAATTGACCAAGTTAGACCCCGGAACCCCCTCCAATAGGTTCAGTAGGTCGAGTCGAGCATGTTGGACCCGGGCTTTGACCCTGGGTCAACCCGGTTGACCAAGTCAACCAAGGTTGACCACCTAGCCCATTAAGAGCCCAAATCTTTTTTTAATCAAATCCAATCTCCTTTTTGGCTCGAACCCACGTCCCCCTTGACCTATTTGACTGGGTTGACCAGGTCCATGGTTGACTTGGTCAACCCAAGTCTTAAATAGGTCATAATGACCTATTTAAGTACATTTAAAGGCTCATTAAGGGAAATAAAAGCCTCCTTTCGTTTTAAAACTCAAAATCCCGCCCAAATCACTTGATCTAGCATGGTGATGGACGGTGGATCGAATCGTGGCCGTTGAGATTCAATTCAAGCCTTTAAATATTGATTTTAGGGTTCCAATTAAGGGATCTTGCAATCTATTTCCCCTAAGCCCGAGATTTTTCGTGGAGAGCTTGAGAGAACCCTCCTCTGCACTTCCCATGTAGATCCCGACGGAAACGCTCGCCGGCGGCGAGATCCCGGCGACCCGAAGGCTTGGACGGTCAAAGTTTCGATCCACTCAATCCGGAGCTCGTTTGATCGAGGATTCAAGAGGAGAAACTTACGAGGACAGTCTACAAGCTCAACCGTGTCAAAATCTCAGAGATCCCACGGTGAAATCTCCTTAAAACTCTTAGAATAGCTTACACCCCACAGATCTAAATAGCTTTTTGAAAAGCTCGTTTTAATCCAAATCAAATCTCCCCCATGATTTCTGTTCATCCCTAGAGTACGTGTTTAAAATTTCGTGCAATTTCGTCCATCCAATTGAGAGAACGAGACAATTTTCTTTTTAGGGTTTCGGTTCCCTGTGCATGCGCAGAGGAAGATGAAGTTTCTGTTCATCGTACTGTACGAAATATTTCGTACCGTACGATATAGTCGTACTGTACAAAATTTTTTCGTACAGTACGATATATTGTAACAAGAAAGAATAAAAACACTTTTTTTTGTGTGTTTTATCTTTCTGTTCATCGTACTGTACGAATTTATTTCGTACAGTACGATCTAGTGTGACAGAAAACTTTGAAATTACATAACTTCGTCGTTTTAAGCCCGCTGTCGACGCACAGCACCTTGTTTTGGATGTATTTTGAATTCTGCATTGTTTAAAACTATTTTTAGATAAAAATTTTATTTATATTTTCTGTTATTTCAAAAACAGTAAAACTGCTTTATTTTAAAATATTATTTTATTATTTTTTAAGCTTGTAAAATCCGTATCTAATTCGTTTTAGATCGGATTTTGACATATAACCCCTTAAATTTTTTAGAAAATTGCCCACTTTATTTTAAAATTATGTTTAGGACCTAACTCTTGCTGTTTGGATAAGAGTTCTATTTTAAATTTCTATTTTAAGTTTTTTTTTTTTATTAATTAAATATTTACTACTATTATTATTTTAAAATTAAAAAAAAAATATTTTCAAACCTTTTTAAAACCTCGGTTGGATGTTCAGTGGGTCTCCCCTATATTTATGTACTATGAATTGATTTATATTTAATTACTTTATTTTCAAAAAAATATCTATCTATATTTATAAGTATTTCCAAATTATTTTTAAAATTACTTATAAATTAAATCCTCTAATTTTGGGAGACCCACCATTGCATGAAATTTTAGACATGGATCTTATGTGTGAATAACAATCATGGGGGAGAGGATTAGTGGGTGATTGAGTTCCAATCATTCACTAATCCCTTCATTAGGTGTCTGTCCCTTTTATTTTTCGTAGATTGCATGTGTAGGTCGCACCACGGGCACTTAGTCTAGGCTCTCCTAGATTTAAGGACATGGCGTGTTTATTTTTTTTATGTACTCCATGCATTTACTATCTTGAGGGTTAGTACGAACTTCAGTTTAAACCCACATGACGTAGTGACACCTTAAGGACAATAATTAAGGACCCGTCTAGCGAACTTAGAAGTTTTCTAGGAGCTAGGATAGATCATTGATTGACACCAAAACCTCAACATTTAAACTTAGTGACATCATAAACCCCTCAGAATTTTCTAGGAATTTTTAGGAGCTTTTAGAGCCCTTAATTAACTAACCCTAATTAACTGGTTAAATAAGGCCCCGAGACCTTCCGAAAAATGCAATAATTACATATTAGGTCAGAAAATTACCTATAATACCTTGAATTGACCAGAATATGACCCTCGACCTTAGATAAATAGAACTCCTTAGTTTGACTCTAGGTTGACCCTTAATTTGACCATAGGTGGAAATTACCGTTTTGCCCCTAATAAATTATTAAAAATCTCAAATTTTCTCCAAACACTTGGGAACACTTTCTTAGGTCATCCTTGATCTTTGGGAGTGATTCCAATCAGTTTGGAGCTCGTTTGGATCAAAACAGTAAAATTGGCCCTTTCCTAGTTAATTTAGAAAATTCCCTTAAATACCCTATCTTTAGAAATTCATAACTAAATGTAGAAAATTCTAAATTAGGCAAACTCACTTGTATTAGACTCCAATTAGGGCCTAGTATTTATTGAAAATCTTAGGTTTCCAGAAAATGACCTATATTAGAAAGTCAACTTTTTGGTCAACCCCAGCCTATAGTCTAGGGCCCGAAACTTAGAAAATTCATAACTTTGCCTAGAGAACTCCGATTTCAGCCTACTACCTGTCTAACTACTCGTATTAAGGTCTAGTATTTTCCTAAGGTGATAGGAGATCCAGGCTTAGCCTTTTTACCATAGTGACTTTTTGGACCCTTTGTCTAGTTTCTAGGAGGGCCCAGGACTTTCCAAAATTGGCTAATATAACTTTAACTTCAAATATCATCACCCTAAGTTCCTAAAATTGATCAACAAACTATATTAACTAAAATGCACCCCAATTCACTAATATTTGAATTTCAACAAAAATTTCCTTTTTTTTTTTGGCCTTCAACAAATTTGAACTTTAGACAATTTTAATTAATTACCCTGCCTAGGACCTATCCAAACTACACAAGCCTTACACACACATAGAATGGTTTGCTAGGGCACCACTTCTAGATCTAGGTTAGGCCGCTGGGTTTTATTTTTCTGCTGTGTGCCGGAGCTTTCCGTGGTTTTCATTGCATGCTGTTTGAAAAATGATTGGTGTGTTTGCTTACTTTCTCTGCACTCTGTATGTGAGCGTTAGATTTACCCCTAGGTTAGGAGCGCCATATATATACTGTTCTTTCGTGCAGGTGGCCATGCTCAAGCTAATAAAAAGGGGGGAGCATTATGATTATTTCTAATAATATTTTTATGCAGGTGCTTGCTCAGCTCCCCCTAAATAAAAATGAGGGCTAAATTAATTATAACTGCACAGATGGAGCGCTTAGCCCTCAAAATTAAGAGCATGGCTTGGCACAGGGTCAATGGTGTTAGCATTTTTATTTTTATATAAACTGCTTGGGATGATTTTCATTAGGATAACCTTGCAGGGATTCTTAGATTTATTGTTTTTCAATTAATGTAAAAATTTGTATGTAATAATTGTTAAGAGTTGTGAAAACAACCTTTGAGTTGGGATATTCTTTTCCAGCTTGAATTCTGAAAGAGGAAGGCATCCCTAAGGGGAGAGTCTTCTTCCATTTGGAAGATCGAGCTGGATGGCTTTAGATATCCAAAGAGAAAAGGCAATACCTCCATATTGGGGGAATTGTTTCTTCGTTTGGATATTCAAGCCACGACGGATCCAAGGAGTCCAAGGAGGAGAGATCCAAGGAGGAGAGATCCAAGAAGTCTAAGGAGAAGATACCCATAAGACTAAAGATTTGAAGACCCAATATCTCACTCAAAGTTGTTGGCGTCTGTCATAGGCTTAGAAAATCCGGGTTGTATGCAGTGGTGCCCGGCCACTTTACTTTTCTGCATACCCTGGGTTATAATTAAAGGGCAGTTGGCCTATGGACATTTACTTGATTAGTTGGATTTATATTGATGTGTTTACATGGTTGCGTAGTAGAATTACCTGCTTTTTCTAGGCTTCTTTCTTGCATGCCGCTCTTGTTTTCGCCTGGATTCCGTTAGGCTCTCTAAGGACTAAAAATTCTTCTACTCATAACTAACTCCTAAAAGTTTAGGTTTTAAATAACATAGAAACTTAACGAACCTAGGGAACTGCCGGAACCGTCCGGGGTCGCATGCATATTACTGCATCTTCTCTCTCCTTCTAATAAGACATCTCCCTGTCTGCGGGTAGAGTCCGGATAATCTGACCTATGAGGATGAAGTGCCGGACCTAGGGAGACTCAGTCTTTTCTAAAAATTATTTTATATTAAGCCTGTTTTTAAAATCCAAAGCATTCATGAGCTGACATTTCAACTAGCATGCATTGCATTAGTAACCAACTAATTAAGATTTAATTGCATTAGCTAGGGGCATTCACCCAACATAAGTCCATGACCACTTAGGAAATTCTCTAGATGTCGGTCCTACTTCCAATAACTGTACCACCCACCTATCTTTCATAACTGACTTAATTGCATAGTTTTAAAGCGACTAGGTGGTTAGCTGGCTCCCCCAATCCAGGTCGGGATAAGTCCAGATCTTTGCATCGCATTAGCTAAGACACTGGTCTTAGTGTGTGTCGAACACTAAAGTCCAAATTAGATTTAAGATTCGAGGCTACTACATTCGGTCTCGTAGTAAGCCTTAAATAGTAGGTAGGTCCTTTCTTTTCAAGGACCCTAAATCCTACTTATCCGCGTTACAGGATGACGCCACCTCCATCCTTCTCTCACGCATGTGGTTGATTGTTTGTCTTTCTTTTTCCAGTTTCTCTCTAGTGCCCTAGAGCCTCCGAATGTTGGTTTGAGCCACGCATGTCGTTTCAGCCCTTCGGACCTTTCTTCCATTTGAGTAGGATTTCCTAGTCTATACCCTTGTGCCGATCCCATTTTAAGAGAGGATAATGTATAATCCTTAATCGAGAGTTTTCTCAGGCTCCGGCCTGGGATGTAATTAACCACGGGGGCTTGCGCCCGTGGGAAACTTGGTCCCACATCTACTAAACCCCATTCGAGCTCTTGCATCGGGTGGGGGAAACCCGTGACTAGGTCGTGTATATTACTATCCATCGAGGTGTGTTGGCGTCAGCCTCTATCCTCAATGGTTAGTCGTATGCACGATCCAATCTGCCCTTCCAATCGACCAGTTCGTGCGGTGTTCCTTTCGGAGGTCCACACCTATCTCCTACAAACAGGCCATCAAACACTCACAGTGGCGTGCCGCTATGGAAGAAGAAATCCACGCTTTACAACGTCAACATACGTGGTCTCTAGTCTCACCGCCACCTAACAAACCTGTGCTGGGCTGCAAGTGGACGTTTAAGATCAAACGACTCCCTTCAGGACAAGTGGACCGGCATAAGGCAAGATTGGTGGCACTTGGAAATAGACAAAATTTTGGGGAAAACTACACAGAGACATTCAGCCATGTCGCGAAAATGCCGACCATTCGATTGCTTCTAACACTAGCTCTGAACAGGCAATGGAACATTCTCCAACTAGATATATCCAATGCATTTCTGCACGGGGACCTTACCGAGGATATCTATATGAAACAACCGCAGGGATTTATCAATCTCAACTACCCAACCACGGTTTGCAAACTGCACAAATCACTATATGGCCTTAAACAGGCGCCAAGACAGTGGTTTCAAAAGCTCACCAATTTTCTTCAAAACCGCGGATTTCGATTTAGCCGCTCTGATCCCTCTCTGCTCATTTACACTCACAATAACATTCAAATTTACTTTCTTACCTATGTTGATGATATCATTCTTACAGGAAACAATCACAACGCAATTCAGTCTCTTCTACAGGAACTCAACTCAGCGTTTGCTCTCAAACAATTAGGAAACGTTAACCTCTTCTTGGGAATACAGGTCCAGACTCACTCGCAAGGTCTATTCCTCACACAATCTCATTACGCGGCATCTCTGCTGCAATCGGTGGGAATGACGGAATGCAAAAGCGCTCCTACGTCAATGGCTTCCACCTCCAGCTCCAAACACAACACATCATAGCCGTTCTCTGACCCATCTCTCTACCACAAACTGGCTGGATCGCTTCAGTACTTATCAATCACTCGACCAGATATCGCGTTTGCAACAAATAAAGTTTGCCAACATATGCAATCTCCCACGGTTCAACATTATAAAGAGCTCAAATGCATCCTTCGATACATCAACGGAACACTCTCCTTCGGCCTGCCGATTGTCACAGGTGATCTTCACATCCACTCATATACCGACGCAGACTGGGCGTCCGACAACACAGACAGAAAATTGATTTCCGGTTTCTGCAACTTTATCGGACCAAACCTTATATCTTGGACAGTTAAGAAGCAAGTGACGGTAGCAAAATCATCCACAGAAGCCGAGTATAGATCCCTATCAGCTGACATCTCGGAGGTTATTTGGCTAAGACGCCTTGCTGCGGAACTTCAAATAGAGCAGAAAACTCCAACTACGATATACTGTGACAACATCTCAGCAATCGCCATAGCCAAAAACCCTGTCTTTCATGCCCGGACAAAGCATATCGAAATTGACTATCAATTTAAACGACAACACATAGCATCCGGTGACATTCAGATCCAACACATACCGTCTCAGCACCAGATTGCCGATATTCTCACAAAGCCACTCTCGGTTTTTCGTTTCAATGAGCTCAGACACAAGTTAACCATTCAATCAAACGAATGCCTCACTTGAGGGGGGATGTCAGAGCCTCTATGCACACTAAGCATCACGCAGCATAAAACCATATAATACTTCTGTACTAACCTTTATAAATAGCTCTGTACCCAAAAACTAATTAATAAGATTTTCTATTTCATCTTTTCAAGATACAATTACTCTCGGTTTATTCTGCTCGTCCAAGAAGATCTGCTCTTCTATCAACCATAAAGTCTTTCAATCATGTAAAAACTGGAGAGAAATATAAAGCATCAAAACTCTTGAGACCCTTAACCATTACAACTATTGAAGAGAAATGCAAAGTACCCTATAACTCTTGAAACCTTAAATCATTGTGTGACTGCTAAAATGAAATGTGATTCATATATAAAAAAAATAAAATAATAATAATAATTAAATGTGATTCATATATATATATATATATATATATATATATATATATATATATATATATATATATATATATATATATATATATATATATATATATATATATATATATATATATATATATATATATATATATATATAAAGTGATTCATAGAAACTCTAGAACCCCTTAATATAACAAAAGGCTTATTAAAATCCTGCCAAAGCTAATGGATTTCTCTAGTTGAGTTTTTTTGGTCTCTATTAAAATAGATTTAAAATGTAAGGGCATATGTAATTTCATAATTGACCTATATAAGTAGAGCTGCGTCCAATATCTCCATGTAATAACTTTTTCACTCATTATGATCTATTGGTTGAGAGCTTTGACTACCAATCAAAATATCGTGTATTTGAAGCTTACATATATATATGATATGTGTATGAGTTTATTTAATTGACCAATAGGTATGACTTTGCACTCATCAAAAGTGGCTTGAGATTCATATTTCTTTATCGATTGCATAAATTGTAGTTGCATGCTATGAATCCCAAAAACTAAGTACGTTGTATAGAGGTGGAAACAAGTCAAGTCGAACTTGAGCCAGGGGGTGTTCGAGCCAAGCTCGACTGTCAAATACTTAGCTTGAGCTCGAGCTTGAACTCGAGTCGAGCTCAAAATTTAAACTCAAGCTCGACTCATTTCATGTCGAGCGGCTCATCGAGTTTAGTCCCGAGCTCCACTGTCGAGCTCCGTCCCAAGCTTGTAGCCTCGTCCGCCATCTATATCGGTCTTCCGGAGCCCGTTCGTCGTCGTCCTGTGCCTCCGCCATCTAGATCCATCGTCCCGTGCTCATCATCACGTCGTTCTGAGCTCGTCTGTCATTGTCTGAGCTCCTCCATCGAGACATGTCGTCTCGAGCTTGTCGACGTGTCCGCCATCGAGATCGGTCATCCTGAGCTTGTCTGTCGTCATACCGAGGCTCCATTGTCAAGATCCATCGTCCTAAGGTCGTCATCGCGTCCGCCGTCCAGATCTGTTATCCCAGTTACAACAGCGAGCTGCTCGACAAGCTGACGAGTAGAGCGGAGCTCTGTTCGAGCTCGAGTCGTCGAACCTGTTACTGAGTCGAGTCCGAGCAGGCTCGCGAGTCAGCTTGACTCGGTTGCACCCCTAATGATCTCTTATGAGGTAAATAATTGGGTTGAAGTATTTTGAATCAATTTTCACTAGATGAGCATAAAAATTTGACAAATGCTACTGAATATATCTTCATATCATGTGAAATTTAGTGAAATATAACATAAAATATTTTTAAAACAATACTTTATGTGACAGTATTTTGTTATTCTATTATATATTTTATAATAAATTTTTATAAATTTATATTTATTTATATTGTGAAATTTTATTTTTTATCATCAACGAATGGTGAGTATCTTACCGATTACATATAACTATTTTAATATTTTTTTACGCTTTCATATAAATTTTATGAAAAATATATTTATTAATTATTTTATCTTATCAGCAATAATATTATTTAAATATATTAGAAATATATTTATATCGCTTATTAAAGTTCCTTCTGACGAAAAAACTTAGGCTATGCTGATCTAATTTTTCTCTTGTCTTATTACAACAAAGATATATTTATTTGTTGATTTACTAATCCACAACGTTTATTCCAATATTGGGCATTGGTATAAGTTTGATTTCCATTTGGAACCAGCTTTACCTATGATTGACAAGGTCGATTCTCACAATTTTCTAACTAATTTATATAATATTGAAACTGATATACAAAAAATTATATGATAATTTGCAAAACTGAACTCTTCATTATGTGAATTAAAAAATTCATGACCTCTTCACAATGAAAGTATTTAAAGCCTAATAAAATTTTGTTATCTTTTGATTTTTTTTTTTTTTTTAAATAAAGGGAAGAAGTAAGGAGAAAAACTCTGCAGAGGGAGGAGAAAGAGAGAAAGATTAGATATATTGTCGATGGTTACATCATACATTTTGATCCTTAGGGTTGTGATGTCATGATTTTAGGTAATGGTACAACAAATTATATTAGGATATCCTGATGCTAGGGGTATCAAAATAGGTTGATAGGTCGAATTCGGGTTTGACCTGAATCTAGTCAACCCGAGAACACCAATCATTTAATAAACGAGCTAATCAAAAACTCCAACTTGAACCCGACCTACTAACAACTCAAATGACTGTGTTGCGTGTCAGAACATTAATAGCGGTAGAGAGACATAAGATTTAGCATCCTACCTTTATACGAAAATTTAGTACAGAGAGAGAGAGAGAGAGAGAGAGAGAGAGAGAGAGAGAGAGAGAGAGAGAGAGAGAGAGTGTGTGTGTAATAAGAGAAACCAAGATATTTATGTTGAAAAGTTTGAAAATGGGAAAATCAAGAGGCATGGCCTACTTAAAATGATTCTACTTGTGTTTGTAGTGGATTAAAAATGTTGCCCATCTTCAGAGGAAGATCTTGACTCAATGTAACAAATATGTATTATATAGAGCACATTATATGGTGGGAGTTGGAAGAATCTAGTGATATGAGAGTTGTTCTAAAAAGAATATTTGTATGTTCGTTTAGTCGATAGGATCATAGTTGGTTGACGGATGTCGGAGGGGTCATAGTCAGAAGATTGAGGTAGAGGTCATCATAGTCGGTCGACGGATGTAAGAGGGATCATAGTCGGTGGGCGACAATGGTTGGAGGGACTGTAGTGTAATAATTTGAATTTCTGAAATCATTTTTTTAATGAAAAATCAAAATTTCATCGACGTGCCTTGCCAAATAAGGAAGAGGAGGAAAGAGAAGAGAGAAAAAAGAGAGAAAAGCTGATTTTTGTTGTCGGATCGCTTTGCCATTTTTGTGAAACTAGGTTAGATTGTAGTTGCCGGCTCTGATCCTACTTTTATTTTTAAATATTTTGATTTCAATCATTTGATTCTCCCAACAATTGATTTTACTACATTTTCTCATAATTTACTGAACTTTTATCGCATAAATTTTTAGATGATATTGTACTGATTATTCTGAAGAATTTGACTATAATATTTATGAATGTCACCAAGTAAAATAGAAGTTATTGAATTTTATATGAATTTTCAAGAATAGAAGTATTTTTATTTAAATATAATATTAATACAAACATTGTGAATGAATATATGCATGTGATTGAGTAAGAGATGGTCACAATTATTGTTATAGTAATATAATAATGTTTGAAGAAAAGTAAAAGTTTGTTTCACTAACGTTGGCAAGAGACTAACTGATCTATACATGATGGTGAGTCAATGGTCTTTTCTTTAAAGATGTGGTCGATTTTTATCCTTGACTAATTCACGTGATACTAATTGAGAGTTATAATAAGTTATTATTATGACAACAAATAAAAGAATGACGCCTCTATTTACTGAGCCAACGGTTACTGACTATGAATTTATTGTTATTGTTGCGGGTTTACTAATACCCACATGAATATCGATACTTTTATCGATGACACCATTTACTAATTTATTATATTGCACCAATATTATCAACAATATTATTAGCCATTTATTTCTATATGTAGTTATTCTTTTGTACTCATGATTGAAATTATATATTGCATTTATATGTTTCATGAATATTGTATATGATTTTAGAGAAATAAATAGAGATGCATATGAATATTTTTATTAACACAATTTTCTTCTGCTAATATTTAATTTTATTACTAGTAAATGAAATTAGATGACTCTGATTGTTATCTAATAAAAGTTAAAAATGAATTTTTTTCAAATTTAATTCTGGGCATGACAATTGGTATCAAAGTAATATTACTGGAAGAATTAAATTATTATTAGAACTATAAGAATTGATTGTAAGTCGAGTGAATTGGATAGATAAAGGTGCATTATTTTGCATCCATAATTGATTATATAAGTTAATCATATATGATTGAATGAAATGTATGAGTGTATGATTAAAATTGATTGAGTAAGAGTTCGACGAGTTTTGATTCATGATTTGATTTTTTATTCGATTTGAGTTTTCATCGTATGGTTTTTTTTTGTATTGATTTTGTGGTCGAATCTTTAAGAAAAATGTCATGAATTAATGATATTTTTTTAAGATGGGTAAATTGTAATAACTCAAATTTCTAAAGAAAAAATTAAAAATGAAAATTTTGAAGTTTAGCATCGTGTTTTGTCGAAGAAGAAAGAGGAGGAAAGGAATGATGAGATGAAAAAAAGAGAGAAAAACTTATTTTAATCACTAGATCATTTTATTATTTTAGTTGAATTGTGGAAGGTGACTTTGATTCTACTTTTGTTTTTAAATATTTTAATTACAACCCTTTATTACTCTCCCCACAACTAATTTTGCTGCATTTTCTCCTGATTTATTGAACTTCTACCGAATAATTTATTATATAATATTATACTAATTATTCTTGATATTATGACTTTAATATTTCTGAATTTTATTCAGTAAAATAGATGTTATTGAGTTTTGTACGATTTTTTCTGGATAGAAATAAGTATTTTTATTTAAGCATAATATTAATACAAGCATATATATATATCAAAACCAGTGTTTGAGTGCTTTAATTATGTTAGAATTAAGAAATCTTGGGCATGTTGAATTTTTCTTGTCGAGTCACTCGATTCGACTATAAGCGTGCTATATTTAAATATCATATGATCATTCAATTAATACTTTAAAGCTTCTCAATATGCTTTAAGTCCTTGATTTAGGTCCATTTGAGCTTTAGATTAGACCGATTTTGGTGTTGTCGGTCTCGTCTCATTGAGATGTTCAATTTGACTATATGTTCGCTGAAATGAGAGTTCAAATGATCCCGCATTTAATTTTGGAACTTGTCAATTATAATATGCCTCAAAATTTATGCTCCATCAAGAAGATTTTTTGGTGACCCCATTTTCATTAAAAATATATATAATTTAAAGTAAATAGAAAAAAAAAATCCTATTTGATTTCAATTGATTTTCAAACTTTTAAAAGTTCCGGTGCGGGATGTAATTAAAAGAATATATCTTAAAAAATGGTTTGACTTTCATTTATTTAGTATATTCACTATTTTAATGGATTTTGAATGTGTGTAAACCGTAAAATTTTAGATCAATATTGTTTTGTAAATATCGTCAAGTAAATAATAAAACATTTTTAGATCTTATTTTTCTCTTCAAACAACCAAATAAATCATAAGAGAGTTTATAAGTCGAAACTAATATATATATATTATTCGATTAAACATCAATCTTAAATTTAATTTTTATTTTTTTAAAATATTAATATTCATGTTTCATTAAAATTTAAGATATGAATTGAAATAATAATAATAATCACAGTCATAGGCAAATTGAGGCACTAAGAGCATCTCCAACCGAACGCCTAACTCATGTATTCAGTCAGCCCGCTCCTCCAAATCCCCAATTTAAGGCTTCGTTTGAGACGGTGTTTTTATTATTTTTAAAACGGAGTTTTAGTACAAATTTTTTTATTAAAACTTCGTTTTAAAAAGCATTAAAAAAGCCGTCCCAAACGAAGCCTAAATCAGAAAATTGGTTATAAGATTTTAATTCTTTATTAATTTTTTAATGTAGCTTCTTTACTATTAATTTTTAAAATTAATATAATTTATAAATGAATTATTTCAATATATTTTTATATAACTAATTTATTTAAATTTTGTTATTCATTTTAAATAATGTGAAATTAAATAAATATAATTTGGATACAACATTAACATATTGAATAATACAATACTTCTACAGAATAAAAAACCGAAAATAGAAATGCATAGGAAGTTGCATGTGTATTTTTTTCATTAGTATTTATGTGTTCTAATGCAATTTTTATTTTATTTAATAAATATTTAATTTATTAAGTGCATATTTATATTCCAAATTAATTTATCCAATAAATTTTTTTTTTTAAAATTATAGATAGGTATAATTCAAAAAATTGATAAATATAAATACATGATTAAAAATTCATATAAAAAATATATGAGATAGAATATACATATAATATTATTTTTTATGATGATTGATTTTTTCGATAAGTTTTACGCTGGTTGTCAACTGCCTAACGCAATCCTCAACTTTTCTCATCAAGGATTTGGGACCTGGCAATGGCAGTGTTATATAATATTCTTTTTTATGTAAAAAAAAAAAATCCTACTCCGCCACTAATAATAATAATAATTAATATAAGACAATTTGCACTTAACAAAAATATGAGAAATTATTATGTGCGGACCTCTTATTATCCAGAGACCAATCAAAATGAATCATGACAGTAATATCGAACCGATACCGAGTGGTACCGAGCTGCGGTACCGAACAGTATCGAACCGAATATCGAAGAAAGAGTAATGTGACACATTATGATTGATCTTGCCGTGCACAAAATAATTTATCGAACAACATAGATAGAAATTGCACTGTTTGCCTCTTTGCATTCCGTGCAGGAAAGCAATTATTTAGTCAATACGGATGGCAGTTTCTTGCAAGCCTCACAAGATTTGTTCATAAATTTACAGTGATTGGAAGTGTCAATCTTCCTTGTTAAAAGTATACATGAAGACGAAGGTTATATCAATGTTTTATTTATTATGGCTTTTTTTAAATAAGTAATGCAATAATTATAGAATTCCTGTATTTAAAAAAAGGGGAAAAGTTGAATTTGCCTCTTTACCCTTTCCCATCTTCATTGACACAAAGCAAAAGGTACAGGCACTTTTTTATCTAAAATCAAATCTTTTTCTGCGTACGTTCATTGGATAAAATAAAAGTTCCTATTTCTTTCATATAAGTAAAAAATTCTCAACAAAATTCACACATTAAAATATAAAATGAAATTCTTTTTACGGTTTCACGGGTCGAATACTGTCCAATTCAGCTTAAGCCGGTAGGATATATTTCCCGGGGCTTCGATCTCTTCTCTCTCCTCCCTGAGGAGCCTCGCCTCCTCTTTTTTCCCCTCAGCGTTGTACCAAACCCATTTTTCAATCCTTCTCTCATCCATGGAGATTTCACTGAAATCCCAGTCGTCACGGGGACATCGTCCTTCTCTTGACCAGAAGAGCACATAATCTACTATTGCGATTCCAATGGCATTCCGACGCTTCCTTTTGCTTCTCTTTTTCTTCATATCGGCGGCCGGCGAGCCGACGAGCGACCGCGCCGCCCTTCTTGCTTTCCTTTCTCAAACCCCGCACTCTCCGCGCATACAATGGAAAGCCTCAGCATCAGCCTGCGATTGGGTTGGTGTTAGTTGCGACGCGAACCGCACTGCTGTTGTCGCCCTCCGCCTCCCCGCCGCGGGTCTCATCGGTCCCATCCCACCAGGAACCCTTGGCCGCCTCTCATCCCTTCGAATCCTCTCCCTCCGATCCAACCGCCTCTCCGGTTCTCCACCTCAGGATCTGTCCAATCTCACCGTACTCCACAGTCTCTACCTGCAGAATAATCTCTTCTCCGGCTCGTTCCCGCCGGCAATCCCCAAACTAACACGGCTCACTAGGTTAGATCTCTCTGCTAACAACTTCTCCAGCGAGATCCCCTTCGCTGTCAACAACTTGACCCGCCTTACCGGCCTTTTCCTCCAGCAGAATAGATTCTCCGGCAGCCTACCCAGCGTCGGCATCCCGGGGCTCACAAGCTTCAATGTCTCCTACAATGACCTAAATGGTTCTATTCCGGCCACGTTAGCGAAATTCCCTGCATCCGACTTCGTAGGAAATCTACAGCTCTGCGGTGGGCCTCTCGCCCCCTGCGCCCCTTTTTTCCCCTCACCATCTCCGTCCCCGATCCCCCCACCGGAATCTCCAACCGGGAAAAGCTCCAAGAATCTCTCCACGAAGGCGATAATCGGCATCGCGGTCGCCGGCGGTGTAGTGCTGCTGCTTCTGTTGCTTCTGCTTCTCTTCTGTTGCTTGTCTGCAAGGCGAAAGCAGAGCCAGAGGGCTAAAGGGGGAACGAAGCCGGTGGAAGCGGCTGCAGGGCCGATAGGAAGATCGGCCGATGTCGGAACGACTTCATCGTCGAAGGAAGACATTGCTGCGGCAACTGCCAGCCAAGGGGATAGGAATCGCTTGATATTCGTGGGTAGCGGTGGTGGCTATAGCTTTGATCTGGAGGATCTTCTCAGAGCGTCGGCTGAAGTTTTGGGAAAGGGAAGCGTCGGTACTTCGTATAAAGCGGTTTTGGAAGAAGGCACCACTGTTGTTGTAAAACGCCTCAAAGACGTCGCCGTCTCCAAGCGCGATTTCGAGCTCAACATTGAGGCTCTTGGCAAAATAGAGCACGGAAATCTACTGGCAATTAGGGCGTACTACTATTCCAAGGACGAGAAACTTCTCGTTTTCGACTACCTCCCCGCCGGCAGTCTCTCGTCCAACCTCCACGGTATGATCACCGCCCTTTTTGTTTTTCAAATTTCCAGAAAATATAGATATTCCTTGCGTTTTTTGAAATGTAGAGGAGCGGTGTGCAAAAATGCCTTTTTTTATCTGTCTTTCGCTTTACGAGGGCCTCCATGATGCAATCCACATTCCCTTTGCTCGACGCATGACTCGGAACAGCCTGCCCCGACAGCCTTGGTCCCCACGTTGAACCTTTGAACGTGTTTTTTTGCTATATTCTCCAGGTTAATTGCGAAATTTGCACATTGTAGTCATGTAGTGTACAATTTCTAGCTTCGGCATCAAGTTTTCGACAATTACCTCCATGAGAACCTTTGCCATTTCGACACTACACCTTTTTTCAAAATCCATTGAGTAATACTTTTATACTCCAATCATAAATTCATACTTTAAATTGGAATTTTTAAATTTTCTCTTCGAATCTTATATCTATGTCGGCATTGGATGAAGAAAAAAATATTTTCAAACTAATTTAAAGTGTAATTTGTCTGGAGAGGGTTATTGTTATAAGATAAATGCGTTTAAAGCAACGCTCTTTTTCAAAATGACATCAAAATCATCAATGTATAGATCAAGCGAAATTACTTGAATGTCCCATGCAATCGAACCATTTGCCCTTCTCATCCGTAGCTTTTCGTGTTTATGCTGGAAAATTCCACGGCAAATTTTATTACGGATTCTTTGTATTGGTATAAACACGCTTTTCCCGTAGAATGTAGATTCATCAATGTATTTGCCCTCGGAAAGCGAAAGAAATTTGACGTCTTTTTGCGCTTGTTCGTTAATCGTGTAATAAGTACAGTTGTCTTATTGATGCGCGACACAACGCGCTACAGGGAGCCGGGGTTCTGGCAGGACGCCGCTGGACTGGGATAATCGGATGCGCATAGCCCTCGCCGCGGGCCGCGGCCTCGCCCACCTCCACGGTCCCGCCCGGGTGGTCCACGGCAATATCAAGGCTTCAAACGTCCTCCTTCGACCAGACCCGGACGCCGCGGCCCTGTCAGACTATGGCCTTGCCCCGATTTTCGGGCCTAGTGGGTCGACTGTGAGTCGCGCGGCGGTGGGTTACCGGGCCCCGGAGGTGGTGGAGACACGGCGGGCGACGTTCAAATCTGACGTTTACAGCTTCGGTGTGCTGCTTCTGGAGCTTCTCACGGGTAAGGCACCGAACCAGGCGTCGATCGCTGGCGAGGAGGGGGTTGATTTGCCGCGGTGGGTGCAGTCCGTGGTGAGGGAGGAGTGGACGGCGGAGGTGTTCGATGTGGAGCTCATGAGGTACGCTAATATCGAGGAGGAGATGGTGCAGCTGCTTCAGATCGCAATGGCTTGCGTTGCGCTGGTGCCGGACTCTCGGCCGGATATGGCCGAGGTTGTCAGAATGATGGAAGATATCGCCGGCGGCCGGTTAGGAACGTCGGAGGGCGACGATGGGCTGCGTGCCTCGTCTGATGAGCCTTCCAAGCCGGCTTCAGGCGGCCGCTCGCCGCGTGTGGCATCAACACCTTGATAATTCCAGTCGCGCCCAGTATTTGTATGTTATTGTTTTTTCTTTGTTCATTCAATGAAGATAGGAAATTGTGTTTATTATTTTTTCGAAAAAAAATTTGGAAATTGAGTGTTTGAAATTTGAATACGAATTTCATCTAGGACCTGTCAATAACTTTCAACTTGTTTAGACTTTTTGTCAATTAAGCTTTAATCCCATTAAGCTTGCTTGTTCCATAAATTGTGTCTATTTTGCTTCAACTAACTTCTCATTTTTTTTCAAGTTTGCTTGTTTTTCGAATGTGAACGAAAATTTTGTGTTTGATATCTAATTAAAAATTAGTCAGCATAAGCTCCCAAACTGTAATTTCTTTCTCATATTAATAGAAATTTTAAGTTATGCTCTCACTTTCCCATATAGAAAATTATTGATTAGTGATATATATATATATATATATTGTGTACTAATTTTAAATAGATTGGATGATTTAAAACAATTGTGTTTTATTGTGGAGGCGAGGCTACAGGATGGTTAAAAGGAGCTTTTCTAGTGAGATTTAGGTTTTGTTCGGGATGCTTTTTTCTGCTTCTTAAATTAATTTTATAATAAATTTTTTTAATTTTTATACTAAGAAGTTTCTTTAAGAAGCAACAAAATGGCTTTATTGCTGCTTCTTAAAAAAACTTTTTAATACAAAAATTGACTTCGCTTTCTGATTGCTTTTTAAAGTAATTTTTTAGTACAAAAATTTTATGCACTGTAAATTTTGATAATAGAAATCTATTTTAGAAAGTAATAAGAAATTCCTACCAAATGAAATCTTAGGATTTATTTGAAATGACTTTCTTATTTTTTCTTAAAACATGTTTTTAATATAAAAAAATTAAGACTTCGTTTGGAAAGATCTTTCTTACTGCTTTAAGAAGCAGTAAGAAAGACCTCTCAAACTAAGTTTATATTTTATGTTAGTTGATATTTACTTCTCTGTTTTAACATTTTGTATGGCGCCCCATGTCCTATATAAGTTCCTATCATGGCTTACGAACTTAGAACCAGTAAAACTGCTGCCAAGTGCCAGGCCGGCGATTAATGGCCCTCACTGTCGATCGAGTGCTTGACACAGCTATTATCATTTTATTAGAAGGATTAGAAAGCTCCATCGTATTGGAAGACGAAGGTCTTTTTTTCCGTCTGAGCAACCTTTTTAGATTCGTCAAGTTTATATAATTTAAATAGACATATTAAAAATTTAAAAATTAATTATTAAATTGTATTAAAAATATCTCAGCATTTTTTTTAAATATGTGTAATTTCCCGATGAGGAGGGAGAGAGAATGGAGAGTTGGTGGCGTACAGGCTGGCCGAGGAGGGAAGGGTATTTGTTGTCAGATTGTCAGATCGGAGAGAGGGGATTGGGTTTGACGGTATCGCCGCGGTCTCACGCGAAGCGCAGCCCTACAAATGGACACGCTGTGTCTGCACGTGGACCCTTTCTTTCCAACTATCCTTCGCTCTCTTTCACTTTTCCAGCCTTTCTATTTTTTAAGGAGAAAATACTCTACTTAGACCAACACCCTCTTTCATTTTTACGGATCAATACTTAAAATTTTTATTATTTGTCATGGGATTCGAATTAGGGATCTAGGTTTTGCCTAGCCGGTTCTTCACCACCCGGGAATAATTATTGGGTTCGAACACCTGACGTAGCTCTACATCCAGACGCCAATAACATGTCGACACGTGCTCTTACTCTTTACCAAGCAGCCCGACGACCCGGACCCGATATTGCTATGTATTGACTGATTTGTGCAGACCGAGAATTGCTAGGTATTGCTCGGTATTAGTCGACAATAACGAGAAATATCAATCTATTAAGACAAATACCGAGCAATACCCGAACATAGCAATACCGGGTTCCGATCTGGGTCGGTTTGTCGGGCCGCGCGGTAAAGAGTAAGAGCACGTGGCGATATGTTATTGACGTCCGGATATAGAGCTACGTTAGGTGCACGGACCTAATAATTATTCCACCACCCCGACAAACAGCGATGGATTTCCAACCTGTGCGGCCACTGTTGGGGTACATGGCTTGCTGTATACGCTCGCCTCTCATTGTTCAGTCTGATTGAAAACTCTATTTCGTTTAATTGACATCTTTAAAATACTTTTAGTTTGATTTTTGGATTTTTTTATAAACTTTTCTTTGAATATTTTACAGATAATATTTTAATATAATGGGTTTGTTTCTGTGATTTTGGGTTTTTTAGTTGTTTTTTATTACTTTAGTAATCATGACTTAATTTTGGTATTTTTATGGATCGAAAACAGTTAAAATTGGTGGTTATTGGCTAATATTGAAATGGCCGATACCGAAAGGTCTGAAATGATTGAAGAAATCATTATTGATAGAAACTTAAGGTTGTGTTTGGTTTAAATCAACTAAGATATTCTTTGGAACTGTTTTTATTTTTATTTTTTCATTTCTAAACTAATTTAGAAAATTTTTTATACTAAAAATCTGTTTTAAAAAGTTATAATAAAGATGTCTCAAATAAAACTTAAAATAGAGAACATGAAAAATGGTAATGGGAATGAAAAAGAATTTAGTTAAAATTAGGTTTCTCCATTTAGTTTGGTTGAGGGGAAATTGAGTGAAGTTTTTTAATTTATTATTTAATTGATAGAAATTTAAATTTTTATTTTTTTTTTTAATTTAAATTTTTATTCCTTACAAGATTGTGGCAAAACTAGGGTTTATAGATAAGGGTGGCAAATTGAAAAATAAATTAAAAAATATGCATAGTTGCATACAACAAAATTTGTAAATAAGAATAACTTTTAAAAAAAATATCTCTTTTAATCAATCCATTATAGTTAAATTTCTTATATTTCGTCGAATATTCCTTCAGTGCATTAAAATCATCAATAATTACTTATATCTCAAAATTCTTTGTTAAATACTTGGTAATAGATGTCATTTATAAAATTGCAAGAAAATTTATCTTCCTTCATATTTTGTTATCTTATATAGACATTCTTCATTCTGATAATTTCGTTATGTTCTAAAACAATTCATTTTTGTTCAATAGTATATTCAGCTGTGTACTATTGTAGCATTTTGTGATATTTTGAAATGAGTTTATTTATATTTCAATTACTACATGAAATGAATTATGTGTTTAATTTGAAATATGTTATTCTGAGGAGTTTTGGGGTGAATGGAGGAAGTTTTATTCTGATGTAATATGCACATTCTATTATCATAATTTTATGAATTCTATTTGTTAGAAGGCATAATGATCAAAATTCTCTAAATTCTATCTGTTGAGAATTATAAGAGTTAGAATCGAATTTTGTCTGTTGGGAGTTATAAATGCCATAATTTTTTGAATTTTGTCTGATATGAAATGAGTGTCTATTTATTTTCTCAACATTATTGTTATTCAAATTTTTTATAACTGTAATTATTTTTGTGCTCAGCATAATGATTTATTTTATTTTTTTTATCACACATTTAAATGATTAACAATGGATTAATTAGAATTTTAGATTGATAAATATGGTATGCTGAGCTATGTTAACTCAAAGTTGTTTCACTTTCTATTTTTTGGGATCTAATTGAGGGAATGGGCCAGTTGAGTAGCCTTGTCAAGATTTGATTTGAGTCTGTATATGTATTTCCTTCTTTGAATTTTCGTACAGTCATAATTAGTTTGTATTACTCTGGTATGTATTTCAATATATAACCATGCATGTGTTGTAGTTGTATATATTTTTTGGTGATAAGTGAAAGTAAAATTTTATAGATTAATTTATTTTTAGTATAATAGATGTTGTTAGTAGTTGTGTTTATTATTGTTTAAAAGGTTAAATTTTAGATGAAAATTCTGAATATAATTTTTAAAACTTAGATAATGAGATTCGTCTGTTGCAAACCAACACGATAGGATATGTTCAGTCTGTGAGTCTTATTAAATTGGGTTGTAACACTTGCATTTTTAAGATGAATAATATTGAATAACTAATATTTTATAAATTCATCTTTATCAATAAATTTTAATGCAACTATCATCATTTTCTCTCATTTTGATTCACCTCAAGCATCATCAACTACAATATAATTGTTCTCATCATTAATCTCATATAGTTTAAATTTTTGAATTTTGCACAACAAAATATATCAAATCCTTTTTAAATTGTTAGGAGTTGTATATAAAATATTTTGGGTAGCATTTTGTAACATAGAAATAAGATTGGTAATTTATAATATGATGATTATATCTACATAAAACTATTATCATTAATACAAAATTCAAATAATATATATAAATATAATGAGTCAACATGTGCCTCATGATTTATTTATGTTTTTATCTAAAATTTGGTATGGAATTGGCAATAGATTGAACATATTTTGGGTAGCATAGCCTAAATGATTTTAATTATTTTTA
The DNA here is from genome assembly GCA_016618105.1 of Dendrobium huoshanense. Taxonomy (NCBI): domain Eukaryota; kingdom Viridiplantae; phylum Streptophyta; class Magnoliopsida; order Asparagales; family Orchidaceae; genus Dendrobium; species Dendrobium huoshanense. The sequence continues at coordinate 40,638,362 of CM028357.1, forward strand.
ATTGTCATGACAGTTGTAATAAGTCCAATTATCAAATTCAATTATTTAATTTGTTTTGTACCCTTTGAACAATTCACAGATGTGAATGGCATTTTTTGCTTTGTGCTCACCAAGCTAGAATTTGCTCATGTTCAAGAAAAAATTAGAAAATTGTTTGAAATTTAGCTTATTTCATGATCAATCATAAGTGATGTGTATTTCTATGATAGAGGATAGTGTCAGGAATTAAACCATGCAACGAAACAAAAAAAAAATAAGGAAAGATATTGGAAATGAACACCAAAATTTTACGTGAAATACACGAAACTAGGAAAAATCACGGAGCCACTCCACACCAAGAAATTCACCAAAAAGATAGATATGTCATTAAATACACCAAATGATACAACCCTTCAAGTGAAACAATAAAAAAAATAAAAAAAAGTGAAGAAAAATTACTCAACATGATTAGTAGCATAGCGGTACTGAGGTTTGGAGTGCTGTAATGCTCCGCTCTCTGTCTCCAACCCAAGCTTAGAGCACTGTTATATTTCAAGATACAATGTTGCAGTGTTTATAACTTTGTATGAGAAAAAAAAAATTTGGGTGTTGCCCCTACAACCGCTCGACGAGTTCGACCGATAATATTTATGTTAATTTTAGGCAACAATGAAATCCGATTCATCGATACAACTAGTTTTCACATAAAACTAACTGAGAGGATCATGTTATATTAATTCATTGAATGACTCCTGCTCCCATTATCAAACAATTTTTTTTTTTCCATTTTTTAATTTAGTTACGCAAAATGCATGAGATATCATGAGGAAATCAAGTGTTTTCCAATGATTAAGTAGATTTTCATTAAACATGCTTCTGAGCTTTTTAGTTAAATGGAGAGAATATTTTAGGACGTTTGGGACTCTCGTTTCTAAGCTTGGTCTTCTTTTTTCGAGTCAACTTCCTCTTCATCCCTTTTGTCTGTCGCCACCTTTCAAGTTTTAGTGAGGGCTTTTAATGGGTGCAATTAGACATTGAGGATGCTTCTGACGTGAATGAAAGGTTGAGTCTAGACTTCATTTCGGACGTTTTTTTTTTACTGCTTCTTAAAGCATTTTTTTAAAGCCATCCCAAACAAAGTCTAGAGCAGTTGTGATGGAAATATGTGTTACAAGCTTGTAATGGTTTGATTATCATGTATGAGCAGCAATGAAACTTCTAAAGGGCTATTTTCATTGCTTTGTTGTGGATAGTAAAAGTGCACATGTCAATAGATAGTAAAAATGTCATAGGAATAGGCAAGTTCAAGGAGAATTTTCATTATGTTCAAGGGATCAACCGAGGACACCTTAGTTGAATATTCAAAAAAGTTTTTTTTTTATTAGTTGTGAGAAATATTCAACTCCAAAAAGGAAAGGATCGCATTGTAGTGAGGGAAGTGTTCTACAATATCGATGGTTAAGATAGAGAATTCAACTTTTCATCTTCAAAAAATGTTTTGGAAGCCCATAGTACAGAAGGTTTTGAAATAAAAATTTGTGCAATCATTTTGATCCCTAGCTCTGAATCATGGGTTGTAGTGGCTAACAATCCTCCTTCGTTTTGTTTCTACTTGCCTTCGTATTCTTGAGGATTTTATTTTTTTAGCTTAGTGAACTCTCTCGTCTAATGAAGTTTTGGTATGATATGGTGTGATAGAATAGAAGGTAGATGTTTGTTAATATTTCGAACAGTATGAGTGGCAAGTGATGTACGTGTAGGTCGAGTGGATTTAGTGTGAGGCATTATGGGCTATGTATAATGCTAAGCATGATCAACAAAAGTCCTAACAATATAGATGTGATGTCATAGATCTTAAATTAGAAAGAATTGTATCTTTATCTTTTAGAAATAACAACTAGAGCTATCTAAGTTCTCCCAATAATAACATACCAACGTAAACAATTATATTGATCAAAATATCAATATAATATGTTTTCATTTTCTCAAAATTTAATATAATAACTAGGAGACATAATATAATATAATATTCATCCACTCCTGACTACAAAAGAATATCTAAAGACAAAATAATAATAAATCATGAGGAATCTTGTAACTAATCAGTCTCATACTCCCGATTATCTTCCCTAACTTAAAATAATTTAAAGTATATATAATGAGTTAAAAAGCCCAACATGTCACTAAAATTCTACAACTGAACTTAAATCACATAAAAGAAATTATTTGCATGAAATCAGTCAATTCCTAACTCTAGTGGTAAATATGACAATTAATTTTACAGAATCAGTAAAATACATGTAGTAACAGTGAAGCCTGTGAACCAACAAACCAGTAAGGTATGGAGGTCAGTAAAATAGTGCATTTTAGTACGGATGTTGAAACAGTAAAATATTAAATAATCATTCTTAAAGCATACATTGTGATAGTAATATCCAAATATTAAATAAATTATATAAACCAACAAAGTTTGAAGTACTTTGAAAACTATCAAAATCTATAACAATATAATATAGTAACTATACAATAATTGTATAGGAGTGCACACATGATGTTCCATTATATCGATATCAGTGTAAATTGGTAGCTTATCTCACATGCACATTAATAGAAATCACATGTTCAATAACAATACAATAAATCATTAATAGAATATCAGTAGTAGTAAAGCAATACAATACATCATATTTAACTAATCATAGCAAACAAGAAGTTCTGAATTGCATGGTATTTTTCTAGTAATCAATAAATCAGTAACTGTTAACTTAGTAAATAGAGTCATCATGTTTGACCATCGGTATAATATTTAACTTCTTATAACTCCTAGTCATTGAATCATTATAGGATAACATCAAACTACAATATTTAAAGTAAAGCTCATTAAACCACGATCTTGTACAAGTATAATTTAGTCTCCAACCAACATCGATAAATCACTAGCCTTTACACATATCATGTGATGCCTTACGATATAATTTAGAAGTATTATTTTAATCTTATACTAAACAATAACTAGATATCTACAATTAATATCATATTCGATACAATATGTTACTTATGAACTACTTTTACGTTCAGTTAAATGTAATAAGTAAATTGGTTGGGAATTTATATTAGTGATATGACATACTGAGTTGTATTGACTCACACATATTATGTCTTCAATTTCAGACAAAGGGAAAGAGAAATTGCCAGTTGAGTATCTGAGTGTTAAGGATTTGATTTGTTTGAATTTATATAAGTATTGTCCTAATTTTTATACATTCTTGACTATTTATTTTATTTCTCTATTATATACTGGGTGATCAGGATTTGATTTGTTTGAATCTGTATAAATATTTTCCTAATTTTTATACATTCATGATTATTTATTTTATTTCTCTATTCTAGGTCTCTATATCCATGCATTGTAAACGTTGTATACATATTTTGATGAAATGAAAAAAAAAAAATTATTGATACGTTTATTCTATTCTACTTATTGAAGTTCATTAAAAAATTTTTGGTGTGTATATACTAATAAAAAATATATGATTAACCCCCCATAACTTAATTAGATCTCGGTCTAACTCGTCCTAAATCAACATGGTATGATTGTATGTTTATGGGTCATATAAAATTGAGTTGTGACATGTCCACCAACACTCTATCTCATCATCTAACAAAAATAGGACTAACAACATCTTCCTACCCTCAAGACACTGGAAGATGTCAAATAACTTTTCTATCATAATTAGTCAATCCTTAGCTATCTAAGGCTCAACTGTACTCTAGAAATGAGGCGTCTTCAATCCTAGAAATAACTACAAATGCTTATCAATCTCATGTCTCTTGACTCTAGCCATTCAACCCTAAGACTCACTCATTAGTTGGGCTACTAATCCATTAACTGCATCATAGAATTTGAAGTCATATCATCCAAGCGCCCCCCCTCCCAACACACACACACACACACACACACACACACACACACACACACACACATTAAATTATAACAACCTAATTAGAACTCAACCATAACAACCTGGTTAAAACTCATCCCATCAACTACTTCTTGCTCCTAAGGGTTCAATGTAGAGATACTTTTATCTAGATTAAGAATAGAAGCGTTCAATTATATGCATTTGTCATAAACTAATAGAAAATTTTATAAACTAAAACCCTAACTTATTTTCTCGTACTGCTACTGATCATTTCCTATAACTCTAGTTGCAGTTCCAATCCTTTCAAATCATTGGTCTAGTTGCAGTTCCAATCCTTTCAAATCATTGGTCTGATACCACACTATGACACCCTAGGATCTACTAGAAGGATTGAAGACCTATTCCTATAATTTCAATCAACCATAAATCAAAATTAACTGATGCTACTATAAAATCCAAATAATAAGAATAAGAATAGAAGCAACCATTTGATTTCATTCCAAAAATACATATACAATAATCCAAGTCACATTTGTTCTACACATCAAAATAATTATACTAGATTACAAATGAACACCTTTATTATTAAGATCATGGTGATCCCGGTTCTACTTTACTCATTATATTCTGCTGGGCCCCCTTTTTTTAAATATATAAAAAAAACTCATAAAGTGAACTTAACCAACTTAGTAAACTTCTAACACCAGACCATCTTATATATAATAATAATAATAATAATAATAATAATATAATTTATTATTTAATAATCAGTAATAAAAACTAAAGTACTACAAGAACATGATTTCTTGGAATTATAAGAGTATACATAGTTTTAGAGTCATCACTTATATAGTTTACTTCCACATAATTGCTAGAGATATCACATAGTACTTTCCATCAGAGTGTTGCTTGCACTTTACTTTCTCATTTCATCAAAATTCATAGGGATTCAAAAATAGTTGGAACCAAACTAGAATATCATTTGTATTTGATTTATTTAGCTATCAAATTATGCAATGTATGCATATAATGCGCATATCTCGATGTTTGCTTATAATTTCACTTCAACTTATAACTCCCTTTAACCTCCAACACCTGCATATAATAAATGAGGCTAAAATCATAACATAACAAGATAAAATAACCTCATACATTCACTTTTAATAAGTGAGGTCAAAATCCCTCTCACATTCACACAAGATAGATGAGGCTATAATTTCAATCATTTATAGGACCCTTGTATCATTGCAAAGTGTGCACTTTACACGTTTCAAAACTTCTCCAATGCCATGCTATGACTAATGCATGTTTAAATGTAATGGTATGTAATTATGATTTTAATGCATTATTATAATGATGCATAAATTGTCATAATTATTAGCAATAAGCCACATAGCCAATATAAAAATATACTCACTGAAGTTTTTTTTCATTCTAATTATAACTTTATAGGACTATTTAAATTATCACTGTAAAACATTTATATAAATGATGATATCAAAGAGGCTCTTTTCTCTATTGATTATGATAAGACTCTGGCTCATGATGGTTTGACTTCTACAATTTTCAAGGATACTTGGTCTACTTTATTGTTGCCATTATATATATATATATATATATATATATATATATATATATATATATATATATATATATATATATATATATATATATATATATATATATTCACCCCCATTGCCCCACATGCATGAAAGAACTAAGCATTATTTTGTTACATTAATTTTCAAAATTACTCATTCCATGACCATAATATATTATAGAAGTATATCTTTATGTAATGTCACCTATAAGGTTATTGCTAAGTTTCTTGTAATATAATCAAAGTCCTCCTCCCTAATGGGATTCTTAGGGTTTTGATCAAAATGGTCACTCCTTTATTAAAAAATTATATTTACCTTTAGGCAAACTTGTTTAGGGTATAAATTTTTCTCATTTAAAATTGAGCTAGTTTAATTTATCTAAAAATGAACTAAAATGCTTACACCACATTTATTTTATTTTACATTTCTTTTTAATCCAAAAAGTACTAATATGGGACTCTCAATTAAAAAAAAAAAAAACTTTATTGGAAGGGCATAAATATATAAAATCTGATACTCAATCGGTTTCTTACCTTTCCCTTTCTGCACTATAATGGCCTTTCTGTTCTTCTCACCTTTGTTTTACTCTCTGGTTTTATAGAGGAGGATAAAAAAAGGAATTGAGCTGCGGGTGGAAATATTTATACTTCCTTTTTTATGCGTTTTCGATGAAGAAAATGCCGGGAGAAAGAAACGATGCAGGGATTTCGAGCTCATTGCTAGAATCCGATTGAGAAAGTTAGGGTTTCGTTGTTAGGGTTTTTATTTGGTGGAAACCATGTCGCAAACCAATTGGGAAGCAGATAAGATGTGAGCTTTGCTGCCTTGGTATCCAGGGCTTTTCCTCCTTCTTGAAGTTGTTTTTCTGTTTTCTGTTTTTTATTGGTGTGGGGTTCATTGCTTTTTCGTCTGGGTGTTTATCGTTTATTTTCTGCTTTCATTGGAGTTCACTCTGTTAATGCCACTGTCAGCATTGTTAACTTTTTTTTTTTAAGTTGAACTATTGTTTTTTATTTATAGATTCTTATAACTGTATTTTGTAACGTACTTGTATGATCTTTGATTTCCGTTTCTTTACAATTTGTGCCCGTTGCTTTTTTTTTTTTTTTGATAAGAACCAGTTGCTTGTTTATCCATTGTTTATCGGTATCAGATTCGTTATCTACTATCAGCTCTTTGTTGCTTGTTAATTGTTATGCTTTGACTCTGTCGAAGCTTCTGTTTTGGAGTACCTGTTTAATAAGAACAATTTCTACTGTTTGATGCTGTCGTATTGGTAATTTTGCACCTTAAAAGTTTACTAGCCATTTCATTCATGCTCTTCCTCTGATTTACTTTTTTTTTTAAATGAAATTTCCTCTGCATGCTTAATTGGCCATTTTGCTTGATACGGTTAATGAAATTCTGTAACTGTTACCCTTAATTGTTATTTTCATTTTTCATTATTTGTTTATATTCTAGTTTGAATTTTGAGTTCTATGTTGCAATTCCGGCTCTAAGTGTTAGTTTGATTTTCTTTTCTTTGGATTGCTAATGATTCTTAATTTATGATGCAACACGATATATTTTATAATTTTAATTGAATATTATATGTTTCAAATAGGCTTGATGTCTACATTTATGATTATTTTATGAAGAGGAACTTGCATTCAACTGCAAAGGCTTTTCAAGCTGAGGGAAAGGTTTCCTCAGATCCTGTTGGTAAGTACTGCTGCCTCTATAACAACAAAGATATATGAAGTCAGGTTCTTTTACTCTTTGCATGAATATTATATTACAGCAATTGACGCTCCTGGTGGTTTCCTATTTGAATGGTGGTCTGTCTTCTGGGATATTTTCATTGCAAGGACAAATGAGAAACATTCTGATGTTGCTGCATCATATATAGAGGTAACTTTTGTTGATTGGTGGCCTATTTGAAAAATGTAGTATTTTCCAAAAGTTGAGGAAAATAATTGATCTTTTGACTTCAGGCCTTCAATTTATTTATTTTTCTTTTATTCATAGCCTCAACTTGCTATGCTCTTTTGCATACTTACAAAAGTAGTAACCTTACTTTGATTGCTTAGGGTTGGCTTTCTAATTCTCATTTTTCATTTATTTTTATTGGTGTTGTTTGAGGTGTTAAATCTACTTTGTTCAATTTTTTTTTTGTTTCTAAAAAAATTAATCTATGTTATATTGGTTTAATTTATTGCCTTCCCAATTATTTGACATTAAATTTATCTACATTTTTTATCAAAGCATTCTCTACTTTCTATTGTACATTCTCAAACTACTTTCTGCTAATATTCAATAGATGCTACTCATACAATCTATAGAGCAGTACGAAGCATGGAATTGGGGATATGTTATGATCGTAAAAAGTAGAACTGATGCGGACATCGGTACGAAGATTTGGCGCATCTATCATAGGAGGCGTCGCAAATCGACGGCTATCATTTAAACCTTCTATTATGATTTATTTTTCTGAATTTTAGTTCTAAATTAATGTATTTCCTGTTTTAAACTAGAATAGTTTGTTTGAGTGTTATGGCCCAAGGGGCAATTTTGTAATTTTGATTTTTCTCATATTGGGGCCTATAAATAAGGGCCTTAAGCTATTGTAATGAGGATGGTTGATTAATATGAAAAATTTTGTTTCCCACACTTATGTTCTTCTTGTGAGAGAGCGTTAATGAGATTCCTATGAGAGGAATCGAAGTTGTCACCAGCCGCAGGATGGGTCCGGGCTCGTGATTTGAGTCCCTTGGAGAAGGGAAATCGTATCACCCACCAACCTTGGAGACGGCCGGGTTCGTGGTTTTATTCTTTTCGTTATCTTTTCATTTTCTCCTTGTCGACATCCCCATCTCCTCCTTCCACCGCCACCGGTCCCTTCCTCCTTCCCATTGAACCGCCAGTTTTAACAACCCCTCCATCACCCCAACCGAGAACCCCCACCTTTGCTCCAATTATTAATTGCCTTTCCTAAATTGGAGGGATTAAGTTAACAAAGGATTTGAATTCAAAATTCAAACTTGAATTCAAATTTATTTATTGCTTAATTCATTCTTAATAATTAGGCATTTAATGATGTCATTAATTCTGAAATAAAATCTCAGAATTTTGAATTCAAAAAAATCCCGCCGGCCTCCCTTAATCCTTCCCTTGTAATCAATTAGTTTCCAATTAGGGAAGAGCTCTTCATTAATGCAAATTTGAATTCGAATTAGCATTATTCACCCCATTAATCTCTCCCACCATTTAAGCCAATCGTCATTAATTCTCAAATTTGAATTTAAATTCAGATTTAAGACATTAATTCCCTCAAATCACTCTCCAAATTAAATCACCTCCACCTTGGCTTTAATTAATCATTACCTATCCTACTTCCTAAAACCAGAATTGGAATTTGGAAATAAAATTTTCCCACTTAATTCTATTCCCGTAACCCACCAATGTCAAACCTGTCACGGGATAATGCAAGTGGATATCCCAATTTAATTTCCATTTAATTTTCCCTGTGGTCCTGCCGTTTCCCTCTCCTCCTAAATGCTCCAGCAAGAAATTTCCTTCACTCCAAAGCTTTACTCTTATTTCCTAAAATCAGAAATCATGTTTTGGAAATAAAATTCCCTCTTTTTCCTGTGACCCGTCTCTCCCCTCCCTCTCATAACTCCCCTCCTCCTTTACTTCCCTTTGCTGGAACTCCATAGCTCTTGCTGCAAGTCCTTCCTCCCCACACATAGAGTTGGGATTCCTTTCAGATTTCTGAAAGCAGAAAATCTGAAATATTTCAGATTCCATTAAGAAGAAATCCCCTCCTTTGCAACGCCTCCTTTTTTTCGTTCTACATCAAGAACATAGCAAACCATGACAACAATATTATTTTATAAATTATTAAAATAATATGTGTAATCAAAAGACATTAAATTAATATTTTCTATTAAAAAGCATATCACAATGAAGTATACTATCATATGCATCACACAAAAGGCTTAAGGATCATAAAAAAATATTTTAATCATCATTATATTCAATATTTATAAATATACTTAATTATTATCAACTCAGTATCATTAACACTAATCATTAGATTGATTTTGTCAATATCAACATCATATTGTGTACACAATGCCAAAAAACTAAAAAGAGCATATAATATCTAAAATAATTATACAAATATGAACTTTTTGATGTATATATAATTAGATCCAACAAAGTTGGCACCACATTTATCATCACCACAGCACCACTAGAACCAATGCCCCCGCTTCAATGGTTTCTTCATCAGCATTGAGAAAAACTGCACATTGTAAACCTAGGTCATTAAGTGAGATAGATTGGCAATTTCAAGCATTACGATGCCATCCATTGTGATGAGTGCAACCCCATTGATGTTCTACAATTTGTTCTCTCCTTGCATGTCTTTTGTTCATGTCAATGAGGATCCCATCTATGTTGGGGCATGTTTCAGCTTCAACTCACTCTAATTTTTGAAAAAAAATCATCAGTTTTGTGTGTGTGTGTGTGGAACATCAGGCTCTTCATGTCAGTGTTGAACATGGCTACAAAATGCTTATTTACATGTCCATTCTTTATAGTACAATGTTTTTCACATAATATGTTAAATTCAGATACCATTAGAGGGAAAAAGCTTTTTTTTTTTTATTATACAAAACTATTCCTATTTATAGATCTATACAAGATGTCTTAATAAAAAAATAAATAACTACATAATCATGCATAATTGCCTTGATATAATCCTTCCTTAATTATCCACCGGGATATGGAAGGAGATCGGTGTGATCCAGTTGAGCCTCCCTCGGATCCCCATCCTGGCCGTGAGATCAAGGGCCAAGGGACGATTGAGATTTTACCACTACCCCTTAAGCTGGGGAATACAAATCTGTCATTTCCAGCTTGGTAATTAGTCACAAAAGTAGAGTTATTAATTCCCTTGGTGCATCATAGAGTCCTTCATTTGGTTAAAATTCTAAGAGAAATTAGCTTTAGATATTGCGGTAGCAAAGGGTAGTAATGAAGGATATATTAAGTAGGGCAGCAATGAAGGCTACATTGGTTATAGATATGATAGAAACCACAAGTGAAGGTTGGCAATGAAGGCACGACAATAGGAAAAAATATTTTTAGGGTTGCGGCAAGCTTCAAGGACAATAGCAGAAATCTCCTCCTATCCTATCGAGCTAGCCTTTAGCCCAATGCAAATTAGTCGTCCGACTCCACTCAAACACTCCTATTCAATTGGCCCCGTACAGGTGCACACAAGCCCTTTGATCCGTCTGGTCTAATCGTAGGAAGGAGTGCAGGTCTAGCACTCTTGCTTGTCCTTGACCTCTTTGCTCTTTCCATAAGCACACAAGTTAATTTTTGATAGGACTATTTGTTTTCAAGGGATTAATGGTTTGTATTTTGATTATTGAACATTGATATCAAATAAAAGAAAATATTGGTGAGGCCAATCGGGTGCTATCTATGGAACCAATTGTGTATGTGAATCCCTTCTTTATCCTCTCTTTGTTCATCAACCTATATGCATTGGTTTGGTATTGGAATCATGTTTCAATCCTGGGATACATAGTGATTTAAAGAATTGGGTAAATTACATTTGGGTCCCCAAGGTTTAGGCATTGTTGGTTCATGTTTTGGAGAGCTTATATTTGGGTGGTGCTTTTTGTTATTCTCTCAAGCCCTCTTGCTTAGTTCTTGGACTTCAATGTTGCGCTTACAACTTAATGTTCGTTAAAAGTTAAAACTAGCTGTTAAGTACATTCCTGTGATAAAAAACATGGGAATTTGTTGAATGCTAGATATTTTGACTGACAAAAATAGCTTCCAGCCTAATAACAGAGTAACACACTTTTTCATATTAAATCATTTGAATCTTCTCTATTTATTTAATAAAAATGAAAAAAAATATAATATGAGGAACTTTATTACAATACCTAAACATGTTGAGACAATGAGGATTGTTTCACAAATAACTTGCAAGAGAAGATACATTTAAGGCAAAATCCTAGATTCGTCAGTCAAGAAGCATTAAGCAAAATAGTGGATTGTGATGAAGATATATCGTGCAAATTCTTACATGGGGCTATAATAGTTCTCTTCAATAAGATTTGATAGAAAAAAAAAAAGCTGTGATTTGGGAAATTTTTTTTATTGAAATATATTTAAAAACTTCTTTGAAACACAATGAGATCAGGAAATACTTGCTAACATTGCTGCTTAGCCTCTAAATGGAACTTTCCAGCTACGTTTTCTCTTCAGTTGAACACCAGAAGCCTTGATGTGTGCTTAGTAATAATGATGAATTGCGAAGTGTTGATGGAATTCTAAACATGATCTTTGATGTTGGTGGCCATTATTTGTGAAGGAAATTTTTTTGGTTGAGATAATTTATAATAATTACATCAAAATTTCTGGTGATTTGCCACATTAGGACTATTTGAAGTGCTAAATCAATCTCATGCATCAAAATGTAGGGTTTTTAAAAACATGGACCAAAGTGAAGCACACTGTAAATCTTAGGGACCTTGATGTCATTTACACTAAAGAGGTTTTGGAGCTCTTTGATTCCTTGAGAGCAGTCGAGGGCATAGTGGAAGCAATATGAGCCTCAAAAGATAAGCTTTGTCTGGGAACGATGGAACAAATAACATGCAATGGAGTCTCCTAACTAGAGTAACATAAGTATGCGCATAAGAACTATAAGGCTTGAAGCTGGGTATCATGCACATAAATGCTGTGTGGAGCTGCCATAGGAATGATGTCATACTACAGTTGAAGAAATCACATATGGCTGGAGGGCAACTTGGTAACTGATAGCTCCAAAACCAATTATACAGAAGATTGTAAGTTCCAACAACAAACATTGATTTGAATCATTGAAACAAATTGCTAAACTGAACAAAATGAAATTTTAAATTGGTCCATAAAAAAATATGATCAAAGAAAAAACTTCTTGTTCTTATAAATCCAAATTCACAAAGATGTTTAAGGCTTTAAGCAATTAACTTGAAATTAAAACTACTAAATATATATGAAATAATGAAATAAATCAAAAGGAATTTTTAGTATAGCTATCTTTGATCTTTTTGATGAGTATGAGCTTGCAAATCTTCATCAAATCTACTCAACTTGAACAAAATTTTACTTGAGGAATTTAACATTTGATATTCATCAAACATTTCTTTGCATAAGCATTTTTGCTTATAGCAATGTCATCCAAGAATCATAAAAATAATTTGTTACACCGATGCACAAGATATCTCTGGAATACACCCGCAATGGTTTACATAATTTCATCATCTTATATAGCTTTAGGAACAAGATATGTAGACCTTTTTGACATAGTGTTCGGTTCAAGTCACTGAGAAGATAAAAAGAGAATAATCTAAGGCATCTTGAAATAAAGCCAAATCATTCACATTCAAGATTGGACTAATACTAAAACTTCCTAAAATTTCTAATTTGCATTTGTTTCCATGCTGTATATGCCTTTAGCACGTTTAATTTTTAAAATACTCTTATAGGAAACCTTTTGAATTCATTCACACTATTAACTAATTAACAAATTTAATGATGTGAAACAAAGATGATGAACAAGAATTGCTTTTAGGAGATTAATAAAATGTGAACTTTACTTGGCTAAATATAAACGGATGCTTCTTCAAGTTAGATCTTAAGAAATTCCATTGAAATACTAAGCACTGACAATGGATTACAATTGAGATTAATAGGCTTCTTGCAAAATAACGACAACAAATAAATGAGTAAAGCAAATGACAAGTTAACAAAATCCATAGTTTAATAATTAGATTATTCACCTTGGGCTCCCTCACTCACACTCTTGAAGGTGATGGGCTTAGCGGAAGAATGTTGCAAGCAAACTTAGAGATGCCACTAGAAGACACGATGCCGAGGGTACTAGTCGTCGGGGAAGGAATCGGAGTTGGAGGAATGGGTAGTCGTCCGGTGATCTTCCACTCTTCAATAGATTTTTGTTCGTTGATGACGTCCGCTAAGTGGGGGAGGATATGATCAACGTATTCCTTGACGGTGCCTTCGGATCCAAATCCGGGATCAAAGAATGTTGATCGGATGACGTCAATCTCCCATTGAGAATTGATGATAAGCCCGTGATCAACTTCCGGATCCGCCATGCATGCTTGCCGGGAGAGTTGAGGTGGCGGGTGGAAGGGGATGATGTTGGGCCGGCTTGAGGAAGGGGAGGGAAGCGGCTAGGGTTTAGTAAAGGTGGGAAGGGGTAGGATTTAGAAATATGAAATTAAATTCAGATTTTCAAAGGTGGAGGAAGAGATTAATTTAAATTTCAAATTTTGTCCAACAAGGCAAGGGGGGCAGGCGGTTTATGTGAGCATTAAGGGGGGGAATTAAATGCTAATTGGAGAGAGAGGGAGAGGCTAAAGGGGGACGGCCATATAGAGTGGGGAGAGGGAGATTTTGTTTTAATTAGGTGGGCCGCAATGGTTAATTATTGGATCTAGATCAAATCTGAAATATATTTCAGATTTTATTCAATAGGCAAGTTTCCTAATTTAAGTCCAAGCCTTTGGAAAGTATTTGAATTTCAAAATTTGATTGAAATCTAAATTGGAAACTTTCCTAAATATCTTGAGTCTATTTTAGGAAGGTAGTGAAGTCCCTTTTGAATTTGAAATTCAAAATAGAGCCAAAGGGGAGCCGACTGGTTTGGGCTTGGGGGAAAGGGGCGGCAGGATGGTGGGTGGCCGCTGGTTTTGATAGGTGGCCGGCGGCTAGGGAAGTAATTGGAGGCCGGCAGGAAGGGCTTTGGGAGGGGTTCAGATATGGGGAAAATTAAGGGAATATTTGCGGTAGGGAGGAGGAGTAGGAAGTAGATAAATCAAAAGATTAACTGAGAGCTCGGAATCCACAGACGGCTGTCGGGTATTGCAAATCCCTCTCCTAGGGTTCTCCACTCAAGAGCTCATAACTTAAGACAAAGAAACAAAGCTAAAATTTAACTCAATAATCACCATTTAAAAAAAAATAGAAATGACCTATATATAGGTCCCACCAAAAAGAAAAGAAACAAAGACTAAAATGCCCTTGGGGCTACAACATCAAATGACCACCCATAAGGGTAAAATAGTAAAAACTGAAAATAAAATAAACTATTACATAAAAAGACTAAAAAAATATAAGCTCCTGATCTTAGCCGTCGATCTCCGGTGTCTCCGATGGTACACATGTCGAAATCTCTGACTGATCTCCTCATCATTCTCCCCAGGTGGGAGAAAACTCAACCCCATCGAGTGATCATCTCTGGAGCTCTCGTACCACTCTAGTAAGTCGGGGTCCAATTGCTGCAGCTCGTCACGATCAATCCATGTGTTCTCCGTCTTTGGTTTCCCTGCCCGTTGAACTAGATACCTTTATTGACCACCATCTTTAGTGGAAATGATTTCATCACTCAGTATTGCCTCAATCTTCTCTGTATTGGGTAAAGTATGCAATTTTGCGAGTGGAGGTAGGTTGGGGTTCTCACCAGGTGGGTTAACACAAGGCTCATTATTTAGTGGATTAGGAGGGTTAAACTCTAGACCCTCAAAGGCTACAAGATCTTTGATGTTAAACGTAGGATTAATGTTAAAACGAGGAAGGGAGGGGCTGGTGTAGGCCGATGTTGTGGAGGTGATGGGGTGAGAAGATCGACGCCTTGGTGGAGGGCTTGAGGAGGTGGCGATTTAGGGAAATAAGGAAAAACAAAACAAAGAAAAAAAAGATAGAACTGCGAGCCTTGGACTCTTCCGAAGATTGACGGGTGATGCATTGCCCTTCACCAAGGGACTTCGTGGAAACTACGATTCCCTCCATAGGGATTCTTACCAATGTCCTCCCAAAGAACAAAAATGCAGAACAATTTATTTTATTAAAACTCTATTATACCATTACACTAGCAAGAGTCTCTATATATAGGCCTAAGAAATAGAAGAAACTAAAATAAAACGATCATGCACTTAGGGGTTATATAAGATTATACCCTTAAGTAAGGGTAAAAACAGAAAATGCATAATTAAAATAAAAATTACAAATAAAAATTTAAGATAACGTAGGATGGTCACGGTCGTCGATCTTCAGCTCCTCGGATAGGCATGGACGGTTAGATGTCCGTATCATTCTCCCGGGGTGGAAAAGAGCTTGACTCCATCGAGTTTGCGTCCCGGGTGAGTAACCATGCTCTGATACCAAATTGATGTAAAACGGGAGGAGGTGTGGGAGATAATTTCAAAATATGAAATTAATTGCATATTTTGGTAGGAGAGATTTAACAATTTCGAATTTCAAACAAGAAGAATAAAGGAGGGAAGAGGTAATTAGTATTCCTTAATCTTAGTCCGTAAATTAGGGAATAAATAATTAGAGAAGGGGGAGGGAAGGTGGGCCGGCCGATGGAGGGAAGAGAGGAGCGGCCACATTCAACGTATGTGGATATTTGCATTGAATATTGATTGATAACTTCAAATTTGAATTAATTTCAAATTTGCATCAATTGAGGATGCTTCATAAAATAGATGTACTAATTAGGAAAGCATTTGAAATTTGGGTATGTGATTAATTAATCAATCAATTTCAGAATGGATTAACTAATTAAATAAAGAAACTTCTCAAAATTAATATAATTAATGAGGGAGGATTTGAAATTCAAATTAGATTAATTCGAATTTGAATTCTTTCCAAATTAATGACATCCTAAATAAGGAAAGAGGAGTTTTGGAGGGAAGTAATATTAGGCAAAGAGGTGGTTGGCGGGTGGGTGGAGCCTTGTTGGATTTCATCCAAGGGGAGCGAGGAGGAAGGGAGGGGCTGGTGTAGGACGATGGTGTGGAGTAGGGGTGTCAATATTTGACACGACCCGAAAACCCGACCCGAACCCGACCCGAAAATTTCGGGTTAGGGTCAACCCGAACCCGAAACGGGTCGGGTTCGGGTTAGACATCTCGACCCGTTTCAAAAATCGGGTCGGGTTCGGGTTTACCCTTTGACCCGAAATTGACTCGAAAGTGACCCAATTTTGACCCGAAAACCCGATTTTGACCCGCCAACCCGAGATTGACCCGATTTTGACCCGTTTTTGACCCGAAAAGAAGAGTTTGACCCGTTTTGACCCGAAAATTAGCCATTTTCTTGTTGGAAACGGGTCATTCGGGTCGGGTCGGGTTGACCCGGACCCAAAGCGGGTCGGGTTCGGGTCAGGAAAACTGACCCGTTTTTAAAAACGGGTCGGGTTCGGGTTGACCCGAATAGTGCCGGGTCAGTTTCGGGTTCGACCCGAACCCGACCCGTGACCCGAAATTGACACCCCTAGTGTGGAGGTGATGGGGTGAGAAGATCGGCGCCTTAGTGGAGGGCTTGAGGAGGTGGCGATTTAGGGAAATAAGGAAAAAAAAAGAAAAAGAAAAAAAAAGATAGAATCGCGAGCCTTGGACTCTTCCGAAGATTGACGGGTGATGCGTTGTCCTTCACCAAGGGACTTCAAGCCACGAGCTCAGACCCATCCTGCGGCTAGTGGAAACTGCGATTCCCTCCATAAGGATTCTCACTAACGTCCTACCAAAGAACAAAAGTGCAGAACAATTTTTTTTTTATTAAAACTCCATACCATTACACTAGCAAGGGCTTCTATATATAGGCCTTAGAAATTAGACCTGTCAATATTGGACCCGACCCGTTTGAAAAATCGAGTCAGGTTCGGGTTGACCCGGGAACTCGGGAATAACCCGAAATGACCCGGAATGCACACAAACCGCAGCTCGTTTCCCGGCTGCCCGCCTGCCTCACATCGCGTTGCTTCCCGAGGCTAGGTCGCATCACATCCCGAGGCAGTCGCGTCCTGCGTCAGTCGCCGCCTCGCCGGCATCCGCGGCAGTTTCGCGCCGCGTCTGGCAGTCGCGCCACGTCCGCGTCCTCGTCCGGCAGTTCTGCGTCGCCGGCGTCCCGAGGCCATGTCGCGTCCGCGGGTTGGGTCGGGTTGACCTGAATCCGAAGCGGGTCGGGTTCGGGTCCAGAAAATCGACCCGTTTGCAAAAACCGGGCGGGTCGATTCGAACCCGAATAGTGCCAAGTCAGTTTCGGGTTCTACCCGAATCCAACCCGTAACCCGAAATTGACACCCCTATTAGAAATAAAAGAAACTAAAATAAGACGATCATGCCCCTAGGGCTTACATAAGATTAGACCTTTAAGTAAGTGTAAAAACGGAAAATTCATAATTAAAATAAAAATTACAAATAAAAATTTAAGATGACGTAGGACGATCATGGCGATCGATCTTCCGCTTCTCGGATAGGCTTGGACGGTTGGATGTCCGCATAACAATAATATTGAAAGAGTCCTAAATCAAAGTATCCTTATAATCAGTAATCTCTTCATTAAATTGTTGCACATCATCATTCTCATTAGTTTTAGTATTATCCTCTGCATTAGTATGTGAATTCTTATTAGGACACATTAGCATAATGACTAATTGGATGAATACTTAAAACATGCTTTGGCATAAAGCCGTATTCAGAGTACTTACTACACCAAAATCATGTTTGTTTGCAAGACTTATATTGATATGTGAAAGAAATGAGAATAATGTAAGAGATCATCAAGCGTTAAAATTCAGTTCTCATGCTAATATAAGGATATGAATTTCTCTGGAAATTGGTAATCACAATTATACTGCATGAAGTACTCAAAATCCAGCAATTGCATCCAATAATGAAGGAATCTGAAATTTACTTAGGCCAAATAGTTCCATTACATGCTTTATTGGCGGTTCCAAATCTATTCTTTTGAAGTCATGCAGATAAGCACAAAATGTAATCTTAAAATATCATCACAAGCTTCAGTTTAATCGCAAAAGCATTTGTAGAAGATACTCTTTTGCAAGAGAGACAGAAAAGTCTGATAGGAAATACTTGAGTTCGCAAGTAATCCAAGAGGAAATACTTGAGTTCGCAAGCAACCCTAACAATAATTGGCAAAAACAACGAGAAAAACAAGAAAATATGGAAGAAATCAATCTAAAAATGATAGATTGCAATAGTAGAATCAAAGCAAAACAAACTCCAAGCAAGATACAATTGATCCTCAATTCGAGAGGTGGATCGTCTCTCTCAATCTCTAGATTGTGGATCTAGAGCCCAAGACACCAAGAAGACTCCAACAGAATAACTCCAAATCATGCATAACCCTAACCCTAATCCCTACTCCCATACTTAAAGCATACAATTAATTATTTAAAGTCAAATTACTCCCTTGCCCTTGCCGCCCCCTCATTTGCCTCCAATTCCTTTGAATTTGAATCCCCAGTGGGCCCCACTCCTTCCACTCTCCTTATGCTGTCGCCCCTCCACCTGTAGCAAAGAATCGGCCTCTTCAAAGAGGACGGTTGGGGTTGAGCCGGTCCACTAGGGGCCGGTCTAACAATATCGTCCTCCCAAAAAATCACCTTGTCCTCAAGGTGAAAATAAGGAAATTGATGTTTCACCCTCTCGTATGGCTCCTACGTGGCATCGTAGTTGGGAAGATTCTTCCACTTGATCTGCATTTAGTTTCATCTTCTTTCTGGTGAACCCCCTCAACTCTAAGGCTTTTAGAGTCATCTCTAAATCCTTAGTAAGTGTCACCGGTAACTCCGAGCTGGCTGTATAGTCTCCAATGGCCCTTCTCAACTGAGATAAATGGAAAACCAGATTTATAGTCATCGTTTGCGGTAGTTTCAGCCGATATGCTACCACTCCAATTTTCTTCAAAACTTCATAAGGTCCAAAGTACCTTGGAGCAAGCTTTTCATTCCTCCTGTTGGCAATTGTCTTCTGTCTGTATGGCTGGAGTTTCAAGAACACCCTCTCCCCAACTTCGAACTAGATGTCCTTCCTATGCCCATATGTTTGTTTCTTCATAATCTATTGAGCTCTCAGTAGATGTCTCTTCAACTCCTCTAATACCCTTTCCCTCTCCTGTAAGTACTCCTCCACTGAAGAAATTGGAGTACTGTTACTCCTAAAGTGCACCAAGTGGGGTGGATCGCTTCCGTACAACACCTTGAACGGGTCATCTGAGAAGTAGAATGATACAAGGTGTTGTACCAATACTCAGCCAATGATAATCACTGGGCCCATAACCTGGATGTCTCTAATACAAAGCATCTGAGATAGGTTTCCAAGCTCTAGTTGACCACTTCTGTTTGACAATTCGTCTGCGGGTGATAGACGGTGCTCCTTTTCAACACTTTTCCTTGCAATCTGAATAGCTCTTTCCAAAATGGCTGAGGAATACCTTATCTGATGTGAAACGTACATGCGGTGGAGGAGTTACTTTAAGAAATTAAAGAGAGCAATTGTAACATAATAACATAAAATAAAATTATCATTGTCATAAAAGAGTGATCCTTAGAACTCTTAGTTTTTAACTTGCTTGGGCAAAGTAGAGCAAGATCAATCAACCAAACGATTCAAGAAACACAAAGAATAATTGTAAAACTACGATGGCCACAAGAATCCACAATTTAATACGGAGAATTTTCACCTTTGGAGCCCATACGCTCAACTAATCTAGGCTTTAGCGGAAGAAGAGTCTCCACCTTAGAATCGAGGTCGCTCCGAGGAAGAAGGAACCTTGGATCGTCGTTCTGGGATAGGTTGCCGGAATATGGAATTCTTGCCGGCAATTTCTTGAAGGTGTATTCGGCGGCCCGGGAGAAGCACTCGAGCTTTGGCGGGCTTGGGAGAATTCGGCCAAGGGAGAGACCATGAGTTGGGTACAGGAATTTCTGTCTTGGTAGGGGTGGGAGGGAATTAATTTGAGGAATTCAAATTAATTCAAATGGTATTAATGGGGCGGTAAAAGGGGAAGAATTTTGGGCTGATTTTGTGGTGTTATTATTGTCAAATGGGGAAGAGAGAGGAGCCATCAATGGGCCGGCCACATGAAAGGGAGAAGGCTTAAGTATTTAATCAAATGGGGCCCACATAAAATAAGTAACAGATTTTAAATAAAACCTGTAATAAAATCAGGATTCAATAAAAGGAAAGTTTCCTTTCATAGATGTACACAATAAGCAACCTTTTGAAATTCAAATTGAAATCAAATGCTAGTGATTATTTGCTCAATTATGGCTGATTGAATGAGCAAATTAATCAAGCCTTGAATGCTTGATTTCACGGATTGGGCAACAGGGGAGAAACAGATTTCACGGATTGGGCAACAGGGGAGAAACGGCAGTCACGGGTGCAGGGGAAATTCGGTGATTTGAGGACAAGAGGGCTCACGGCTTGGTTATGTTGGGTTGAGGACGGTGGAGGAGAGGGGAGCGGGCTGCCCGGGAGGGGCTGGATCCGTGGCCAATGCCTGGAGGGAGGATGGCCGGCGGGAGGGTGCAGCTAAGTGGCCGGCGATTCTGAGCAGGGCAATGTTAGGAGATGATAATTGCAAGGGAAAAGAAATCAGACAACTCTCTTTGGGGATTTCCACGTGAATTCCACTCTCCACAAACTCCTCAAGCCAAATCTCCACGGTGACGATGTAATCACGAGAAATGAGGGAAATAAGTAGAGCAAGGAAACCTAGAACTCACAAAGAGATCTAGCTTCTCCTACGAACTCACTAAGAGATCGTGGAGGTTTTGCACTCACAAAGAGAACATGAAATATCCAATTTTCATTTATCAAAAAACTAAATTATTACGAGAGAATGGCCATATAAATAGGCCTCCCAAAGACAAAGGAAACGAAAGACTAAAATGCCCCTTGGGCTACAATAGCAACTAACCACCCATAAGGGCAAAAACGGAAAAAACACAAAATCAAATAAACAACTACATAAAATGACTCAAAATAAACTCATGATCGTAGCCGTCGATCTCCGGCGTCGAAAAATGCTTCCGATGTCCTCATCATTCTCCCCAGGTGGGAGAAAACTCGACCCCGTCGAGTAGATATCTATGGGGCCCTTGTACAACTCTAAAAGATCTGGGTCTAGGCTCTGTAGTTCGTCCCTGTCAATCCAAGTATCCTCTATCTCTGGTGGCCCTATCCAATGAACTCGGTATCTTCGGCGCCCACTTTCCTTTGGGGAAATGACCTCATCATCTAGTATTGCTTCGACCTTTTCCGCTATAGGTGAGTAGGGTAAATTGGGGAGTGAAGCTAGGCTGGGGAATCTCACCAGGTGGGGTCACACAAGGCTAATTTAAAGAGTGGATATTGGGGTTAAGATTCGGGTCCTTCAAAGGCTAACAGGTCTTCTATATTAAATGTAGGATTCATGTTAAAGCCTCAAGAGAGGTCCAGTACGTAGGCATTACAATTAACCTTTGAAATTTCCTTAAAATGTTCGGTGTTTCGAGCATGCAGCTTCCCGTACCATCACAGAGTCTCCAACTTTGAATTCTTTGGATCATCTTTTGTTATCAACAATAATTTTAAGATGGATGTTATTTTGTTCAATTTTCCCTTTAATTTCGATGAGTAACTCCTGAAGGTGAAATGCAGATGCAAATGCAAGAGATCGGGTGTGCATGATGAATGACAAGACTCATGAGCTTACAAAAGTTTAAAACAACAGACAAAAAGGAAGATAACAGACTACAACACTCACACAACATACTAACTCACACGAACACAGCTAGAAAAGTGGACAAGTCACAAAAGAGTGGTTTTAAAGTGTTCGATCTAATGGAACGGGTGTAGGGGGAGCAATGAAGACATCCTTAGCTAAAAGGGCATCTCTATAGGGCATCTTAGCTCGGGTCACAGACAGTCTCCCAGGGGTAGTAAGGTGATTTAGTAAGGTCAGCCAACTAGGAGATGGAAGGTCCTTAACAGGGAAAGACAAGGATGCATGGGGCACAATGTAAGAATCAGGAGTATGATAGGACGAGGGGTCATCACTCTCTACCAATAAAACATAGCCCAAAGAATCACCAGCAGGTATGGGACTCAAAAGTCGGGGTATCGTGTCCAGAGTAGATGTGGGTCCAACATGAAAGTGTGGGTTAATATTCTCATTCCAGTTGGTAGGTGGAGTGATGTGGTAAGCCCAATCATGAAGGACAAACTCTTTCAAAGGTAAATCCAAAGGGACAACTCCAAAAATAGGCTCCAACAAGTCAAAAGATGACTTCTGGTACAAATTAGGCTCGAGAACTTTCAGACTCAAAGTACTATCTTCCAAAGTAAAATCATGTTTGGTTTCAATCCTAAAATCCGTAGGTTCCGTTTCACTTGAATCATGTGACAAATCCGATTGACTTACATTCAACTTGAGATTAGCTAAGTCGCCATCAGAACTATCCAAAATTAAATCAGAGTTATCCGAATTCATCTCAGTAATTAAATTAGAATCTTCCAATTTTAATTTCATTGTGTTCAAGGTCAAATCAATCTCTTTCGGAATCAAATCAATATTGTCCAGACAGACCTTATCCAAAGGGATATCGTTAATGATATTAGTCTCAAGAGGGGCTAAGGTCTCGAGGTTAAAAGGTTCTAGACCTCCTAAATCAGGGTTTAAGTCCGGCAGGGGGTCTAATTCAATCACTTCAGTTTTATCCTCAAAGTAGCCCTCGTTATCATTAATATCATTAGCATCCACAAAATGGATGCACTCAGTTTTAGGTTCAGAGGACTTTTTCTTGTTAATTACACTTGCAGGGTCAATGATTGGGGAGGCTAACGGTTGACTAGGACGGTTAGAAGTAGGTTTAAGTGGGGAGTCATAAGAAATTGGTCCAACAGAATACCTACTAAAGGGTCGCTCATCAAGACTAAGTGAAGACCTATAGGGTGGGGCAGCAACCCGGATGTTACTAAGGGGTGGGTGGTCTGGACCACAGTAAGGTCTACGGGTTGTCCCAACGAAAGAGGTAGGGTGATGCTCTAGATGACGGTCACTAGTAGAGGGTCGGTATTTTAAATTAAGTTCTCGCCTCATGTCTTTCCAAGTAGTGTACTCACCGCGAGACTCTTTATGATCTTCCAATCTTGCCCAAAACTGAAGAGCTCGTCCTTTAAGGTGAGACCTAGCGATGCTAACCTGGTGGGATTCAGGGATATGAGATGATTCAAAATAGTTATCTAGTTGTCTAGCCCATTCCCTAAAGTGGTAAGGATCTGAGGAACCATCAAAGGTTGGTAGACGATAGGGTGACTCTAAGTGAGGTCGTGGAGGCTTAGGCTCAGGTTTAGGGTGATAAGCTGAGTGGGGCATATAATTAGAGTGGGGATAGTCAACGGGTTTCTCCGTCATAATTCTAGTCATATTGCCCACTAGGTTAACGATGTCATCTAAACTCTTTTGGAGTCTTATCGGGTCCATGGGTAAGTGTCAAGTGAAACCTAATGAAGATTGGGTGGAAGGGACGTCATTTAGACACTCAGTTAAGCTCACTTAGACTCACTACAGGGTGCAGAAAATGTTTGGACAGCAAACCACAACGGTTGGTGAAGAAGCCTAGGTGTTTAGGATGGGTTTTGGGATGTGGACAGCACCTAAACACTAGGTTGGGGTCACCTAAAGCTCTCTAAATGTTGCAGAAATTTTCTGGACAGCACACTACAAGGCTTGAATAAATGCGTTAAGTGTTGGGTTAGGTGTCTAGAGTGTGGACAGCTCTTAAGTACAAGCTTAGACTCACCTAAATGCCACTAAATGGTGCTGGAAAAAAACTGGGATAGCAAGCTCAAATGTTTGTCTAAGCAACCTAAGCAATTAGGGATATTGTTGTGACAAGGACAGCACTTAGACAATGAAGTAGACTTGCTTAAAGTGATGAAAACGATGCAGAAATTTAGAGGGCAGCAAGCAAAAACAGTGAACAAAATTACTATGCGATGATATGCATGCAAACAAGCTAAGGGACGGTTAAAGTAGACTCCTAGGATGCATCTAGCACATGTAATGCATGCTAGCCATGCTCTGATACCAAGATGATGTGAAACGTACATGCGGTGGAGGAGTTACTTTAAGAAATTAAAGAGAGCAATTGTAACATAATAACATAAAATAAAATTATCATTGTCATAAAAGAGTGATCCTTAGAACTCTTAGTTTTTAACTTGCTTGGGCAAAGTAGAGCAAGATCAATCAACCAAACGATTCAAGAAACACAAAGAATAATTGTAAAACTACGATGGCCACAAGAATCCACAATTTAATACGGAGAATTTTCTCCTTTGGAGTCCATACGCTCAACTAATCTAGGCTTTAGCGGAAGAAGAGTCTCCACCTTAGAATCGAGGTCGCTCCGAGGAAGAAGGAACCTTGGATCGTCGTTCTGGGATAGGTTGCCGGAATATGGAATTCTTGCCGGCAATTTCTTGAAGGTGTATTCGGCGGCCCGGGAGAAGCACTCGAGCTTTGGCGGGCTTGGGAGAATTCGGCCAAGGGAGAGACCATGAGTTGGGTGCAGGAATTTCTGTCTTGGTAGGGGTGGGAGGGAATTAATTTGAGGAATTCAAATTAATTCAAATGGTATTAATGGGGCGGTAAAAGGGGAAGAATATTGGGCTGATTTTGTGGTGTTATTATTGTCAAATGGGGAAGAGAGAGGAGCCATCAATGGGCCGGCCACATGGAAGGGAGAAGGCTTAAGTATTTAATCAAATGGGGCCCACATAAAATAAGTAACAGATTTTAAATAAAACCTGTAATAAAATCAGGATTCAATAAAAGGAAAGTTTCCTTTCATAGATGTACACAATAAGCAACCTTTTGAAATTCAAATTGAAATCAAATGCTAGTGATTATTTGCTCAATTATGGCTGATTGAATGAGCAAATTAATCAAGCCTTGAATGCTTGATTTCACGGATTGGGCAACAGGGGAGAAACAGATTTCACGGATTCGGCAACAGGGGAGAAACGGCAGTCACGGGTGCAGGGGAAATTCGGTGATTTGAGGACAAGAGGGCTCACGGCTTGGTTATGTTGGGTTGAGGACGGTGGAGGAGAGGGGAGCGGGCTGCCCGGGAGGGGCTGGATCCGTGGCCAATGCCTGGAGGGAGGATGGCCGGCGGGAGGGTGCAGCTAAGTGGCCGGCGATTCTGAGCAGGGCAATGTTAGGAGATGATAATTGCAAGGGAAAAGAAATCAGACAACTCTCTTTGGGGATTTCCACGTGAATTCCACTCTCCACAAACTCCTCAAGCCAAATCTCCACGGTGACGATGTAATCACGAGAAATGAGGGAAATAAGTAGAGCAAGGAAACCTAGAACTCACAAAGAGATCTAGCTTCTCCTACGAACTCACTAAGAGATCGTGGAGGTTTTGCACTCACAAAGAGAACATGAAATATCCAATTTTCATTTATCAAAAAACTAAATTATTACGAGAGAATGGCCATATAAATAGGCCTCCCAAAGACAAAGGAAACGAAAGACTAAAATGCCCCTTGGGCTACAATAGCAACTAACCACCCATAAGGGCAAAAACGGAAAAAACACAAAATCAAATAAACAACTACATAAAATGACTCAAAATAAACTCATGATCGTAGCCGTCGATCTCCGGCGTCGAAAAATGCTTCCGATGTCCTCATCATTCTCCCCAGGTGGGAGAAAACTCGACCCCGTCGAGTAGATATCTATGGGGCCCTTGTACAACTCTAAAAGATCTGGGTCTAGGTTCTGTAGTTCGTCCCTGTCAATCCAAGTATCCTCTATCTCTGGTGGCCCTATCCAATGAACTCGGTATCTTCGGCGCCCACTTTCCTTTGGGGAAATGACCTCATCATCTAGTATTGCTTCGACCTTTTCCGCTATAGGTGAGTAGGGTAAATTGGGGAGTGAAGCTAGGCTGAGGAATCTCACCAGGTGGGGTCACACAAGGCTAATTTAAAGAGTGGATATTGGGGTTAAGATTCGGGTCCTTCAAAGGCTAACAGGTCTTCTATATTAAATGTAGGATTCATGTTAAAGCCTCAAGAGAGGTCCAGTACGTAGGCATTACAATTAACCTTTGAAATTTCCTTAAAATGTTCGGTGTTTCGAGCATGCAGCTTCCCGTACCATCACAGAGTCTCCAACTTTGAATTCTTTGGATCATCTTTTGTTATCAACAATAATTTTAAGATGGATGTTATTTTGTTCAATTTTCCCTTTAATTTCGATGAGTAACTCCTGAAGGTGAAATGCAGATGCAAATGCAAGAGATCGGGTGTGCATGATGAATGACAAGACTCATGAGCTTACAAAAGTTTAAAACAACAGACAAAAAGGAAGATAACAGACTACAACACTCACACAACATACTAACTCACACGAACACAGCTAGAAAAGTGGACAAGTCACAAAAGAGTGGTTTTAAAGTGTTCGATCTAATGGAACGGGTGTAGGGGGAGCAATGAAGACATCCTTAGCTAAAAGGGCATCTCTATAGGGCATCTTAGCTCGGGTCACAGACAGTCTCCCAGGGGTAGTAAGGTGATTTAGTAAGGTCAGCCAACTAGGAGATGGAAGGTCCTTAACAGGGAAAGACAAGGATGCATGGGGCACAATGTAAGAATCAGGAGTATGATAGGACGAGGGGTCATCACTCTCTACCAATAAAACATAGCCCAAAGAATCACCAGCAGGTATGGGACTCAAAAGTCGGGGTATCGTGTCCAGAGTAGATGTGGGTCCAACATGAAAGTGTGGGTTAATATTCTCATTCCAGTTGGTAGGTGGAGTGATGTGGTAAGCCCAATCATGAAGGACAAACTCTTTCAAAGGTAAATCCAAAGGGACAACTCCAAAAATAGGCTCCAACAAGTCAAAAGATGACTTCTGGTACAAATTAGGCTCGAGAACTTTCAGACTCAAAGTACTATCTTCCAAAGTAAAATCATGTTTGGTTTCAATCCTAAAATCTGTAGGTTCCGTTTCACTTGAATCATGTGACAAATCCGATTGACTTACATTCAACTTGAGATTAGCTAAGTCGCCATCAGAACTATCCAAAATTAAATCAGAGTTATCCGAATTCATCTCAGTAATTAAATTAGAATCTTCCAATTTTAATTTCATTGTGTTCAAGGTCAGATCAATCTCTTTCGGAATCAAATCAATATTGTCCAGACAGACCTTATCCAAAGGGATATCGTTAATGATATTAGTCTCAAGAGGGGCTAAAGTCTCGAGGTTAAAAGGTTCTAGACCTCCTAAATCAGGGTTTAAGTCCGGCAGGGGGTCTAATTCAATCACTTCAGTTTTATCCTCAAAGTAGCCCTCGTTATCATTAATATCATTAGCATCCACAAAATGGATGCACTCAGTTTTAGGTTCAGAGGACTTTTTCTTGTTAATTACACTTGCAGGGTCAATGATTGGGGAGGCTAACGGTTGACTAGGACGGTTAGAAGTAGGTTTAAGTGGGGAGTCATAAGAAATTGGTCCAACAGAAGACCTACTAAAGGGTCGCTCATCAAGACTAAGTGAAGACCTACAGGGTGGGGCAGCAACCCGGATGTTACTAAGGGGTGGGTGGTCTGGAACACAGTAAGGTCTACGAGTTGTCCCAACGAAAGAGGTAGGGTGATGCTCTAGATGACGGTCACTAGTAGAGGGTCGGTATTTTAAATTAAGTTCTCGCATCATGTCTTTCCAAGTAGTGTACTCACCGCGAGACTCTTTATGATCTTCCAATCTTGCCCAAAACTGAAGAGCTCGTCCTTTAAGGTGAGACCTAGCGATGCTAACCTGGTGGGATTCAGGGATATGAGATGATTCAAAATAGTCATCTAGTTGTCTAGCCCATTCCCTAAAGTGGTAAGGATCTGAGGAACCATCAAAGGTTGGTAGACGATAGGGTGACTCTAAGTGAGGTCGTGGAGGCTTAGGCTCAGGTTTAGGGTGATAAGCTGAGTGGGGCATATAATTAGAGTGGGGATAGTCAACGGGTTTCTCCGTCATAATTCTAGTCATATTGCCCACTAGGTTAACGATGTCATCTAAACTCTTTTGGAGTCTTATCGGGTCCATGGGTAAGTGTCAAGTGAAACCTAATGAAGATTGGGTGGAAGGGACGTCATTTAGACACTCAGTTAAGCTCACTTAGACTCACTACAGGGTGCAGAAAATGTTTGGACAGCAAACCACAACGGTTGGTGAAGAAGCCTAGGTGTTTAGGATGGGTTTTGGGATGTGGACAGCACCTAAACACTAGGTTGGGGTCACCTAAAGCTCTCTAAATGTTGCAGAAATTTTCTGGACAGCACACTACAAGGCTTGAATAAATGCGTTAAGTGTTGGGTTAGGTGTCTAGAGTGTGGACAGCTCTTAAGTACAAGCTTAGACTCACCTAAATGCCACTAAATGGTGCTGGAAAAAAACTGGAACAGCAAGCTCAAATGTTTGTCTAAGCAACCTAAGCAATTAGGGATGTTGTTGTGACATGGACAGCACTTAGACAATGAAGTAGACTTGCTTAAAGTGATGAAAACGATGCAGAAATTTAGAGGGTAGCAAGCAAAAACAGTGAACAAAATTACTATGCGATGATATGCATGCAAACAAGCTAAGGGACGGTTAAAGTAGACTCCTAGGATGCATCTAGCACATGTAATGCATGCTAGCCATGCTCTGATACCAAGATGATGTGAAACGTACATGCGGTGGAGGAGTTACTTTAAGAAATTAAAGAGAGCAATTGTAACATAATAACATAAAATAAAATTATCATTGTCATAAAAGAGTGATCCTTAGAACTCTTAGTTTTTAACTTGCTTGGGCAAAGTAGAGCAAGATCAATCAACCAAACGATTCAAGAAACACAAAGAATAATTGTAAAACTACGATGGCCACAAGAATCCACAATTTAATACGGAGAATTTTCACCTTTGGAGCCCATACGCTCAACTAATCTAGGCTTTAGCGGAAGAAGAGTCTCCACCTTAGAATCGAGGTCGCTCCGAGGAAGAAGGAACCTTGGATCGTCGTTCTGGGATAGGTTGCCGGAATATGGAATTCTTGCCGGCAATTTCTTGAAGGTGTATTCGGCGGCCCGGGAGAAGCACTCGAGCTTTGGCGGGCTTGGGAGAATTCGGCCAAGGGAGAGACCATGAGTTGGGTGCAGGAATTTCTGTCTTGGTAGGGGTGGGAGGGAATTAATTTGAGGAATTCAAATTAATTCAAATGGTATTAATGGGGCGGTAAAAGGGGAAGAATATTGGGCTGATTTTGTGGTGTTATTATTGTCAAATGGGGAAGAGAGAGGAGCCATCAATGGGCCGGCCACATGAAAGGGAGAAGGCTTAAGTATTTAATCAAATGGGGCCCACATAAATAAGTAACAGATTTTAAATAAAACCTGTAATAAAATCAGGATTCAATAAAAGGAAAGTTTCCTTTCATAGATGTACACAATAAGCAACCTTTTGAAATTCAAATTGAAATCAAATGCTAGTGATTATTTGCTCAATTATGGCTGATTGAATGAGCAAATTAATCAAGCCTTGAATGCTTGATTTCACGGATTGGGCAACAGGGGAGAAACAGATTTCACGGATTGGGCAACAGGGGAGAAACGTCAGTCACGGGTGCAGGGGAAATTCGGTGATTTGAGGACAAGAGGGCTCACGGCTTGGTTATGTTGGGTTGAGGACGGTGGAGGAGAGGGGAGCGGGCTGCCCGGGAGGGGCTGGATCCGTGGCCAATGCCTGGAGGGAGGATGGCCGGCGGGAGGGTGCAGCTAAGTGGCCGGCGATTCTGAGCAGGGCAATGTTAGGAGATGATAATTGCAAGGGAAAAGAAATCAGACAACTCTCTTTGGGGATTTCCACGTGAATTCCACTCTCCACAAACTCCTCAAGCCAAATCTCCACGGTGACGATGTAATCACGAGAAATGAGGGAAATAAGTAGAGCAAGGAAACCTAGAACTCACAAAGAGATCTAGCTTCTCCTACGAACTCACTAAGAGATCGTGGAGGTTTTGCACTCACAAAGAGAACATGAAATATCCAATTTTCATTTATCAAAAAACTAAATTATTACGAGAGAATGGCCATATAAATAGGCCTCCCAAAGACAAAGGAAACGAAAGACTAAAATGCCCCTTGGGCTACAATAGCAACTAACCACCCATAAGGGCAAAAACGGAAAAAACACAAAATCAAATAAACAACTACATAAAATGACTCAAAATAAACTCATGATCGTAGCCGTCGATCTCCGGCGTCGAAAAATGCTTCCGATGTCCTCATCATTATCCCTGTAGGATACTATTGCCTCTGGTACCTCGTGGAACCTGACTACCTCTATGATGAAGGCTGATGCTGCTGTCACTGTCGTGTAAGGATGTCGTAGGGGAACAAAGTGAGCATACTTGCTCAATCTATCGACTACTACCAAGATCACTGTGAAACCTTCTGAACGGGGCAACACATCTATGAAATCCATAGTTACCTCCTCCTATACTTGCACTGGTAAAGCCAATGATTGTAGTAGTCCTCCTGGTGACATGGCTAAATACTTGTTCCTTTGACATACCTCACATTGGGACACCATCTCCTCCACATTCTTATGCATTTCCTTCCAGTACAACTCTGAGGCTAGCCTCCTGTACTCTTGAGTGACCCCCAACTTCACTCCCATGGAACTCTTGAAGCAAATGTAGAATGTGAACTAATGTCCTGGGCATCACAAACCTTCCCTAGTACAGTAGCCTCTCTTCCCTTAGTAAGTCGGTCTTGATCTTTCCCAACTCCTCATCCCTATCACTCTCCTCCTTGATGACCTCCCAATCTAGCGGTTCCCCCACACTCCTGGCCTGTTCTGGATTTCGAAATCATATCCCAACAATTTGGACAATTACCTCTGATACTTCTTAGTCACCATCCGCTGCTCCAACAAGTACTTCAAGCTCATCTGATTGGTTCTGACAATAAAGTGCCTACCTAACACGAAGGGTCGCCATTTCTGGATGGCTAAGATGATGACCATCAATTCCCTCTCATAGATTGATTTGAACAGGGCTCTGACTGTCAACACCTGATTGAAGTAGGCAATGGGTCGGCGATTCTGTATAAGTATTGCCCCCAGTCCGTATCCAGAAGCATCCGTCTCCACTATGAAATCCTGAGTGAAGTCTAAGATTGGTACAATAGTCATAGCCTTCTTTAGTCTCTTAAATGCTGTTGTAGTCGCCTGTCCCTATAAGAACTCATCTTTCTTCAGCTGCTCTGTCAGTGGCCATGCTATAGTGTTATATCCTTTCACAAACATCCTGTAGTACCCCGTCAACCCTAAGAATCCCCTCAACTCCTTCAGATTCTTAGGTAAGGGCCACCTCAACATAGCCTCAATCTAGGACTGATCCGCTGCCATCCCTTCTTTGGACACAACATATCCTAAATACTTCACATTAATCTGGGTAAAATAACACTTTTTCAGGTTGGCCCTCAGTTGATGTTCCTGTTGAACTCCCAAGACCATCTTCAAGTGCTCCCTATGCTCGTCTTCAGTTTTGCTGTACGCCAGTATGGCATCAAAAAATTACCAAAACAAACTTCCGGAGGGACTGTCTGAATACCCTGTTCATCAGTGACTGGAAAGTAGCAGGGGTGTTGGTAAGCCCAAACGACATTACCATAAACTCATAATGCCCCTCGTGTGTCCTGAAAGCTATCTTGGAGATGTATGCCTCTCTCATTCTGATCTGGTGGTACACAAACTTCAAATCTAGTTTGGAGAACATCACTGCCCCGTTCAATTCATCCAAGAGCTCGTCAATCACAAGAATTGGAAACTTATCCGACACTGTCTCCTTGTTCAAAGATCTATAGTTCACACAAAATCGCCAGCTTCCTTCCCTTCTTGACCAATATGACTGTATTAGAGAAAGGACTCACACTCGGCCTGATGATCCATGCCTCCAGCATCTCACAAATTAGTTTCTCAATCTCATCCTTCTGAAATTGAGGATGTCAGTAGGGTCTGATATTGATGGGTGACACATCTTCCCTCAAGGCGATGGCGTGCTCCTCCCTTAGTGTTGGCAATCCCTGAGGTGGCTTAAACACCTCATGGAATTGCTGAATCAATGATTGTATTGAGAGGGGTATATCCCCTCCCTCCTCCATTCTAGCTCCCTCCAAACTGTGCATCTCCACCAAAAATCCTTCACCCACCACTTGTATATTCCTTACCATAGTCTTAAGAGAAACTATGGATTTGGATAACCCTGCATCTACTCTTATCACCACCTTCCTCCCATCCACCATTAGCTCCATCGTGAGTGCTCTCCAATTAACCTTGGTGTTTCCCAAGGTTTGCAATCACTTCATCCCCATGATAATATTTGTACTCCCTAACTCTAGTGGAATAAAATCTTCCATCACCTGAATCATTTGGATAGTTAGTAGCAATCCCTTACAGATCCCCTAGCCTTTCTCCACCTTTCCCGTACCCATCATCACCTCATATCATCCAGTATCCACCAATTTCACTCCCAATTGGTCGACTACCTGAGTGAAAATGAAATTATGGGTAGCTCAGCACCACCACTTCCCTGTCCTCTATCTCCCCATTCACCTTCATGGTATGATTCGTACTGAATCCTACCACTGAGTTCAGAGAAATCTTAGCCAGATCTAAATGCAGCTTCTTCTCTATCTACTCCTCTAACTCTCCCTCACCTCCCTCAATTTCCTCGTCATCACAGACAGTTAGAACCTGAAGAGTTTGGTCCTTGCACCTGCGCCCTGGAGTGTACTTCTCAT
Source organism: Dendrobium huoshanense (assembly GCA_016618105.1). Classification (NCBI taxonomy): domain Eukaryota; kingdom Viridiplantae; phylum Streptophyta; class Magnoliopsida; order Asparagales; family Orchidaceae; genus Dendrobium; species Dendrobium huoshanense. The sequence continues at coordinate 40,671,601 of CM028357.1, forward strand.
AACACCTGAAACACAACCCATTTACCTTCTTCTCCTGCATCTCCTTCTCTGTCAGCCTCTTGAAGAGTCCCCCGCTCCCTCCTCCTACTGTCTTCTCCCAGATGGTCTCCCGAATTCCTCCTGTTGCAGGACCCTTAGGTGCTAGATGGGTGGTCATCATCCTGTAAGTTCCTCTTATGTTGCTACTCCTGGCTCCCCTCTCTAGATTGTTATGATTTTCAACTAGTTGTGCCAACTTCATGGCATCCCTCAAGTCACGAGGCATCAGAACCTTCACTGCCGCTCGTATGTCTGCCTTCAACCCCTTCATGAAGTTCCCCTCAAATACAATTTCTGATAATCGCTCCATCCTACTAGCCAGGTGTTCAAACCGCTTACGGTAGTCTGCTACTAATCCCTCCTGCACTAGAGCAAATAACTGCTCATAGAAATCTCCTCCTCAGTCGGTTTGGAAACGTTCTATTTTGCAATTCTTGAATTCTCCCCAGCTTCTGATGAGTCTCCTCGGGTCTCTCCACTGGTACCATGATAGTGCTTTTCTCTCCAAACATAAGCCTGCTACTGCTAGCTTCTCCTCCTCCGTTAGTCCATTAACGGCGAAGTGCCTTTCCACCTTATAAATCCACTCATACACATCATCCCCTTCGAATATGGACATTTTCAGCTTCCACACCTTTTGATCTCCCCTATTTCCCCTTATTCCTCCATAGCTCCCCTTTTCCCAAGTGCTTGGCCCTCCCCATGTCTCCGGGTCTTCCCTTGCTCTGTCATAACCCAGACCCCCTTCAAATTCCCCTCTCCATCCTTCGAATTCAACACCTCGGCGGCCATAATGTCCCTTCTGACATTCCCAATCAACACTTCTTTGCTCCGCCCCTCCATAACCATACCTTTCTCCTCCTACCTACCTCCTCCATCCTCCCTCTGGAAAGGCTCCATATAGAGTTTTCTTCTTTCTCCCTCTACAATCTCCTCCTCATCTTCCTCTCTACGAATTTTAGAATTCGTGTTTTTCTCCTCCACCCCTTTTGCCACGAAAGCCGTTGTTTGGTTGTGGATTTCCAACATTTTCTTCATCATGTCCCGGGGATTGGCTACTTGTCCTTCCATGGAGGAGATCCTTTCCTTCACCGTTGTCTTGATTTGGTTCATCCCCCTTCAAGCTTTCTGCATCTACTTTCTTGGCCATCATCTCTATCCGGATTTTTGTAGATTCAAAAATTCTGGATTTGGATTACAAAAACAACAACTTTCCCCTTTCCTGACCAAAAATCAGCCTTTGAAATTCGCCAAAATCAGCCCACGAACGGTCCCAAGATTTGCTCTGATACTAATTTGATAGGAAATACTTGAGTTTGCAATTAATCCAAGAGGAAATACTTGAGTTCTCAAGCAACCATAACAATAATTGGACAAAACAGCGAGAAAAAAAAGAAAATATGGAAGAAATCATTCTAAAAACGATAGATTGCAATAGTAGAATCAAAGCAAAGCAAACTCAAAGTAAGATACAATTGATCCTCTATTCAAGAGGAGGATCGTCTCTCCCAAATCATGCATAACCCTAACCCTAATCCCTCCTCCCATATTTAAAGCATTCAATTAATTATTTAAAGCCAAATTACTCCCTTGCCCTTGCTGCCCCCTCATTTGCCTCCAATCCCTTTGAATTTGAATCCCTAGTGGGCCCCACTCCTTCCACTCTCATTCGACTCTCTTTATGCCGCCGCTGCCCCTCCTATAGCAAAGAACCGGCCTCTTCAAAGAGGCCGGTTGGGGTTGGGCCGGTCCACTAGGGACCGGTCTAATAAGTTCACTCACACTAGGAGCTGCTTGACTTCAGGAAAATAGTTGGTGGTTTACGCATGGGATGAGAGAGCTATAGAGATGCAATATTTTGCGCACAAATTCTACAGGAATGCCGTTGCATGAACGCATGATATGCTACACTCGGAATTAATCCATAGGAGTGTAGAATCCAACTGCAGAACTAAATAGAACTGATGAAACCAATCACTTAACAATACTGCATGGAAGGTGAACTAGAGCGTGAGAAATTATGACAAAAGAGAACACGTCCAATTCCCATAAGCCACATCATCACAAGCATTCTTTAACAATTAAATTTAAATCAAAACAACTAAGGGACTTTGACATTATGAAACAAACTTAAAGCATTGTTCAGATAAAAAATTTACTCATTTCCAATGAGTGTAAGCTTGTAGATCTCAATGCCGTCCCTTATTTTACTTGGGTTTTTTTGGCAAGTAAGATGAAGATCCAGCTTATTAGCGAGGTCATACCTTGTTTCATTTGGTTCATTTTTGGCCACTTGTTACTGGCCATTCTGAATGCTTTGAGATTCAGACCTTTGAGATTTAAGGTAATTGGCCTCAGTATTTGTGCTTTCGTGGGGTTTTTTTTGATGTATCCAACAAGTATGTATTTGATCTTGTTTTGTTTTTCTGTCATAAATGTGCGTATGCAAAAATGGGAAAACAAGTAAAACTTACAGGAGGCAAGCTGGAAGTTTATATGATAACCGTGGATTCAGTTCAGACCTGAATTAATGGATATAAGCTTTCTATGAAAAGTAAGCGTGATGTTGGGCAGAGAGTTTTTTTATAGCTAGTTTTATGTGACATGTATTTTATTTTTAGCTTCATTGGTTATGGCCCCTTTTTTTGATTTTAGAAGGCATAATTAAGCGATATCTTACTAAATTATTTACTTATTTCTTGTTTGTTTCTATTTCAGAGATTAAGGCGTTAGTCTTTGCTGTTGTAATTGTGTATAATCGTTTCGATGTTTTTTTTTTCCTTTTGATTCAATATCAAATTTCTTTATATGCCTATGCAATGCATGCTTTGAACTGCTATGTTTTTTAATATACATATATTTTCCATAGCCACCACTCCCTCTCTACATGTAATTTTGTTCGCTTGGTAAGAAATACAATATGTTGCAATGAATTATCTAATATTTGTAGAAGTTTTTTTGTTATGGTTTACTCCTAATTCTAATCTTTGCTTATTATTTCTTGCGGGGTTATCACCAATGACATCTGCACTTGCGAACCACAATTTTAGACTCAATTTGCTAAAGCACGTGAGCAACAGCAGCAACCCCATCAGCCACAGCAATTGCTACAGCAACAGCAGCAACAAATGCAACAACTTTTGTTACAAAGGCAAGCGCAGCAGCAGCAGCAGCAACAACAACAACAGCCGCAACGTAGGGATGGTGCTCATCTTGTAAATGGCAATGCAAATGGGCTTGTTGGTAATGAATCCTTAATCCGGCAGAATCCTGGTGCAAATGCTATGGCAACAAAGCTGTATGAGGAACGACTTAAAATGCCACTTCAGAGGGATTCTTTAGAGGAAGCATCCATAAAGGTATTCATTATGCTTTGTTAATATCTTTTTTTTTTTTCTAAGTTTTTTTTTGTTAGTTATTAATTTCCTTTTATCAGCAGAGATTTGGTGACAATGTGGGTCAGCTTTTAGATCAAAATCATGCTTCTTTACTGAAACCTGCTACATCGTCTGGACAGGGTTCAGGGTATCTTTCTTTAAGCTTGACTGTATAAATATTTATTTGGTCTTCACCTCTATTATACTGTAAGCTGTGGAGGACCTTTACGTATGTTTGAAATTCCATTATCTAATTTTAAGGTTCATAATATTTTAGGTACATATGCCTTTGAATGCTTGCACATCATGTATGTATGCCATTTGTGATCTGTTTCATATTTTTAAATATCCAGTCAAATTATGTCTGGTTCAGCTGGTGGTTTGCAAGGAAGTTTGCAGCAAGTCCAGTCTAAAAACCTACAGCTCCCAGGATCAACACAGGTTAGCTTTTTTGTTATTATAACACTGGAGATATGCCCTTGTTAATGCTGGTCCTGTATTGAATGAGTATAGGACATCAAAACAGAGATGAACCCTTCGCTGAATTCCAGAGTTGCTGGACCTGATGGATCGTTTACTGGAGCACCGGGTAAGCAGTTTTTAGATCTCCTAGCTACATTTTAGGTTATTCAAGTTTTATATGGTTTATTTGAAGTTGCATGTTCTTGTTTCCAGCTAACTGAATGTTATGAAGCACGACCACTGACATGACGTGGCCATGATGACACTACATAATTATATTAGGATATGTCAGTTCATGCACACAGCACTATATTTCATATATCATTAAAACAAAATATGCAATTTACAGTATTTTCTACTAATGGCATTACCTAATGTAGTTTCATATACATGCACATCACAAAACTAGCATAATAATAACAAAAGAAAAAAAAAACTCTATTAATAATAAAAGAAATGCTTTGTCACATATAACAAATGTCATTTGTTATCAACACTCCATCATTCGCATTGATTAATAATTGCCACTTGTTACATATTTTGTGTGCCTATTGATATTTCATGAATGTGTTCTCGGTCATACGTTTATCCTTGACTGTTTTGCATATGCTCATTGCATCTATATACTTTTTCTTTACCATTTTGTCTCTACCAATGTTTTGTTGTCTTTTCTTGCCAATTGTCATTATTTCTTATACTTTCTTTTATCATAATTTAGAAGCTAACTGCTTTCATTCTGCTTTTACTTATTATGCAATGTAAAGAATTGTTTTTTTAACTTGTAATGATATTTCATGTCTCTTTTAATTTATTTTATAGTTTGCTTAAAGATAACGCGTGCTGTTACTTGTGATAAGTTGACAACAACTGGTCTCCTTTATTATTTTCTTAAGAACTTCCTGCAATTTCTTCATGCAAAAGATTTTGCTGATGTGCCTGAAAACCTGCTCATATTCTACATTTTCGCTTGCATTTTTATGTTGCACCTGAAATAATAAGATTTGTTGTATTCAACAGTGTGACTCCTATGAAGAGTGTGTATTCACATAGCATCAAGTACATACAATATTCTAAATATGAATGTATTAATAAGTTTCTAATATAAGTTTTTTTCATTAAAGTCACATGCAGTATACAGTCCAAGATATCATGTGTATCAAATAAAAATTTATGGAACCTGAAATGAACATACATTGACTTTATCTACCAAGTAGTAAAACTTGTACTCATAATTTTGGCAATGAAGGTCGGTGGTTGGAACATGCATTTCTCAGAATTCTAGCAATGAAGGCTAGTGGTAGGAACCTATATTTCTCATAGTTCCTGCAATGAAGGCCGGTGGTGAGAATTTGGCTATGATACCATGTTAAAATTAGAAAATTTGAGAGGGAAAATGCATGATATTATTACCAAAAACTATCCCTATTTATAGATCTATTAGGATAAATTAATAAAGAAACAAATAACTACAGAATCATGTTTAATTGCCTGATTGGAAATACTTGATTTCAAGTATTTCCTATTCACTTTTACAACAATTCTCAGTGCAAACTGCTGTCCACAGCAGGAAAACAGCCAAAACAGTAGAATAACAGAGAAAAACTGAGAAATTTGGAGAAAAGACTTGTATTTTACTAATAGATGCAAGGAAAATAACAAAGATACAAGGATCCTCTATTCGAGAGGAGGATCGCACTCTCCCAATTTATAGAATTCAATCTAGAGCCCTAGCCACCAAAGAAGAACAAGAAAACTTCAAATCAAATTTCACATAACCCTAATCTATTTTTTTCCCCTACTTAATGCATACAATTAAAAAATAACAAAAAAGGACCAAATAGCCCTTGCTTCCACTCCTTTTGGCTCCAAGAAAGTATTTGAATCTCAAGTGGACCCCACTCTTTCCCCCTCCTTTGAGCCCGCCGGCCTCCTCCTGCGGTAAAACATCTTGACCGGCTAGACCGGTCCATGGAGGACCGGAGGACCGGTCTAACATTACCGCCCTCCCAAAGAACCACCTTGCCCTCAAGGTGGAAGTCAGGAAACTATAACTTCATCCGCTCGTATGGCTCCCACGTGGCCTCGTAGTCAGGGAGGTTCTTCTATTTGATCAGGACTTCTGTGGCTCAATCTGCTTTCGGACGAACCTCCATGAGCTCCAAATGTTCCAATATCATTTCCATTTCATCTGTTAATGTCCCTGGTAACTCAGAACTGGTAGCATAATCTCCAATGGCTCTCCTTAGCTGAGATACATGGAAAATCGGATGGATCGTCGCTGTCGGTGGTAGCTTCAGACGATATGGCACGGCTCCAATTTTCTCCAGTACTTTATAAGGACCGAAGTATCTTGGAGCAAGCTTCTCATTCCTCCGGTTGGCGATCATTTTTTGTCGATATGGGCGGAGTTTCAAAAATACCTTCTCACCCACCTCAAACTGAATATTCTTCCGATGCCCATCAGCTTGTTTCTTTAAAATCTGTTGAGCCCTCAACATATGTATTTTTAACTCTTCCAGTGTCTTATCCCTCTCCTCCAAATACTCCTCTACTGAAGACACGGGTGTGCTGCTACTCCCAAAATGCACCAAGTGGGGTGGATCCCTTCCGTACAACACCTTAAATGGGGTCATCTGAGAGGCTGAATGAAAAGAGGTGTTGTACCAGTACTCGGTCCATGATAGCCATTTAGCTCATAGCTTGGGTGTTTCTGATGCGAAGCAACTCAGATAAGTCTCCAAGCTCCGATTGACTACATCTGTTTGACCATTCATCTGTGGGTGGTAAGCCGTACTCTTTTTTAGCATCGTCCCCTGCAGTCTGAACAATTCCTTTCAGAAATGGTTGAGGAAAACTTTATCTCTGTTTGATACTATCGCCTCTGGCACTCCGTGTAGTCTAACTATCTCCCTGATGAATACTGACGCTACTGTCACCGCAGTGTATGGATGGCGTAGAGGAATAAAGTGAGCATATTTGCTCAATCTATCCACTACCACCAAAATCACAGTGAATCCCTCAGAGTGGGGTAGCCCATCAATGAAGTCCATAGATATCTCCTCCCAGACTCGTCCTGGTAACGCCAATGGCTGCAGTAACCCCCCTGGTGACATAGCTAGATACTTGTTTCTTTGGCACACCTCGCACCTGGATACCATCTCTCCACATCTTTATGCATACCTTTCCAGTACAGCTCCGCCGCTAGTCTCCTGTAGGTCTTTAGCACTCCTGAATGACCTCCCACTGCAGTTCCATGGAACTCCTGGAGCAATTGTGGGATGTGTACTGATGTTCTGGGTAACACAAATCTCCCCTGGTACAACAATCTCTCCCCCTCCAACGAGTATCCTGAATGGCCGCCCTTTTCCTTCAGTAAGTCATCTCTGATCTTACTAGCACTCTCCTCTTTTATGGCTTCCCAATCTATCATCATTGGGATCGATATAGCCAATGTCTGCAGCTCCCCCATGCACCTGGACAGGGCATCTGCTACCTTATTTTCTACCCCTGGCCTGTATTGAATCTCAAAATCATATCCGAGCAGTTTGGAAAGCCACCTCTGATGCTCCTCTGTCACCATGCGCTGCTCCAGCAAATATTTTAGGCTCTGCTGGTCGGTCCTGATGACGAAATGTCTTCCAAGTAAGTAGGGGCGTCACTTTTGGATGGCCAAAATAATTGCCATCAACTCCCTCTCATAGACAGATTTCAGCCGGGCTCTGGCAGTCAACACCTGACTGAAATATGCAATGGGCCTGTGACTCTACATCAGCATTGCTCCTAGTCCGTATCCCGATGCATCTGTCTCTACTATAAAGACCTGAGTAAAATCTGGTAAAGCTAAGACCGGGACTGTGGTCATAGCTTTCTTCAACTTCTCAAATGTTGTCGTAGCTGCCTCCCCCCATAAGAACCCATCTTACTTCAACTGCTCAGTGAGTGGCCAAGCTATAGTGCTGTATCCCTTTACAAATCTTCTGTAGTAACCTGTAAGCCCTAGGAATCCCCTCAGCTCCTTTAGATTTTTGGGCAGTGGCCACTTAAGCATGGCCTCAATCTTGGACTGATCTACTGCTACCCCTTCCTTGGATACCACATGCCCCAAGTATTCCACATTAGCTTGTGCGAAGTAGCACTTCTTCAAGTTAGCCCTCAACTGGTGCTCCTGGAGAACCTCTAACACCTTCTTTAAGTGTCCCCAATGCTCCTCCTCTGTTTTGCTATATACTAAGATGTCATCGAAGAATACCAACACAAATCGCCTGAGATACTATTTGAAGATCTTATTCATGAGTGCCTGGAATGTATATGGGGCATTGGTGAGGCCAAAGGGCATCACTAGGAACTCATAGTGGCCCTCATGAGTTCTAAAGGCGGTCTTGGGCACATCTTCTTTCTTCATTAGTATCTGGTGATATCCTGATTTCAAGTCGATCTTGCTGAAAATCACTATTCCACTCAACTCATCCTGAAGCTCATCAATCACTGGTATGGGAAACTTATCAGGTACATTTTCCTTGTTGAGTGCGCGGTAGTCTACATAGAAACGTCAGCTGCCATCTTTTTTCTTCACCAATAGAACATGACTAGAGAACGGGCTAATGCTGGGCTTGATAATCCATGCTTCTAGCATTTCTCTGATCAACTTTTCTATTTCATCCTTCTGAAACTGAGTGTAACGGTATAGTCGTACACTGACAGGTGACACTCCCTCCCTTAATGTGATGGCATGCTCCTGCTCCCTGGGTGGTGGCAACCTTAGAGGTGGTTGAAAAACCTTCTCAAATTCTTGGATCAAGGGCTGCACAGAGAGGGGTGTGTCTCCCCCTTCCTCCACACTCACTCCCTCTAATCGGTGTAATTCCACCAAGCAGCCTTCCCCCTTCTCCTAAATTATCTTGATTAGGGCTTTAAGAGAAACCCCTACCTTGGTCAGCCATGCATCCCCTTGAATCACCCTCTTCCTTCCACCTTTTATCAGCTCCATCCGCAGAGTGCCCCAATTTACTTTGGTTTCTCCCAATGTCTGCAACCACTTCATCCCTATGATGACATCCGTACTCCCCAATTCTAGGGGAAGGAAGTCTTCCTTCACTTGTATGCCTTGGATCTTCAGCACCACCCCCCTACAGACTCCTCTTCCCATTTCTACCTTCCCTGTGCCCATCATCACCCCATAGCCTCCAGTATCTTCTAACTTCATCCCCAGCAGCTCCACAATCTGGGTGGAAATGAAATTGTGGGTTGCCCCACTATCAATCAACACCACGACTCCACGGTCAGCTATCTCTTCCTTTACATTCATAGTGTGACTCGAAGTGCATCCCACTACGGAGTTGAGAGAGACTTCTGCCACATCCAAATGCATCTTTTCCTCCACCTCAGAATCGCTTCCCCCTCCCTCTTCGTCTTCCTCGTTTTCACAAACGAGGAGAACTTGAACAGTTCGATCCTTGCACTTGTGCCATGGCATGTATTTTTCATCGCATTGGAAGCACAACCCTTTTGTTCTTTTCTCCTGCATTTCCTTCTCAATGAGCCTCTTGAACTGCCCCCCATTTCCTTCTCCCATGGCTTTTTCCTTCGTTTCTTTCATCCCTCCTGGGGACGCTCCCTTGGGGGCTAGGTGGGTAGTCGTCCACCTGTAAGTGCCTCATGAGCTACTACTACTCCTAGCCCCCTTCTCCAGGTTCTTTTGATTTTCGACCAACTGTGCAAGCTTCATGGCTTCCCCCAGGTCTCTGGGCATCAGGACCTTCACCGCTGCTCGAACCTCGGCCTTTAACCCCTTCATAAAATTCCCCTCCAGCACCGTATCAGACAAGCGCTCTACCCTGCTGGCCAGATGCTCGAAACTCTCTCGGTAGTCCGCCACAGAACCCTCATGCACTAGGGCAAAGAACTGCTCGTAGAAGTCTCTTCCCCAGTCAGTTTGGAAACGCTCTAACAAACTGTCCTTGAATTCTCACCAGCTCCGGATAGGTCTCCTCTGATCTCTCTACTGGTACCAAGAGAGTGCCTTCCCTTCCAGACATAGGCCTGCTGCCGATAATTTCTCCTCCTCTGTCAAGCCGTTAACAACAAAGTACCTTTCCACCTTGTAAATCTAGCCATAGGCATCCTCCCCTTCAAAAATGGGCAATTTCAATTTTCTCACCTTCCGATCCCCGCCATTCCCCCTTAATCCTCCATAGTTTCCCCTCTCCCATGTGCCTGGACCCCCCATGTCTCCCGATCTTCCCTTGCTCTGCCCTGCCCCAATCCCCCTTCAAAATCCCCTCTTCGATCTTCAAAAACAGCTTCCCGGTGCTTATGATAACTCTCCCGATGCTCCCAACCGGCACCTCTTGGTTCCACGCCTCCGTAGCCTTGCCTTTGCCCATATCTTCCTCCTCTCTCCTCCCTCTGGAAAGGCTCCAAATGAGGCCTTCCCCTACTCCCTTCCACAATTTCCACCTCCTCTTCCTCCCGATGGATTTCAGAGTTGGTATTCTTCGCTGCTGGCCCTTTTGCATCAGACACCGCCGATTGGGTTTGAAACTCCAACATCTTCTTCATCATATCCCGTAGATCGGCCACTTGCCCTTCCATGGAAGACATTCTTTCCTCCACGGTCTCCTTGATTTGATTTATCTCTCCTTCAATCCTCTCCTCCAAAGCATCCACCTTCTTAGCCGCCATCTCTAATGACTTGCAATTTAGGAGAAGATCTCAAGATCTGGAAAAAAAATTTAGCAATTTTCTCCTTCGCCGGTACAATTTCAGCCGCTGAAATCGGCCAAAAATAGCCCTTGATTTGTCCCAAGACTTGCTCTGATACCAATTTCAAGTATTTCCTATTCAATTTTACAACAATTCTCAGTGCAAACTGCTGTCCACAGCAGGAAAACTGCCAAAACAGTAGAATAACAGAGAAAAACTGAGAGAAATTTGGAGAAAAGACTTGTATTTTACTAGTAGATGCAAGGAAAATAGCGAAGATACAAGGATCCTCTATTCGAGAGGAGGATCGCACTCTCCCAATTTCTAGAATTCGATCTAGATCCATAGCCACAAAAAAAAAAACAAGAAAACTTCAAAGCAAATTTCACATAACCCTAATCTATTCTTTTTCCCTTACTTAATGCATACAATTCAAAAATAACACAAAAGGACCAAATAGCCCTTGCTTCCACTCCTTTTAGCTCCAAGAAAGTATTTGAATCTCAAGTGGTTCCCACTCTTTCCCCCTCCTTTAAGCCCGCCAGCCTCCTCCTGTGGTAAAACATCTCGACCGGCCCAAGGGGCTGGGCTGGCTGGATCGGTCCATGGAGGACCGGTCGAACATTGCCCTAATATAATCCTCCCTAAATCAACCATCCAAATATTAAAGAAGATCAGCGTGATCCAAGTGAGCCTCTGATGCATGCAAAGGGGGGGGGGGGGGTCAAAACAAAATGAATATTTTGGTTTTGACTTCTTTTGGGCTTGCTAACTCATTAATATTTTGAGCTAAAAGTTAGCTCATTATGAGCTATTTTTTTAGTTCATTTATGGAACTAAAGAATTAGCTCATTGTTTCTTGAACTTGCCCCTTCCTCTCCCTTTTGCCTCTTGGGATGCTGCAGCCTTTTGTTGGATTTATTTCCCGTGGTCCCCTTTCTCTCATTAAAAAATGGTGGCTGTTTGGTTGTTGAAAACCGTGACTTACCTGTTGGATTTCCTATGCTTGGCTGCTGAAACCGTGGCCTTCCTCCTTGGATTTGCTGTGCCGTTTGGTTTCTCTGTGCTGGAATCCGTGGCCTTTAATCCCTTGGTGCTGTTTGGTTTCCCTGAGCTGGAACCGTGGTTTTTTTTATCTTAAAGTTTGCTATGATGTTTGGAATTCATGTGCAGGAAATTGATGGCTTTTATCACCTCATTTATATGGGAATATGAACAGTTTTTTGGACTGTTTTTTGACAGTTTTTGGGCTGTATTGTGGATAGAATTTGGACAGTTTTTGGGACTGTTTGGTGGCTGTTTGGGGAGGAATTCCAAGAGTTTTTACTGCAGTTTTTAATGCCTTTTGGCCTTCTATTTCCAGTTTTTAATTAATATTGTAATGGCTGTTTAGTTCCCCTCTTATTGCCTATATATATGAGATGCTTTGAGATGAATTGAGGGGTAAATATTTGAGAGCAAAGTTGCTATAACCTGCGGGTTCTTCTTGGAAAAGCTTGAGAGCTTTGTCCACCTTCTTCCACCTCCTCTGGAAGGCTTGCGAGCTTCTCCACCCTTTGTCTGGGTCTCTAACCTCTTTCTTCTCTACACAAGTTCCACTCCACCTGTATCTTTCTTCTAGTTTCGTTGGTAAAAGTTGTTGGCTGTTTGGTGGCATTTGCTGGAGGAGTTTAAAAGGACATTGGAACCCCTTTGCAGTGGTGGACCTTTGGTTTGCATATCTAAACCTTACTTTAAAATATATTCCTACAATCGGTGCATGTGAGGAGTCCTCTTGCAGGATGTTCTGAGGATAGCCTTTTTTTTTTAATTTTTGTTCCTTTGTTAGTTTTCTTTTGTTTTGGTCGTTGGAAGTTTGCCTCTTTCCTATTCTGAAGTTTAGTTGTTTTCTCTAACCTATTATGTTCTCTAAGTAATGTCTTAAATTTATAAAAGTAAGATTTGATTATCTTTGTTGTTCTCTCTTTGTACTTTGCTTTAAGTTCCTTACATCAATTTGGGCTGATGCATGCAAGGGGGGGGGGGGGGGGTGTCAAAACAAAATGAATATTTTGGTTTTGACTTCTTTTGGGCTTGCTAGCTCATTAATATTTTGAGCTAAAAGTTAGCTCATTATGAGCTATTTTTTTAGTTCATTTATGGAACTAAAGAATTAGCTCATTGTTTCTTGAACTTGCCCCTTCCTCTCCCTTTTGCCTCTTGGGATGCTGCAGCCTTTTGTTGGATTTATTTCCCGTGGTCCCCTTTCTCATTAAAAAATGGTGGCTGTTTGGTTGCTGAAAACCGAGACTTACCTGTTGGATTTCCTATGCTTGGCTGCTGAAACCGTGGCCTTCCTCCTTGGATTTGCTGTGCCGTTTGGTTTCTCTATGCTGGAATCCGTGGCCTTTAATCCCTTGGTGCTGTTTGGTTTCCCTGAGCTGGAACCGTGGTTTTTTTTATCTTAAAGTTTGCTATGATGTTTGGAATTCCTGTGCAGGAAATTGATGGCTTTTATCACCTCATTTATATGGGAATATGAACAGTTTTTTGGACTGTTTTTGGATAGTTTTTGGGCTGTATTGTGAACAGAATTTGGACTTGGGACTTTGGTGGCAGTTTGGGGAGGAATTCCAAGAGTTTTTACTGTAGTTTTTAGTGCCTTTTGGCTTTCTATTTCCAGTTTTTAATTAATATTGTAATGGCTGTTTAGTTCCCCTCTTATGCCTATATATAGTAGATGTTTTGGGTTATAAAAAGAGAGTTTATGATGTGATTTTTGGAGACAAAACCTGAAAGGTTTTTTCATTGGAAAAAGCTTGAGAGCTTTGTTCCATTTCTTCTTCTTCTTCTATGGAAATCCTGCGGGCTCTTTCCACCCTTCTTGGCTTCTAATCTCTTTCTTCTCTCCATAGTAATCATTCCATTTTATCATTCTTCTCAAAGTAAGCAAGTTTAGGGTGTCATTTTGTTTGAATCAAAGTTTGTAAGCGTCCAAATTGTAAGTGTAGTTTGTAAGAGTTTTTGTTTGTAAGTCCTTTTATAATATTAAAGTTGTATTTTGTTTTGTGCAAGTGTCGTCGCCTTATCCTATGTTAAATTTTAGTCTCTTTTAAGTTATAGGAAGAGTTTGTTTTTGTGATAAAAAATTTGGGGCCCTCTCCCAAATTTTTGATTGCATCAATTTGGTATCAGAGCAAGTTTAGAAAGTCCTAGGTTTTGGTTTGAGGTTTGTCTCGTGAGTCTTATTTTGTGTCTAAGTTTTTTAGGTTGAGTCTTTTAAAGTCTCTCTTTGAGTCTTTCTTTTGAGTCTTTTTTGAGTCGTCAAAAAATGAAAAAAAACAAAAAGACAGGAGAAAACAAGCACGAAGATTCTGAAGATCAAGGTTCGATGAACAGATGGATTCCCGATTCAACAAATCCCTTGGAATACGAGCTATACAAACTACAGTCATGGATGCATTTGTGTACAGAAAGATACATGAAGAAGAAACAACGTTTGCAAGATCAGTTCCTGCAAGAACGAGAAGAGATCCTGAAGAAATATGAAGCAAAGATTCAAGAGTTGGATGCTCAGTCTTCGCCTCCTCGGAAGAAAACAAAAGCCAACTCATCGGGAGATGAGTTTTTCAAGTAGGGTTTGACTTCTTTTGGGTTTGCTAGCTCATTAATATTTTGAGCTAAAAGTTAGCTCATTATGAGCTATTTTTTTAGTTCATTTATGGAACTAAAGAATTAGCTCATTGTTTCTTGAACTTGCCCCTTCCTCTCCCTTTTGCCTCTTGGGATGCTGCAGCCTTTTGTTGGATTTATTTCCCGTGGTCCCCTTTCTCTCATTAAAAAAAAGTGGCTGTTTGGTTGCTGAAAACCGTGACTTACCTGTTGGATTTCCTATGCTTGGCTGCTGAAACCGTGGCCTTCCTCCTTGGATTTGCTGTGCCGTTTGGTTTCTCTGTGCTGGAATCCGTGGCCTTTAATCCCTTGGTGCTGTTTGGTTTCCCTAAGCTGGAACCGTGGTTTTTTTTATCTTAAAGTTTGCTATGATGTTTGGAATTCCTGTGTAGGAAATTGATGGCTTTTATCACCTCATTTATATGGGAATATGAACAGTTTTTTGGACTGTTTTTGGACAGTTTTTGGGCTGTATTGTGGACAGAATTTGGACAGTTTTTGGGACTGTTTGGTGGCTGTTTGGGGAGGAATTCCAAGAGTTTTTAGTGCAGTTTTTAGTGCCTTTTGGCCTTCTATTTCCAGTTTTTAATTAATATTGTAATGGCTGTTTAGTTCCCCTCTTATGCCTATATATAGTAGATGTTTTGGGTTATAAAAAGAGAGTTTATGATGTGATTTTTGGAGACAACCTGAAAGGTTTTTTCATTGGAAAAAGCTTGAGAGCTTTGTTCTATTTCTTCTTCTTCTTCTATGGAAATCCTGCGGGCTCTTTCCACCCTTCTTGGCTTCTAATCTCTTTCTTCTCTCCATAGTAACCATTCCATTGTATCCTTCTTCTCAAAGTAAGCAAGTTTAGGGTGTCATTTTGTTTGTATCAAAGTTTGTAAGCGTCCAAATTGTAAGTGTCGTTTGTAAGAGTTTTTGTTTGTAAGTCCTTTTATAATATTAAAGTTGTATTTTGTTTTGTGCAAGTGTCGTCGCCTTATCATATGTTAAATTTTAGTCTCTTTTAAGTTATAGGAAGAGTTTGTTTTTGTGATAAAAAATTTGGGGCCCTCTCCCAAATTTTTGATTGCATCAGCCTCCCACAGATTCTCATCTTGGTAGTGGGATCAAGTGTCAAGGGATGACTGAGATTTAACTACAATTGGTATGATCTTGGTGAGCCTTTCACGGATTCCCATCGTGGCCGTAGGATCAACTGTTTAGGGACAACTGGGATTTAACATGGAGGACTTGATAGATGAAGGTCTTGATCTAAGGAGATGTCATTGGTAACTATCACTTGTGGATCTTTGATAGATGAAATTCCCGATATCATACATTGGTACTCACCACATTTCATCTTTTATGGGACTCAAATCTTTGGGAGTGCGAGTCTTATCTTGAAGCAACTTTTTTGAGACATTCCTTATTGTCTTTATTTAGAGCCTGCCTCCTTGTATCTTTTAGGATAAATTGTATGGAGATTTGTGGTTGGCTTTTCAGCTTTTTGGAGATGCATTTCTTGATATCATACATTGGTACTCACTACATGACATCCTTTATGGGGCTCAAATCTTGGGACTGCAAGTCTTATTTTGAAGCAGCTTTTTGAGATTCCACTTATTGTCTTTATTTCGAGGTTGCCTCCTTGTATCTTTGGGAGATGCATTTCTTGATGTTATACATTGTTACTCACTATATGACATCATTTATGAGACTCAAATCTTTTGGAGTACGAGTCTTAACGTGAAGCAACTTTTTTGAGGTGCCTCTTATTGTCTTTATTTTGAGGCTGCCTCCTTGTATCTTTTAAGATAAATTGTTTGGAGATTTGTGGTTGGCTTCTCAACTTTTTCTTTTTAAGTCCTCTTTTCTTCTTGGTTGTGGAGGACCATATATTGGGTAAGAGATGTCATGCCCCATCGTGGTCTCTTTTATTCAATCATGAGATGTGGCAAAGGTGGGTAACCCAGTCATATGCATGTCCTAACACCAATCCTGTATTTTATAAATTAGGATTGTGTGAGTAGACTTTTTTTTTGCTTAGATTGTCACAAAATATAAAATTCTTTTCATGATCATCCAATAGATCAAACACAACAACTTATAAGTGTACACGATTAAATTAATCAAAATAAACCACATATCTTCTGATCAACTTCATAGATAATTAACACATACCAAAAGTCTTTAATGAATCATCATAGTTTTTCTTCTAGATACATCCAAAATATTAAGATGGTGGATAAACCTGATCGCCTTACTACATCCCAATTTGCTCTTTTCCCTTACTAGAAACAACAACCTAAGTAATATCCAGCTAATTATAAAATTCATTGGGATAAACAAGTCTAATAAAGTGTTCAAAATACAAGGGAAAGAAAATAATATGCTATGATGATTGTTTGAATTAACATGGATATGAATAATCATATAGATATAACTAGATATGTGTAATAAACATCTAGGTAAGACATGATCTAATAGCTGAACATGTAAAGGACAATTATGAGCAATAAGTATGAAAGACTGCTAGACATGAAAAATAATTGTTTGATTTCCAATCATTCAATTTATTTTGCTAGTCAAATGCTAGTATCAAAATGTTAGTTTCACTTATATTTAAATTCTCTTTCTTACTTTTCATAGTCTTAGAATTGTCATATAAAGTCTGTATAGTTTTTGAAACATTTAAAAATTATTTGACCATCACCAAGCTTGTCGGCATATAATGATCGTCGATATTGGTTGAACATGCTCCAACATGCCAGTTATCAGATGACCCCTCTATAACTTTTGCACTACTCTAACGTACATTTTTTGAGAGTTCAAAACGCCATTTTGGGCTCCTAATACTCTTAAACTCTTTTGTAGCTTAGTGTGCATGTTATCATAATTTGCTAACCTATGTCACATGACATAAGATTTCATTGACTTTTTTAACTTCAATATCATAAGTATTTAATGCTAACATCAAATTATATTGACCCATATTTATGACATAAGCATGATATGAAATTAATATTTGGGTATTTAAATGTGCATAATAGGTCATTAGACAATCATGAGACTTGAATTATGTGAAATGTAATCCCACATGACATTATCTTGAAGAATGATCATATGCAATATAGTAGACTTATTGATAAAATTAGATATTGTTAATATGCTTAGTATGGTAAATGTTTACTAGAATACACATAAGAGTTCATTATAATTGTAGGAATGAATAAGCATCAAATCTAAGACTACTAAAAAAAAAAAAAATCTAAGACTATTATGTTCCATATGCTAGAGATTTAGGGTCTCGCTGTCAATAATCGATCCACCTCTGAATAGATTTTCTTGCTTTTGCTTCGAAATCATGTTTTGTTCACACACAACCTCAAGCATTCATTTTCTCAAGTTATACTGATTCTTAATTTGTCAACTCAAACCTAATTCAAACTAATGTCAATTTACATTTTACCTCAAAAAGAATGCTCATTCATGCTTTAAAGCTACCAATCTTAAACCAAACTAGATTCTCGGAAGCTTAGAACTTCTACTGAAAAATCAAGGCCTCCATTTCTCTTCTTCCCTTCTTCCCTTCTTCATCCCCTTTGACCTCAAGATACAACTGGTTCTCTATATCTAAACTGATTGGGATTAGGTTATGAGAAATAAGGAATGTGCTTAGCGCTTAATATTAGTATTTATACAATTATAACATTCATCTGTTAGACCATCTTAACCTTTCAAAAGCACATTAACCAATGTATGTCTCACAAACTGGAAAGGGTTTTAAATGCTACAGTACAATAAACAAATGCGTGGTGATATAATTCTATGAACAATAATATTAAGTGAACTTTAGGTTAAGTTATTACAAAATTATGTATATATATTGAAATGTAAAATTGTATTTTTTTTTTTTCATTTTCATGATATGCGAAATTGGGGGATAAAAGTTCAAGTAAATTTTGATCTCATCTTTTCAGATTTTTGGGTATTATAAAAGTGAGACTCCTAAGTTAGGTGATCTGTGATTTGGGAAAGCATTTGGAAGATAACTAAATATGACCTGAAAGATTAGAAAGGGATTCCCGAGAGATATATAATGTTGCAAAGAGGAATCTGAGAAGACTTGCGCTCTGCCAAGAGAAATATACCAGGTCGAGAAAAGTTGGATTCAAATTTGCACTTAAACTACAAGATATTACCATTATTTTCAGTGAGATTTAAATAATATTGCTGGAACTTCTCACTGCAATTGGGGGAGAGAGATAAAATCGTTGAGAAATTGGAAGAGAAGAGGAAGACTAGTAAAGAGACTCCTGTGTTAGGTGATCTGTGACTCAATAAAGTAGAATTTTCAAGCTAGGGAATATAGATCTGTCATTCCCGGCTTGGCAATTAGTCTCAGAAAACTAAAATTATCAAGTCTCTTGGAGCACCATAGAGTCCTCCATTTAGTCAAAACTTTGAGAGAAATTAGCATCAAACATTACTGTGACAAATGGTAGCAATGAAGATTATATTAAGTAGGGAAATAATGAAGGTTGTTTTGGTTATAGATATGATTACAACCATATTGGAAGGCCGACAATGGAGGCACAGAAGTAGAAAAAAATTCCTTTTTTAAGGTTGCAGCAAGCTTCAAGGACATTAGCATAAAAACATGTCACAAGCGGCTCAGCAGTTGGCAAGGAAATCTCATCCCGTTTGATTGAGCCAGCCTTTAGCCCAATGCAAATTAGTCGTCCGACTCCAACCGAATACTCCTGTTTGATTGACCCCGTATAGGCGCACGCAGGGTCTCTGATCCATCTGATCTAATTGCAGAAAAGAGTGCAGATCTTGCACTCTTTCTTTTCTCGACCCTAGACCCTCACGAGAGGGAACTCTCAGCTCTTTCCATACGCACACAAGCATTGATTATGTGCTTGACTTCTCTCGCTTCTGCTCGGTCAACTCTGGGCGTTGCACGTGAGAGGAGGCCTCCTGCTCAGTCTCTCCTTGACCTTTGGATGCACGAAGGAAGGTAGAATGATTAATATTCCTTAGGATTTCGACAATGACGACAAGTGGTGGGAATCTATATTCCTCAAAATTCTTGTAATGAAGGTTGGTGGTGGGAGCCTGTATTCCTCAGAATTTTGGCAATATAGGCCAATGGTGGAACCTATATTCCTCAGAATTCCAGCAATGAAGATTGCTAGTGGGAACGTATATTCCTCAGAATTCCGACAATGAAGGACGATGGTGGGAACCTGGAGAATTAGCAAGCGTCAATATCTTCAAGTAGGATAAAGTGCTTCTAATCTCTCTGTAGCCTCGATATCCACAATTGACTCCCTACTTAGGAAAGTAGCGTACTTCACCATCTGCATGCTCACCAACACTTCGGTCGCCGCAAGCACACACTGGATCTTAGCAGTGAACTGCCTTACCACCAAGAAAGCCATATTCTTCCCCATTGCGCACATCATCTTGGAAACTCCATATATCAAGATCATTCCATCGGCGAGCTCTGAATCCAACAAACTGACTTCAGTCCAAATCTAACCAGCAAGGTTCTCAATGGCGATTCCGTCAGCGACAGTGAAGAAGGTGAGAATGTGGGCTACGAAGTGGCCTTTGTCTGATTTGAGGGATTGATCCCAATGGTGGAGATCTTGGGAGAGGTCGACTTTTTTTGCTATCTAGAAAGATTTAGAGCAAGGAGGGGCTCTTCAAGTGGAGGATTTGATGGTATGTACAACAGCTCTTCAACCGCTTGTTCCTTGCTCGGTTCGGCTCCAACACACGCACGAGGGCCAATTGTTCCTGCTCAGGCACGCTCCCTCTCTTGATCCTCTTCTTCACTCAGTTTGGTCCCTGGGTAGGCACGCATGAGAGGGGTATCATGTTCCTTCTCTAGCCGTATGCAGAAGACCGAAAGTGGAAGCCCTCTCATTTGCTCGACTTCTCAAGACTTATGCGAGTAGGAATCAGAATGCAAGAACCGGATCACCCTTAATCACACACAACATTGAGCACAATCCCGCTCAATCAACTCCCAAACACACACAAATTCTTATAATTGCATGCCTCTCTCTTTCAGTTCGTTTGCACGCATGCGAGAGGGGTTTGTGAGATGCTCATCTCTTGATTGAACACAAAGACCTTGGGGTTCTTGCTCGACTCCTCCAGGCGAGACACACTAGACGTTTGTCTCTCTTGATCAAACGAAGAGACCGCGGGATGAGGCACTCTCCCCCTCTCGGTTGGACGTACGCAGGAACGTACAAGCCAAAATACGCTCCCTTTCATTTTTGAAGGGACCCTTCAGAAAGTTCGGCAGCAAAAAACTCAAAATTCTGGCCAAGGCAATGTAGGATGTGATACCATGTTAAATTAAGAGAATTTTAGAGGGACAAGGATTAATTTTATTACACAAACCTATCCCTATTTATAGATCTATACAAGATGTTTTAAGAAAGAAACAAATAACTAGATAATCATGCATAATTGCCTTAGTATAATCCTTCATAAATCAGCCACCCAAATATAGAAGGAGATAGACGTGATCTTGATGAGCCTCCCGCGGATCCCCACGTTGGCCGTGGGATCAAGGGCCAATGTATGGTGGAGATTTCATAGTGTGATCCAGGTGAGCCTCCCATGGATCCCCATGTTGTTCGTGGGATTGAGGGCCAAGGGGATGGTTGAGATTTTTACAATATACCAGGTTTAGAAAAGTTGGATTCAAACTTGCACTGAAACTACAGGATATTACAATTGTCTTCACTAGGATTTAAATAATATTGCTGGAATACTAAATTCTCACTGCAAATGGACGGCTAAGATGAAATCTCTGAGAAATTTTTAGGTGTGTTCATGTGCAACTGTGTTGGATAGGGCACAAGATGACTCTTAGAGCATCAGTGCTTCCTTGTATCTAACCTTCAATATTCTTATTATTAGAAAAGTTACCCATCAAATGTAATTAGAATTAATCTTTCATAGTTCAGAGTATGGCTAAATGTTTCACTTTATATACTAAACTTTATTTTGTTATATAATTTGTTTTTGCTACACAAATCAGAATATAATGCACTTTTTTTTCAAATAATTTCCCCTGTATCAGGCTCAAATTCAGCTGGGAGCAATTTAACTTTGAAGGGCTGGCCTCTTACAGTAAGACTGTTCTTTTGCACCTTTGAAATAGTTGCCATGCAATTTTTATATTCCTTAGTCGAACTGCCTATATTACTTTGTTATTTTTCTTACAAAATTCTGTGAATAAACTTCGTAATATCTTTTTCATAATTAAATATTTCTTGTTTTATTTTCTTAAAATGCAATGCCGTTTTGCTTAAACCATAAGTAGCTGTTATTGAACTACTCCAATTGAATCCTCGTTTGCAATTCCATGCATTATAATCTCAGGCTATTTACTTCAGCTTGTCCTTTGTAGCTGTTGAATACCTCTTCTAATCATTGTGCAAGTTATTATTTCTACTTTTTCCATACA
The DNA here is from genome assembly GCA_016618105.1 of Dendrobium huoshanense. Lineage (NCBI taxonomy): Eukaryota > Viridiplantae > Streptophyta > Magnoliopsida > Asparagales > Orchidaceae > Dendrobium > Dendrobium huoshanense. The sequence goes on from CM028357.1 coordinate 40,693,315, forward strand.
TCTATTTCACATCAATTTATTGAGCATTTTTGCGGTGCTCTGCTTTTCATACAGCTTAGCCCCACTAAGGGCCATGTGTAGATATTTACTTCTGAAAGCTATTTGAAATATGGCTACACGACGGAAGACTTGAGGGGAACCTCAAAATTTTAACCAATGAGTTGTGATTCCCCTAGATTATTCTTCTTTCATCCATTTAAGTTGACTCTTACTTGAGTGAAATACTCTGCTGCTTGCGATGTAGTAGCTCATTGTTTTACCTTTTAGGCCAGAAGACAGAAACTAAGTGAATCCCTTAGTTCTGCTTGAGAATTCTATTTGAGACCTGCTTTAATATTTTCCAGATAGAACATACATCATTAGCAAAATTTAACTTCTGCATGACTGCATCAAACAAAAAAAAAAAAAAAAAGAGAAACGAACTTACATCAGTTATTTAATTGGCTTTGTATAAATCAAGCATATGAATGCTGCTTGAAAACTTATTTAATCATCTTTTTCTTTTTTCCGTCCCCGTTTTATTCAAGTCCTACTATTTACTGCCCTGATCAGCTTGTTCCATACATGTTCTTGTCTCATAGGAACCTTTTTTTTTTTGTGTAAGTAGGCATTAAGGCATGTTTAAGTTCAATGCATGGTAATCTTAGAAAACCTACCTTTTGAGCTTGTATATGCTTCTCAGAGTTGAACTGGATGTTTGATTTCAGCTCTAACAAAACAATGTAGTAAGAAATTGGAAACTTTAAAGTAGTATATTAATTTTTTGGTAGAACTCATTTCGCTAAAATAGAATGCTTGGTTTACCAAACTCTTTCCCAGTTTTACTAATATTTATCATAAAATAAAGAAAAAAAAGATAAAATAGAAATAAATAAATAAATAAATATATAGACACACACAAGAACAGACATGTGCTTACACACCTCTTGCCTCTCTTACAACACACTAATTACTCTAAACTTGCATTCACGAATCTTTACCTCACGGAAAGTCGGAAACTATGCCATGATGTGAGATTGTCCCACTTGCCATGCCTCCACGTTGGCTTTCCCCTTGTTGTTCCACCCGCTTACGACTCCACATCACCTACTCAAGGAATAACTACCTTGCTCTGCTGCACGACCAATGCATGGAATTTGATCCTTTAGTTGTTAGCTAGCTCATGTAGTACACCTTCGAGTGTGTGTTTGAGCCCAGCTCATAGTGTTGCTCTGCTCATGGCAAATGTCACCACACCAAGCACTTTGCTCTCTCTGCATCGCAAAATGCCCTTATGCTTTGTTGATGGTCCGCTTTGCTGGAGCAATGAGCATGCCTTGCCTGCTATTGACCCCAATACTAGTGTCGGGATCGAGTCGACCGCGCAAGGTGAATTTTGAAAGCAAAAGAGCGCGAAATCGCTCATAATTCACCCGACGTGTGTCGACCCAAAACCCAAAATCATCGAGATGACCTCCGTTCGCGAAACGGACAGCGCCGATGCGTCCTGAGCAATAGAAACAGCTAAGATCGACACCCATATAGATGGGGATCAACGGTCGATGAAAATTTAAAATTTTGGGCGCGCGAATTGAGACGACGACGTGTGCGAGCGGCGACATGGCGAAAAACTCGATGCTAGATTTAAATTTTTTTGTGTGCAATATAATTAGAATATTTTTAGAAAAGAGGGAGAGAAAGAGAGTTTTTCTTTTTAAGTTTTTTTTCTTAAATAAAAAAATCCCAAAAATACCAAAATACCCTCACTTAAGCCCTAATATCCCTCATAGTCTCCCAACCGCCCCCCTCCTCATTTCACGATAGTTTTCACGCCAAGGAAGCCGCCCCCTCTCTTCCTCTTGCGATTCCAAGCTCTCCAAGCCGCCGGCCTCCCTCCTCCCTCCAAGCAAGGTGAGCATTCTTCTTCTCCTTCTCCTTCTTCCTCCATTCTTCCTCCTACATTCTTCTTCTTCCTCCTTCCTCTTCTTTTTCTTCTTCATTTTCTTACTTCCCTCTTGATATCTCCATATTTCCTTTCATTTTTCTTACATTTTTCTCTTCCCCTCCCTTCTCCTTCATCTCCTTCATCTTCATCTTCTTCCACCAACTTCTCTTTCTCTAAACCTACAAAATCCTAACCCTAATATTTTTTTTTCTTCACATTCACTCACCAGACCACCCACATCCCTTCACAAAAAATGTTCCTACACATATCCTACACCCACCCAATTAAAAAAATTCACCATCCTTCATTTTCTCTCTCTAACCTAGAGAGAGAAAATTTTCTCTCTCTAGAATGAGAGTGAAATCTCTTCATTGATGGTTCTATCTTTACCCCAAGCATCTCTCCTCTTCACCATGCCTCCAAATTATTATCCTAGAGAGAAAAAAATTTCCCTTCTCTCTTTCTCTCCAAAATTAGAGAAAGAGAGATTTTCTCTCTCTAACCTCATTCCCCCAATCTCCTACACACCCTAAGTCTCTTCCACCAAAAAGCCACATCAAATCCTCTCTTTCCCTCTCTTTCTCTCTCTAGAAAGAGAGCTTTCTTACCTTTTTTTCTCTCTCTAGCTTTGCTTTAAATAAAAGAATAGCATATATGATTAATTAAATTGCACAAATATTTAAAAAAAAATTTATTGTGCATCGCAGGTTTCTCATCGTCGTCGCCATCCGTTGTCGCCGCCTCGATTACTGCACACCTAAGGTAAAAAGTCTGACACTAGTATTTTATATTTCTATGCATGAAATAAGTACTCGTGACCGCTTTTTTTAGCGGGCGAGAAAACTTAAGTATCCGTGATACTCTGAGCGAGTGAGTAATTCGTATGCATGAAACTTAAGTACCCGTGACCGTTTTTTTAGCGGGCGGGGAAATTTGTTATTTGTATAAAAAATTATTTAATTAAGTACCCGTCACTGCTTTTAGGCGGGGAAAATGCTATACTTTAAATATGTGCTCAAAGACCCCGTGACCGCTTTTGTTAGCGAGCGGGGATTGGAACTGCGGCTATGGTGTCACCCGACACCTACCTTGACCGTCTTTCTTGGCAGGCGGGAAGACCTTACTTACTTTGATGCAGCCCCCTACGCGGGGACGACGTCGGAGCGTGTTTTTGGTATACACGTGACGTCAGGGACGCTTTGCGGGTTGATAAGTGAATTCAAGTTTGAACCCGATCCTTCTATACGGATCAGGATCAATAGGAGTTGATAGGGTTCAAACCTGCGAAATTTAATTAATCATATAGGAGTCAACAAGAGTTGACGGCGACGAAAATTTTGGCAGCACTCCGGCGTCGTCCCAGCGTAGGGGCTGCATCGGAGTGTGTAAGGCCTTCCCGCCTGCCAAGAAAGGCAGTCACCGTAGGTGTCGGGTGACACCGCGGCCGCAGTTCCAATCCACGCTCGCTGACAAAAGCGGTCACGGGGTCTTTGAGCACATATTTAAAGTATAGCATGTTCCCCGCCTAAAAGCGGTGACGGGTAATTAATTAAACAATTTTTCTACAAATAACAAATTTTCCCGCCCGCTAAAAAAAGCGGTCACGGGTACTTAAGTTTCATGCATACGAATTTTCCCGCTCGCTCAGAGCGTCACGGGTACTTAAGTTTTCTCGCCCGCTAAAAAAGCAGTCACGAGTACTTATTTCATGTATAGAAATGTAAAATACTAGTGTCAGACTTTTTACCTTAGATGTGCAGTAATCGAGGCGACGACGATGGATGGCGGCGACGGTGAGAAAACTGCGATGCACAATAATTTTTTTTAAATATTTGTGCAATTTAATTAATCATATATGTTTTTCTTTTATTTAAAGCAAAGTTAGAGAGAGAAAAAAAGGGAAGAGAGCTCTCTTTCTAGAGAGAGAAAGAGACGGAAAGAGAGGATTTGATGGGTCTTTTTGGTGGAAGAGATTTAGGGTGTGTAGGAGATTGGGGGAATGAGATTAGAGAGAGAAAATCTCTTTCTCTAATTTTTGGAGAGAGAAAGAGAGAAGGGAAATTTTTTTCTCTCTAGGGAAAGGAATTTGGAGGCATGGTGGAGAGGGGAGATGCTTGGGGTAAAGATAGAACCATTCATGAAGAGATTTCACTCTCATTCTAGAGAGAGAAAATTTTCTCTCTCTAGGTTAGAGAGAAAAAATAAGGGATGGTGAATTTTTTTTATTGGGTGGGTGTAGGATATGTGTAGGAACATTTTTTGTGAAGGGATGTGGGTGGTTTGGTGAGTGGATGTGAAGAAAAAAAAAGATTAGGGTTAGGGTTTTGTAGGTTTAGAGAAAGAGAATTTGGAGAAAGAAGATGAAGATGAAGGAGAGGAAGGAGAAGGGAGGGGAAGTGAAAAATGGAAGAAAAATGAAAGAAATATGAAAGGATGAAGAGGGAAGTAAGAAAATGGAGAAGAAAAAGAAGAGGGAAGGAGGAAGAAGAAGAATGTAGGAAGAAGAATGGAGGAAGAAGGAGAAGGAGAAGAAGAATGCTCACCTTGCTTGGAGGGAGGAGGGAGGCCGGCGGCTTGGAGAGCTTGGAATTGCAAGAGGAAGAGAGGGGGCAGCTTCCTTGGCGTGAAAACTATCGTGAAATGAGGAGTGGGGGCGGTTGGGAGAGTATTAGGGATATTAGGGCTTAAGTGAGGGTATTTTTGGTATTTTTGGGATTTTTTTATTTAAGAAAAAAAAACTTAAAAAGAAAAACTCTCTTTCTCTCCCTCTTTTCTAAAAAATTTTTAATTATATTGCACAATTTTTTTTTAAAATCTAGCACTGAGTTTTTCGCCAAAATTTTAAATTTTCATCGACCGTTGACCCCCATCAATATGAGTATCGTTCTTAGCTATTTCCGTTGCTCCGGACGCATCGGCGCTCTTCGTTTCACAAACGGAGGTCATCTCGATGATTTTGGGTTTTGGGTCGACACACGTCGGGTGAATTATGCGTGATTTCGCGCTCTTTTGCTTTCGAAATTCACCTTGCGCGGTCGACTCGATCCCGACACTAGTATTGGGGTCAACACCTGGAAGCATGGCCTATGTACGTGATCCCTGTGTGCCATCCTTACTCACTTGCGTGAAGTCCTACATCTATTCTTTATGTGCTTGTACTCATTAGCCATCTTACTTTCTTTCTTTGCTCCACCTACAACATGATCCCATGTTTGTAAGCCTTGATTCGCCAATGTTCACAGCCTGATTTTACCCGCTCTTAATTGAACGTCATCCCTCACCTCTTCTTTAAATCTTGCAAATGATTGCCACAGAGAGAGACACTAACTGCACAAATTGGCAAGAGGAAGACCACAATAAGTATACCTTGCTTCTCTTCCTAATGAGAAGAAATCCTCATTTCGTCGATCTTTGATTCGATTGGTAAAAGGCCTTGTGGGTTTTGCGATCTTTGATTTGGCTAGAGGTACACCTCTGTTCATTTGTTTTTTATTTGGATCTAGGGAGTAGAATGTCAGATGGCCGAGGACTGCCCATGGAAGATGTTTGATTCAAGAGGCTTCTATCGAACAACAATCATAATGATCTCGTTAGCTTGACATTATTGAAACATTCAAGACCTGCGCCAGTTAAAAAAGAAATCCTAGGTGTGGTGGTTGTTGCACAAGAGTGTCGAGGCTGAAGCTTGTATGGTTATAAACTTCTCAAACTTCTTTTGGAAATCATTCACATGAAGGGATTTTAAATATTTTCTTAAAACGAAGATATCAATTTACACCTTAAAACACACTATCCTAAATATATTTTAGAATGTTATAAGTTTGCTGTGAACTAATTAGGGGATAACTGATGTAGAACGAAAAAAAGGAGGCGTTGCAAAGGAGGGGATTTCTTCTTAATGGAATCTGAAATATTTCAGATTTTCTACTTTCAGAAATCTAAAAGGAATCCCAACTCTATGTGTGGGGAGGAAGGACTTGCAGCAAGAGCTATGGAGTTCCAGCAAAGGGAAGTAAAGGAGGAGGGAAGTTATGAGAGGGAGGGGAGAGACGGGTACAGGAAAAAGAGGGAATTTTATTTCCAAAACATGATTTCTGATTTTAGGAAATAAGAGTAAAGCTTTGGAGTGAAGGAAATTTCTTGCTGGAGCATTTAGGAGGAGAGGGAAACGGCGGGACCACAGGGAAAATTAAATGGAAATTAAATTGGGAAATCCACTTGCATTATCCCGTGATAGGTTTGACATTGGTGGGTTACGGGAATAGAATTAAGTGGGAAAATTTTATTTCCAAATTCCAATTCTGGTTTTAGGAAGTAGAATAGGAAATAATGATTAATTAAAGCCAAGGTGGAGGTGATTTAATTTGGAGAGTGATTTGAGGGAATTAATGTCTTAAATCTGAACTTAAATTCAGATTTGAGAATTAATGACGATTGGCTTAAATGGTGGGAGACATTAATGGGGTGAATAATGCTAATTTGAATTCAAATTTTCGAATTCAAATTTGCATTAATGAAGAGCTCTTCCCTAATTGGAAACTAATTGATTACAAGGGAAGGATTAAGGGAGGCCTGCGGGATTTTTTTAATTCAAAATTATGAGATTTTATTTCAGAATTAATGACATTATTAAATGCCTAATTATTAAGAATGAATTAAGCAATAAATAAATTTGAATTCAAATTTGAATTTTGAATTCAAATCCTTCGTTAACTTAATCCCTCCAATTTAGGAAAGACAATTAATAATTGGGGCAAAGGTGGGGGTTCTCGGTTGGGGTGATGGAGGGGTTGTTAAAACTGGCGGTTCAATGGGAAGGAGGAAGGGACCGGTGGTGGTGGAAGGAGGAGATGGGGATGTCGACAATGAGAAAATGAAAAGATAATGAAAAGAATAAAACCACGAACCCGGCCGTCTCCAAGGTTGGTGGGTGATACGATTTCCCTTCTCCAAGGGACTCAAATCACGAGCCCGGACCCATCCTGCGGCTGGTGACAACTTCGATTCCTCTCATAGGAATCTCACTAACGCTCTCTCACAAGAAGAACACAAGTGTGGGAAACAATTTTTCATATTAATCAACCATCCTATTACAATAGCTAAAGGCCATATATATAGGCCAAAATATGAGAAAATAAAAATTACAAAATTGCCCCTCGGGCTACAACACTCAAATAAATTAACCTAGGGGTAAAACAGGAAATAACATAAAATAGAAACTAAAATGCAGAAAATAATTCATAAATGACAACTTAAATCAGAGCCGTCGATTTACGACGCCTCCTGTGATAGATGCGCCAGATTTTTGTGCCGATGTTCGCATCATTCTCCCCAGGTGAGAGAATACTCGACTCCGTCGAGTTAGCATCACAATTGCTCCCGTACAACTCTGGACTATTATTTGCAAATATTTTCAAACAACCCCAGTTGCCCACAAGGTCAACTTGCTTGTTGCACTTCTTTTCGCATGCAGGAACTTGTTCACTCTCATATATGACTTCACTCGCAATAGGAGCAATCGTGAGTTTTATGGAAGTCACTTCCGGAGCTTCATAAACATTCTCCATTGTAGGAGTTTTAACGGGGTTAGAATAAACCGTTGCTTCTGTAGGAGTTGTAATGGAATCAACCAATTCATCTTCTTCTTCAGATTCTTCCTTGATCACCTTAGATTTCTCTGTGATTTGCACAGTGAGTGGGAAATTGAAGGCTTCATTGGCCTCCATCCATTTGTCCACTCTATCCACTATCTCTCTGTCTCTTAGTGCCTTCTTTCGATCCTTTGATGAAGGGGTTTTTGCATAAAACGGTGGGTTAGTCCTGCCTCGTTCTAGGTGATCGAATCGTTCGATTGTTTGACGGTGGAGGTCGACTAAGTCCGCTTGATCCTCCTTGAGTTGTTGACTAACGGCGCCCAGTTGACCTACCAACCAATCTAAAGTCCGTCCAAGTTGATCCGAGTCCATGCTCTGATACCAAACTGATGTAGAACGAAAACACGGCGGGATTTCTCTAGGGAAAGGGGCAAGGCCGGCGGTTGCAAGGGAAGAGGAGCTTGGTTTGGATGAAGGTAGAAGTTAGTAAAAAGAGCAAGAGGATTTAACCCAAACCTGAAATTAATTTCAGGTTTAAGTGGATTTGGAGGGAAATCCCAATTGAAGTTAACTTCAAATTTCAAATGGATTAAAGGAGGAATTAATGGGCATTTTACTGGTTGGAAATTTCGGTCAAACACAAAATCTCAGATTTCAGATTTTGTAATTCTTTCCAAAGAGCTTTGAGTTAATGAAGGAGTTAATTAGGAGCATTAATTGACTCTTAATTAAGCAAAGGAATGAGGAAGAGTTGCCGGCCTAGGAGAGAGGAAGGGAGAGGGGTTTGATTTCAAATAAGTGGGCCCCAATTACTTAAGTGAATTAATCATAAAATCTGAAATTAAATTTCAGATTTAAAGCTACGATTAATTCCTTAATTAAAGGGAGGAAATTGAGGGGGCACTTAATTTCTCATGCAAATTTGAAATTTGAATTTGAAATTCAAATGGCATGCAATTAAATCCCTTAATGAAGCATTAAAGGAGGTGACTTAAAGCTCATTGATTCGAATTTAGGAGTTATGAAAGTGAAGCAATAAATCAAATTTTGAATTTAATTTCAAAATTGATTTCAATTAAGCACTTTCCAAAAATAGATGAACCAAATTAGGAAAGAATTTGAAATTTGAATTTGCTTAAGTTCAAATTCAAATTAATCCCTAAATTAACCCAACCAAATTAGGAAATCCAAAAGGGGGTGGAGAGGAAGGTTCGGCCGGCGGCTAATGGGGTGGAGCCGGCGGCACGGGTTCGGGTCTAGGGGTGAATCCGGTGGCCAAATGCAGATGGGGAGGAGGAAGACGATGGAAAAACAATTAAGGAAGAGATAAAACAAAAATAAAGATTGAAACAAACGATAAAGAGAAAATAAAAATCGCGAGCCTCGGACTCTTCCGAAGACTGACGGGTGATCCGATTGCCCTTCTCCAAGGGACTTCAAATCACGAGCCCGGACCCATCCTGCGGCTGGTGACAACTTCGATTCCTCTCATAGGAATCTCACTCTCATTCTCTCCCAAGAACAAAGTGTGGAATACAATTTTTTTTTTCATATTCATTAACCATCCTATTACAATAGCTAAAGGCCATATATATAGGCCAAAATATGAGAAAATAAAAATTACAAAATTGCCCCTCGGGCTACAACACTCAAATAAATTAACCTAGGGGTAAAACAGGAAATAACATAAAATAGAAACTAAAATGCAGAAAATAATTCATAAATGACAACTTAAATCAGAGCCGTCGATTTACGACGCCTCCTGTGATAGATGCGCCAGATTTTTGTGCCGATGTCAGCATCAATAACTTTTCTCCTTCTGTAATTATTCTCGTGGATAAAATGCTATACATAAGCAAGTGTATTGTTTTTGTTATGAGTAAAACCATGGATACGATTGCATTATCCCTTGAAACATATGAATTTTTCTGATGGATCTAATACATTATTCTTGTAGATAAAACCATTCCAACTAGTTACGTGGAATTACTCGAGTACTTGATATCAAACCAAGGATGTAAGTATTAATCTCAACATAGAATAGACTTAGAAGAAAGTAAAATATTATGGAAAAGATGGTTATTTAGTTTCAAAATCATTAACGTTTAATATTCCAATTGAGCATTATGATCAATTGTGATATATGAAGGATTGTGCATTCTAGATTAATGTGCATCCTCATTGAATGAGCATTAAATGAAAAAAAAAAAAATCTTAGATGCACATGATTTAAAAAAATAAATAAATAAAAATATGATCTAAGTGTTCTATGACTTTTGTCTCATTCATGAGTTGAATATAAGCCTGAATGTCAAACATAGACCTACTTTTTTGTAGCACTTGTAATAAAAATGTTTGATTTATATTGGTGTTGAAATTACTTAGAATCGGTGGCTATGTGCTATGAATTCATATGCAAACTAGGAAACTAATGAGCCATGAATTCATTTCTTATACTGTGATGGAAGAAGGTTATAGGTTGCTCTCTAGTTGGCGGAATCCAATGGCTAGGGCTGCAAACGAACCGAGCCGAGCCGAGTATGTGAGTGTTCATGTTTGTGTTCATTTAATATCAGCTTGTTCATGTTTGGTTCATGTCTGTTCGAGCTTTAGCATTTGTGTTCATGTTTGGTTCATTTAAATTAAGGAGTGTTCATGTTCAGTTCATGTTCGTTCGTTTAGTGTTTATCGAGCTTGTTCGTGAACATATTTAACTAATTTTTTTAACTATCAAACAAACACGTTCATGAACATATTTATGAACAAACACATTTATAATAAAAGCAATTGTCTATATAACAAAGGTAATGATTACTTATATTTATTAATTCTATAGTCAAATATTAATTATTTTCATCGAGCTTATTCACGAGTTCAAAATTGAACACGAATCGAGCTTTTAGCGAGCTTAATGTCGAGCTTGTTCACGAACTTCAAATGATGTTGTTCGCGAACATAAATGAGCCGAACGCATTAGTGTTTAAGTTTGTTTATTTAAGAATCGAGTATTTAAAATATTGTTCAAGTTTGTTTGTTTGGTTAATTAAATGATCTCAAACGAGCTTTAATCGAACCGAACAACGAGTAGTTCGTCGAACGTTTGGTTCGCTTGCAGCCCTACCAATGGCCGCACGAAAGAAATTATCGAATGTGGAAGAAATTATCTAAGGTGGTTCCTGATTGTGCATTCAAAATTCCAAATCATTTGAATGGAATAAATTATGTAAAATGGTTCCAAATTGTTAAGATCTTTCTAAAAGAAAAAAAAAACTCCAAATTGTAGATCCTAATGCAAAACCAGAAGGCCCAAAGTTCATACTTTGGGATGAAGTAGATTTCACAATCATGTTATCTTGTTGGAATATCATGATGCCAAAAGTTAGAGGACCCTAAATGTTCCTTATAACCACAAAAGAAGTCTGAGAAGATGTTAAATATTCATGAAGGCCAAAGATGCCACTCTCATCTTTGAGATTAAGATGAAACTCTCAACAACCTAACAAAGCAAACTTTATGTCCTTGAAGATTTCACAGAAATGGAGGTTATATAATTAGAATTAGATTAGTACCAATATCTCAAAATGAAGTGCAATGATTATACGGTAGTGCTAGAGAAATGGTCTTTGAGTTTGAGTTCCTTGTAGGTCTCACTATTGAATTTGACTAAGTTCATTTTCAAATCTTTGGCGAAGGAACATACCATCTCTAATGAGGTTTTTTCTTTTGTATGAGTTGAAAATGAAAGAAAGTGATAATGTTTGATCTAGAAACTCTGAAGTGTTGTTAGCCATGACAATCATAGGACTCTCTATTGAATTTGACCAAGTTCATTTTCAAATCTTGGGCAATGGGAACATATCGTCCCTAAATGAGGTTTTTTTTTTCTCATGTATGAGCTGAAGAAGGAGAAAGTTAATAATGCTTGACACACCTATCTCTGAAGTATTGGCCATGGAAACAACAAAAACTTAAAGTTAGAAAATTTATTGCAACTAAATCTTTTGAAAATGGAGGACAAAAGTATTATCGTAAGAGCAACTTATAGTGTAATTACTGCAATAAAATGGGTATATCTAAAAAAAATGTTGGAAACTCCACAGAAAGACCCAAGACTATGGTGGATTACAAAGAAAGCCAATGAAAAGGGAAATCTTATTTTATTGAACCAAAAGGGTTCAGCTCAAAATAAATTGACAAGCTAAGGAATATTTTAAACTCGCTAGAAAAATTATTCAGGTCATACCCTTTAACTCAAAATGAATTTTTAATACTTGTATTTTTAGTGCATTGAATGGATCCCAAAAAAATCTTGATAGATTCAAGATCCACCGATCACATGAAACATACCAAAACCTTCCAAACGTACAAATCCTTTCTCAATAATAGAAAAATGGGAGATTTACATACATACCACTTAATACTATTCTATTTACATATTTAACACCTAAAACTTTAATATTACATACATACTACCCATAGTTCATTTTCATATCAAATATGAGTGGTATAAATGAAATATATGAGTGGTAGGAAAGAAATATAAGTGGTATATTTGATATTAAAATAATATAGGGTAGTATGCATATAATATTATAGTTTTAGGTGTTAGATATGTAAATAGGATGTTATAAAGTGGTGTGTATGTAAATTTCCCTAGAAAAATAGAAGCAACCGATGGGTACCTAACCACCTTTTGTAGGTCAAAAAAATATCATTATTTTCCATGCATTTACTTTCAATAATGTGCCACATGTTTCCAATCATATTGTAAACGTTTTGTCCATTCATAAATTTGCCAAAGATCACAACTACAAGGTGGCATGTTTGTACTAATCATTGTGTATTTCATGACTTAACTACGGGGAAGGTGATTGGACATGAGAGAAAAGAATGCGTTATACCTGCTTGAAGATAATAATCACTTATCCTACTCCTTTATATATATTTTAAATGAATACGCCATTTGGGTCTATCCTGATAGATTAGGGCATCCATTTTTTAAAATAGTAAAATGTATGTTTCCTTCTCTATTTTTAAATGTTAACATGGAAAATTTTTATTATGAGATTAGTGAGATTGTTAAAAATCATAGAGTTCTCTTTTTGGAAAGCGAATCATGATCATCGAACCTTTTTATTTTAATTAACTTTGATATTTGGTAAAAAAGTTCTTAATATTTTTGGAGCAGAAGGATTTATAACTTTATCAATGATTGCACTCAAATGATATTTGTTCATTTTATTAAATGTAAAAAAAATCTAAGTCATATCTTTGAAATTTATCTTTATGATAGAGCTAATATTTAAAAAATTTAGATAGATAACAAGCTATTTTCTATCAATCCTCCTGCTCCAACTCTTAGCAACAAAATGAGGTTGTAAATTGAAAAAAATTGTTTATTTTATATGCGCATTCATAAGCAAGGGCAAGCTTAATCTTAAGAGCTTAAGTGTACTTTAATATTACATACATACCACCCATAGTTCATTTTCATATCAAATATGAGTGGTATAAATGAAATATATGAGTGGTAGGAAAGAAATATAAGTGGTATATTTGATATTAAAATAATATAGGGTGGTATGCATGTAATATTAAAGTTTTAGGTGTTAGATATGTAAATAGGATGTTATAAAGTGGTGTGTATGTAAATTTCCCTAGAAAAATAGCAGCAACCGATGGGTACCTAACCACCTTTTGTAGGTCAAAAAAATATCATTATTTTCCATGCATTTACTTTCAATAATGTGCCACATGTTTTCAATCATATTGTAAACGTTTTGTCCATTCATAAATTTGCCAAAGATCACAACTACAAGGTGGCATGTTTGTACTAATCATTGTGTATTTCATGACTTAACTACGGGGAAGGTGATTGGACATGAGAGAAAAGAATGCGTTATACCTGCTTGAAGATAATAATCACTTATCCTACTCCTTTATATATATTTTAAATGAATACGCCATTTGGGTTTATCCTGATAGATTAGGGCATCCATTTTTTAAAATAGTAAAATGTATGTTTCCTTCTCTATTTTTAAATGTTAACATGGAAAATTTTTATTATGAGATTAGTGAGATTGTTAAAAATCATAGAGTTCTCTTTTTGGAAAGCGAATCATGATCATCGAACCTTTTTATTTTAATTAACTTTGATATTTGGTAAAAAAGTTCTTAATATTTTTGGAGCAGAAGGATTTATAACTTTATCAATGATTGCACTCAAATGATATTTGTTCATTTTATTAAATGTAAAAAAATCTAAGTCATATCTTTGAAATTTATCTTTATGATAGAGCTAATATTTAAAAAATTTAGATAGATAACAAGCTATTTTCTATCAATCCTCCTGCTCCAATTCTTAGCAACAAAATGAGGTTGTAAATTGAAAAAAATTGTTTATTTTATATGCGCATTCATAAGCAAGGGCAAGCTTAATCTTAAGAGCTTAAGTGTATTTTATAGGGTATTCACCTAGGGATGTCAATTTTTGACACGACCCGAACCCGACCCAGAAAAATCCGGGTTCGGGTCAACCTGAACCCGAAACGGGTCGGGTTCGGGTTGAACAAATTAACCCGTTTTAAAAATCTGGTCGGGTTGACCAAGCAACCCGAAATTGACCCGAAAGTGACACGAAAACTCATATTTTACCCGAGAACCCGAGATTGACCCGTTTTTGACCCACAAATCGAATATTGACCCGATTTTGACCCGAAAATTAGCAATTTTAGGTCAACTTCGGGTCATTCGTGTCGGGTCGGGTTGACCCGGACCCGAATCGGGTCGGGTTTGGGTCCAGAAACCTGACCCGTTTTTAAAAACGGGTCGAGTTCGGGTTGACCCGAACAGTGCCGGGTCAGTTCCGGGTTCGACTCTAACCCGACCTGCTGACCTGAATTGACACCCCTATATTCACCTACTCAAAAAGGGTGTACCGCACCACAATAAAATTCTTCACTTAAAAAAGAAGTGTCATTTAATGAAAATAAAGTTTCTGTGATTAAACTTATTTTCTAGGGTCTTGGAACATTCATTAGGTAACTCCTGTAACCATAATCAACCTAGTACCACACATCGTTTTCTATACCCTATAACCCGTTACACATTATTTTAAAAGTTTTCTCTTATACATTAACCATTCTTTATAAATATCAGCTCTTGCATCATTAAATTTTCATAAATCTTATTTGAAGCATTAAAAAAACAAGAATTAGAAGGATGTTATGAGAGATGAGATAATTTTTTTTGGAAAAAAAAACATCATATATGGGAGATAATTGAGCTATCAAATAGTAAAACAATCTTAGGATGAAAGAGAGTTTCTCATTAAAATTGAAGCTGATGGAAGCTTGGAAAGGTATAAAGCTAGTAGCAAAAGTTTGGATGATCCATGTAATAATATGATGTGAAAAATGCTATTACAATGAATATTGAAGAAGTCTATATTGATTCTCCACTAAGATTCAACAGTTCTTTCACAGAAAATCATCTGTGGATTAAAAAATGCACTATACATTACATTCATGGGTATGATTTGACAGATTTACAAAAGTCATACATGAAATGGGATATAGACAAAAGCCAATGAGATCATATACTATTTATCAAGCATTTTACTGAAGGAAAAGTGTAAATTCTTATTATATATTGATGATATAATTGTTATAGGTGATGTTAATGAAGGAAATGAATTACTTGGAAAAGAACTCTGTAGGATTTGAAATCAAAGGACTCCACAACATCAAGTACTTCTTGGGCATAAAAGTGACACAGTCAGAAGGATCAATTTTTAGTCTCTTATTAAAAAATGTTTTGAATCTTTTTGAGAAAGAAAAAATGATTGATTGCAAACATTGTGAGACGTCAATTAAACTAAGTGAACAAGGAAAGAGTATGGATTGATAGCTAGATAAAAATTTGGAATGTGGTAAGGGGCAGATTGATTGCATGTCCAAAATAGTAGTTTTACAATTCAAATTATTGTTATTGCTGCTTTGAAATTGTCTAATTTTCAATCATTTTCTTGTCATCATTGTGTATAATATCAATTGATGAATAAGTAAAATAAAATTTCCAAGCCACTCCAATTTTTTCGAGAACTTGTAATTATGAATGAGCTAATAAGTTTGATTTTGACCTTATAGATTAAGAACATTGTGAATTTATATAACATAAATGACTTAATCTAAATATATGTAATGTTGACTTAGTTGATTAGACTTATTGGTTGATGACTTGAGTTTTATCTTGCCACCGCCCAATTGATCCAAGGGTCCCTATAAACTAGGGGTGTCAAAAATTGACACGACCCGAAATCCGACCCGGATCCGACTAGGAAAAATCCGGGTTCGGGTCAACCCGTTTGTTAAATGGGTTGGGTCTGGGTTCAAATTTTTGACCAGTTTCTTAAATGAGTCGGGTTCGGGTTAACCCGAAAACTTGTGGGTCAACCCGGCTAACCCGTTAGTAAAAAAAATTTAAAATCAAAGAAAAATTAATGATTCAAAATTGTTCTAAACGATGGCTAAGAAATTATTTGAACTCCGTTGAGTTTTTTAAACATACAAATAATTGAGGCAGTATAACTAAATAGTTTAAATTTTAATAATTTTTTTATTATAAAACTTCTTAGAAAAAAACAATACATATCAAGATATGCGTATATATTTACCATTAAACTAACCAAAAAATAAATCCAATCAATGGGATTATAATACGCATACTACAAGACAAAAAAAAAAAAACATCCATTCAATTCCATGTAACTAAATTTTTTGAAATCCCATTAAGTCTGGTTTGGGTTTGCGGGTCAGGTCGGGTCAACCCGGTAACCCGCGCGGGTCAGGTCCGGGTTGTATATCCTGACCCCCGTTTACCTAAGCGGGTCGGGTTTGGGTCAACCCGTTTATGCCCGGGTCAACTCGGGTTGGACCCAAACCCGACCCGTTGACCCGAATTGACACCCCTACTATAAACTGCCACTCAGACTATCTTTTCCATAATACAGTCTCATAAGTATCTCATTCATAATTTATCCCAAATTTAGAGTAACTCCCATATTATCTTGCTCTTAAATCTAGGGCAATGTCCTTGATCCATTAGATCTCTTAAAAAATAGAATTTTTAGTTAAAATATTCCTATTAAAGTTAAGAATTGCTGTTTAAGCAATTGAAAAATATGTCCAATGGATGTAAGCCTTATTTTGCCCCAATCCTTTAGGCTAGCACAAAGCCGTTAAGCCCATCAAAAAAAAAAAAAAATGCTAGCCGCCTTGTGCCTTTGCTTATAGGGCATTTCAAAAAACCCACAAGTAGACTATTATCTGAAATGTAAGTCCTGTATTCGGGCATGTTGAAAACTAAGGTTGTAATCCTTAGCCTTTTGGGAAACTCGCGAATAGAGCAGTAAGCTCCAACCCATTAAATTTAGGCCCACCGATTTATGTCTGCTCCAACTGAACTAGTTTGCATCAAAATAAAACTAATTACCATTTAATTAACACTCAGGCTGCAAACCCAACCTATACTCAAGCTAGCTCCTGTACTAGTGAGCCCACTTATCAAGTAAATACAAAACTCATGCATTTACCCCCAAGCTTTTTAGGATACTTAAGTCGAGCAACCTATTTTTCATCATGGTTTAAAATTGCACAATCAGAGGCGCGCCTCAACTCTGCGCAATTCTGGGCAAAATCGCCTCATTGCCTAAGCAATTCAGGTTCCTCATGAGGCATACGCCTCTTCTACTGTGAGACGTGCCTCAAGGCGGAATTGCGCAATTCTGTGTGAGGCGCACGCCTCTAAAAACCGGGACCCACACACTTAGGTGAAATAAGCTTCTTCCTCCCCTTTCATACAGCCTACCCGAAACCAAGCAAGCAAAAAAACCCACACGTCCGCTCGGCCTCCCTTCCCATCGCCTCTGTCGCCGGCGTCGCCTCACTCCGACGAGCTTCAAGTGTCCAGCCGCCCTCTAGGAGAAGTTCACAAACGATTTTAGTTTTTTTTTTTCAACAAAAGATTTTTCAAATGAAAGAAAATCTAGGGTTTTAATTTTTTTGAGATTTTTTGTTTTATTTTGCATTTGTGCTTTAGGAAATATGGTAAGGGGCAAGGAGAAGTCTAATACATCATTGACGCGTGATCCTTATTAGAAGTACAATGTACAAGTTGATGTAGGAGGCGGCGAGAAGACATGTTTATTTAAAATGCAATTTTTGTGATAAAGTGGTGAAGAGAGGAGTAACTCGCATGAAGGAACACTTATCTGGCTCATATAAGAATGTTGCACCTTGTGCAAATGTTTCAGATAACGTGATGGAAGAAATTGCAGCTTATATGAAAAAGAGTGCGATGGCCAAACATTGACAACATGAGCAATTTGATGAAAGGAGGTTGAGAAACAAGGGGTTGAAGGATGATGAGGTGATGTGAAACTAATAGGAATTGCGTTTAGAAATTGGGAAGATAGTTGATTAAAGCTTTGCTCATATAAATTTATTTCTAGCATGTAAAAGAGAATTAAGAGTTTGAAAGATTCAACTTGCTTAGGCCAAAGACGTGCAATAGAGAATAACCAAAACAATTCTTTCAAAGTTCACGACAATATTAAATGCAAAGTACACATAACATAATCCAACATTTAACAATGAGAGGTTCACCTCAAGGGCCTTCTCACTCAACTACTTGTAGGCTTTTAGTGGAAGAAGATGAACCATACGAAGAAAGATATTACCGCTAGGAAGACGGCGCCGAAGACCTTCGTTGGTGGAGAGGTAGCCGGTGGAGATGAGGGTGGTGGGTGGCCGACGATGATCCAATCGTAGTATGAAAACTGATCGTCGATGACGTGTGCAAGGGTGGGGAGAATTCGATCCAAGTATTCTCCAGCGGTGTCGTCGTGGTCAAATCCCACGTCGAAGAACGGAGATCATAGGACGTGGATGTTCCCGTAGACGTCGAACACAAGTCCGCCTTCAAGTTCGAGATCCGCCATGCATTCTTGTCATTGTTTGGAGAACACCAACGAGAAGAGGGGAAATATGAGATGGTGAGGGAGAGCACTTGTGGTTCGCGGGGAAGGAAGAGGGAGAGGAGGGGGCGGCGGGATTTCCAAGGAGAGGGAGAAACTGGCGGGTGCAAGGGGGATGGGCTAGGGTTTGGAGAAATTAGGTTGGAAGGAGTTGTTAGGGATTTAATCAAAATCTGGATTTAATTTCAGATTTGATTAAGTTAGGAGGGAAATTTGATTTGAAATTTTAAATTTGAAATCAAGGGAATTAAGGCCTTGAATGGGGGAATTAATTGGAGAAGCAATTAATGAAATTTGAGAGAGAAATTTCATGGAGAGGTGGGCCGGCCATAGGGAGAGCTGAGAGGCAATGATTAATGCTAATTAGGTGGTCCCTCACGTGAATAAATCACAACTGAATCAAATCTGAAATTTGATTTCAGATTTGCTCCTACTTAGAAAGTTTCCTAAATGGTGAAGCCTTGAGAAACGTTGGAAATTAATTAGATGGCCCCTCACGTGAATAAACCAATGCTGAATCTAAAATTTGATTTCAGATTTTGCTCCATTTAGAAAGTTTCCTAAATGGTGAAGCCTTGAGAAACGTTGGAAATTAATTAGATGGTCCCTCATGTGAATAAACCAATGCTGAATCTGAAATTTGATTTTAGTTTTGCTCCATCTAGAAAGTTCCCTAAATGGCGAAGCCTTGAGAAACGTTGGAATCCAATTAGTTAATGGATTTTAAAAAAAAGAAACTTTCCTAATTGCTTAGGATGTGAATTAGGAAAGAAACTTAATTCAATTGAAAATGAATTTCAAATTATTGGAGCAGGTTGGCTGGCGGGTTGGTGTGGGCCGAAGGGGAGGTGAGGTGGTGGAGGAGGGGTGGTCGACGGCCAAGGGGAAGGCCGGCGGGTTGGCTTCCTTAGGTGTTATACGGTGTGAGGTTGGGGTTCGGATTGAGGATAACAGGATGGGGATTTGGGTTAAGTGAGGATGAGGGGAAAACATAGATAAGATAGATCGAACTTAACTACGAGCCGCGGACTCTTCCAACGGCTGATAGGCCTTGCAAATGCTCCCTCTGAGCTCTCTCCCTTCTCTAGCTCTCATGCAAGAAAAAGAAGAAACAAAACATAATTTTCATTCAAAATATTCATTAACCCAATACATCATATGAGACCACTATATATAGGTCTCCACTTATGAAAAAGGAAAAGTACGAAATTGCCCTCTGGGCTACAATAACAATACAACTCCCCATAGGGGTAAAAACGAAAAATAATAAATAACTAAATAATACATCATGACATCTGAGACAAAAGTAGAGGCGCTGAATCGTGGCCGTCGATCTGCGATTTCGTCATCAATAAACTTGTCGGTAGCGTCTGTCGATGTCCTCATCATTCTACCCAGGTGGGAGAAAACTCGCCCCTGTCGAGTGAGTGTCCATAGAGCTCTCGTACCACTCTAGAAGGTCTGGATCTAGACTCTATAGCTTCTCTTGGTCAACCCACGTATCCTCTGTTGTCGGGGTCCCTTTCCAGTGAACTAGGTATCTTCGACATCCACCTCCTTTCGTGGTAATTATCTCATCATCTAATATGGCTTCAACTTTCTCCGCATTGGGTAATGGAGGTAAATTTGGGAGTGGGGGTAGGCTTGGGATCTCACCAGGTGGGGTTGCACAAGGCTCATTTGTAGGTGGATTGTTTGGGTTTAATTCTGGTCCCTCGAAGGTTACTAGGTCTTCTATGTTAAATGTTTGATTAATGTTAAAACCTTGGGTAAGGTCTAGTACGTAAGCATTGTTATTTACCTTTGAAATTATCTTGAATGGTCCGGCGCTTCTCGCATGCAACTTCTTTGCGGATCCTGGAGGAAAATGCTCCGGACGGATTCACACCATCACAAAGTCTCCAACTTCAAATTCTTTAGCTCTTCTTTTATGATCAGCAATAAATTTATAATTTGCATTACTTTGTTTAATTTTCTTTTTAATTTCTTTATGTAACTCCCGTAGATGCGATGCAAATGACGATGCTGACTCGGATGTTCTAACTCTAGTGTTCATGGGAATCAAATCAATGGGTTGTTTGGGTAGGTATCCGTACACTATTTCAGCAGGGCTTAGACCCGTAGTTCAGTTCACAGAGTTGTAGGAATTCAACCCACCTCCCATGTCAGGCATTAAGTTTCTTTTGAGAATTGATATATCGTAACGCTTCATGATCTGAGAAGATGACAAACTCTTGGGGAAGTAGGTAATGTCTCCAATATCTGAGGGACTGAATGATGGCGTAAATTTTTTTATCATATGTGGAGTATCGTTGCCTGATGTCATTTAACTTTTCACTAAAGTAGGCAACCGGGTGTCCTTCTTGAGCTAATACTCCTCCTATGCCTATGCAAAATGCGTCACAAGTCACTTCAAAAACTTTAGAAAAGTCTGGCAGACGTATGACTGGTGCTTCAACAATTTTCCTTTTTATTTCTTCAAAAGCCTTGGCGGCAGATGCCGTCCAGTTAAATTCTCCTTTCTTTAGACAGTCAGTTATTGGACCCACTATGATGCTAAAATTCCTGATAAATCTCCTATAGAACGTGGTCAGTCCGTGAAAACTTCTAACATCTCTAATGTTCTTAGGTTCAGACAATTCATTAATCGCTCGCACTTTTTTGGGTTAAGCAGATATGTCTTGGGAAGAAATAATAAATCCAAGAAAGGTTACGTGATCCGTTAGGAGCGTGCACTTCTTAGGATTAGCATACAATTGTTCCTTCCTCAAAATTTCACAAACTTGTCGCAGATGATTCAAATGTTGTTCCATCGAATGACTATAGATCAGGATATCGTCAAAGTATACTACTACAAATTTTCCAAGGAATGGTCTGAGGATCTGAGTCATTACTCTCATAAAAGTGCTAGGTGCGTTACTCAAACCAAAAGGCATTACCGTCCATTCATACAATCCATCTTTGATCTTAAAGGCGGTTTTCCATTCGTCTCCCGGGCGTATCCTAATCTGGTGGTAGCCATTTTTGAGATCAATCTTAGAAAAAAGTGTGGCTCCAGTCATCATATCTAGCATGCCATCTAAACGAGGGATCGGGAAACGGTACTTGACCGTGATCTTGTTGATAGCACGGCTATCAACACACATTTTCCACGACCCATCCTTCTTAGGGGTAAGAAGGGCGGGGACAGCGCACGGGCTAAGACTTTCCTTAATGAATCCCCGTTGTAACAACTCATCCACTTGCTTCTTGAGCTCCTCGTGTTCAGTAGGGTTCATTCGGTAGTGGGGTGGATTTGGCAACGAGGCTCCAGGCACTAGGTCGATAACGTGTTGAATGCCCCTCAAAGGTGGTAGTTGGTGGGGCAGATCTTCAGGGAAAATATCAGAAAAAGTTTCCAAGAGTGGTCTTACTTCCTTAGGGATAGGATCTTCTTGAGTTACACTCACTTCCCGAGCTACTAACGCGTAAAGAGGGGCTCCTGACTCTAGTTCCATTCTAAGTCTTTAGCGGTTACTAAGTTCAAGCCTGTGTTGGGTTTAACTTCTTCTTTGGTAGACTTAGGTTGAGTGGGTAAGGGCTTAATTTTCTTGCCCTCGTGTTCAAACGCATAGGTGTTTGATCCGCCATAAATGTGCACATCGTTGTCGAACAGCCAAGGGTGGCCAAGGATGATTTGACCTACATCCATAGTCAAAACATCGCACCAGATTTTCTCTTTATATCCAATGAAATCAATAGGAACGAGACTCCTATCTTTCACCTCTAAGGTGGTCGAGTTGATCCAGGCGACTTTGTAGGGGTTCGGGTGTGGTGTTGTCCTCAATTGAAGTTTTGAAATCATAGCAGAAGATACGACGTTAATACAGCTTGCACTGTCTATTATGACTTTGCAATTTTTGTCCCCAATCTTAGTGAAAGTGTAGAAGATCGAAGTCCTTCTCCTGTCGTCGCTAGGTTTAGGCTGTGAGAAGGCACACCTAACGACTTGTAGATCCAAGTGGTTCATCTTTTGAAGGCAGTGGATCATAGCAGTATCCTCATCGTTGAAAAATTCCTCATCGTCGTCAATATGGTGAACTAGTTCAGCTTCAGGTTCATCCTCTTCTTCCGTCACTTCTTCAATTATTGTGATCTTAAATGGGCTGGAGCATTGAGAGGCAATGTGTCCGTACCCATGGCATCTAAAACACTTAGTGCCGGCAGTGGTTTTGGGTGTTTCCCGTTCAGGTGCTTTACCTTTATAGTCCGTTCTAGGTTGGGCTTGGCCTGGGGAAGGCCGACTACCCGAGGGTCCAGTGGGCTTGTTGTAAGGTTGGCTAGAGGAGGATTTGAACGGGTTGGGTCGAGAGTCTTGAGTCATAGAGGCATGGCTCCTAGATTCTTCTATGTCTAGTACAAGACTACAGGCAACTTCAAAAGTATTCACTCCTCTGGCAAAAAGTTCATTCATAAGATCTTCTCTTAATCCAGCTCTAAACATAGACAACAGTTGGGCAGGAGTGGTGGTCTCCTCACTGTTACAACGAATCATGAAATCATCAAAGGTTGAGATATATTCCTTAACAGGCTTACGATCCTGGGTTAACCTATTCTAGCGATCCAAAAGTCTAGGATAGTAAGAGGGGGGGAGGGGGGGGGGGATACTTCCGCTTCAATTCTTGTTTCATTGTTCCCCAGTCAGCTACGGGTTATTCTCCTCGCGTTTCTCGCATGTGTTCTATGTTGGTCCAGTATTGGTTGGCTCTACCAATCAATTTCATCTCAGCAAATCGAGCCTTTTTCTCTTCCGAAATATTGTACTACTTGAAATAGCTATCCATTCATTTGAGCCAATCAAGAAAAAACTTGGGGTTCTAACGTACCATCGAATGTCGGGGCATCTATCTTAATACTCTTAAGAAGTTGGGTATCGTTGTCTCTCCAAGGTGCGTCACGTCCTCCTGGTTCGTGATTGGGTCAGGGATTGGGTCGGTAGTGGTCTCTAGGAGGTCCGTGATCAGTTCGGTTATCCTCGCCATAAGGAGAGTGGGGTCTAGAGGGGGTGTAGATGGCCGGGTTTCCTATCCTTTCGATGTTGTCTAGTCTATCGCTCGTTTGACGTCTAAACTTCGCTAAATTCGTTTGGGTATCCCTAATTTGTTGTGTAACTGTTTCCAATTGGCCCACAATAAGGTCTAAGGTTGCTTAAATGTGTTCCGGATCCATGGTGGAGTGTTAGGGGACACTAGGGAAGGTTAAGGACAAGAGGGCAGCACCTAGACGCTCTAAAATTGCTTCCTAACAGTGCAGAAAAAAACTGGGACAGCAGGGTTCAGTTAAAGGTTAAGTCGCTTAGGTGTTTTGGGAAGGCGTTAGGGTGTAGACAGCACCTAAATACCGACTTAAAGTTCACTACGGGGCATCTAAAAGTTGCTGGAACAGTGAGGACAGCAGTTTAACTTCAAGGTGTAGTTGTCCTACATACTTAGGAACGCTACGGATTCAAAGGCAGCACTAGGACACTAGCTAGGATGACCTAATTCAACTAGATGCGTGCAGGAATTGTTGAAAACAGCAGTGAAAACAGTGAATAAACTTAAATATGCGATGATATGCATGCAAAATTTAAAATATAACGCAAGGTTAGACCCTAGGATGTTTTTCTAACATGTCATGCATGCCTGCCATGCTCTGATACCAAGAATGATGTGAAACTACTAGGAGTTACGTTTAGAAATTAGAAAGATAGTTGATTAAAGTTTTGCTCATATAAATTTATTTCTAGCACGTAAAAGAGAATTAAGAGTTTGAAAGATTCAACTTGTTTAGGCCAAAGTCGTGCAAGAGAGAATAACCAAAACAATTCTTTCAATGAAAGTTGTGTGTCGTTTTTAAGAAAAAGATGTGGTAGGCTTGTGATTTTTGAAAAGTTCACGACAATATTAAATGCAAAGTACACATAACATAATCCAACGTTTAACAATGAGAGGTTCACCTCAAGGGTCTTCTCACTCAACTACTTGTAGGCTTTTAGCGGAAGAAGATGAACCATACGAAGAAAGATATTACCGGTAGGAAGACGGCGCCGAAGACCTTCGTTGGTGGAGAGGTAGCCGGTGGAGATGAGGGTGGTGGGTGGCCGACGATGATCCAATCGTAGTCTGAAAAATGATCTTCGATGACGTGTGCAAGGGTGGGGAGAATTCAATCCAAGTATTCTCCAACGGTGTCGTCGTGGTCAAATCCCACGTTGAAGAACGGAGATCGTAGGACGTGGATGTTCCCGTAGACGTCGAACACAAGTCCACTTTCAAGTTCGGGATCCGCCATGCATTCTTGTCGTTGTTGGGAGAACACCAACGAGAAGAGGGGAAATATGACGTGGTGAGGGAGAGCACTTGTGGTTCGCGAGGAGGGGGCGACGGGATTTCCAAGGAGAGAGGGAGAAGCCGGCGGGTGCAAGGGGGATGGGCTAGGGTTTGGAGAAATTAGGTTGGAAGTAGTGTGTTAGGGAGTTAATCAAAATCTGGATTTAATTTCAGATTTGATTAAGTTAGAAGAGAAATCTGATTTGAAATTTTAAATTTGAAATCAAGGGAATTAAGGCTTTGAATGGGGAAATTAATTGGAGAAGCAATTAATGAAATTTGAGAGAGAAATTTCATGGAGAATTGGGCCGGCCATAGGGAGAGCTGAGAGGGAGTGATTAATGCTAATTAGGTGGTCCCTCACGTGAATAAATCATAACTGAATCAAATCTGAAATTTGATTTCAGATTTGCTCATACTTAGAAAGTTTCCTAAATGGTGAAGCCTTGAGAAACGTTGGAAATTAATTAGATGGCCCCTCACGTGAATATACCAATGCTGAATCTGAAATTTGATTTCAGATTTTGCTCCAATTAGAAAGTTTCCTAAATGGTGAAGCCTTGAGAAACGTTGGAAATTAATTAGATGGCCCCTCATGTGAATAAACCAATGTTGAATCTGAAATTTGATTTCAGTTTTGCTCCATCTAGAAAGTTCCCTAAATGGTGAAGCCTTGAGAAACGTTGGAATCCAATTAGTTAATGGATTTAAAAAAAAAAAACTTTCCTAATTGCTTAGGATGTGAATTAGGAAAGAAACTTAATTCAATTGAAAATGAATTTCAAATTATTGGAACAGGTTGGCTGGCGGGTTGGTGTGGGGCCGAAGGGGAGGTGAGGTGGTGGAGGGGTGGTCGACGGCCAAGGGGAAGGCCGGCGGGTTGGCTTCCTTAGGTGTTATACGGAGTGAGGTTGGGGTTCGGATTGAGGATAACAGGATGGAGATTTGAGTTAAGTGAGGATGAGGGGAAAACACAGATAAGATAGAACGAACTTAATCACGAGCCGCGGACTCTTCCAACGACTGGTGGGCCTTGCAAATGCTCCCTCTGAGCTCTCTCCCTTCTCTAGCTCTCATGCAAGAAGAAGAAGAAACAAAACACTATTTTCATTCAAAATATTCATTAACCCAATACATCATATGAGACCACTATATATAGGTCTCCACTGATGAAAAAGGAAAAGTACGAAATTGCCCTCTGGGCTACAATAACAAGACAACTCCCCACAGGAGTAAAAACGGAAAACAGTAAATAACTAAATAATACATCATGACATCTAAGTCAAAAGTAGAGGCGTTGAATTGTGACCAGACCGTCAATCTGCGATTCTGTCGTCAATAAACATGTCGGTAGCGTCTGTCGATGTCCTCATCATGAGGACCCTTTGATGTGTGATGATGTGACATCTGATAATGAGTGATTCATAGATGATGAGACGGATTTGTCATTATCAGACTTGCAACTAGAGGATCTAAGTGTGGATGTCTTGATGGGCGAAGCAGATCAATTGGGCACTTCCACTAGTACCACATCACACACATCCATTAGCTTTGCAGCACAACATCCCAATAAAGGTATTCCACAACTTCTTATATGATATTACATTATATTTATATCAAGCGAGCAAGTAACATGATAATGATCATTCTTATTGAACAAGAAAGAGAAAAGTGAGTCACATTGAAGATAATGAAGATATGACATTCATAGATACAATTGGAGAATAAGATTTCCCGGAAGAACCATTTAGTGATGGGACATGATTGGATTGTATATGTTTCTTCTTATTTGTACTTTGGAAGTTTTGATAGACAGTAATTTTGTTGTTTTGTACTTTGGAATATGATTTTATTGCTTCTCTTTTCTTAATTTCCACTAATTCCACTTGTCATTTAGATGTTTTTATTGTATGATAGAATCTTGCTATTATTTATCTGCTAAAACCCTTAAATTCTTATTTACGCAATTCTGCGTCCGTGAGGCTTACGCCTCACACCGCTTCGAGGCTTACGCCTCACCTCACAGACGAAAAACGCCTCAATGCTTATTCACGCAATTTTAAACCTTGTTTTTCATAATCAGTTTTCCCAGACATTAAGGCTAATGATTCTCTGTTGTTGTAAATTGGAACCTTTGGTATTTTTAGGATGATGAAACTTTGAGATCTTAATCGATTATACCTCAATTTCCCCACCATTTTCCATTAACTCAATTAAAATTTATAAATAAACATGAGCCCAAGCAATCATTCTTAGTGATAATTGCTTGTGGGAGGGATAATTAATAATGGAGGCGTATGTTTGTAGGAGGTTTCAGTTCTAGATTTAAATCACTCATGATGTAAACATCCGGGAAAATCTTATTAAATTAAACTTAATTTAACTCATGGAACTCAAAATCCTGATTTTAAAAAAAGGGTTGGTGCTTTTTCATGAGTGATGAACCAACAAATAGAATAGTTTGATTGTATAGTCACCTTGGTTTAATGGGTATAATTTCCAAGGGCTGGCATTGTGTTACTGATAATTCACTGCTGAAATAGACGTACTTTTCAATACTATTTTTATGCACATATTACAAGCTATTGAATTTAGTGTTTAAAAATTATAGGAAATTAAAAAATTATATCTTATATAATTCATGTTCTGTATCTTTTGGCTTCCTAGTTTTATTTTAGTTGTTGTTTTGTAATTTCGTTTAAGTCATTAATTTCTGAAATCAGCGGCAGTCTTAGACTTGTTTAATGCTTCCTTGGCCATGAAAATACTTCTTTAGACCCTTTATTCTTCAACGGATGCTACAATTTTTTTCATGGTTAATTCAGTGTGATTTTATTCTAATATGGCCTGAATTAGTTGTTTTTTTTTTTTTTTAAATCTAGCCAGAACTATGTTGAAGCTTCAAGTTCTGCCTTATTAACTTCTTCACCACCTTTTTGTAGGGCCTTGATCAACTAAGATTGCAACAACAAAAATCACTTATGCAGACACCCCAACCATTTAATCAGCTTCAGCTCTTGAGCACACAGCATCAACAGTTAATCCTACAATCACAATCAAATCTTGCTTCTCCTTCTGCAGTAGACATTGATACCAGGAAGCTAAGAATGCTTCTGAATAATAGGAACATTATTCCTGGTCGGGAGTCCCAACCAAATACTGTTGGAGATTTCATTGCCAATGTTGGATCAGCGGTACCAACTGGCTGTCCTGTTATTCCTCGTGCAGATGCAGATATGCTAATTAAGGTGTGCCTTCTAATCATGACTTCATTTCTTATTCTAGGTTTCATGTGTGCAAATGTAACATAATTTTTTTTCTCTTATGGTTTCTTTCTGTTTTTTCCTCCTTAGTTTTTCCTTAGATGCTTGACTTTGTCAAGTAAGTGTTTTTTCTGTCTACTTTTTTTTTTTAAAACGTATTGTAACTTAGTCTATGCTTCATGTACACTTCTTATGATGTTTATTTATCTAACATAAAAATGTTTTTTTTTTTTCGTATGTGCATGTATTTTGTTGTTCTCTTGCAGCTTAGTTTCTTTAGTTTTTTGCTCCTAAGAAATAAAAAGTATTATTATTTGAAATCCAATACACAACTCAAAATAATCATATGACACTACGCTACTTTGGCCAACAATCATCCTACCTCAGCTTTCCATAGGATTGAGATTCATCCGGATGTTGAAAGAGTCTGACCTCTATAGATATTACAAATTTACTGGTTAACTGGGAAGATTTTGTGGAACTTTTTATAGAATGGTTTGTACCTATGTCATTTAGGCGGCAGATGCAGGATAAATTTATAAGACTGATTCAAGGAGAGAATTCAGTGATGCAATGTGAAGTAGAATTTACAACTCAATCCATATATGCATCGCAATTGATTGCAACAACAGAGAAAAAATATTATCGATTCCTATTTGGTCTAAAAGATGTAATTAGAAAACCTTTAGTACCTTTAAGAATCAAGGATTATTCAGGGTTGGTGGAAAGAGCTAGGAGGGTAGAGATTGACTTCAAAATCACTTAGAAGAGAAGGGACCAACATAAAGATACTAAAGAAGATATCCAAAGCACTCAGGTTGAAGGTTCAAATGGGAAGAAGACCAAGCTTAGTCTTGGTGTAGTAAGTAGTGCAACTATTAGTAAAGTCATGAAATTTTGTGCAAGTGTGGTATATTATAAAAGGGTGAATGTCTGATGGGTTCCAACACTTGTTATTGCTGTCGTCAGCCTAGACACATTGCAAAATGTTGTCCTACATTGGTTCTGAGGACTTCAGGAAAAATGAGATAAAGTGAAGCACATTCGCAGAGGAGTTTTGGCAAACAAATAATGATAGAACCATCAATTTCAGCTTCAACACAAAATCAATCAAGACAGAAAGTTCGACCCCGAGTTTATGCTTTAATTCAACAGGAACCCAATGAATCTATAGATGTTAATAAAGATATATGAGCTGTCCTTAATATAATAAATTGTTATGCTATATTAAATATTTTGGTTTTATCAGGATATTTTGTTATGTTATATCAAATGTTTAGTTTTATTTAGTTATGTATTCAATGTTGAAGTTTATGTTGAATAAAATTGAAGATGCTATTTGCTTATGTAATTAGATGTTATAAGTGAATTTCAAGGATAAATTTTTATAACTTAGGGAGATTGTGAGAACCGGACTTATCAGGTTTAGCAGAATTGGGCCGGTTCAGCAGAACCGACTCTGTACTATTGCACAGAGCAGAACCGAGTGTAGAAACGCGAAACTGAGCGGTCCGCATGCGTACATGCATCTATTTGACGGATCTTTTCGTCATTCTAAGTGACTAATTGCATGCAGGAGGAATATATAGTGACTCGTGAGTTATTACTTATATTCGCTGATTCCTTTTGGAGCAAATCGTGTGAGAAGTGTCAGTCAAGAGAAACAACTACGAGGAAGAAGACGGAAGAAAGTAAGTTTCCAATTTCATTTCTTTTGACATTTTTATTCTTATGTGATTTAATCCTAAGAAAAGATAAGTTATTTTAAAGGGAGATAGAAGAAGAAATTGAAAAAGGTAGTGAAGAAAATTTTTGGGGTAACAAATCGGTGAATTTTCATTTATATCGATAGAAGGGGTAATTGAATTTAATTGTTCTTTTACATTCACTTATAAATTTTTTATTTTCTCTATATGACAACATAATGCGTGATTAACAAATAGGAAGGAAAAATATGGCGTGGAGTGTCTTGATTCATTCAAAGCGAAAGACAAGAATACATATTAAGGTAATTATAAGTGCATGAGATTTTAAATTAAGTCATGAATATTTCAAATAATCAATTGAATTTAGAAGCATAATGAAGTTATGGCATATAATCTACTTAAAGAGAGAATAAATTTTAAAATATTAAGTTAGAGAATTCAGTAGTAGTCTGTAAAATTATTAATATGACAATTTTTTATATAGGTAAATATAAAGACTATTTATGTGCATTCAATAACTAGTTCTAGAGAATGAGAATAATTTTAATTAATAATATTTGAGTTGTTAATCGCACAAATTAATTATAATTAAACAAGTTAGAGAAATTAAGAGAAATTTATCAGTTAAATTTTAACGACGAGGTCTTCCAAGGTATAATTTACCGTCATTATAATTAGGAGCAAAAGTGAAGTAGCTCATTTCTTAAGTTCAAGGTGAGTACTCACATTTCTTTATTTACAATGATAATTTTTTTCCTTCAATTAAATATTTTGAAAGATAATGCATGCTTATGAAATCTTTATTGTTAACTAGATCATGATTTATGTTTCTCATACCCAATGATTGATCATGTTGAATTAAAGAAAATTTATATGTTATGTTGCATATTATCATGTAAATTTCATGAATGTTATAAGAATGAAATGAATAGATAGATATGGTTGCATGTGCATGTTGATTTATGGAGCACATCCCTTTATGGTATTGGTTGAGGATGCAATATACTTGTGCATGTAAATGAAAAAAATTATGAAAAATGAAAAAAAATTATGAAAAAGAAAATGAAAAAGTGTACCTTCATTGATATTAATTTAGATGGTGACTCCTGTAATGGTTGTATTATTTATGAGAAATGAAAAATGAGAAAGTTATGAATACATATATGATATATATGACATATATGATTTATGTATAATGTTGAAATTCTTGATGAAATAATATGTTTAAATATAATTATTTTATGATATGAAATGAAAAATGGATCATGGATATTGTTAAATTGCCTTGAGTTTCTTTAGTTTAGAAGCATGTTTTGCTCATTAAGTTTTAGCTTACTATTGGTTGTTCTAACATTTTTAGGTATAATTTAATATAATCAAAATGAATAGAAGAGGTGAAAATGTGTACCGTACACGTTGCGCACCGGAAGAAATGTATTTAATTCATTTTATATAAGTTTATGTTTTTGAAGTTTAGTGGCTCTTTCAGTGTATTGGAGATAGATTTAGTAATTGAAAATTTAATTTACTGTCCGACTGTCTGTTCTCGCCTCGTTAATTCGAGTTTTAGGGCCGGGTAGTGACACGATCCAAAAATACGACTTGAACCCAACCAAAAAATTCTCAGTTAGGGTCAACCTGTTTCACAAATGGGTCAGGTTCCGGTCTGAGTTCGGGTCTGGGTCAACACGCTAACCCAAAGTTGACCCGGATTGACCCGTGAGGCGAAGTGACAGGATATAAAGAAGAGGATTGCAGGCCGTGATCTTGTAATCTCGCGGAGTGTTGTAGAGTGAAACATTATCAACGTTGATCTTGTAATAAACCATTACATGGGTGATTGGCTTTGGATCTCCAATGAGATCTCGTTGGATGTTAACAATGGTAACGCTTGAATGGCTAATGTTCTTTTGTGCCCCTGCCTAGATCAAGCCAAACTTTGAGATATCTACGGGCTTTGTGCAGAAAATTGATAACATGTTGGAGACCAAAAGCTTTGTACTCAATCCCATCGATTCTCTTATTCCTGTATATGGAGGTATTTAGCAGCTGGGTTTTGCTGGATCTCATCAAAGGACGGGATCTTTGGATACTTCTCAGATTTCCCAGACAAAACAATGTTAGGTTTGTAGAACTTTTGAGTTTTTTTATAGGCCTTTTCGCTCCAAGATCCGATGATGATGTAGTCGGCAAGGTCATTAGGCTTGCCGAGGTTAAGGGGAACGACAACGAACTGGGTGGAAGCACCACCCTGGAGGAAGAGGATAGCGAAGTCATCAGAGATAAAAAGGAGGCGGCGGGGATTGAATTTGGCTTTCTTGATGATGACGTCGGGTTGGTGCCTAGTGAGTCTAGTCGGGTTGACCATGACCCGAAGCGGGTTGGGTTCGAGTCTATGAAGTGACCTGCTTTAAAAAATGAGTATGGTCCGGGTCAGGTCAATTAGTGTCGGGTAAGGTCTGGGTTAAACCCGAACCCAACTCGTGATTTGATTTTGACAGCCCTAATTTTGTTTACCATGCGCTGACTTTCATCTACTTGTTTGCAGTTGTTCGTAGCTTGCAGCTATAGGAGCTGGAGCTTGCAGCTGCAAAGTTTATTTGGAGCCAGAGCTTGGCAAGAGTTGGAGCTTGCTAAGAGTTGGAGAGGCTTAGTTTAGGATTTTGGAGCTTTCTTTCTATTTTATATTTTAGTTAGTCTTTTACTAGTTTGAGTTTTAGTGTGAGTTATACCCAGTGTCTAATAGTGTGAACATTATTTTTTAATGCATTTTTTTATAATATTTTACTTAATTGCACTAATTAATTAGATTAGTTAATTAAATTAAAGTTAAATTTTAATTTAAAATTCATTACTCAGCTTGTTAATTTAAGTTTTAAATTTATTTTAAAATTATATAATTATTTTAAATTAATTATTAATTAAATTAGTTGTTCAATTAATTTGAATAATTTAAAAGATTTAAATTAATTAATTAAATGGTTTATTAATTAAATTTTTTAATTTTATATTAATTAGTTTTAGTTAAGGTTAAAGTTTTAATTAATTAAATTAATCAAACTAATTGAACAACCAATTTAATTCATAATTAATTTAAAATAATTATATAATTTAAAAATACATTTCAATTTAAATTAACGAGCTGAGGCAACTAATTTTAAATTAAAATTTAACATTAATTAAAATTTTATTTAATTAATTAATATAATTAATTAATGCAATTAAGTAAAAAAGTAATTAAAGAATTGATTAAAAAATAATGTTCACACTATCAGACGTTGAGTACAACTCACACTAAAACTCTAACTCCTAAAAGCTAACCAAAATATAAAATAGAAAGAAAGCTTCAAAAATCCTAAACTAAACCCCTCCAACTCCTGGTAGGCTCCAACTCTTGGTAAACCCTGCAGCTGAAAGCTATATCTCTTGCAATTGCTAACTACGAATACCTGCAAGTAAACAAGCAAGGTGTCAGCCTGGTACTGGTAAAATAAAATTGGTACTAATAAAATAAATTTGGTACTGATAAAATAAACTAGTACTGGTAAAATAAAATTGGTACTGATGAAACATAACTTGTACTAAAACAAGCAAGGTACTTAACAAACATCAGTATTAATTTAAAAGACAAGCTACTAAAGTAGAAAAACTATGATCACTGCCATAAGAAAAATCACAGTACACTACTGAAAGCTAGGATTGAGAGCACTGGATTCAGGCGGTAGGGTGTGTAACTATAAAGTTTCCCTAAGAGGCAACTACTAGCTAAAATAGGATAAATCACATTTAAGTTAATGCACAACCTCTCAATGGGAGTTAATAAACCCTCTCAAGGGGAACAACAAATACTCCAAAGTTGAGTAATCAACTTCTCAAACATGGGCTGCCTTGCTTATAGGATTATGTTGTAAGATCCACCCACAGGCTATTTCCAAGGGAAGCCATAAGACTTGCTACTCGGGCTACTTCTAATAAAGTAGTAAGACACACCCAAATGCAAAATTACATGTTTGCTAAAACCCCGCTAACCTAAACCTTTGCCTCAGCAACTTTTAATAGAAGCTATAAGTCCGACTTTAGGGGAAATCTTGAGGTAAAAGCAACATAACCATAAACCACCAACGGGTCACTTCTAATAAAGGCCGTAAGTCCCACTTCAATTAGGCCATTAGGGAAAACCCTCCCTAGGACATATAACATGTCTCTTGTTATACGAGCCACCTCTAGTATAGGTCATAAGTCTCACTTTAATTAGGGTATTAGGGAAAACTTTCCTAGATTAAATAACACTTCCACTATATTGGCAACCTTTAATAGAGGCCATAATACCAGCTATTGGGGCTACTTCTAAGGGAAGCCGTATGACCTGCTATATGGACAACTTTTAATGAAAGTCGTAAGCCTTGACCCAAATTCAGATTACAGGCAACTCCTAAACGAGGCTGTAAGACCTAACCTAAATCTAAACTATAGACAACTCCCAAGCGGAGCCGCAAGTCTCAACATAAACCAAATCAACTTACATCCATGAACTTCAGTTTACTCGGGATCTCTGAGAGGAGACAAATCATGTCTGCTAATCATATTTCTTGAATAATACAATTAGC
Source organism: Dendrobium huoshanense (assembly GCA_016618105.1). Lineage (NCBI taxonomy): Eukaryota > Viridiplantae > Streptophyta > Magnoliopsida > Asparagales > Orchidaceae > Dendrobium > Dendrobium huoshanense. The sequence goes on from CM028357.1 coordinate 40,727,794, forward strand.
AGTTGTTAGCTTATTTAAACCTACATTATAGCTGGGATGATAGAACCATTAGATCTTGATCGAGTTTACCTCCATCCCACAACCAAAATTAAAATGTTTCACATCTAAATATTAATTCATTCTTAATTGAGAGTTCTCTCCTACGAGTTAGGAGGGGTAATTTATTATGAGGGTTTGCCCTCATAGGAAGTGGAATCTCAAAACTAAATAAATCCTGATGCCGATCATCGGGGGAAATCTAGTTAAGTTTATAATCCAATCTACTTCGGGGAAAAATTGGACCTAAAACTTGCGAAAGCGGGGTTCGTGCCGTAGCACCATCTTTTCCTTAGCGAACATAAGCTACTATCAATATAGCTAAAATTCTTGTTTACCATGATATGGCTAAACATGTTGAAATTGATAGACACTTCATAAAAGAAAAAACTTTATCAATGGATAATTTGAATGAATTACACGTAGATATTACCACCAAAGCTCTTGATCAATCACTTCAACAAACTTGCTTTTAGCTAGGAATGATCAACATATATTCCCAACTTGAGAGAAGAGTGTGAAAATCCTATACTCAACTCAAAATATTCCTATGCCGCTGCACCCTTTTGACCTAGTATTGGGTTCCTCCAAATGTGGTAAGGGCCGAATCTCCACCCAACTCAGCAATTCACGGGATTGCTGATGGTCATCCACGAGGGCTAGATACCCGTCCAACTCAGCAATAAACTGAGTTCTTACTCTATATAAAAGCAATTGATTTATAGCTGGCCTCAATTTTCTTACAGATTCTTTCTATTCTAGCTCTCTTGCATCACCTATAAATTATGTACATCTCCTTCATTGTGAAGTAGAAAAAAGATGAGTTGTTCTCCTTTATTTTCCTATGTTAATTTTATCGTTGTCTTCTTAATGTTTGCTTTACCTACTGCTCTACCGTCTTACATAACATCAAAATCTTTTTCAGTTAGTTGAAGTAGCTGTGTCCTTGAACGTAGGAATTTTAAGTTGTGTATTCTGTTCCTTCTGTGAAAGTGGTTCACCTTTTCTGCTAGTCTTCTATACCTTATTTTATTGTTTATCTGTAGTAGAAAATAGCTCAATTGCAGCAGCAGCAAAACCATAATCAGCAGCAGCAGGTTCAGCAGCTCCCTATTTCAAGCCAACAGTCACAAAACTCAAATACGCACCTCCATCAACAAGATAAGATGGGTGCTACAAGTGTGACTATGGATGGCAACATATCAAACTCTTTGCGAGGAAATGACCAGGTATGCTTGTCGTATTGAACTGTTAATATTAAAGCATCGTGGTAATAATTTTGATATATTATTATGCTTTTTGGTGGCGATTATGTTGTCATTGTCTAAGATAACATGTTTGGATTTTTCTCTGTTTTGAAAGCCATCTTACAGCCTGTTTGTGTGGGACCTGTATCTATGGGAAGTTTGGAATCTCTATGGTTTGCTTCGTTCCAATCGTGGCTGTAGACACCTTAAATTTCCTGCTAGATCCATGTTCTTTCATCTTAATTTTTATAAGTTCTACATTTGGCAATATGGTCAATTTGATTCCTTACGCAATCAAGCTTCTTAGATCATTTTAACTTTACAAAAAGTGATAAGCCTCTTTTCATTTGTTTGCATAAATTTTTGAAGACTTAGCTATGAGGAACTGGTGTGCTTAAAATAGTTCTATTTACTGCCACATTGTTTTACCATAATTTATTGAGTTTTTATTGATTTAGGCTTCAAGAAATCCGAGCATTCGGAAAAGGAAGCAACCTGGATCATCTTCAGGTCCAGCCAATAGTTCAGGAACAGCAAATACTGCTGGACCTTCTCCGAGTTCCGCACCATCAACACCTTCTACTCATACACCTGGGGATGTGATATCCATGCCTTCGTTGCAGCATAGTGGAAATTCATCTAAGCCTTTGCTTGTTTTTGGCTCAGATGGGACTGGTACTTTGACATCTACAAACCAGTTGGTAAGTATTGGGTGAGATTTGACGATTGCTTAGTTTAAATTTTGGTCAAAATTTTGACCAAAACCAAATATTGGGGTTTACACATTTTCATTGTGACTGCATTTTGACATTCAGATAACATTTATATTGAGTTTCAGGCTGATATTGATCGCTTTGTTGAAGATGGTTCTTTAGATGACAATGTTGAGTCCTTTTTGTCCCATGATGATGCTGATCCAAGAGATACAGTTGGTCGTAGTATGGATGTCAGCAAAGGTTTGTTTTTTGAAATTTCTGAAGTTTTTCTGAACAGATTTTAATAGAAAATGTTGTTCTGTGTTTAAATTTTGTAATTCTGGGTTCAGCTCTGTTTTTTTAGAAATTTTCTTAATTGCTCTTGATGCTGTTCAGGTTTTACATTTACGGAAATTGGAATTGCTCGTGCCAGCACAAACAAAGTCATATGCTGTCATTTCTCATCAGATGGAAAACTCTTGGCAACTGGTGGTCATGATAAGAAGGTTTGATCTGCTTTTTCAGTGAACATCTTTGCCGAGCTTTCAAATACCAATTTTATGCTTTGTTTCTTATGATTTTGAGTTTTTGCTGAGAAAATGTGACATCTGTTGATTTGATGTACGATTTACTGCTGCAGACAGTACTTTGGTACACGGATTCTTTGAAGACCAAATCGTCTTTGGAAGAGCACAACTTACTGGTAACGGATGTTCGTTTCAGCCCAAACATTCCCCGTCTTGCCACATCATCCTTTGACAAAACAGTGAGAGTTTGGGATGTTGACAACGTAATTAATGCCTATTCCTTGCACATTTACAAATATCTTCTCTTCCAACTTTCCCGTTCCTTTCTCTTCTAGAGCTTAGCGTCGTAGTTCTATATGTTTGGTCTCTCCTGTCACTTTTGTTTTTGCTTTTTAAAATGTTTTTGCATTGTCATTCTCAACGTGTCCTGTCATTTACTGCTTGATGTTTTAATTGAATTTTCTTGGAATATGGCTTTCCTTATGCATTTAAAATGTGAATTTTGGCCCCAACAGTTTCTTTGAAAGCAATTTTTCAATCATTAGGAAACTAATGTAAAATCTTGATTATGTGTAAAATAGATGCATAGTATGTACCTAGCGACACCGAGCATGAATCTAGCGGTACCGAGCATGTACTAAGCGGTACCGAGCATGTACCTAGCGATACCTAGCGGTGCCAAGCATGTACATTAGCTTTTTCAATAATAAAGAGAAGAAATGGCGAAATCCACTTACATGTCTTAGCTCTCTTGCGCGTAGAAGGTGCTCTTTTTGGCGTTGATTGCGAACTTTGCCTTGGCTAACCACAGAAATCATGCAGGAACGAAGGAATGGGAAATACGAGCTCGGCTCGGACTCGGCTCGAGCAGAAATGGCGAAGGAACGGGACACGAAGGCAGCGGGTGGCGTTGGCTGCGAGCTCGCCCGGTCCGCCCTAGAATATTTCTTTCGTGGATCGGAAAAATAGGGCTTCACGTTGGCGGAAAAGGCTAAATAGAACAAATCGGACAATTTTATTATTTAATAACCGGACACGTGTGTTGGACACACGTGTCCGGTTTTAATTTTAATTTTTTAAATTGCGACACTTCAATGCCGTGTCGGACACGTGTCCATGCAGTGTCGGATGCGTGTCCGTGTCCAACATGTATCCGACAATGCATACCCTCTTTAAGCAGAGTGTCGGTGCATCATAGATGCATACACTTGTAAATATATTTTTGGGAACCAAGCAATTTTGAGCAGTTTTGAATTCGTTCTTTTCTTTGTGGTTTGGATTAATAAGATTTGATGCACAAAATTTGTCTTTTCGGTTTTTCTCAATTAAAATTTAAAGCAATTATTGTCTTAGTTTTGAGTTGTAATCAATATTCTTAGCTTTGGATGCAAATGATTTTACACTAGACAGTTCTAGCCATATAATTCTTCTCATGAAAGAAGCTATTTTTATACATCACTAAACTTCTTAATATTATTTTGAAGACTAAAAAGATCAGATGAGTGGACAAGTGTGTTAGTTTCTATTTTTAAGAATAAATGTGATGTAAAAGAGTGTATGAATTGTAGTGGAATTAAGTTAATGTATCATACATTAAAACTGATTGAACATAGGTTACGACTTGATATTAATGTTTCTAAAAATCAATTTGGATTCATGTCGGTTAAGCCTACTATGGAAGCTATAAATTTATTGAGAGTTTTGATGAAGAATTATAGAAAGAATAAGGACCTACATATGATATCTATAATTTAAGAAAAACATATGATAAAGTTCTAAGAGAACTACTTTGGAGAGTTCTAGAAAAAAAAAAAAGAGTTAATACTGCTTATATTCAAGTTATTTAGGATATATATGTCAAAGCTATTACTTGTATTCAAACACGGTGGTTTGAGTAAGTATTCTCCTATTTCAATTGGATTACATCAATAATCAGCTTTTAGCCTATATATTTTTGTGATGCAGACAACTAGATAGAAAAGTCAAAAGGGAGAGCACAAGGGCTAGTAGAACTTTTCTCGATTCAAATTTAGAAAGCCAACACCAAATAAATCTCCAAACAAACGAAAGTAAAACAAAATGAAGATTAAATTAAAATTAAAACAAGCTACCATCAGAACAACCGACTAGCGGTCACTTCACATGCAACGAAATAGTAGGTAAAATAAAAGAACTGCTTGAGGACATGCAAACCAAGGGTCCACCACAACTAATTGGGCCAACGTCCACCACAAAACTCCTCCAGCAAATGCTATCAAATCGGCCAACCAACACCTCCAATAACTTGAGAAGAAAGATACAAGTGGAGTGGAAACATGTGGAGAGAAGAATGAGATAAGAAGCCCAAGATGAAATTGAAGAGAGGAGAAGAGAAATGGAACAAGCTCACAAGCTTTCCCAAGAAGAAATCCTCAGGTTTTTAGAGAACTTTGCTCAGCAACCAGCAACCTCTAAATGCCTCAAAACATCAAATATTTATAGGTGAAAAGAGGTAGCCAAATAACCCCAATCACATCCAGTTGAACCAACCAAAAGACCAACAGGCAACGCATGGAACAACATCCGAAAAAACCACACGGGGGACATGAACGGGCAACCACGGGGAACAACAACAGCCAGCCACGGGACATGAGCCAGGCGGAGAAATCGAAAGGCCACCAGAGAAGGGGTGGAGAACCAGGACACCCAATTATGAGCTGAAAAGGCAGCTAAATGAAATAATAATGAGCTGATTTTAGAAGAAGAACACAACAGCTCACCAAAAGGGGAAGCTAACCCGAGGCAACCAAGCCCAAACCGAGAAGCCCACATCATCCCAAGAGCCAAGGCACCAAAGTAGCTAGCACACTTCAAAGAATGACATGTCCAAAACACTACCTACTCATGATCATTGGTTTCCTTCCATCATAGGGTAGCATAAAAAAAATATAGCATTCATATTACAATAATACTAAAAAAACTGAAATTTGCATGCATCAATTCCCCCCTGGTGGGAGAATCTCATCTCCTAATGAGAATGCTTCAACAACTCTTTGATAGAGATCCGAATGATGATTTTTTAGCTTTACTGTATCCATCAATGTACAATCAGTTAATGGACGGTTGCTCCATTTAACCAAGAATCTTTTGTGCTCTCCATGACTAGTCCTGATATCAAGAACATCTTCAATCTGATCATCCCTGCGTAGAACGGAATTGGAAATTGGTGAAGTCTCAACCTCCACATAATCATTTGAATTTCCTTCATACAGAGAAATGTCAGAAACATTAAATACAGGAGAAATTCCAATAGTGATAGGAATATTCAGGAGACAGGCATTCGTGCCCAATTTCTGCAGAATACGAAAAGGTCCAAACTTCTTCCGGCTTAGCTTGCCAAAAGTATCAACAGGAAAATGCTGACGACGAAAATAGGCCATAACAAAATCACCCTCTTGAAAATAAAATTCACTTCAGTGTTTGTTAGCAGCAGATTTGTATTTAACATTTGCCATACGGAGTTTTTCGAGGACTTGTTGGATTGATTTAATATGAGCAACAGTTTCTGTGGCTTCAACACTAATTTTGTTAGGCAAGGGTAAACAAGTTCTATCCAAAATGTGTGAGGAATCGGCTGACCATAAATTATTTCAAAAGGAGTCTTTCCAGTGGATCGATTAACATAATTATTATATGCAAACTCAGCTTGGGGTAGGATCAAATTCCATTGGGAAGGTTTCTCACCTGCAAGACATCTAAGTAAATTCCCTAAGCTACCAATATGTGAGGCATCACAGTCAACTTCAAAGATTTTATCAAAATTTGGCAAACTAAGAATGGGAGTTTAACTCATTTTTGTTTTGATTATTTGAAAAGTTTGTTCAGCTTCATGTGTCCATTCAAAGATTCCTTTTTTTAAGCAGTCAGTGATAGAAACAATTAGGGTGCTGAAGTTTTTTATGAATATATGATAGAAAGAAGCTAGATCGTGAAACCCTCTCACCTCACTGATATTCTTAGAAGCATGACAGTTTTGAATTGCCTCAATTTTAACAGGATCAACTTTAATTCCCTTCGCAGACATGATATACCCTAAAAAGGTCAAACTTAGAGTCATAAAAGAACATTTCTTCAGATTGATGTACAGTTTTTGTTCTCTTGAAGTTTGCAGGATTTGTTTCACATGATTAAGGTGCTAAAAAGGGTGAGTGATGTAAATCAGAATATTATCAAAGTACACAACCACAAATTTTCCTATGAAAGACCTTAAGATATGATTCATTGATGTCATAAATGTACTAAGAGCATTAGACAATCCAAAAGTCATAACTAGACATTCATACAATCCTTCCTTGGTTCTGAACGCAGTTTTCCACTCATCACCAGGTCTAATCCTAATCTGATGATGCCCACTTCTCAAATCAATGTTAGAAGAGATTTTTGCACCACTTAGCATATCTAACATGTCATGGAGCTTAGGGATTGAAAACCTATATTTGATGGTTATTTTATTTATGATACGACTATCCACACACATCCTCCAGATTCCATCTTTTTTAGGTGTAAGTAAAGTAGACACAACACAAGGACTTAAGATTTCTTTGATTAAACCCTTTTCTAAAAGTTCAGTTACTTGCTTATGAAGTTCTTCATGTTTAGTTGGACTCATTCAGTAATGGGAAGATTAGGTAATGTTGCTCCAAGGATTAAATCAATATAATGTTGGATATCTCTCATTGGGGGCAAAGCTTTTGGCAACTCTTCAGTGGTTATGTCAGAAAATTATTTCGATTAAATGTTGGGGAATTTGAGAGCTTGGATCAGACTCTTTTCCTAACATCAAATATGCGATCTCAGATTATTTCAATTCATTTGTGTTGAGTAGATCTAAAACGGAATTTATGGAGTGTAATTTTAGTAGTAATAGACCTAATGAGGGGATTGTGACTTTGGGCGATCAAGTCATTAATAAGAGTACACGTTTTTGATATCTTGCATCTATTGTTCAGAGTGATGGTGAAATTGATGGGGATATTGTCGGCAGAATTCAAGTTGGATGGTTGAAGTGGAGGAATGCATCGGGCTTGTTGTGTGATAGAAAAGTATCCCTCAAACTTAAGGGAAAATTCTATAAGATGGTTGTGAGGCCTGCAATGCTTTATGGTGCGGAATGTTGGCCATTAAAAGAGAAGCATAATACTAAGTTAAGTGTGGCAGAGATGAGGATGCTCAGGTGGATGAGTGGCTTTACCCTTAGAGATAGGATACGAAATGAGCATATACGTGAAAAGGTTGGAGTAGCTCCAGTAGAAGATAAGATTAGAGAGAGTCGCCTTAGATGGTTTGGTCACATAAAACGGCGGTCTTCCAATGACCCGGTTAGGAGAGTAGAGGTATTAGATTTGACTTATGTTAAGAAAGGTAGAGGCAGACCTAAAAAGACTTGGTTAGAAAATATTAGGAATGACCTTTCTTTATTAGATTGAAATGAGAATTTGACTTTTAATAAGACACAATGGAGAAAAAGGATTCATGTAGCCGACCCCACGTAGTGGGATAAAGGCTTGATGATGTTGTTGTTGTTGTGTTAAGGAGTAGTTCGGGAGTGGTTGCTTTTGCAGTTTTGGTATTTTTGACAGGTGGGTCTAGAATGTGCTTTTGAGGATACAAAGTGAATTCCTTATTATTTTGAATTAAAGTATAGGTGTTCTTTTCCATATTATGAATTGTTTTATGATCAAATTGTTAGTGACGACTCAATAAGATGTGACAGACTTCAAGAGACACAATATCACAAACAACTTGATCCTTATAAGAGCTTCCAATTGATAGATTAACTATGCATTGCTTTGTGATAGGAACTTCATCTCCTTCTTTGAACCAAGAGATTTTGTTAGATTTGGATTTTAGCTTAAGCTTATCTACCATTAGTTGTGAGACAAAATTACTTGAACTCCCATTATCAATCATTAGAGTACAAAGTTTTTCCTTAATAGTGCAAGTGGTTTGAAAGATGTTTTTCCTAATCCATTTATCCCCATTTTCCATTTTGGCAGTTAGGATTTATTGGATTACTAAGAATTGGTCACCTTGGTCGCCTTCTACGTCCACCCTTTCTAACTCAATTTCATTTTCGGGTTCAGTTTCATTTTCTTCTTCATCTTCCTCTAATTCTTCATCATTTTCAATATAATTAATTATGGGAGGGTTGTTTTTCCTACAAGCAACTGAAAGATGGCCATATAATCCGCATTTGTAACATATCCAATCAGCTTGGGTGGTTCAGTAGGTTTGGGTCCCATCAATCCCTTACCTTTATCTAAAGTTTGAGTTTCAAATGTTTTTTTCGCACACCAGATGTTCCCACAGAATGTTGTGAAGATTGAATTTTAATCCCACCAGTTTGTTGTCGCTTATAAGTTTCATGTGGCTTGTTTTGACATCGTTGATGTTGCTTTTCAATTTTTAAGGCTATTCGATAAGCTTCATCAAATTTGATTATATGGTGCAAGTTTAATTGATCTTGAATTGTCCATTTTAATCTTTTAATGTATCTAGTGACAATTCTCTCCTCAGATTCATCTAAGTCGTTTCGAGATTGGAGTTTATAAAAGGTTTCAATATATTTTTCAACTGTTTGATTTCCTTGACGAAGATTGTTAAATTATTGGAATATGGTTCGTGAGTGATCAGAAGGCAAAAACTTTTCTTTCATTTTTTCTTTCATTCTATCCCAGTTTTGGATTTTATCTTTTCCTCGCCTTAGTCTATTATTTTAAAGATTCTTCCACCAAGTTAATGTATGACCAGTGAGTTTTAAGCTAGCAAACTTAACTTTCCTATTATAAGGTATTTCTTTCCATTTGAAAAATTGGTCCATCTTTTCTTCCCATTTGATGAATTGATCGGGTTGTAGCTTACCTTCAAAGTTATGGACATTGATTTTTATCTCATGATCCAATTCCTGTGATGTCTATTAGCCATGTTGTTTATTTGATATTGTAAATCAGCCAATTGTTGCATCATTTGCTACAAATCACCTTGATTATTTTGATTAGCCATTTTTGTTTTTTAAGAAAAAACTCACACACCAACCTAGGATATGCTATCCTAGGCTCTGATACCAAACTTGATGCAGACAATTAGATAGAAAAATCAAAAGGGAGAACACAAGGGCTAGTAAAACTTTTCTCAATTCAAATTTAGAAAGCCAACACCAAATAAACCTCAAAATATACGAAAGTTAAACAAAACGAAGACTAAATTTAAATTAAAACAAGCTACCCTCAGAACAACCGACTAGCGGTCACCTCACATACCAACGAAATAGTAGGTAAAATAAAAGAAGTGCTTAAAGACATGCAAACCAAGGGTCCACCACAGCTACTTGGGCCAACGTCCACCACAAAACTCCTCCGGCAAATGCTATCAAATCGGCCAACCAACACCTCCAATAACTTGAGAAGAAAGAGTGGAAACTTGTGGATAGAAGAATGATATAAGAAGTCAAGACTAAACTGAAGCTGTGACTCTCTACTTCATTAGCCCATTCACTGCAAAGTACCTCTCCACCCTATAAATACACCTATGAACATCTTCCCCTAAAAAACGGGCATCTTCAGTTTTCTCACTCTTGGATCCCTCTTCATCAGCACTGTCATCACTAAGCCCATTTCAATCATCATTATGATGAACTTTCTCTTCCACCTTCGATTTATGCTCCTCATGCCAATCATATGTGGCGATTGTTGTAAGCATCGATCACTCCATTGTTCTGCTCCACCCTCTCATCCACCCCACTCCTTTCATAAAATCTTTGTTCTCTTCCTCATAAAATCTTCTTTCTCAAAATCAGCCTTGCTCTTTTCTTCCTCTTAATTTCTCCACGTGCCATGTTCTTCACCCATCTTCCTATTAGTTATTGGTTCAAGAGGTGGCGTATTTTCCCTGTTACCCAATATTTCTACCTCTTGATCATTCTCTATTGTGCCAATATTGAGGTTTTCCCCACTTCCTTGGCCCCCCCCCCGCCAGTGCACTTGCCTCCGATGTTGTCAGATGAGTGTGAAGCTCCAATATTTTCTTTATCATTTCATCTTGGTTAAAAAAATCTTGCTTCCATGGATGAAATCCATTCCTCAACTTCAGATTTGAGTTGGCCAACTGCTCCTAGTTTCTCTTCAAAAGCATCAATTTTCTTCGACGCCAAAGGTCACGAATCGTGCTTTGATACTAATTTGATAAGAATCCGATCTCCTCACAACTAAAATAATTATAACGAAGAGAAAATACAATAGAAATCAGTGAGAAAGATTTTTATTTCGGCTAAAAAAATCAAGATTTAAGTTGATCTACTATTCGAGAGGTAGTCGGCTCTCCAAAAACCCTAGGTGTCGCTAGGAACAACTCCAAAGAAAGTTATAGCAAAACACAATTCACATAATGAAAATAAAACAACTGAATTAACTCTAGTATATGTCTTCCTATTTACTTCCCAAATTTTAATTCAAATTAGCCATCTTTCCTTTAATAATTCTTTGCTAATTTTCTCCCAAATCTGAATTCAAATCAGTCATCTTTCTCTAAATAAACCTTTCCTAATTCCCTCTCAATTTTGGTTTTCTATGGTAAGTAATTATAGGTGGAATTATTCCCACTTGATCCCCCCTTTCTTCTTGCATGTTGCCATCCACCTAGTGAGGCCCATCGGCTCAGCTGCCGGTCCATCATAAGTCTAGAGAGGGAGTTGAAGGAAAACTTGATATATGGCGGTCAATCTTAGAGTCTAATGGTTTTCATTTGATTGGATCTAGAACCTAATACACAAGTGTATTTTTAGAGGTAAAAGATAGTGGAGGGAATGCGTCTTTGGGCGCTTAAGTCATTAAAAAGAGTACATATTTTAGATTCTCGGGTCTAATGTTCAAAGTGATTTTGAAATAGATGTGGATATTATTAGTAGAATTCAAGTTGGATGGTTGAAGTGGAGGAATGCATCAGGCCTATTGTGTGATAGAAAAGCACCCTTCAAACTTAATGGAAAATTCTATAGGATGGTGGTGTGGCCCGTAATGCTTTATGACGCAGTGGCCATTAAAAGAGAAGTATAAAACTAAGTTAAGTGTTGTTGAGATGAGGATGCTCAGGTGAATGTGTGGCTTTACTCTTAGAGATAAAATGCGAAACGAGTATATACATGAAAGGTTGGAGTGGCTCAATTAGTAGGTAATATTAGAGAGAGTTGCCTTAGATGGTTTGGTCACATAAAACGTTAACATTCTAATGACCTGGTTAGGAGAGTAGATGTATTATATATGACATATGTTAAGAAAGATAGAGGTAGACGACCTTCAAAGACTTGGTTAGAATTTATTAGAAGTGGCCTTTTTATTATATTTAAATGAGAATTTGACTCTTAATAGTTCATAATGGAGAAAAAGAATTCATATAGCTGATCTCACATAGTGGGATAAAGGCTTGATGTTGTGTTGTTGTACTCAATTCATGAAGTATATGCTATAAAACTCTTAAAAATGTAGTAGCTGCTGATGGAGGTCAGGGTAATGGATTTCTTTCAAATTTACTTCATTTTCTTATAATAGTACTAGTTTTAAAATCTAAAGTAGATTTATTAAAAGCTTTAGAAATGATGTCAAACAAGTCAGCCAAGAAGCTTGTGGGTGTTGTTCCTCAATTAATCCATTTTTATGAGAACTAATATTAGGTTGGCTTGTGATTTCTAGTTCCCTAGATTTCTTCCATATACTTCTTCAACGGCATTAAATTTGTTCTTATTGTAGATTCTCTTACTATGATACAATTGAAACAACTTGATTCTTTGAGAATAGCTCATATTGGTTGATTTAGATTCATGCATTATTATCTTTTTATATGGTTCTTTTTTCTGGGGGATATTAGGAAATTTTCTTATTTGTTTTGCTTGCAAGATTTTTAGTTTCTTTTGCAGTGAGATTGAGAATACTTGGATTTGTGGTTCGGCATTGTGATCATTTCCTGTCTTTTCTCTCATGGATCAGGAAACTATTTTAGTTGAACCATATAAACTGTCTTTTATTTTGTTTGACCTGTTTGCTATTATTTTATTTGTTCATTGATTAATGTTTTTTTTTTTTTTTTTGCGTTCATTTCCTCATAAGCAATTATTCTTTTTTAATGGCTTGCTAGCTTTTGCCTTTGTTCTGTTAGATATTCATTTCATTGTTTGATCCCACCAGACTTATCCGTTTTCTAACATATTGATTTTTAATCTTTGAATTTTTGTGTGAGTTTAGTGAATGTACTTTTATTCATAAAGAGATTTCATAAAATTTTTACTTAGCATCTTTCTTGGTGTGCTACAATATTTATGGTTAATGGTGTTATACTATGACTTTTTCCTTTTCTTTTTAAAGAATATCCAGCATATTGGATGATAAGTTAATTGCATGCTGTGATTTTTCAGCCTGGCTATTCGTTGCGTACTTTCACTGGACATTCCGCATCTGTTATGTCTTTGGACTTCCACCCGACTAAAGATGACCTTATATGCTCGTGCGATGGTGATGGGGAAATCCGTTATTGGAGTATCAATAATGGAAGCTATACTCGCGTTTTCAAGGTATATCAAGTTGATTGATCTGTCAACTTTATATTTTTTGTTTCACCTTCTTTCTATGGCTCTTGAAATTTGATCGTAGAATTAATTTAAAGTTGAAGAAAAATACGGGTAAATACTTTCTTTATGCTTTATCAATTTATGATCATAGATCAAACTTAATAAAACTGATTGTATTATGATCTCCAACTGAAATGCACTGTATTATTTAAGGTCTAACAATAAAATTCTCTTAAAGTGTTTTTGAATATTGCTATAAATCTTTGAATTATTAATCTCTTTCTTTGTTGACTTATGTTTATAGCTTGTAAATGATTTCTTGCTATTTTCTGTTCTGAAGGTGCTTTGACACTTGCATAAGTTGAACTGTTCCTAGGACTGACATTTACAAAAAATGTGAACTTATCTATATGCTTTATTGGTGAAGCTTCAAGCATGCAAAAGTTTGATTGTGAAAATGTACGGAAAGTTAGTGGCATATTGTTTCAATGATATTGAAAAATATAAATGGTCTTTTTTTTTTGCCTCAAAATTAGATCCTAAGCCTACATCATCAAGAATCCTTAGCATATATGCAAGGACTTCGCTTCCCTCGGATTCGTACATGATCGTGCATGATCGCGCATTTCCTATTACAAATGCCTACAATATCTCTCGCTCCATGGTCACACAATTTTTGATATATTCTCCTAATGAAGAATCATTTGTTACCTCTTTTTTTTTTTTTAACAATACCAACTCTCACTCTTGATTTGCACGGTTTCGATGTCCTTGCTTGCTTGGTTACCAATTTCGCACCAACGTGTCCACTTTCTCCTACATTCTAACTTCATCCCTAGCTTTCGCTTTTGCCCTTTATCGGACATTCATATGTTCCTCTTTCATTTCCTAATGCTATTGCCACACCTATGTAATGGTCTGCTCGCTTTCTATCTCCATGCATGCCTCACTTTTGTGCTTCCTCTCTAACTCGTGTTTCCTTGCTCCAGTCCCAAAATCCTGTCAACACAAGTCATAGACATCCCTAATTCTTTCCCGCTCTCATTGCGTTTGATTTCCTACGACAAGCTAACACTTGATCTATGTATTGCTCTCATGTGTATCTCTCCTTGCTTAGACATCTTCCATGTCTTTGAAAATCTTTTGTCTATGCGACATACCTGATCTCTAGATCTCTCTTTGAGAATGTTCTACCTCATACTGCAAGGAAGGTAATCTTAAACTTGAGCATATGTGTGGGCTCCAAAAATTCGGCCCCGGCCTCCCCGCCTGCTTTTCTTTTTCTTCTGGCGAGGGGGAGTTTTAACGGATAAGTTCCGGGGTAAATTTTGGAAGGCAAATGGGTTTGTAGATAAGACACTACCCAGAGATTTCGCCCTCATTTTGCGAGGACTTTATAATCTGAGTTTTGGTTTTCTATAGGCGCAAGCCCCTATAGTTAATTACCCCTCTCGATCACGAGAGAGAACTTTCGATTAAGGCTAGTCATCAATCAGATACGTAGAATATACGCGTTATCTGGCATATAGTAGCAGAAATGGGTATTGGGATTGGAAGGATTGTATTTGAGAATTGAAGAATTGTGTTTTTGGATTTGGAATTTGGGTTGGAAGATTCGATATTTAAATAGAAATTGCACCATCTTGCACTTAAAGCGCCGGTGGGGAAATGGATGATGGGCCCGATCAAGATCCCATGGTTCCGTCGTCCCGGGACCATCGTGGTCCTTGGTCTACTTAGTCAGAGGAGGTAGTCGACCCAACCTGACAGAAGGATCCTTGTCGGCAGCCATGGGTTGCTTCGTCCAAGGGGACCTTGTAGACCTGGGGTGAATGTTTATTTAAGGGGACAAATTTGAATCCACCTTAGCTGACAGAGGGCTTTGTGCCCTATCAATCATACCCTATTGATTCGTATCTCAAGGATTTGATGCCAATAAGGAGCGTATCGGCTCTGGCCATAACCGGTATTTCGTGGTGCCATTTGGCGGCAAAACCACTTGGTTTAGAGGGCCTCCGGGTCATAACCGTTTATCCTGCGGTGCCATTTGGCGGTAGACCGCCGGTTAAAGGACACGTACCACGTCCTTACTGGCAGGAGATTGTTTGAGAATGAATTCTAGTGATATTTTCGACTAGGCATTTATCTCTTTTGTGAGCTGAAGTAAATTTTAATTTGTCCACTCCTGCAAACTGTTGCGGAGGGTAGATGGATTTTGCTTTGAGTGATTGATGGTTTGATTTCGAATTTAAATATCTGGATTTTAGGATTTGTGGAATTTTAGATTTTTGGGTGGAGCTTGGAGGACATTTAAAAATATTTGTGAACCCCTCCGGTTGAGATTAGCGTTAAACACGGCCATCATCGGGGTGTTCTTGGGGTCATTTCCATTTGATTGTCGACCCTATCAACTTACCGATAGGGGATCAGGTTTCTCGTAAGCTTTATGCCTTTATTCATGAATTTTCTTTGTTGAAAGCATTGAAGGCTTAATATGAATGTATAAAATAAATATTCTGGTCGATTTCGTGACCGCATATTTATCTGATGGTTTGAACCCTGTCTACTCCTATTTTCTTGCTTAGGAGGATCGAGTTTTGTAGGCTTCGTGCTTTTGTTTAGTGAATTCTTTTGATTGTAGGTCTAATATGAATGTATTGCAACAAATACATAGGTCCCCACAACTATGTATTTGTTTGAAGGTTTGAACCCTGTCAACTTCTATTGATCCGTATAGAATGATCAGATATAATTCACTTATCAACCCGCACAGCATTCCTAGATGTCACGTGTGTACCAATAGCACGCTCGTCGGGCCCCATGCAAGTCGAGATTGTATTTTTCCTTTTAGTGTACCTATGTGTATACAATTTATAGTGCACGTGCAGGTGTATTTTATTATATTTTGGTTGTGCGGATAATTGTCATTTGAATGCACAACATGTCATTTGAGAGCCTATACACGCCTTCTGTCCGCTAGTACGAGTGTTGCGGATCTGGTGGCGTTTGATTTTGATGTTAACTCCTCCTTTCTCAATCACCGGGGAGAGTTCTTCTAGACTTTGAAATCAATGATTGTTGCCTTGAAAAGAGCTCTTTTCAGGATCTTCAGTGTAGTAGACTTATTACTTCCGGTGTTTGTGGATACCAGAATTGTTTTCTTCCTAAGTATAAGACCAAGAAAAAACTTTGGAACATCAGGAAGTTTAGTTCTAATTTGATGCAACATCTCTTCTCTTCTACCAGGGGGTGTCATCTTTCGTAAATAGAATAATCTTTATTGCCCGACATGCTAGTGGATCTTGATCACCGTTGTCGTAGGCATTATTTGTGCTTGTGTCCACAGTGGTTCGTTGTACCTACGAGGTATCCACTGTTGTTATCCACAAGTAGTCATTTGCAGAGGATCGCTGTATTCACTACGACCTCCTGTAAGTGTTTGTGGAAGGGACATTTACATCAATATCATATCCACCTTTCACCAATCTCAGGTGGTCTGATGTCTGGATTTATTCATAGAGGACGGGTCTTTGACTATCTAGTAGTAGTGTTGCCTTCTCAATCAATAGGCATTTCGTACTTGTTCATTGCGCTGGAAATCTTGTGTCATAGCTTACAGGTAGAAATTCTTGCCCATTTCTCAAGCAAGTTGCACTTAGGATTTTAATTTGAGTTGGAACTTTTATATGATTGTTCAGACCAAGTTTGGATCGAACTTGAGTTCAAGTCTGAGTCCAAGCTCAAATTAGACCCTTTATTGCTCATATGATTTGAGTTCATTTCAAGTTTGAATTCTTCATGTCCAAATTCTTATTCATCTTATTTGATATCCAGATCAAATACAAGACCGAGTCCCTTACAAGTGTTCATTCAAATTCTCTACTATCATATTGAGTTCATCTGGATTTGAGTCTAATGCTTGCAGATCCAGTTTTCACTTTGTGTTGCACAGTTCAAGTTCAAGTGCACAAGTTCTTGTTGTCCACATCGTATCCCAGTTTGAGTTCAAAGTACATGTTCAAGCGATTGTCCAGGGCCCTCTGAAGTTTTGCAAGTTCAATGTATGTTCGTATTGACTTGATTTTGGTTTCAGTTTGATTTTATTTATTTTGGTTTGAGCCTTGATTAATCTTTTAGATTTTATTCGTATTCAAGTCCTCAAGTCCACTGTTCTTCGTACAAGTCCTCTGCTTATTTAGTTCAATCTCTGCGTATTTTTGTTCGAGTACAGGTCTTCTATATTGTTGCCCAAGAAGGTATTCAAATTGTTCAAGTCTTTGTACATTTCAGTGAAAATTTTAGCACCCCGGCATATCCCCCGTCTGGAGGAAATTAGGGGAGCTGGGCCTTCCCACCACGCTACTCGAGCGTGTATGGTAGGTGTCCTTAGACACCGCGGCCGTATAAATTTCATCCCACCACGCTACAAGAGCGTGTATGGGGCCTTCAGCAGTACCCGTACGGAACACCAGTAGCTCTCCCCACCACGCTACAAGAGCGTGTATAGGGCTTAACCACCTCGTCGTATGCGTCGCACCGGGTTCCCTCCTACCGTGCTACAAGAGCGCGTATAGGTGGTTCTCCGATCCGCCACAAACGTTGAGAATGGGATTTTAGAACATTATACCTTCGTAGCAGTGTCGGTGGTGTCGATGTCGAGGTCGAGGATAGTCCCCACCACGCTACAAGAGCGTGTATAGGGTTTACCGTGCTACAAGAGCGCGTATGAGAGGTCCACCAGTGCATCAAGCACATCGAGGGCGGGATTTAAGTTAGAAATGTATACCTTAGGGCCCGACAGGGAGTCGTCGACGATTGTCGTCGGTGGAGGCTCGTGGATCGGGGTAGGAGGGACCTTTTTTTTTTTTTTTCTTCTTTTTTTGGAATTAATTATAATTAATATTAATTATTTATAAATTAATTAATAAAATATTTTTAATTAATTACTTTAATTAATCATAATTAATTAAACTAATTAATTAAAGTTTATTAAATTTAATTAAAATTATTAGTTATAATTAATTCGTAATTAATTATAATTAATTAATTTTAATAAATTGTAATTAATTAAAATTAATTAAATTAATTATAATAATTTAATTAGAATTAAATATAATTAATTATAATAATTATAATTAATTAAAAATAACAATTTTAATTAATTATATTTAATTAATATAATTATAATTAAATATATATTATAAATAAATAATAATAATAATAAAATAACCCTCCCTCTCTTTCTCTCAGTTCGGTGGATTCACTGGATTTGGCCGTGAAAGCTCGCGTGAAGGGAGAAAGTTACCTTCACAGCCGTCGGGCTCCTGTTGCTTCCGAACAAAATGCCGTAACTTCCAATCCACGGGAAGGGAAAGTCGTTTGAGGAGCGATGTCAAACAGCCAAAAGGAGCCGAAGAAGCACGTGATAGGGAGAAAGTTGCGATCACAGCGAGCTCCTATCGTGCTTCCTTTCAAAATGTCGTAACTTCCGATTCATACAGGAAGGGAAAGTCGTCGAAGGCAGCGAAGTCGAACAGCCAGGTAAGAGCCAAAGCTTCACAGCGAACGAGCTCCGTTCTTGTCTCCGATCAAATATCGGAACTTCCAATCTGATTGGGAAGACGTCGTCGAGGGAGGAATCGAACAGCACCGGAGAAGCCGGAGATGCAACGGAAGAGAGAAAGTGACCTTCACTGCTAGTGAGCTCCCGCGCTTGCTTCTGATCAAACGGTCGTAACGTTCGATCCAACCTGAAGGGCACGTCGTCGAGCAGGCAAAGGTTGAACGACAACGAAGAAAAGAGCGAGAGAGAGCGGGAATCAGAGAGATCAGACCAGAGAGCGCGAATGAGGGCCTTCGCTCTCATTTTAACGACGCGAATGGGGTTGGCTCGAGGCGGATTGTGCGATGAAATGACGCGAGGTCGTGGGAAGAGCAGCGGCATCGTGGGATGACAGAGAGCAGGTGAACGACACCCTTTTTATTTTAATTTTTTTTCTTTAGTACAGCGGGTCAACAATATGAAAACTAAAAGATGACATCGTTTATGGCTACAGTAAGAACTGTACCCTCACAGAGCTCCATCTCTCCCTCTTGAAACATGATGGCATAAATTTCACCTTTCCCCACTGTGGCAGCTTTCATTGCGTCTTGGAGCCCTTCTTATGGCTCAAGTTACTTCACACCATGACATCTTCCAAAGCATAATTCACAACTTTTTGAACATGATAAGAGCCACCAAAGTCATGGAGAGGAATCATCCAATTGTGATATCTCCTCAACGCCTTCACCAATGTCCATGTATTATTAGGAAAATCATGCTAGGGCCTAAACGTATGAAGAAAACATAAGGATTGTGTAATCGTGTTTTATAGGTTTGGATGAAACAATTAGGGTGTCAAAATGGGTATTCAGGCAGGTCGAACCCTAAATTGACTCGATCCCCAATTCAGCTAACCTGTACTTGACCCGGTTTTGTAAATGGGTCAGAAATTTAGACCCGTTACTTGCCTGTGCGACAGCACGACACACGAGCTTCCAGCATGGGCTGCGTGCAGAACTTTGCGAGCGAGACCGCAGGCGTAAGTGCGAGCGTGGGTGTGCTTGTTCAGGGCGAGCTCTGTGGGTGCAGGTGCGCAAGTCTAAGGCGAGTGCTACGGGTGCGAGAGACTCGAGTCCGGGGTCAGATGCTGCGCTGGGGTGACTGGCTAATTCAGATGGGATGGGTCAAATTTGGAATTAGGGGGTTGACCTGGACCCGACTTGATTTTTTAAACAAGTTATAAATTGGAACCTGAACCAGACTCGTTTGTTAAACGGGTAGACCCGAACCTGGATTGTATTGGTCGGGTTATCGGGTTGGGTCAATAATTGACACCCCTCGAAATAATCGTATGAATGGAACTTAAATTACAAAATGATACCGACAATTATAAAACTAACAAATAAATTAGTTAATAATTAAACAAAAAGTACAAATATAACAAATATTTCAATTTAACAAATCTTGAACTAAAATTTTCTATGGATTTAATATTAACGATCTGTTATTTTTGTGGAATATAACTGCTATTTATGACCATTTGTGAGAGGGAAACTTTTTAATCCCTCTCCTTCCGCAGGCCATTCCTCACTCGCGACCTATTTAGTATAAGAAAAATCCTTTATCAACTGGATGAGATAGGGTTGGCTTGTGAGAGGGAAACTTGGTTTTAACATGCATGAATATTAGGGTAGTAGCTTGGACTAGTTAAAACCATGCGTTAACATCTATCACATGGCATTTAAGGTTTATACAAATAGGAACAATAAAATTTGCAAGTCAAAATTGGCCCCAGTGAAACCCTGCTACACATAGGTGTAAGCACCACCTGTTTGTAGACAAATTTCAACATTTGGCCAAAAATAGCTTTGTTGGTAAATTGCAGCTACATTAAATGCAAAATCGACTTATGTAAACGAATTCAAAATGAAAAAATTGCTCTTAATTAGAATTACGATGATATCTCATAGGGTATTTTCAGAGGTAGAAATCACTTATGAATAATGTACATGTCTATGAATGGTAAATAAATATATGATTTTTTTTTTTCAGTGTATGATGATCATGCTAATAGTTCACAAATATATTGGGGCATATGCATCACAGCAGAAATGATATCTTATAAAAAATGTGTTTAAATAATACAAAAGAGATTAATTTTTTTTATGGTATATTCATTACTAAAAATATGTTGATACATTAAAAAGTGATCAAATGCACCATAGCATCCAATTGATCCCAAATCAAATCCTAGGGTCTTAATAGAATATTGAATAACCCAAGAAAACTATAAAATCATCTTGAGGATAATAAATCACCTAAGTGCCCTTTTAAGAACTAAATTACTATAAACACTCAGGTCCATAGCTCGAATATATTAATATTTGACTCAATTTATCAGACAGAGGATAATGACTTGAGTTTGATCTTGATCTCTCTCAATTGTTGTAAGATTCATACTAAGTCATCTCATTAATACATGCATTAAAATATACATTACATCACATTTCAAAACGTCATTGCCGATAGGATTATGTTATAAGACGCACCAATTGGCCTACCTTCTCTTCATGGCTCGTTGAAGACCCATAACTTGGGTATCTAGTCCATAGCATAAGATCATACTACCCACTCTAATAGGCCATTCTAAGTTCAATACAATTATGTCTACATTATATTCTTCTTATACTTGAAGTAATGAGTCATGGTCTGTTTGGCATCTGTGATGAGTGGAGATTCAATTCATAATATTCTTATCAAAGTTTAGAATGATAGCTCAATTTAATTCTTCTTATTGAACCTTAAAATGGATATAAGCCACAACTTAATTAACATGGCTCACATAAAATTAGCAAAACTCTTCAAATCAATTTAATGACAAGTCAATAAGTGATGGGGATATCGACAAGAGGTTTCGACGTGTTTATCAGAGGCTTCACAGGAGATCGATAACATGATGGATAGTCTTTATTTTTGATGCTTATATGTATTAGCATTTTATGTATTAAGCATTTTATTTCAGTTTTTTCGTTTTTGCCCTTATGAGTAGTTGGTCGCTATTGTAGCCCAAGGGGCATTCTAGTCTTTTGTGTTAGTTGTCATTTGGAAGCCTATATATATGGCTCTCTTATCATGTATGAGGATTGATTATTGTTGAATGAAAATTTCTACTTATCGATCTCTTTGTGAGTTCTACATTTTCCTAAGTTCTCTTCGTGAGTTCTTGAGAAGGGAGTTTCGTGGATCTCTGTGCGAGTTCCGACATTCCTAGGACCTCCTTGTGAGATCTTGAGGAAGAAGTAAGTGAGGTTAGCAATTCCTTGATTTCTCCAAATTTTTATCCTTCACCAAGCTTTTTGTTTTTTTCCTCCCTATATTTCTTCTTGCCGCCGGCCTCATTGGACCGCCCAGGCCTTTGGCCTGCCGGCCAATTACTCCCTCCAGCAGCCGGCCCCCTCTGCCGACCCCAGCTCCCACGGCTGGCAGCCACCCGTGAGCCCCAACCCGCCGATCCTCAGCCTCACACCCTTCCGCCGGCTTCCCCCCTTCAATGTTTAAAATTGCGTATTCGGGTATTGAGGCGTTTTTCATTCATGAGGCGAGGCGTAAGCCTCAAGGCGATTTGATGCGTAAGCCTCAAAATGAAAAGATCGCGTAAACATAAAATGATAAATTTTTTATATACTAATGAGTGATTGATATAAAATATAAAAAACATAAGATATGAAGTGAAATCAAAATATCCCAATAATAAAACAACATGAAATATAGTTCAACTCAAAATTTTATCTTTCCCAAATCTTAATATTCTTTTCATTAACCTATAATTCGAATTTCCAAAAATAAATAGCAATGACATATCACATAAGAACTCATAAGTCATCAGCACTGTCATCACTAAGGGGTTCTTCATTTGAATCATCATTATGATGAACTACTCTCTCCCCTTCCATGTAAGTTTTAATATATATATATATATATATATATATATATATATATATATATATATATATATATATATATATATCGTGAGGCGTAAGCCTCATGCCAGCGAGGCGAGGCGGGCCTCAAGGCAGGCATCAACCAAGCTGAGGCGCAAGCCTCATAAAAAAAACTCGAGGCGTAAGCATCGAGGCGTTTTTTACTGGAATTGCGCTAAGGCGGGCCTCAAGGCGAGCCTCATATTGCGCAATTTTAAACCATGCCCCCCTTGATCCAACTCCGTTTGAATTTCAAATCTCCTTGATTAAATTAATTTCCTAATTAGTATTCCTCTATTTAGGAAAGACATTTAAGGAGATTAAAGCCTATTTTGAAATTCAAATTCTTTTCCCTCTCATATCATATCAATTTGGAAAGTTACTTAAAATATAATCAGATCTGAAATTACAATTTCAGATTTGATTATGAATTAGCTATTAAACCTTGGGCCCCACTTTCTTAATTCTTAAACCTCTCTCCCCTCACCTTATGGCCGGCCCCATTAATGGGCCTTTTCTCTCTCCCAATTAACTCCTAATCACCACTAAATCAGGCCCCAAATCCCCTCCATTACCGCCCCTCTTCCCCTCTTGGATTTGATTTGAATTTTCAACTTAAATCCTTTCCCAAAACATCTAGAATTTGAAATTACTTCAGATTTCCTGCAAGCACCTATTGCTCTCCCATCCTAGCCGATTCCCCCAGGACTTCACGCTGGCCACCGATGTCCACCCTCCTTTCTCCTTGCTCCCGTCTTTGCTCCTCCATCTCCCGGCAAATGATGCATGACGGATCCCGAAGTTGATAGCGGATTCGTGTTCGACATCTACGGAGACATCCACGTCGTTCGATCACCATTCTTCGACGTCGGGTTTGGTTTTGACGACAACGTTGAAGATTACTTGAACCGAATCCTCCCCACCCTCGTGGACGTCATCGAAGATCAATTCTCGGACTACGAGTGGACCATCAACGGTCATCCACCCATGCCACCTCCACCTCCGACTACTTTCCCAACAACGACTTTTCTCAGCTCGTCCATCCTACTGGCTACCTCATTTCTAGCGTGGACGATCTTCCTCCGCTCAACCTAGATTCGTAGGGAAGAGAGTTGGTCCTTAAGGTGAACAACTCCTTATTAACTTTTTGATTTGTGTGTTAAGCTCTTACATTACTTCGCCTTTGTATTAGATTAAATTGTCTTGGTTAATCTTCATACAACTATTTGCCTAAGCAAGTGGAATACTGAGAATTCTTGTAACTAACTTGGAATTGACGCATAACTTTATAAAGGTTAAACTTTAGTAAATTCTCTTTATAATCTTATGTAACTCCAAGCTTGCATCACATCATTTTGGTATAAGAGCATGGTAGCATGTCTTGCATGTGCTAGAAGTTCCTAGGAGTCTAGTTAAACAATTGTGAAACTCGTTTGCATGCGTACCATTGCCTACTTGTTATAAATTCTCTGTTTTACATTGCTGTCCAATAAAATTCTGCACGTTTTTTATCATATTAAGCAAGCATATTGCATCATCTAAGTGCTGTCTTTGTCATTACAACTTTCCCAATTGCTTAGGTCACTTGCCAAACTAGAAAAACCTGCTGTCCAGAACAATTCCTACACCCATTGCTAGCCTTAAGGTGACTCTAAACAAGTGTGTAGTTGCTGTCCACACCCTAGCAAACCCCCACAACACTTAGACAACTTAGTACATTGATGTAGCTTGTTGTCCTAGGCATCTTAGCATCATTTAGAGGCTTTAGGAGCATATATTCCTAGTGACTAGGTGCTCTCCATTCCCCACTGTTGACCCGCTGCCGTATAAAACAAAAAAATTAATTAACTCACCTGTCCGGCGCCGACTCGCACGACTGCGGAAATCTCGTTCGAATCCTCGACATCGTGCTTCGTATGTCTCCGCATGACTGACGTCGTGTCACCCACGATCTCTTCCTTTCGACGTTAAAAGAACGGAGGGAAGGGATTCGAGAGACTTTTTTTCTCTCATTCCTCTGCTCACCCGCTCGATCCTTCTCCTCCGTGGCTGTTCGACGTTGCTTCCTTCGACGACGTTGCTTCCTTCGACGACGTTCCTTCTCGTTCGATCGGAGGCGACACCGGAGCTCACCGACTGTGAATGAAACTTTCTCCCTCTCGTCGCGTCTTCATCTCCTCCGTGGCCGAACGACTTCGCCTCTCCGACGCCTTCGGTGCTGTTCGACCTCACTACCTTCGACGACTTTCCCTTCTGGCCGGACCGGAAGTCCCAACATTTTGATCGGAAGCAAGAACAGGCGCTCGTCGGCTGTGAAGATAACTTTCTTCCTTTCGCTGTTTCTTCGGCTCACCCGTGGCTGAACGACTTTGCTCCTCCGACCTCTTCCCTATCTGTTTGATCGGAAGCAACAGGAGGAGCTCGCTGCTGTGTAGTCGGATCGGAAGATACGACATTTTGACGGACGCAAGCACGGGAGCACGCAGACAGTGAAGGTAACTTTCTCCCTTGACGCGCGTTACTCCGGCTGAATCCCGCAAATCCGTTGGACAGAGGGATTAAAAAAAAATAATAATAATAATAATAAAAAATTTATTATAAATATTTAATTATAATTATTTTAAATAATTCTAATTAATTCTAATTATTTTTTTAATTAATTATAATTATTGTAATTAATTATTAATTAATTTTAATTAAATTATTATAATTAATTTAAATTAATTATAATTTTTTAATTAGTATTAATTTTAATTAATTATAATTTATAAAATTAATTATTTTTAATTAATTATAATATATTAAAATTAATTAATTTTAATTAGTTATAATTAATTATAACTAATGAATTTTAATTAATTTTAATAAAATTTAATTAATTATAATTAATTTTAAGTAATTAATTAAAAAATAATTTGTTAATTAATTATAATTATTTAATATAAATATAATTAATAAAAAAAAAAAAGAGAGTGCTCCTCCCGCCTCGATCCATAAGCCGACATCCGCCGACAATTGCTTCCGGGCCCAAAGGTATAAGATTCTAACTTAAACCCCGTTCTCGACGTTGCAGCGAACCGGAGAACCACCTATACGCGCTCTTGTAGCACGGTAGGAGGGAGCCCGGTGCGAAGCATACGACGAGGCGGGTAAGCCCTATACACGCTCTTGTAGCGTGGTGGGGACGGTCCTCGACCTCGACACCGACACCGCCGACACTACCTCCACCGCCGGGTCTTCAAGGTATAAAATTTCTAACTCCAATCTCATTCTCGACGTTTGCAGCGGACCGGTGAACCACCTATACGCGCTCTTGTAGCACGGTAGGAGGGAGCCCGGTGCGAAGCATACGACGAGGTGGGAGAGCCCTATACACGCTCTTGTAGCGTGGTGGGGAGTCACTGCTGTTCTGGTACGCTACTGCTGTTCTACTGTACGGATACTGCTGAAGGCCCCATACACGCTCTTGTAGCGTGGTGGGATGAAATTTTGTACGGCCGCGGTGTCTACGGACACCTACCATACACGCTCTAGTAGCGTGGTGGGAAGGCCCAGCTCCCCAATTTTCTCCCAAACGGGGGATATGCCGGGGTGCTGCCGAAATTTTCACTGAAGTACACGAGATTGAAACAATTTGAAGACTTCAGCTGAGCAAAAATATAGAAGACCTGTACTTGAACAAAAATGTACAGAACTTGAACTAAAATGAGCAGAGGACCTGTATAAGAACAGAGGACTTGTGGACCTAAATCAGAACCAAAATTCTAGATGATTTATAAAGGTTCAAACTCAAATAAGAATAAAATCATACTTGAACCAAATTCAAATCAATTTGAACATGAAACTTAACTTGCAAGGACTTCAAAAGATCCCAGAAGACTTTGAAAGCACTTGAACTTGTTCTTGAAACTCAAAAGATTTCAGAGGACCCTTGACAGTCAATTTGAACTAGTTCTTGGAACTTGAGCTCGCACTCAGGACCCAAGTTGAGCGTTGTTGGCTTGAACAATTTGAACTCAAGCAAATACAAGACTTGGACTGCATGGAACACTTGAACTTGTACTTTGAGCTCGAACTATATAACATTAAGTGGGGGTTATGAACTCCTACTCAAACTCAGATTGAACCCAAATTCAAATCAATCTGAACTCAAGCTAGATCCAAGCTCAACATGAACAAAGAAGAACTCAAACTTCTAAGAATAACAAGGAACTCAGTTTCACATTTGATTTGAATATCAAACAAGATGAACAAAACTCTTATCATACACGAGAAAATTCAAACTACAAGAACATCTGTATGAACTCATACGACAATCCTTACAACGCCTGTTGATTGAGAAGGCGACGTTAGAGATCAATCGTCAAAGAGCCGCCCCTTGCAAGCAAGTGCAATCGTCGACCCACCTGAGATTGGTGATAGGTGGGCATGATGTTGACAACAATGGGTCTCCTACAAATACCTTCAGGAGGTCGTAGTGAGTACAACAATCCCCTGCAAATGGCTACAAACAACTTGTGGATAACAACAGTGAGAGTCTCGTAAGCATAGCGAGCCACTGTGGACACAAGTATTGATACCATCTACGATAGCGATGGTCAAAATCTACAAGTACGCCGGGTACAAAGACAACCCGATGTACGAAAAGGAACACCTATTGCAGAATGGAAGAGATGTTTGGACAAATCCGAGCTAAACTTCCCGGTGATCCAAAATCCCTAAATCCAAGAGGAAAACAGTTCTGATACCCACAAATACTGAAAATAACAAGTCTACTACACCAAAGATCATGAAGGGAGTTCTCCCCAAATTAGCAGTCTTTGACTCCAAAATCCAGAAAATCCTTCCCCGGTGATTGAGAAAGGGGGAGGGGGTCAACATCAAGACCAAATCGCCATCGGATCTGCAACATTTGTACAAGCAGACAGAAGGCGTCTATAATTATTCCAAGAATACCCCCGCACGTGCACTATAAATTGTATACACATAGGTACACTAAAGGGGAAAATACAATCTCAACCCGCATGGGCCCCGACGAGCGTGTTATTGGTACACACGTGACGCTTAGGGATGCTGCGCGGGTTGACAAGTGAATTCAAGTTCGAATCCGATCCTTCTATATGGATCAATAGAAGTCGACAAGATTCGAACTACCTAACAAAATACACGGTTGTAGCGACCGGTGTATTTATCTAAATACATTCTTTTTAGGCCTTCAAAGCCTAAAATCAAGAGAATTCACTAAACAAAAGGCACAAAGCCTACGAGAAACCCGATCCCCTATCGATAAGTTGATAGGGTCGACAAGGTTCAATCAAATGGAAATGACCCCTAAACACCCCGATGATGGCCGTGTTGATTGCTTATCTCAACCGGAGGGGTTCACAAATACTTTCAAATGCCACCCAAATACTCCAGAAATCCAAATCAATCCCAAATTCCAAGATATTTAAATCTGAAATCAATCCATCAATCACTCAAAGCAAAATCCATCCACCCTCCGCAACAGTCTGTGGGGGTGGACAAATTCAAATAAACTCTAGCTCACAAAGAGCCAAATGCCTAGTCGAAAATATCACTAGGATCCATTCTCAAAACAATCTCCTGCCAGTAAGGACGTGGTACGTGTCCTCTAACCGGCGGTTAGCCGCCAAATGGCACTGCAGGTAAACGGTTATGACCCGGGGCCCTCTGAACCGAGTGGTTTTGCCGCCAAATGGCACCACAGATACTGGTTATGGCCAGAGCCAATACGTTCCTTATTGGCATCGAATCCTTGAGATATGAATCAATAGGATATGATAGATAGGGCACAAAGCCCTCTGTTAGCTAAGGTGGATTCAAATTTGTCCCCTTAGACAAACATCCAACCCCGGTCTACAAGGTCCCCTTGGACGAAGCAACCCATGGCTGTCGACAAGGATCCTTCTGTCAGGTTGGGTCGACTACCTCCTCTGACTAAGTAGACCAGGGACCACGATGGCCCGGGACGACGGAACCATGGGATCTTGATCGGGTCCATCATCCATTCCCCCACCATCCGCTTTAAGTGCTAGAGGGTGCAATTTCTATTTTAAATATAAACTTCCCAAATTCTCAAATCCAAATCCAATTTTCAATACCTAAACCTATTGCTGCTGCTATATGCCAGATAACACGTATTCTATACGTATCTGATCAACGACTAGCCTTAATCGAAAGTTCTCTCCCGTGATCGGGAGGGGTAATTAACTATAGGGGCTTGCGCCTATAGGAAACCAGAACTCAGATCATAAAGTCCTCACAAAATGAGGGCGAAATCTCTGGGTAGTGTCTTATCTACAAACCCATCTGCCTTCCAGAATTTGCCCCGGAACTTAGTCCGTTAAAACTCCCTCGCCGAATAAGAAAAGCGATGCGGAGGCCGGGGCCGAATTTTCGGAGCCCACAGATTTCTGGCGACTCCGCTGGGGAATGGTTTCTCTTTCCATCTTTGGCTAGTCATATAAATGCTATAGTAGCAGCTAATCTATGCTATGCTCTATATGGTGAACATCAGGATGTGACATTTGGTTCTTATGTCCAAAGATCCATTACTGAAAGTTCCTGAAAATGAATCTTTTAAATAAGATCAATGGAAATTTGTTTAGCAGTGTTTCTAATTCCATGCTAACTCTTCTGCTATTAGTTCTGCGTTATTTCCTTGTTATGAAAGCGTGGGGTGATGTATCAATTTTGATTACTAACCACTGCCTTTCATTTTTTCTTATAGAATGGAAATGCAGGACACCCCAATGACCGTCCAACTGGGACGAGGAGCTAAGATCCAGCTAGCAAACGCTGTGATTGAAACTGGAAATACTGGAGCCACCATCCACTTTGGTGGGCTCGAATTCTCAGCAGCTTCTGCAAGGGCTGCAGCCGTTCCTGTGTACGGCGTAAACTCTGAAGAACCTTCTGGAAGGTCCCATTCTGCAAGGACTGCTGCCAGAGGTACTGCTCAAGGAAGAATTTCTGTCTTTGAAAGACTATCCCAACCTGAGACCCTTACTGCAAAGAGGGTTGTCACTGGAAGAAAGATCTCTGTGGTGACTGCAAACACCACCGCCCTGCCCAGAGAGACTGTTGCACCTGGGAGGTATGATAATGAAGCTTCTTCATCTGGAGGAAGGCTTACTAGAAGGCAAAGGAGGAAGAGAAATGCAGAGCTACGAGCTCAGCAGTTACCTGTACCAGTCCATCCCTCCAATCTGCCAGCACCAGAATCAGAAATCAATATTCCCACTCAAAATAAGTTTTCTAACCTGAAGTGGGTAAAGAGAAATAGCTCATCTGGTGAGCTTAAGCAATCCTTCTGGGAGCGTCGACCTGAAGTTCCAGCCCCTCAGAAGATAAGAGAGCCTGAACGTCTGTCTGCCCGAGTACACCGTGTACTGAAGACAGTCAAGGAGAAGGGCTTAATGAAAAAGAAGTTCCAGAAGCCACTGATTGTTGAGGCCCGAAGAACTCCTCCAAGAGAGAGACTATCGTCTGTTGTGATAGCCAAACGAAGAAACTACCAACGCCAAGTTCCGCAGGAAGCACATCGGGGCGTGACACTTGGACCATATGTCCAAGAATCCGTCGCCGAAAGGGCCCAGCGGAAAGGCAAACAAGTTTGGAGGCCGAAGCCTCGAAAGGAAAAGATTTTTGAAGAAAAAGATAGACCAGGCGTGACATCCGGAGCTGTCTCCCGGAGATCCGCCCCTGCCAACAAAACTCGTCAGAAATGGGTCCAAAGGAAGGCCCATAATGACGACAATTATATGGACGGTCGACATCCTGGAGAGTCTTCCAGGAGATCCCGTCATTCTCCTACTTCAGCCAAAGAGGAAGTTCATTTCGATCGTAGTCCGCAGATCGAAGAAGTAATCATTCCAAGTCAAGAGCCTGAAATTCAGTGGCGACGCCGCTCAGAAATTCAGGTACGAGAAGATGAAAAAGAATATGACGATGATGATACTATGGAGATCGAAATGGTTCGTATGGTCAGCCACATTGATGTTGAAGATGATGATGGTGATGAAAAAGACCAACAATCACAGCCGCGCGTACGTGTTTATCGACGTCGCCACAGGGCTAGATCCATTGCTAGCCAAAGTACTCGCTCCTCAGAAGAAGGAGATGAGGAAGAAGAAGAGGTTGGAGAAAACCCCTTCGCTGGCGAAGACATCACACTCGCTGAAATGAGAAATCAAATGAGGCGACAAATGCGGAAGAAAGATAAAGAAATCTCTCAGTTGAATGATAAAATGACTGAGATGATGACTCAGATGACGGCCATGATGGAGATGATGCAGAAGACCACTTCTGTGGGCCCTGCACCGGCTCAACCCATCAACCAATCTGCTAATCCTCAAAATTCTCAAGCACACCAAGCTTCAGGAGTGAAAGGTATACCTGAAGGTGGCTATAAGAACGATGATCCTACCCGCCAACGCACTCCCCAAAATGTGGCGAATGCCTCTGAACCTGTAACTGCATCGCAGTTGGAAGGCATAATTAGTGAAAAGATCAAGGCCATTATAGCTGCTGAACAGGCAGAGAAGTTGGTAGGAAAAGGTCGCCCGTACCCAGCAGAGTACGATCAGGTGCCATATCCAAAGGGATATTCTGTGCCGAAGTTCAATATTTTCGATGGCAATAAAAATCCCAGACAGCATCTGGCGCAGTTCAAAGCAACCTGTGGGAACACAGGGGGTAATGATGCTCTGCTATTCAGGCAATTCGTAACCAGCTTGAGTGGAACTGCTTTCGAATGGTATGCCGAGCTGCCAAATGATTCTCTGAAGACCTTCGCAGAATTAGAGGCCTTATTCGTGAAGAGATTTGCCAGTGCAATAGAGAAGACTACCATTGCTGATCTTGCCCTTGATAAAAGGAGGAAAGATGAATCAGTAACGAGGTACATAACACGCTGGCGCAATCTCAGTATGAAGTGCGAACAGCAGCTGGAAGAAGAACATGCAGTTCAACTGTTGATGGGGAACATTGATGATAAAATGCAACCCTTCTTATGCATGGCTTCAATCACCACCTTCCAAGATCTGTTGGATAGGGTGGCTAAGTTTGAAAAGTTGAACTTATCAAAATCTGAAAGCCTCCCTGACAGACCCAAAAAGGCTAAAGCTCCTGATGCCAGAAAGAATGAGGTCTACTCTGCATTCCCTCCCAGACCTGATAAAGGTAAACGGGTAGTGTATAATGTGGATAAAGGAAAACAGCCGATGCAATATGAAGAAAAATCAAAGCAGTCTTACAATTCAAATCCTCAGCCAAAATTGGTTCTTGGAGGAAATGACAAACCTCGAGTCTTTTCTGGTGGAGGAGAGCGCCAGAGGCAACCCACGGGAACTGGTGATAGAACGTTTCCTTCCCTCAAGGAGAAAATGAATAAAGAATATTCATTTAAAAGGGAGAGTGTCGCTAAACTATTTCGACAAGCACTCAAGAACGGTCTAGAATTGCCAGAATGCAAAAGACCTGAAGAGTCCAAACACAGTGGCGACCCAAACTACTGCCCATATCATCGGGTAGTTAGCCATCCAATTGAAGATTGTTATGTCTTCAAAGATTTGTTAGAAAAGATGTACAAGAGGGGAGAACTGACATTATCAGATAATGTGTTGGTTCGTCCCAGAAAAGAATCCACCCGGGTAGTCACGTCCTCTTCCGTACTCCCGCTTAAAGAAAAAATGAAAGAACCTATTCAAGGTGAACAATGGGAAACGGTGGTTTCCAAGAAGACATCAAAAATGCTGAAACAGTTAGAAGGAGTTCCTGGTGTCAAGTGGAAGTCCCCTACTGAGCCAGTACTGAATTTAAAATGGTTGCCTATGTCACAAGCATCCACTTCTAAACAGCAACCTGGCCAAGCTAGCTCATCCAAATCTGATAAAGCAAAGCCAAAGTCTTCTAGGAAGAAAGCCAAGTTGAAGAAGCCTGTGGTAAAGAAGACTGCAACTCAAAAGGCTATTGATAGTTTGGGTGAATATTACCAGACTGTCAGGAGGCCTATTAAGCTCAGTGATTTTATGAAAGAGCTTAAAATAGATGAAAAGGAGGAAGAAGCTGATGATGAATCTCTTCCTACGGAGATATGTCGAGTCATCTCAACGACTTTAAAAATATCAGAAAGGGAGAAATACGCTAAAGAAGCGGCCCTTGAATTTTGTCTGATGGTGTCATCAATGGAATTCAGTTCAGAAGATCTATGTTTTCCAGATGATGAAGATTCAGACCCAAGTATAGAATCACAAATGAAACAAGTGAAGTTGGGAGACGATTCCGAGTCTACAGATGAATCCCCAGACACAACAATGGCTGACTCTGAAGAGAATGCTTCATCAAACAAGTCTGAATCAGATGAGGTGGCCCAAGTACAGTTGAGAAGTGGCAAGATACTGCCGCCTCCACCAAAGAAGGGGATTCCTAACAAAGATAAAGGAAAAGAGATAATTGTCAATGAAGATATTGTCTTAAATGATTCCAAGAAGAAAGAGACTTCATCTAAGGGGATAGATTACAATATCTTATCTCACTTACGGAAGATCCCAGCACAACTCAGCATATATGATGCCCTCTTGATGTCTAAAGACCTTCGAGAAACTTTGATCCAAGCTCTCAGAGACCCCGAAAGATATGAAGCATATTTTGCTGAACGCAATTTGACTGAAGTCTTGCAAGCTCAAAATG
Source organism: Dendrobium huoshanense (assembly GCA_016618105.1). Taxonomy (NCBI): domain Eukaryota; kingdom Viridiplantae; phylum Streptophyta; class Magnoliopsida; order Asparagales; family Orchidaceae; genus Dendrobium; species Dendrobium huoshanense. The sequence goes on from CM028357.1 coordinate 40,761,128, forward strand.
AGCCCCTCATCACTTTTGCTAATGATGATATGATGCTTGGAACGGCGGATCACAATCGCCCTCTGTATGTTACGGCAGAGAGCGACGGTATGATGATCAGTCGAATTTTGATTGATCCCGGATCTTCCGTAAATCTTATGAGCCTTAAGGCACTGAGATCCCTCTGCCTCGATGTAGAACATCTTGGCCAAGATAAACTGATGGTGCACGGCTTCAACGAGAAAGGGCAGAAAACTCTTGGTTCGTTTATGCTTCCTCTTGTATTTGGGGAACTCCATACGGAAGCCAAATTTCATGTAATTGATGCGGACACCTCATTTAAGGCGCTATTGGGTCGACCTTGGCTGCATGAATACGGCGTTGTCCCTTCAACATTACACCAGTGCATGAAGTATCTCAGAGAAGGAGAAGAATACAGAATTTCTGGTGATATTCAGCCCTTTGCAGTACATGAAGTAACAGTTTATGAAGATGCTAAGTACTTCATGCCAAAGAAGCAAAAGTCGTCAAGTTCTCTTGAGGCTAAGGCATCAAATTCAAAGACTGCAAAGAAACCCAAGCAAGAAGGTGAGAAGAAGCGTGTAGGAAGAAAGAAAGCAATGCCGACTCTTCCTAAATCACCAACCATTTCAAAAGAAAAGAAATATGTACCTCACCTGGGGAGTGATACAGATGAAGATGATATCACCCCTGCCAAATCTCGAAAAGTATGCCGGTCCACGGATGAATGGAGTAGGCAGATTGAATTTTCAAATGATGATTATGACTACGACTCAATCTATATGAATTCAGTGCAGAGTGTGTTCTCCAGAAGAATAGACAGTCTGTTAATTTCAGACAGCGTACTCGTAGTCACACGTGTTCCCTTGCAACATTTCAAGGAAATCATTTCGCGTGAGGTTCATAAAATTGAAGAACTCTCCACTCTTTATCTGCCTCCCCGTAAAAATGGGACTGTGCCAAAGAATGTGTTATATTCCACGGGAGTTCATGAAGAGGAGAATCATGACTGGGATTGCATGCTCATCGACTCCGATGAATTATTTCCTACGAGGCTACCCAAATTCAGTACCAAAAATATTCAAAGAATGCTACGAAAGCAAATCAATATTCCTACCACCAAGCGACAACTTCGTACAAGTTTGGGCCTCTGGTATGGGAGGAGTCCGCGTCCGTTACGGCAGAAGGATACAGACGCATATAAAGGTATTGGATTCATCAAAAGAAAATTCCTTCGGAAGGAGATTTGTCGGGCGATCACATGTGGAGAAATCAAATCCGATGATGATGGTGCTGAAGAAACATACGAAACCAATGCTTATGATGATCAAAACGTAGAAGCTGAGCCTGCACCAGAAGAACTGGAAGATGGTGGACAAGCTGCTACGATGGACGAGCTCAAAGAAGTCAACTTGGGAACTGAGGAAGATCCTCGCCCAACCTTCATTAGCTCTCTTCTACCAGAAGATCAAACAGAAGAAATAAAAGAGCTACTATGTGAATTCAGGGACTGCTTTGCCTGGACATATGCTGAGATGCCTGGCTTATCCCCTGATGTGGCAGTTCACAAATTGGCTATCAAGCCTGATGCAGCACCCGTCAAGCAAGCTCCAAGGAGAATGAGATTGGAGATTGAAGAGCAGGTGATTGCAGAAACGAAGAAGCTCATAGAAGCAGGCTTTATTCGTGAAGAAAAATATGCTGACTGGATTGCCAATATTGTCCCTGTAAAGAAGAAGAATGGCCAGATTCGTATATGCATCGACTTCAGGGACCTCAATAAGGCATGCCCGAAAGATGACTTTCCGCTCCCAGTATCAGAACTTCTAGTTGACAACACTTCCAATTATGATATGTTCTCTTTTATGGACGGATCGTCTGGCTACAATCAGATTAAAATGGCACATGAAGATGAAAGACATACATCATTCAGAACGCCTATAGGCATATTCTGCTACACAGTCATGCCCTTCGGCCTGAAGAACGCTGGTGCCACCTACCAGCGGGCGATGACTCGTATATTTGATGATTTGATTCATCAGAAGGTCGAATGCTATGTAGATGACTTGGTCATTAAAAGCATAGGCCGAAAAGACCACATTGATGATTTGAGAATTGTGTTCGAAAGGATCAGAAAGTACGATCTGAAGATGAACCCTCTCAAGTGTGCATTTGGGGTATCCTCAGGGAAATTTCTGGGATATGTTGTTCGACATCGAGGAATCGAAGTCGACCCCAACAAAGTCAAGGCGATCGTGGAGATGCCACCTCCAAAGAACCTTCGTCAACTCCGCACCTTACAAGGACAACTGGCTTTCATTCGGAGATTTATATCAAATCTATCGGGTAGGTGCCAGCCATTTTCAAAGCTAATGAAGAAAGATGTCCGTTTCAAATGGGACGCAGAGTGCCAAGAAGCATTTGACAGCATCAAAAGATATCTGTTGAATCCTCCTATTCTCGCGGCGCCAATCCCGGGAAAGCCTCTTATACTGTATACGGCAGCACTAGAAGAGTCCCTCGGAGCATTATTGGCCCAGCATAATGAAGAAGGCAAGGAGAATGCACTCTACTACATCAGTCGGAGGTTGATAGGAGCAGAAATCCGCTACTCTCCAATCGAGAAGCATTGCTTGGCCCTGATCTTCGCAGTTCAGAAGCTCCGCCATTATATGTTGTCTCACAAAATCACCTTGATATCAAAGATCGATCCGTTGAAGTTCTTGATGACAAGACCAGCGTTGACAGGTCGTTTGGCAAGGTGGGCAGTGATACTCCTGCAGTTTGATATCACATATGTCCCTCAAAAGGCAGTGAAAGGGCAGGTGTTGGCAGATTTTCTTGCTGCTCATCCTATCCCTGCAGATTCTCCGCTCAACGACGATCTACCTGACGAGCAGATCATGAATGTTGAAAAAGAGGAGATGCTACGAGTATGGAAAATGTATTTTGATGGAGCATCGTCGATAAAGCGTGCTCGGCCTCCAAATCTCGAAAAGGCTCAAGCCGGAATTGGAATCATTTTCGTAGCACCCGAGGGAGGCATAATGAGATTTTCGTTCAGTTTGACTGAACCTCGGACCAATAATGAGGCTGAATATGAAGCCCTAATAGCTGGATTGGAGATTGCAATCGATGTCCGAATTCAAAATCTCCAAATTTTTGGTGATTCTCAACTTGTTGTAAATCAAGTGTTGGGAGTTTATAAAATCACCAAGTTTGAGTTGGCATGTTATCATCGGCGAGTTCTTGAGCTTATGAAACAAATTCCAGTTGTCAAACTAACTCAAGTTCCCCGAGGTCAAAATGCCAAAGCCGATTCTCTTGCTAAATTGGCTAAAGAAATGGCGAATATGGACGACGAATGGCCTATAATAATTATGGTGCACAATCGACGGATCTTAGAGCCAGCATTATTACAATTCCCGCAGGCAGAGGGAATACCAAATTCAAGCCAGCAGGATACAACTCCAGTTGATCCTCAACCTCCCCAACCAGTTGATCTCGAAGATCAACTTGAAGAACATCAAGTTCCTAAGAAAAGACGAAAGGCCAGTCAAACTTCAGAATCATGGTGGCATTGTCTAGATGTCGAGGAAGAAGATGACTGGAGACTGCCTTTCATTGATTACTTTAAAGAAAGTAAATTGCCAACAGACAAATCACTAGCTGCTCAAATCAAGAAGAGAGCGCTACGATATGCATTTGTCAACAACACATTGTATCGACGTGCTTTCGATCAAATGTGGCTAAGGTGCCTAGGGACCAAAGAAGCTGATAAAGTTATGGCAGAAGTTCATGAAGGACTCTGTGGAGCACACCAATCAGGTCCCAAGATGGCAATCAAAATTAAAAGAATGGGCTACTATTGGCCGACCATGGTCAGAGATTGTATCAATCATGCTAAGAGGTGCCATGAGTGCCAGATCCACGGTGATGTTATACATCAACCGCCAAATCCGCTGCACCCTACAATAGCATCCTGGCCATTTGAATGTTGGGGTACTGATGTTATCGGGCCGATAGATCCGCCGTCATCAGCAGGACACCGCTTTATTTTGGCAGCGACAGACTATTTTTCTAAATGGGCAGAAGCAGTTCCATTCAAAGAAGTTACATCTGAGCATGTAATCAATTTCTTTACCCATAATGTTGTCTACAGATTTGGAGTGCCGCGTCGCATAATCTCAGACAATGGAACTGCTTTCAAAAGTACAAAAATTTATAAGTTTGTTGATCGGCACAAAATTGATTGGCGATATTCGTCTATATACTATCCAAGAGCAAATGGACTGGCAGAAGCCTTCAACAAGACACTAGTGAAATTGTTGAAGAAAATTCTTACCAAGAACAAAAGAGAGTGGCATACAAAGATGGCAGAAGCGCTATGGGCGTATCGTACAACTTACAAAACGCCAACCAAAGCCACTCCTTACTCTCTAGTATTTGGAGTTGAAGCTGTACTGCCACTAGAAGTTGAACTTCCATCCCTTCGAGTTTCTATCCAGAATGAGATAACTCAAGAACAAAATGCTCGTCTAAGAATGGAGGAGCTCGATGCACTCGATGAAATCAGGTTACAAGCTCAGCAGAACCTGGAGATCTACCGAGCAAGAATGACAAAGTCCTTTGATCGAATGGTTCGTCCTCGGTCATTTCAAGAAGGAGAATTGGTCCTGGTGCAGAGAAGACCAATCATCCCGCACAGAAAAATTGGTGGCAAATTTGTTTCCAACTGGGAAGGACCTTTCGTCATCGAGAAGGTGTATCAGGGTGGAGCTTATCAACTAATTGATCTGAATGGTCAAAGGCCCATGCCACCGATCAATGGTCGATATTTGAAGAAATACTACGCATGAAATTTTCCAAGAAAATATTATGCTTAATGTATTAAATTTTCATACATTACTGTCAGGATATGCATTTTGGATTTTGAAATTTTCCTTTGTTATGAGAATACATTTCAAAATCCTCCTGTTATACTGGGGGCATTTTAAATATTTATTCGGGTCGACATCGCGCTGCGTGCCGAGATCCTCGAATAAATATTTAAAATTTCAAGATTTCAATTCTATTTTGCTCTAAAATGTCCCTGCGAGACAGGGGGCATTTTAAATATTTATTCGGGTCGACATCGCACTGCATGCCGAGATCCCCGAATAAATATTTAAAATTATCAATTCAAATATTCTTTTGTGTCAAAGAATACAAAGATCCTCTTTTTCAAAGTCTATGCAGGTGACCTCTCAAAAGATCGAGACACCTTCTCCAACAAACTAAGGTTTAAAAGTCAAGAAAGAGACTTTTGAAACTACACACTCCTACAAAATTGAGCCGAAAAAGCTTGAAGTATTTCAACAGCCTGAAGCTTAAGGTTCGAACGGGTGTAAAAGGTCGGATCCAACAAGCCCAAATATGGCTGGATCGCTGGCAGCTCCGTCTACTCAATAAGCCATAAGAACGGTCGTAGTAGTGGAACCCCCACTTCGTCAATCCGTCAGTAGAGACTGTAGGAAGAACGAAGGCCAATTTGACTCGACCAGTTCAAGTGATCGTAGTCTATAAAGTTCTCCAAAATGGCTGGAGAATCAAAGTTCCAGTGGAAGATGAGTCTTGAACAACTACTGAATGTTCGTAGGCTCCAAAATCCAAAACCATGAAGGATGACTTCCAAAGTTCCAGTGGAAGATGAGTCTTGAACAACTACTGAATGTTCGTAGGCTCCAAAATCTACAACCACAAAAGATCACTTCAAATCTATCAACTTCAGCAAAATCAGCATTGGGAAGCGCAATTCTCATAGCTCAAGTCTGAAGCCTGAATGGGTGTAAAAGGTCGGATCCAACAAGCCCAAATATGGCCGGATCGCTGGCAGCTCCATCTACTCAACAAGCCATAAGAAAGGCCGCAGTAGAGGAACCCCCATCTCAGCAACCAGAGGACGAAGAGCTGTCAAATCCCAGCTCTCCCGATCTGATGAACTCAAGTAACTCAGATTAAAGTCTTCTCAAGTGGTTAAGGATCAAGATACTACCTACATTCGGTACTATCAACTAAATCCAGAACCTGCAAATCCTTCAATAAATCCGTAAAGCACAAAGCGAGGATCGAAGGAACTTTTCTTCAATAAGTCCACCAAAGCACAAAGCAAAGGACCGAAGAAAATTATCCCAAAGTTCATGAAAAGCCTATGGCTGAACTAAGTGAATTCCGTCATCAACAAGTCCGCTATGCACAAAGCTCTGGACCGATGACTTTTCGCCATCGACCTAATACAAGCCTAAGGGTTTAGGTCATTGGCATCTACTCCTTCATCAAGCCCGCCAAAGCTAGAAGCAAAGGGCGGAAGGAATACAAAATTTTTTGACAAGTCAATAAAGACAAATCAGACAATCCTTCACCAAGTCTGCAGCATAAAGCACAGGACAGAAGGAATTTAAATCTCGGGACGCTAGCAAAAAGCTGCAGAATGAGCACCCTAGATGATATCTACAAATGTCCCTAAAGACTGGGGGCATTTTAAATATTTATTTGGGTTGACATCGTGCTATATGCCGAGATCCCCAAATAAATATTTAAAATTTCGACAAGATATCAACCATCTATGGATACATCTAGAAGCGCATATGCTATCCACTAAATGAAAATTTTAGTGTGACATCCAAACAAGATTTTGGAGATCCACTAAAAGAAAGTTAGTGTGACATCCAAACAATTTTTGAAGATCCACTAAATGAAAATCCTTGTGTGACATCTAGAATAGATATCTAGAGATCCATAGGGTCAATCAGCATGCAACAAACGTGGCCCGCTCCAGACGCCTACCACATTTGTTGGGGGGCATTTGTTGACCCGCTGCCGTATAAAACAAAAAAATTAATTAACTCACCTGTCCGGCGCCGACTCGCACGACTGCGGAAATCTCGTTCGAATCCTCGACATCGTGCTTCGTATGTCTCCGCATGACTGACGTCGTGTCACCCACGATCTCTTCCTTTCGACGTTAAAAGAACGGAGGGAAGGGATTCGAGAGACTTTTTTTCTCTCATTCCTCTGCTCACCCGCTCGATCCTTCTCCTCCGTGGCTGTTCGACGTTGCTTCCTTCGACGACGTTGCTTCCTTCGACGACGTTCCTTCTCGTTCGATCGGAGGCGACACCGGAGCTCACCGACTGTGAATGAAACTTTCTCCCTCTCGTCGCGTCTTCATCTCCTCCGTGGCCGAACGACTTCGCCTCTCCGACGCCTTCGGTGCTGTTCGACCTCACTACCTTCGACGACTTTCCCTTCTGGCCGGACCGGAAGTCCCAACATTTTGATCGGAAGCAAGAACAGGCGCTCGTCGGCTGTGAAGATAACTTTCTTCCTTTCGCTGCTTCTTCGGCTCACCCGTGGCTGAACGACTTTGCTCCTCCGACCTCTTCCCTATCTGTTTGATCGGAAGCAACAGGAGGAGCTCGCTGCTGTGTAGTCGGATCGGAAGATACGACATTTTGACGGACGCAAGCACGGGAGCACGCAGACAGTGAAGGTAACTTTCTCCCTTGACGCGCGTTACTCCGGCTGAATCCCGCAAATCCGTTGGACAGAGGGATTAAAAAAAAATAATAATAATAATAATAAAAAATTTATTATAAATATTTAATTATAATTATTTTAAATAATTCTAATTAATTCTAATTATTTTTTTAATTAATTATAATTATTGTAATTAATTATTAATTAATTTTAATTAAATTATTATAATTAATTTAAATTAATTATAATTTTTAATTAGTATTAATTTTAATTAATTATAATTTATAAAATTAATTATTTTTAATTAATTATAATATATTAAAATTAATTAATTTTAATTAGTTATAATTAATTATAACTAATGAATTTTAATTAATTTTAATAAAATTTAATTAATTATAATTAATTTTAAGTAATTAATTAAAAAATAATTTGTTAATTAATTATAATTATTTAATATAAATATAATTAATAAAAAAAAAAAAGAGAGTGCTCCTCCCGCCTCGATCCATAAGCCGACATCCGCCGACAATTGCTTCCGGGCCCAAAGGTATAAGATTCTAACTTAAACCCCGTTCTCGACGTTGCAGCGAACCGGGGAACCACCTATACGCGCTCTTGTAGCACGGTAGGAGGGAGCCCGGTGCGAAGCATACGACGAGGTGGGAGAGCCCTATACACGCTCTTGTAGCGTGGTGGGGAGTCACTGCTGTTCTGGTACGCTACTGCTGTTCTACTGTACGGATACTGCTGAAGGCCCCATACACGCTCTTGTAGCGTGGTGGGATGAAATTTTGTACGGCCGCGGTGTCTACGGACACCTACCATACACGCTCTAGTAGCGTGGTGGGAAGGCCCAGCTCCCCAATTTTCTCCCAAACGGGGGATATGCCGGGGTGCTGCCGAAATTTTCACTGAAGTACACGAGATTGAAACAATTTGAAGACTTCAGCTGAGCAAAAATATAGAAGACCTGTACTTGAACAAAAATGTACAGAACTTGAACTAAAATGAGCAGAGGACCTGTATAAGAACAGAGGACTTGTGGACCTAAATCAGAACCAAAATTCTAGATGATTTATAAAGGTTCAAACTCAAATAAGAATAAAATCATACTTGAACCAAATTCAAATCAATTTGAACATGAAACTTAACTTGCAAGGACTTCAAAAGATCCCAGAAGACTTTGAAAGCACTTGAACTTGTTCTTGAAACTCAAAAGATTTCAGAGGACCCTTGACAGTCAATTTGAACTAGTTCTTGGAACTTGAGCTCGCACTCAGGACCCAAGTTGAGCGTTGTTGGCTTGAACAATTTGAACTCAAGCAAATACAAGACTTGGACTGCATGGAACACTTGAACTTGTACTTTGAGCTCGAACTATATAACATTAAGTGGGGGTTATGAACTCCTACTCAAACTCAGATTGAACCCAAATTCAAATCAATCTGAACTCAAGCTAGATCCAAGCTCAACATGAACAAAGAAGAACTCAAACTTCTAAGAATAACAAGGAACTCAGTTTCACATTTGATTTGAATATCAAACAAGATGAACAAAACTCTTATCATACACGAGAAAATTCAAACTACAAGAACATCTGTATGAACTCATACGACAATCCTTACAACGCCTGTTGATTGAGAAGGCGACGTTAGAGATCAATCGTCAAAGAGCCGCCCCTTGCAAGCAAGTGCAATCGTCGACCCACCTGAGATTGGTGATAGGTGGGCATGATGTTGACAACAATGGGTCTCCTACAAATACCTTCAGGAGGTCGTAGTGAGTACAACAATCCCCTGCAAATGGCTACAAACAACTTGTGGATAACAACAGTGAGAGTCTCGTAAGCATAGCGAGCCACTGTGGACACAAGTATTGATACCATCTACGATAGCGATGGTCAAAATCTACAAGTACGCCGGGTACAAAGACAACCCGATGTACGAAAAGGAACACCTATTGCAGAATGGAAGAGATGTTTGGACAAATCCGAGCTAAACTTCCCGGTGATCCAAAATCCCTAAATCCAAGAGGAAAACAGTTCTGATACCCACAAATACTGAAAATAACAAGTCTACTACACCAAAGATCATGAAGGGAGTTCTCCCCAAATTAGCAGTCTTTGACTCCAAAATCCAGAAAATCCTTCCCCGGTGATTGAGAAAGGGGGAGGGGGTCAACATCAAGACCAAATCGCCACCGGATCTGCAACATTTGTACAAGCAGACAGAAGGCGTCTATAATTATTCCAAGAATACCCCGCACGTGCACTATAAATTGTATACACATAGGTACACTAAAGGGGAAAATACAATCTCAACCCGCATGGGCCCCGACGAGCGTGTTATTGGTACACACGTGACGCTTAGGGATGCTGCGCGGGTTGACAAGTGAATTCAAGTTCGAATCCGATCCTTCTATATGGATCAATAGAAGTCGACAAGATTCGAACTACCTAACAAAATACACGGTTGTAGCGACCGGTGTATTTATCTAAATACATTCTTTTTAGGCCTTCAAAGCCTAAAATCAAGAGAATTCACTAAACAAAAGGCACAAAGCCTACGAGAAACCCGATCCCCTATCGATAAGTTGATAGGGTCGACAAGGTTCAATCAAATGGAAATGACCCCTAAACACCCCGATGATGGCCGTGTTGATTGCTTATCTCAACCGGAGGGGTTCACAAATACTTTCAAATGCCACCCAAATACTCCAGAAATCCAAATCAATCCCAAATTCCAAGATATTTAAATCTGAAATCAATCCATCAATCACTCAAAGCAAAATCCATCCACCCTCCGCAACAGTCTGTGGGGGTGGACAAATTCAAATAAACTCTAGCTCACAAAGAGCCAAATGCCTAGTCGAAAATATCACTAGGATCCATTCTCAAAACAATCTCCTGCCAGTAAGGACGTGGTACGTGTCCTCTAACCGGCGGTTAGCCGCCAAATGGCACTGCAGGTAAACGGTTATGACCCGGGGCCCTCTGAACCGAGTGGTTTTGCCGCCAAATGGCACCACAGATACTGGTTATGGCCAGAGCCAATACGTTCCTTATTGGCATCGAATCCTTGAGATATGAATCAATAGGATATGATAGATAGGGCACAAAGCCCTCTGTTAGCTAAGGTGGATTCAAATTTGTCCCCTTAGACAAACATCCAACCCCGGTCTACAAGGTCCCCTTGGACGAAGCAACCCATGGCTGTCGACAAGGATCCTTCTGTCAGGTTGGGTCGACTACCTCCTCTGACTAAGTAGACCAGGGACCACGATGGCCCGGGACGACGGAACCATGGGATCTTGATCGGGTCCATCATCCATTCCCCCACCATCCGCTTTAAGTGCTAGAGGGTGCAATTTCTATTTTAAATATAAACTTCCCAAATTCTCAAATCCAAATCCAATTTTCAATACCTAAACCTATTGCTGCTGCTATATGCCAGATAACACGTATTCTATACGTATCTGATCAACGACTAGCCTTAATCGAAAGTTCTCTCCCGTGATCGGGAGGGGTAATTAACTATAGGGGCTTGCGCCTATAGGAAACCAGAACTCAGATCATAAAGTCCTCACAAAATGAGGGCGAAATCTCTGGGTAGTGTCTTATCTACAAACCCATCTGCCTTCCAGAATTTGCCCCGGAAATTAGTCCGTTAAAACTCCCTCGCCGAATAAGAAAAGCGATGCGGAGGCCGGGGCCGAATTTTCGGAGCCCACACCCACTTTCTATATCGATTTTGCTTTTTTATAAAACGGCTCAAAACACGCTTTTATGTAGTGGCTCTATTTGACGTAGGACTGTTGATTCCTACAGTTTGATACTTTAACAATCTACAAGAATGAAATGAAAAAAAGTTGTTTGATATGATTTCTATGCACCACAATTATTTGTGTAGTTTCTATTTCACGCTGCAATTTAACAACTTGTTGACCTTTTCCGGTTGCACTTTCATTTTTTAAAATTTTAGGCTCATTCTGGAATTAAATTTAGGATGAAATCATGTTTGAGTTTGATGGTGATGTAGAACTATGATGCTTGCAAATGATTTTATTAAGAAATTGCACAAATCATTTATTAGAGAAATAACAAAGGAACTTATTTGCAAATAAAATGATGAATCAAAACATATGAGTGGTTACTTCCGCTTAGGCCAAGTTACATACAAAGAGATTTGAGCCATCAAAATATTGAAGGAAAAACAATATTATGCAAAATAGTAGCTTTCAACGAAAATCCCTAATCTACCAATAAGATGTAGAAAGCAAAGAAGTGCACTCAATTCCCTACGTTTACTAAGCTCGGCAGATTCGTGCGAATGCGACCTTCATGACTGCAATCAAGTCACAAGAAAGAATTAGACTTGAGAGATACGAGAAAAAGAAAATTAGAAAACCTTTTTTAAGGGCCGGGTGCGATCCTCCACTCGACGATCTCAAGTTGTTCTTCAATAGCTTCAACCATTGTTTAAAATTGTGCAATATGAGGCTCGCCTTGAGCCTGCCTTAGCGCAATTTCAGTAAAAAAACGCCTCGAGGCTTACGCCTCTAGCTTTTCTATGAGGCTTACGCCTCAGCTTGGATGAGGCCCGCCTTAAAGCACGCCTCGCCTTGCTGGCATGAGGCCCGCCTTAAGGTGCGCCTCGCCTCGATGACATGAGGCGTACGCCTCACTATATTTATGAATTTTTTAAATTTAAAAATTACCTAAAATTTATACAAAAGCCCCCAAAAAATCATGCCTTCTTGCACCCCCAAGCCTCAACAACTTCCTCTCAATTACCTCAACCTCCAACCCACTGCCTTCACCATAGCCACCACCATCGTAGCCGCCGCAAGAGATCATTAGAAAGCCGCATGCCACCACCATCTCCTCTTAAAATTTTGGAGTATTATATTTATGTTAGTGATAAATATTTATGAAAAATGAATATGACTGAAATAGATAAAGAAGAAAAGATTGAGAGTATTGGACCATACAGGATGAGACCGGGAAGAAACCAATTTGTTATGATAGTAACTCAAATAAAAATCCTCTTTGTAACGATAGTACAAATGATTTCTAAGTTGTTGCCAATTATTTCAGCTTTCTATAGTAATTCAACATAGATGAGTAGGTAACTAAGAAAGAAAAAAGTTAGAGTTGAACTTGATGTTATAGGATACTTTTATGCAGTTCATATATTTTATATTGTTTTGTTCATGTAATATTTGGATTTCAACTCTATTTCATATCATTTTTCATTTAACACTTTACTTCTTATACAATTTTTTATTTCATATGTATGTAATTTCTTACTTCATAATTCAATAGAAAGTTAATATGTCATTCTTTAACATATTATTTGAATATTATATAAAAAATAACTTTTGACTTTACGCAATTTTTAGATTTTGAGGCTTACGCCTCACAACGCCTTAAGGCTTACGCCTCACCTCACGAACAAAAAATGTCTCAATACCCAATTGTGCAATTTTAAACATTGGCTTCAACTAGGGTGTCCAAAATACATTCTATGTAATCCTCCACTGTATGGTCGATCCTCGGGTTGACGTCGAAAAAGGTTGAATGGAGAATGTGCATGAATCCGTGTTCGTCGTAGGCCACGCCTTAATCCGTCTCCGGGTTAGCCATCCATGCGAGAAGTTGCTGTTTTGACTTTGGGAAGTGTTGTATGGCAAGGACAAGCTTTGCCGAGGATACTGTGGTGACAGGGAGCCGGTGGGAACTAGACAACAAACTGCTCTCTTAATGCAGCCTTTGGAAGCTTTCAGGTTGAAGGCAAACCAAGTGGTAGGTGCAGGAAACTCTGGCAATAACTTGGAAAGCAGGAAAATTATGAATTGGGTTAGCTTTAGGAGGATTTTGGAGAGATAAGACCCAGCAAAACGGCTAGGGAGGGGGCGGCTGGATTGTGGCAAGGTTTTGGAATTATTTTCAATTCGGGAGGCTGAAATTTGTGGACAAAAATTGACGTGGATTCTTGGAGAATTGGTTCAGAGAAAGACTTTGAATTGTTTCCAGGAAACGGAGGTAGCATTAGGAAACTAATTTAATTCAAATCCCAGGAGGGGGGCCGGCGGCTTATTGAGGGAGGAAGTGATTTAATGTGGTAATTAATGCTTGCTTAATCAATAAATCAAGATTGGAAAGAAATATCTCATCCTCTCTTAATTTAAAATTTAAATAAGAATTAATTTAATAGGTTTCCTAAAATAAGATTTATAATTTAAGTAACTATTTGAAATTCAAATTCATTTGAATTTATTCAAATAAGAGTTGCCAAATTTGTGAAATCTAATTTAGGAAAGAATTGATAGCAAGTGGGGGAAGGAGGGAGGGGCCAAGGAGAGGCTGGCAGTGGGGGTTGGCCGTGGATGGGGCGGCGGGTTAGGTATCGGCGTCGGGTGGAGGGGAAGTTTTAAATGTCAAGCGGCTTAAGGGTTCAGGAAATGAGTAATGCCGGCGGTGGAGATTGGAGGAGGAAGAGGAAGAGATAAGAAGTAGAACCACGAACCCGACTTATCTAGGTTGGTGGGTGATGCACAATTCCTCCATCTCCTTGGGATCTTTCTCCATGACTCTCAAGCTCTCACAAGAAAACAAGTGCAGAGTTTTTTTTTATAATTCTTCATTAACTTGCAAAGAGAAACATAGGGGCTATAAATAGCTTCTTATATAAGAGTCAAAAAATTGAAAAGACGACAACGCCCTCAGGGCTTACACACGACATCCCTTAATAAGAGGATACAACGGGAAACTAAATAAAACAAATACGATATGACATCATATATAAAAAAAATACATGAAATAAATAAAAAAATATAATGACTCAATCGTGGCCGTAGATCGGCGGCCACGCCTCTCATAAACCTTCCATGATCTGATGTCCCCTTCAGATGGTTATTTGATATTAATCTGGGTTGATCTTCTATGAACTATATGTACTGACCCAAGAATATGACATCTACAAATAGATGATTTGAAACATGTAATTGAAAATCTTTGATTGAAGAAAATTTTATTCACAAGTTTTTAATAATGTATGTACAAGATGTACGCGTGATTCCTTCTAGTGCGACGCCAATGCAACTACATAATTCTAGGCCAAGTTATTTTCTTAATGTTGGGCTTGATTTTTTTAATTTTGATGAATGTTTTCTTTTATCTAATTTATTCTAAATATCTTGTTATTAACTTGCTGATGTTTTTTATTTTGTTCAAATATAACACAATTGTTATGTTAATTGTGTTGAATGGATTGCAATTGCTTGTTTATTTACATTGCTCAAATTTCTCATTGATTTATTTGAAGTTATTCAATCATTGCATTATCATCTGAGTTCTAATTCTCGTGTTTACTGATTTGCATGTTAGAAAAGAAGCAATTTTTTTCATAATTATTGGTCTATAATATTCGAATCGGAATATTTTTTGTGATCTATATACATTGAATTTTTCTAGTTACTTGAGGAAACCTAAACGTTATATTGCTTCACCATCTATACCAAAAAGGATTGTGGAGTGCATAAATGCCATGGTGATTACATGCATGTATATGCTTGTAAGCAGCAAAGTGTATAAGGGCCATGCTTGTGCATTTATTTTGTTCCTATGTAACTCCTGTAACTTATATTTCTTGCTATTTTTTATTTTTCTGCAGGGTGGCACCACTCAAATGCGGTTTCAGCCTCATTTGGGTAGATATCTTGCAGCAGCCAGTGAGAATAAAGTTTCCATATTTGATGTAGAGACACAGGCTTGCCGGCATTCATTACAGGTAGGTTTGGTGGCCCTACATTCCTGTGAATGGATGCTTCTGGTGTTAAATATACTTTATTTTTACCTCTATCAGTCTCCTTTTACTTAGCTCTATTGAATTATACATCTTGTCCTGAATAGTTTAATCCTTAAATTGTTTTCCTTTTTCAGTAGTAGTTAATTCAACAGATTGCTAATGCATATATAATTCTCTTTAACTGGGCTGGTACTGGTATTAAGTACTCGTACGCTTAGGAGTTTTCTGCAAGCATATGTACTGTATTGCTTTTGCAAGCTTTTTTGTCTTAAGCAGGTTGTGAAGCTGTGTCACGATGCTGGCATTTAACTATCAGCCTGATAAATGCCATTTTTTTTACTAACAACATTGAACCTTATCGAGCAATACAGCAGCACTTCGAATGCGACATCCACTCAAGGAAACCTTCCCCTTCAGATGAAACTTTGAATTTATAATTTATCTTGTACTGGTCTCTTTATTTCACTTAAAGATATTGATTGTTCTAGCATTTTAGTTAGTCTTCCTTAGATGGCTATGATTATCACAAGGATTTCAGTTACTCTCCTGGTTTGGCTTATGAATTCTTCTGTGTTCATTCTCTTTATGGCCCTGCATTTGCTTCTATACCTCTCAAATTTGGGCTTTTTATGTTCCTGCCTGACTTATTTAATGAGTTGTAATTTTTTTTTGGTAATCATCAGATGAAGGCAGATGATTATAGATTTTCCTTTACAAAGGAAATATTTGATGACCTTCAAAGTAGTTGCAATAAATGTCATATCATTTGGAACTTCCATTGAAATAATTAGCAAATCCGAGCAAGTGGACCTTTCTTTTTTTATGGATCTTTGAAGTTCTCTGGTACTGGTCTCCTGTTACCGATGTCCTTCGTACCAGCTTGATCTTGAACATTAATGAGCTGAATGTTCACCAATTTTTATTCAGTTTTCCCCTTTGGTATTTCTGAGAGTGATAAAATTTATGAACATTTTCTGCATGTGGAGACGACAGCTTTCTCAAGTCTTTTGTCAATAACCCGATCTTCCGTATGATATGCAGGACAAACATCATTCTAAGTTGTCCAAGTTGTCAATAAATAGTTCCTTTGACGATTAAAAAGCTTTTCTTTTTCCGGAGCTTGTTTCATCTGATCCTGTTTGATGGTCATTATTAAATTGTTTGTCTCACTATTTAAAAATTTTCTATTATTTGGGCTGTCACCTTTAAATTTTAGTTTTTTTTTTCTGCTTTTTATTTAAACAAACTCCTATTTCCTTTAATAAATACTTGGATGTAATTTTATTCTCATCTTTCTGTACTCTAGGGACATACAATGCATGTTGATTCTGTTTGCTGGGATCCTACTGGTGAGTATCTGGCTTCTGTAAGTGAAGACTCCGTCAGGGTATGGTCACTTGGCTCAGGAAGTGAGGTAGAATGTGCTCATGAGCTGAGCTGCAGTGGAAATAAGTTCCATTCTTGTGTATTCCATCCTACCTTTCCAAGATTGCTTGTTATTGGTTGTTATCAGGTAATTCATGAAAGTCTACAGCTGTGGAGTTTCCCATTCTGTGTTTATTTAATCAATTGTGGACCCTAGCAATCTACCGCAAGGTTGTTTTTTTGGCTTGCTATGAATCAGTGTGTCAACAATTTGATATTGATGTATTTCAAGTTCTGACTTATGTTAATGCTTTTGACTGTATGGTATATATTGTAAACCACACATTTGTTGAATCATTCTGCTGAAAAAAAAAAAGAACACGTTGATAAAATTAATGCAAATACACCCCTTTCAATTTATCAAACCTTTTGACTGTAGCTTGCCTAGTTTCTCATGTTTTTTAATTATATGTAGTTTCACCGCTCGTGCAGCCTTCCCAACTAAATGAAGGATTTGGATGTCTAGGGTTTTTGAATATAATTTTTGCATCTAATTTATCTTTCATGAAGTACAACCAACACAGGTATGGTACTACAACAACAACAAGCTTTTATCCCACTACATGAATCCATTTTCACCTTTTTTTCCTATTAAGAGTCAAATTCTCATTTAAACCTAATAAAAGATATCATTTTAAATACTTTCTACTCAAGTCTTTTCAGGTCTACCTCTACTATAACATAGGTCAGATCTAAAACATCTACTCTACTAACAAGATCATCAGAAGGCCGATGTTTTATGTGATCAAACCATCTAAGATAATTCTCTCTAATCTTATCTGCCATTGGAGCTACTCCAACCTATTCACAGATATACTCGCTTCGCATTCAATTTCTAATTTTAAAGCCACTTGAGCATCCTCTTTTATGCATCCCTTTAACTTATTTTTATGCTTCTCTTTTAATGGCCAACATTTTGCGCTATAAAGCATTGTAGGTCTCACCATCATATTATAAATTTTTCTATTAAGTTTCAAGGGCACTTTTCTATAACACAATAGGCCCGATGCATTCTGTTAGACTGGTCCAGTCGATCGCATATGGATCGGCCCATGCTAAAAGGGGCGGAACTCTCCGCCTCCTGCATGCATCGTGCAAACCGCCAGGTCGGAAATAGTGGTTTAGGAAATTTTTTTTTGGGAGTTAAGAGGGAAATTTGAATGTAGGGGCTGTTTAGAGATTTCCCTTTGAATTTTATGCTTTAAATATCTTGATTTCCTAGGGTTAGGGCATCTTGAATTTGGCTGAAATTTGAGATCTCATATATTTAGGTTTTCTTTTGGGCTCTAGCGGCGTCTAGAGATTTGGGAGAGATAGATCCTCATCTCGAATAGAGGATCAATTGTATCTTGCTATTTTTCGTTTCCCTTTCATCAAGTAATACAAATTATCTACTGTTTTTGTGGTTTTGTGCGGATTTTTGTGAAGAATTCTCGTTGTTTTCAGAAGATTGATAGGAAATACTTGAGTCCTATCACATTCCTCTACTTCAACCATCCAACTTGAATTCTACTAAAAATATCCTTATTTATTTCACCATCAATTTGTAAATAGGCTTGAGGATCGAGATATCCAAAACATGCACTCTTTTTAATGAGAGTTGATTTTCCAATATCACAATCCCACCACTAGATCTATTACCACTAAAATTATACTTCATGCAACATGCAAGTATGATTATTAATAAAAATAATAGAACACCATTTGTAGTAAATGTTTTGAGATCTATAAGACCCCCAAATATCATTATGCATAAGTGAAAAATATTAGTTAAAATGAAGGATTTGGATATCTAGTGTTTTTAAACATCTTCTCTGTATCTAATTTATCTTTCACGAAGTGCAGCTAACACATAGGTATTGTCATTAATAAAAATAATATAACACCATTTGTTGCAAATGTTTTGAGATTTGGATGGCCCCCAAATATCATCATGCATAAGTGAAAAATATTAGGCAGCTTTATATGACTTAATCTTAAAGATACTCTTACGTGATTGGTGAGTTTATAAATTTCACATCAAAAGGCAGCTTTATTTTCAAACAAGAAGAAAAGAAGTTAAGATTCAAAGAATTTGGATGACCTAAGTCACCTAACTAATATTGCTATAAAATAATTTGATCTTACTTGGCAAATGAAGAAAATTCTCTATTGATAATGATAGTGGGTTTATTATCTTTGAAATCCTCATCAAATTAGTATAAACTTCCAATCTGTTTAGCACTACCAATGTTCTTCTCTGATCTTTGGTCTTGAAATTCACAAATATTTAGATGAGAAAACAAAATTACAATTGCACTATTTTGATGTCTCTTACTGATTAGAGATTTCAGGTGTGGTTTGGTACATTTAAAATAGAATTTAGATAGAGCCCAGATTTAATTCTAATGGTTCCCATTCTAGCAATAGGTGATAAAGGTCCATCAGCATTTTAATCTTAAGGTTTCTAGGTAAGGAAATATAAGATGAGAATAGCTGAACACAATCTTTCATGTGATTTGAAATACTTTGAGTCAATGCTTATGGATCCATGGCCTCCCTAAATACGGGTAAGATTTAGTGCAAAATTATCTTTTGGGGTTAAAAGAAAAGAGATATGTTTTTCCAAAATTTCATGATTTGCATAGAATATCCACTTCTTATTTGTTTAGAGAAATATAGCATATTGCCATAGGTTTTCATCTTTAGTCTCTTGTTTTTGGTTTGATATGTGTGAGTATCTTATTGATAATTTTTTGGATTAAATAGACATTTGATGTTACGAGTTTGAGTTTGAATATTCGTCCAAGAACTTTTGTAAATTAGTACTTTTGAACAACTCTAAATAGGGGTGTAAATGAGTCGAGTCAAGCTAGAGTTACCATTGACTTAAACTTGAGCTTGATTAATTAATTGAGTTCAATCTTAAGCTCGCGTTTAATTCTACGAGTTCAAGTTAGCTCATTAGTTGACTTATTTATTATGAAAAATTGAAAGTGCTTACGATTTTAGCAATTATTATATTTAAATGATAAAAAATGAGAAATTATAAGAGAAATAATAAAGAATTGTTTAATATTAGGAAGCGATGTAATTTTTAAGTATTTTTAATCACCTTTCACTTGAACTCCTAAATTTCAATATATTTTAAGTATATTTTACATTAATATATGAAAATAAGATATAATTTTTAAATGAGCCGGCTCGCGAGTTAACGAATTAAATCAATCTTAGCTCAAATTTGTCTCGTTAGCTTAATTGAGCTTGGCTCATGAACTATTTTTCAATCTAAGCTTGAACCGGCACATGAGCCAACTTGACTCGATTACACCCATAGCTCCAATGCTTGTTCATTTATCTTTATTGTGCTTACGGTTGCCAATGCCCTTGCTTCTTACATCAAAGATGTAAAACTCATGACCGAAGCACCGTTGAGCCAATGATAGGTTGCGCTAGGGGTGTCAATTTCGGGTCACTGGTCAGGTTCGGGTCAAACCCAAAACTGACCCGACACTATTCTGGTCAACTCGAACTCGACCCGTTTGTCGGACCTAAACCCGACCCGCTTCGAGTCCGGGTCAACCCGACACGACCCTAATGATATGGTGCCAACAAAAAATTGTTAGTTTTCGAGTTAAAAAATGGGCCAATCTCCTCTTTTCGGGTAAAAAACGGGTCAATCTCCGGTTGCCGGGTAAAAAATTGGTTTTCGGGTCAAAGGGTCAACTCGAAACCAACCCGATTTTTTAAACGGGTCGAATTGTTGAACCCGAATCCGACCCGTTTCGGGTTCAGGTTGACCGTAACTCGGAATTTTTGGGTCGGATTTTCGGGTTATATCAAATATTGACACCCCTAGGTTGCGCCATCGCTTTAATTGATGGCTTTGTTGACATTGACTCTAGATAGCGGTCCATATGGCTCTTGACATCCCTAAAAGTTGTCAACTTGGTAGAATGTGATGCCTCCTGATGTGGTGATGTTACTTTCATCATAATATTGTTCTCATTACCACTTATCACAATCTTCGAAACATCACATGTTAATACCATGTACATAGTAAGATCAATCAATGCTTACTAATTCTACCAATACTCTCTCAATTAGATAGATTCAACTTAATACCTTTAATTTGACACCAATTATGTCACATTATCTCTTGGACTCCACCAGTTGAGGCCACCTGGCTTGAGGAGCTTGATTGACCTTGATTGATTTCGAAAACATCACATGTCCTAGGATTAGTGGTAGATCACATATTTTGCCCAGTCTTTAGCATAAACTGAGGCCCTCTAGTAGCTTGGCTTTGAGGGAGTGTCACCCCTGAAAGATAGTGCGCCAAGGTTGACGCTCTTGCAACTTTTATTTTCTAACAATGTTGATAATTAAAAGACATCGAATGAAAATTTTATTGTTTAAAGAAGAAATATAGATATTTAACTTATAACCTTTTATTAATGAAGGCTTGATTGAAAATATGAACTCTTAAAAATTAAGCCTCAGGTATTTGACCAGCTATTCCTCCTGTTGGTCTGGCACCTAACAATCTACTATACTTATTGGTTCCTTAGCTTAATAGTCTTCACTGGCTGTCGGTCCCAGGGAACATTTTCCCTAATTCATGCCTGCCCCACCCTATGCTGACTTACTAGTTGGAGATATATCATATGTGACATAAATGTAGCAGGAAACATATGAAACATCAACAATAATCATTCAAGGATAAGCTCGGTATGTCATGGAGGGAATATGACAATTTAATTATGGAATCGTGATGCATTTCTTGAATTTAGTATAACAATTAATACATTTTCATTCATGCTAACCTATCATTCCTTGGGCATCATAGAGAATTATGTTATTTACTTAATTCAGTTTATCTTTCTTGTGTGGTCAAACTTTAAAATTTGGCACTGCTTTTGTTGGAGAGTTAACACCCTTATAGTGTAGACAACTACCATTTCATAGGAGTGTTTCTACTTAGACTCATTAGTACACTAATATATATTTTAGCATGTTCATTCATAGAGTTAAGCACTATGTTTATAGTACAAATGGTGAACCCCTTTTCATGACGTCAAAAGGTGAAGGATTATTTTGTTGGGTATATCACAAAGGAATTTGAGCTTAATTCATAGCCCATTAGTTTCACTACAACAACAACAACAACATCAAGCCTTTATCCCACTACGTGGTGTTGGCTACATGAATCATTTTTCTCCATTGTGTCCTATTAAAAGTCAAATTCTCGTTTAAATCTAATAAAGAAAGGTCATTCATAATATTTTCTAACCAAGTCTTTTTAGGTCTACCCCTACCTTTCTTAACATAAGTCAAATCTAATACCTTTACTCTCCTAACCGGGTCATCGCAAGGCCGCCGTTTTATGTGACCAAACCATCTAA
The DNA here is from genome assembly GCA_016618105.1 of Dendrobium huoshanense. Classification (NCBI taxonomy): domain Eukaryota; kingdom Viridiplantae; phylum Streptophyta; class Magnoliopsida; order Asparagales; family Orchidaceae; genus Dendrobium; species Dendrobium huoshanense. The sequence goes on from CM028357.1 coordinate 40,783,266, forward strand.
GTCGACTTTCTCTAATCTTATCTTCTACTAGAGCTACTCCAACCTTTTCACGTATATGCTCATTTCGTATCCTATCTCTAAGGGTAAAGCCACTCATCCACTTGAGCATCCTCATCTCTGCCACACTTAACTTAGTATTATGCTTCTCTTTTAAAGGCCAACATTCGGCACCATAAAGCATTGCAGGCCTCACTACCATCTTATAGAATTTTCCCTTAAGTTTGAGGGGTACATTTCTATCACATAACAAGCCCGATGCATTCCTCCACTTCAACCATCCAACTTGAATTCTGCTGATAATATCCCCATCTATTTCACCATCACTCTGAACAATAGATCCAAGATATCTAAAATGTGTACTCTTATTAATGACTTGATCGCCCAAAGTCACAATCCCCTCACTAGGTCTATTACTACTAAAATTACACTCCATGTATTCCGTTTTAGATCTACTCAAGCCAAAACCTTTAGACTCTAAGGTTGACCTCCATAATTCAAATTTACCTTCAACTCCCTCTCTAGTCTTATCAACAAGAAGAATATCATCAGCAAAAAGCATACACCAAGGTACATCCTCTTGCAAATGTCTAGTGAGAACATTCATGACTAAAGCAAAAAGATATGGGCTTAAGGCTGATCCTTGATGTAACCCAACCGAAATAGGGAAATACTTGGTCAATCCACCTTGTGTTTGAACACAAGTAATAGCTCCTGCATACATATCTTTAATGATTTGAATATAAGCATTATTGACTCCTTTAAAGAACTCTCCATAGCACTTCTCTTCGAACTTTATCATATGCTTTTTCTAAATCAATAAATATCATTAGATTCACTGAGATGTTTAAATTTGATTTCATATATTTTATGATATAGTTTTAATAATAAATAAATATATTATGAATTTTAAAAATCTTGCTTATTTTCGCCAAAATTTGCCAAAACCTGAGCAGATTATAGTGGATTTTGTCTTGACAATTTGGAGGTCGGTCCAGGCCGATTTTGTATAACAAATAGTTTGACTAGCCATTAGGACTCTTTTAATGACCTGTTGAAACCTTTTTTAGGGACGCTTTTAGGAAGCATTTTGTTAAGTTTTTTTGAAATGATTTTGGTGATTATTTTAGGGGTTCTTTAGGCCTGGATATACCATATTATTATAAATAGTGAACGATTAATGAAAAAAAAAGTTCAAAGCATTTATTGTAAAATAATTTTAGAATTTTCAAGTGAAGAAACAAAATTTTCATCCAATCATTCTCTCCTTGAAAGGTAATATTCTTGATATCTCTTATTTGTACATCATTCTTTTTTTATTTTTTAGAGATTGAAGTGCAATTGTCGGAGATAATATGAAGTCTCCTAAAAAATTCATAGGAATTTTAGTTTGAATTAAGAATATCGTTTGAGAGATTAGATTGCCTAAGCCCCCGTTAAGATTAGGTGTTTGGGTGCTCTTTCCTGTTAAAGAAGATAATTTATGGCTTATCCTCCGTAAAGGAGGGAGTTTGTGTGGCAAGTTCGAGATAGTGAGAGTCATAGTCCAGATATTGGTTTCGGGTGGCCTTGGGGTTCGTCTAACCTCATAATTTTGTAATGTTTTCATTTTTTAATTCATCTTTGGCTTGGTTCAATTCCATGCAATTAGTTAATTACTTGCTTATTCATCTAATTATACGTTTTAAAATTTCATAGTGCTGAATATTGTAGCTGTTATTCTTTTCTTTAGATTAGAGATCATTTGTTTTGTTATCATTAAAGTTGAAATCTCTTTTCCTGGTATTATTGCTAACCATTTTGTGCTTGAATGTGTCTGTGGTAATTAGAATAATTGAACTAGTGCTAAAATTCTATGGGTAACATTTATATTTGAACTAACCAAGTTCCATACCCTTTTTTGACATTAATCTTTACGTCACCATATTTGTATGTCACCAATTTTTTGTTTGCTTTATATAGGAAACTACAAGTAATTTTGAGCTTTCTTTTCTATGAATAAGGTCCTGTGAAGTCGCCTGCCATATAATTCTCCCATAAAGCTTTTGAAGTCCTTCAGTTCTCTCATACAAAACATTGTACGGAATTTTTATCGAGTTGTGACAATGTATTTCCTTCAAGTTTTGATGTCAAAGTTAATAGCTGAAGTTCTCATACTTTGAAGTTAAAACATGAACCTTTAGGTGGCCAACTTGTAAGCAGGCCATCAACTGAAGGGTTGGATAAATCAACATTAGTAATTCTGAAATCATTTGGATGCATAACTCGTTATATCCTGCTGTTCATTTTCGCCTTAAATCAGTCCTTGTTTATCTTTGAGTATTTTAGTTGATGCTTAACAATTCTAAACATACGCAGAGCACAAGAAAGTAGGTGTTTTTTCGTATAAGTTAGCCGAAGTCAAGAACGTAGAAGCTTTATCAAGTTTATAATCGCCTAAATGATTAGAATTCCATAATAGCTAGTGTTGAGTTAAGTCTGAAACTCTTATGTGCTAAATTTTGCAGTCTCTGGAGCTCTGGGATATGCAGCAGAGCAATACCATGACCCTTGCTGCACATGAAGGTCTGATTGCCGCTTTGGCAGTTTCAAATGTTAATGGGTTGGTAGCTTCAGCAAGTCATGACAAATTTATCAAACTGTGGAAGTGAAAATGCCATATCTTCGAGGGAGAACTGTTGCTGCATCCCCGCACCGGTTCTTTTCTCGGCTTTGTTCTGTTTGAGGCAGTACAATTTAGTGGCCTCAACCCCTAGTTTTTATAGCTAATTCTAACCCTCTGATGCATGGTTCCTGGACATTACAATGAGACACAACTTTGCCTTTGCTGCTGCTGCTGTTCTTGCTCTATTTTGCTTTATGTAAGACTAGCTTTTTCCCCTTGGTAGCTGCAGGCTGTTCAAAACAGGCAAAGCCTTTACTTAGCTTTTTGTATATACTTCTGTTATCCTCAAAACTATTTATTCTTTTCTTTTTCGTAAGAATTGGCTTAAGATTTTCTTTTTACAAATATCTGAGCTACTGCGCTATTATTTTTAATTTTGAAATGCTAAATTTGTAATGGAAGTTCCATAATCCCAGTACTGGTCTTAAATTTCGAGGGCCAAGATGCAGCTGCGTTCGTTTCTTTTGGAGAGCTGATTTTTCATTTTCCACTACAGTATTGTTTTCTCAAGCTGCAATGAGCTTGTATTGGAGCGTGTATCCCTAAAAGCAGTGGCTTCGGCCAGGTGAATCTCTACCTTTACGTTTTCTAATCCAATTTACTCAATGTATTGACACCCCGTAATTCTATTTCATCAGATATACAAAATTGCCAGTATATAAACTCTCTATACATTGATAGCTTGTGTATGGCAGATTGTTATGTTGTATAATGCAATTAACACTTTGTATCTTGCTTCTATAATCAAGTAGATCTACAACTACACAAATGAGTGCTTATTTTATTTTGGAATAAAATTGCTTCCAAAAATCCTGTTGATAAACATATCATGATGGATCTAAAAATCATGACATTTTATAGGAAATTAGAAGACAAAATTTACATCTAAAGATAAGATGGATATTAAGTTCAAAAATGTCTTTCATAAATCTGAATCTATCTTCAAGTTTTTTCAAAATGCCTTCCAGTTTTTTTATTTGCGGTACACATGTTGTAACTTCAACCATCCTGATACATATTCCGGATCTTCTCATACAATTTTCTTTCCTTCTTGTTATAGCCTCTTAAATCTTGTGTGGCCGTGTGTGTTCCTGATAAGGTTCTGCAATTCCTTTTAGTATATATATGAAGAGAGGGAGATGCTTTTCTTTCCATTGAGCTTGCATGTGTCAGGCCTTTACTTCAATTTTGCCCTGCAGATTCTTCCATTGAGCTTTGACATTTTTAAGCGTCGGTGTACAATGTCTCAGTGCTTTTAGATTCGTACATCTTGTTCATGTGCCATATCATTTTACCGTTCCCTATTCAACGTATCCCATCAGCCAATTATATCCTGGCTTGAGAGAGGGCATTGATTATATTGTTGTTGACAATTCTTTAAAGACAATATGCTCACATGGGCGGTGACACATGCAGATGTAGCGTCTTGTCAGTGGTCCACACATTGCGTGTGGTTTCCCCTGCTTGGTCGCAAAACTGGACTTTTTACTTAAATTACGTTTATCGAAGTTTAGCTTTTTGTTTACCTTTTTTTGCTCATACTGTTTTCTCTTAAACAAACATTAATATTAGTATGATTTAGGGTTTGTTTGGGACGATTTTTTTACTGCTTCTTAAATAAGTTTTCTAGTACAAAATTTAAAATTTGTGAACTAGAAAGTTGCTTTATGAAGTAGTTAGAAGGCCGTCCCAAACAAGCCTTAATTAGTTTGTTGATCATGCCTTGAGGATTTTCTATTTTTGCAATTTAAATAGGCGTGATATCTGTTTCAATTTTCTTAGGTGATGATATTTGTCTTCAACTCTGTACTTGTACAAGATAGACTTGTCAAATTATGTTGATTTCATGATATTGTATATATTGTTTACATTATATAACTTCAAAATTATTTTGTTTATTTTCCAGAAGTTGAGATAGTAAAACACAATTTTTTATATCATATTTAGGCCTTTTTTGGGATGACTTTCTTATTGCTTCTTAAAGCAGAATTCTAGTACAAAATTTTATATTTTTATACTAGAAAGATGCTTTAAGCAGGAGTAAGAAAGCCGGAAAGTTGCTTTTGAAAATAGAAAAAAAAAAAATTGTTCCAAACAAAACCTTATTTGTGACCAAGTTTTAGCAAAGTCATGAGACTCGATCTCACATCGGATGCTCTTCAAACTATTGGCCTTAGATATTTTTGTTTATAGACTTTTTTCCCTTTAAAAAGGTTGCAGTATATTATCTCTTCTTATTTTTAGGTAAAATTCCTTTCTTCTATTTAACTGGGGAATGAAAAACGAGATTGAGAAACGATGCGTTGGACCTTAATTTTATTAAAGGTAGAAGGCTGTCATATTGGCTCCCACCATGGATTGTTGAAATATGAAAGTGTCATTATCATAATCATTATTAATATGGGTAGGCTGTATAGTTGAAAAATATGTACCAAATGTAAGAGATTTGTCTTAAAAATGGGGCCTGAGAAAGGGCAACTCACTCACACCTTGCGTTCATAACGTATATACTTCTTAGGCTTCCTTTGGGACGGTTTTCTTTATACTTTTTAAAATAGTTTTTTAGTACAAAATTTTTTAATTTTGTATTAAAAAGTTGCTTTAAGAAACAGTAAGAAAGCCAGTCTCAAATGAAGCCTTATTCTTTATTAATTTACCTTAGGCTTCATTTAAATTTGACACAGATTAACCAATCTGTCAATGGCTTAATTGTTTACTCGTTTTTGTGCTATTTAGGTTTGCAATAAAGTTTAAGTTGATAAATTACTCATGAACAAAGTATCGTTTGATGAACAATGAGTCAAATTGGAGTTAAAACATGCTCTACTCATGGATGTGCGGAGATCAGATGCAGAACGTCTTTTAGAGACTAATAATAATGCGACACATCAGTGGTATCGAGCTACAGTTTCGAGCGGTATTGAGCCGCAATACCAAGCAAGGCGACGTGGTGCATTTGATTGGTCTTCGGACGGCGTTCGGCGTCCGCACAGAATAAATAATCCTACTCATGGTCTCATTGAAGGGTTTAATCTACAAATATTAAGAATATCTTTGTTCAATCTGTTTTATCATCCTAATTTCTTATTTTTTTGTCCAATCTCTAAATATTTTTATAATTTTATTGTTCCAGCTCTTTGAATTTCTATTGAAGAGCCGATTTGTGACCTAATTAAAATTAAGTGGGTTGAATTTTAATAATAAAATCAAATTTTTTTAAGGAAGCAGTTGGAAAATGACCCAATTCTTTTACAATTCTACATCTACAAGTATTTAGACCAGAAACAGTGGATGCAATCATTTTACTCTTTTTGGATTTAGACCTAAAAAAAAAAAAAAAAGTTAGGTAAGGTGCATGCCTGTGAGGGCAAGCTAACCTATCAAAAAGTTAGGTGGTTTGTTGGCTAATGTGAAGCAAAATATTTGGCTATAAAGAAACATGTGATTAATAACATATTGAATGATAAATAAGGGTCTATTGAAGTTGATTGGAGAAAGTTTTCTGCTTGATTACACTTTAGCTAAAGCTGTTTCTAAAGTTGGCAACTAGGAAGAGACTTGTGAGAGTGGAATTATTTGAAATAGTTATGTAATGGTGATGGAATTGTTCTAGCTGGTTTTGTGGGCTTATTTTAGGCCTTTTTTTGGGTTATAGGTAGTTTTTTTTTTCCTTGGAGTAGTTTGCATCTATGGATTTTGTTTGTTGCTTATTCTAATTGCTACTTATGAAAAAGAAAACAAAAATCCCACTGATTGTTAGTTGTAGATGGGCCTTTTAGTGAAGTTTAAGCAATGGGATACACACAAACTTTTGTAATTTAAAGCTACAGCTAGACTCTTAATAACTTTTAGGGGTTTAGAAGTCTATGATTTTGTGTGGAATAGATTTTTTGAAAGTAGAAAAAAAAAGTGCAAGATGTATTAAAAGAAGTAATTATGTTTATAGCCACAGTAATCTTTAACCATATTTGTGAAATTATTGGTTTAGTATGGTCCTCCAAACAATTTTATTTTAGTTTTTTCAGGTAACTTAATAACTACCTGTTTAGAGAATATTAGAAATTGCATTTCTGAAGAATTTGACTCTTAGCAAGTGATACAATGAAAAAAAAGAAAGAAGGATTCATGTAGCCAACCCCATCTTGGTGAACTTTTATTTGATTCGGTTGACCGGATGCAGAGGAACATCCGGTTGTAGGCAAAATTCCGCCTATACCGAGGTGTATCGAGTTTTTCCAAAAAACTCGGAACACCTCGGTATAGGCGGGTTTTTGCCTACGACCGGATGTTCCTCTGCATCCGGTCGGAGGACGTAATAACAGCTCCATCTTGATAGATAAAGGTTTGAGGTTGTTAAATTTTTATTTTTACTTTCACTTTTGTCGTGACCTGATCCGGTTAATCGAATCAACGAGGTGGTAACAAAATGTCGGATGGTATAACATTTCATTTCATAAATAAAATAAAATATAACGTCACAAAACAATTAAAGAGCCACTATTACAAAATATCATAAAATTATTCATACTATTTTTCAAACTAAATATTTTCATTTGCACGTCTTCTTCTATAGACGTACTCCTCATTTTTAGACATTTATAATTATTATTGATGGAGCTAACTTAATAACTAAAATGCTCAGCACTACTATTATCAATAACTAGTGAATAAATTATGTGAAGGTTTTTGTGAAATGGACGCAACTTAAGCACTGAGATGTTTGGTTTTAATTAAGTCCTAAGCCATTAAAGAGTGAAGGTCAATATTTCCCTTTCACCGATATGATTTGCTTTGTTTTAAGAGACACGCTGATTTGAAAATTGGAGAAATGAAGCATTATTATTGTTTGATTAGCTGCCAGTTTTTTAATATAAACAAGTGCTTTAATTCAACTCTCCATATTAAAAGGGAACAATTATTTCTCTCACTTAGGCTGGATTTATTTTAAATCAGAAAATAAAACCAATAAGAAACATAAATTGTTTATTTAGTAATTTCAGCCATATTTTCAGGATGAAAGATCAAAAAAATGATTAGTAAATTCAGCCATAGTTTCATAAATTTAATAAATTTTTGTGTTAAGAAACATAAATTGTTTATTAAGTAATTTCAGCCATATTTTCAGGTTGAAAGCGCAAATAAATGATTACTAAATTCAGCCCTATTTTCATAAATTTAATAATTTCTTTGTTTGTTTATCTCAAATGAACAATAAAACCAATAAGAAACATGAAATGCTTATTTAATAAATTTAGCCATATTTTCTGGATGGAGGAACAAATAAATAATGATTAAATTCAGCCATTAATTTAGTAATTTTTTGTGTTTACCTCAAATTAAAAAATACATTTTTATCAGATTTAAATGATAATTTTACGCTAAATATGACACAATAGAGAAAAATATTAAATAAAAAATTTTTGTGGTTATTATTGTGTCAAATTCAAATCAAAATTAAACTTTTATTTAACATAATAAATAAAAATGCAGCTCATTTTGACTTAATGATTGAATCATATATGTTCAATCATAAGATTTTAAATTTAAATTTTCTTTTTCTTTACCGGGATATCCACTAGCTGCCACCCCCAAAAGAGCTCATGACTATGTGACTAATCGTCGGCTAACTTAGAAGGAGCACGCACCCCAAAAATCTCCTATCTTAAATTTAAATCTTAATATATAATGTATAAATTTATGAGAAAATTTTCACTTAAAAAAAAAACAAAGAATAGAAGGATTGTAGAATTGACAAACTAGTGGTTAGACCTACCCATCCTTTTATTTCAATGCCCTATGAGTCTATTTGATCAATCTCCTAAAATCTGAAAAATGGATTTGATTGATGAGAGATTAAAGGTTGTACTTAACCTCTAATTTTTTTAAATAAAACTGAAAAGTGTCACTTCATCTTCACAACACTAAAAAGTCCATTTTTGAATTAAAAAACTTATCCAAAATGTTCCAAAATTTACATTAAGATGCGTGTTTATTCATAATTATTATTTATGAGTATAGAACTGCAGATGAATATATGAACAGGTGTCGTGTTACAAATACCTCCATCTTATTTAACTAAAAAATATTTTGACCGTTTCTTTTTAATTTAGCTTAGTTCTTTGATGGCAATAATTGGTGGCAATCAAAACCATTAGAGTGTGAAATCACTCGAGAATTGACGACTTGTGAAGAGATTCTCCATCCACACATTATTAATTGAGAAGAAATCCTCGAAATCCTGAAAAGATGAGAGCAAAGTCCAAAGTCAAAAGCCAGAAAGATGTAAGAGTATCAGAATCGTATGACGCCACCACACCTCTGCAAAACTCAGGCTTCATTTTAGGAGAAATCATCGGAAGTGAATGAGGATGCGTCACGTTATCCGGTACACAGTAGTATATAACAAAGTGGTGACATGACGTGTTCTAATTCACTTCCGAACTGCATCATATATATATATTTTTTAAGTGTCACGCTGAGAAATTTGAGCTATAATTATAGTTTATTAAAAGCTACGGTTAAATTCTTATTTTTATTCTTTATTTTAATTAAAATATAAAGTAATTTTGGTGATTTTTTTTTGATATTTTTAAATAGATTATCAATATTGTTATTGTTAAATCTTAAACTATTCATGAATTTTACTTAACTATATTGAGAATACTTAGTGAAAAATGACCAAAAAAAAAGAGTAAAAAGCTTTGAGATTTAAGTAAAATAAACTTATGTAAAAATAGTTACGCAAATTGAGCTCACCCTAATTTCAGGATTTGGGTTGGCGGGTGACGTTATAGAATTGGTTAAATATATTGCTATATATAAAATAAGAGAAAATATAATATTTGTATAGCAGGATTGAAGAGTCGATTACATCTAGTAATCTACTGAGTACTCAAATAGTTGAATTTCACATCAATAGTTTGTCATCAGAATCTGGTCCTCATCAGATAGTTGTCACGAGACTTAAAAGTTAATAGTGGCCAAGACCGACTATTAGACTTTACAATCCGACTAGTATAAATTCTTTAATAATGGTCGTCTAGTCTCTATGAGTTCTCTCATGAACATTGAGTATTAAACCGAGTTGATTTTAGCTTGAACCAAGTCAATTTAAACCGATTTTTTTTAATATTGGAATGTACAACCATTGATCACATTTGACCTTTAAATCATTTTTTTTAATGAGTTGTGCCAATTATTGTTGGTATACAATTCAAATAGCTTATGCCCTGATTATCTCCTCCTATGTCAATGGAGTCACACTTAGTTCAAAGGAAAAGTCTTGCAAGGAATAAATTTAAGAAGACAATTATATTAAATTTTCTCCTAAATTATATCAAGATGAGATTAAAAACTATTAGATTTACTTTAAAATTGATACTATAAATAAAAACTTTATATTAATATCAAAATATGAGCTAGCTCATTTAAAAAATATATATTTATAGATTATGAACTAGCTCATTTAATATATATTAAAATTATACCCTAATTATAAAGTTATTAAGCTAACTTGAACTCAATTAATTAATCAAATTAAAGCTCAAGCAGGCACGACTCGAACTAAGCTCGACTTGTTTATAGCCGTGATAATATATATAGGCTTTATAAATAACATTCTAAAGTTGATAAAAATCCTAATTTATTTAAAAAATTTACTAATTAATCATAATTGAAGGAAATATAATAAGTAATATTGAAGTATAAATTCCATTATCATTGAACTCCTTTTATTTAATAAAATCAAATCATATGGGATCATGATGAATCTTGCTCTGATTTAGCTTGAAATATTTTTGGCATGTTTTAATTCTTCTTTTAAATAAAGGATTTGAAAAAGAAGTGTAGATATTGGTGCTCTCTTGACTTAGCTAACATCAGACGTCCTTTTTTAAAGTTCTCTTTTGAATGAAGGAAATCAGACAGTGATGAATAGACTCTTTTCTTCTTCTTTTGCTATTTTAGTTGGGCTGATAATTTTGTTTCAATTTTAAACTCTTTTGATAATTATTTAAATTTTGAATAACGCAAAAATGACAAAGAGGTGACTCTAATCGTCAGCCACCTCTTTGTCATGTTTCAACCCAAACTATTGATAACATCGAATGTTTGGGCTGCCTCTTGTCGCTATATATATATATATATATATATATATATATATATATATATATATATATATATATATATATATATATATATATATATATATATATATATATATATATATATATTCCTGTGATTACGGGTAGAAACAAAGAGAAAATAAAGAATTGGTGTGTATATGTAATAGGGGGTTAGGTATGAAGCATGCTGAGCATATATCGTATGGGTTCTCAGTTGGAATTAGGTGGAGATGATTGATAATTTGGTTTTAGCATGATATGACAGTAAGATGATTTGTGAACTACCCTCTTGTCTTGTCTTACTATTATGGTCAACCATTGCTTGGGTTTCTTGATTAAGAGGGTTGATTAAGAAAATTATAATGGTGAGCCCCATTGAATTAATCATATGACCTCCTTTCTTGCTATTTATAAGGGGCTATATGGATCTTTATTTTTCATCATTTTAATTTATTTTACTAGTTCAATTATTTTTATTTATGTCATGATATAAAATAAATATATTTTGTTGTAATCTCTCTCTCTCTCTCTCTCTCTCTCTCTCTCTCTCTCTCTCTCACACACACACACACACACACAACTACTTAACTTTTAATTATATCACACCTCCTCAATGTAAAAAAAAAATATTAAAAGCCGCCGCCTAATAAAACCGCCGGTAAGTGTTTCCTATGCCATTTTTACCGGCGGCTTTAAAGCCGCCGGTATATTGGAAAACCGCTGGTTTTATCATACTAACCGCCGGAAAAAACCGCCGGTTTTTGACGTTTTTCCTGTAGTGCAATGAGGTTTAGGAGACTAGTTAGTATAGATGAGTGGAATGTCTAGAACATTAACATGTCTCCTCATGATAACTAATTGTGCATTAATCACTTTATAAAGGGATAACATGGGTGTGGGTCTTTAGAGTATAATTATCGAGGTTCATATGTCAATTCATTTTTGTACAAGTGGTCACTGCATAGCAGATGATAACATACTAACAAGGTCATGGTGAATGCAGCTTTAGTATGACATCAAATTTCTAGGAGCTTCATTAATTAGGTGCTTGACAAAAAAAGGAGTGTATCTAGCTATGCAATAATTTGTGTCTAGTGGTCAAAACATAATGACAAAAGATAATAACTTGCTTAGGTAAGATATTTCTAACCCAATTAATAGATGCAGAGCTACGACAAACCAATTAGTAGGATATCAATCTTAAGGAATCTATATAGTGTAAGTTGAGATCCCTTTTACATTCTGATATAATACATTTGAGCAAAAATAAGATATCCACATAGAGATAGCATTCACACTTAATTCTCAAGCATCCTCCTTCTCTACTGATTTTTCTTTCCCTTTTCTACTGATACATCAAACCCCAGCCTTTGAAGCCAACAATAACCTCTAGCTCGTCTGTCATAGTCTGCATTTTGACCCGAGTAAATAATAGTCTGCATTTTGGTCAAAATATGTGTTATTACATCATCAATGTCAACATTCATATATTTCTTGGCCTTCTCGCTTCAATCACTAATATCCTTTGTAATGACTGCTTCTCGCTTCTCTCGATACATGATGAGAGGTAGGGGTGTCAAAACCGGGTTTATGGTCGGGTTCGGGTCGAACTTGGAACTGACCTGAGTTCAGTCGGGTCAACCCTAGTTAACCCGACCCGGGTAAGAAAACGGGTCAGATATTTGAACCCGGACCAGACCCAGTGGATTGCTGGGTTGACCTGACCTGACAGAGGAAGGAGACCAGCACAGGCGCAGGAGGGGTCGAGAGCAGATGCCAGCGTGGACGTGGGCTGGCTGGCCCGGCGGGTACGCAGGCGCGCGGGCGCCCAGGCGAGCGGGCGCGCAGGACGCTGGTGGGTGCACAGCTGGGTGCGCTGTAGTGCGGGCAAGGAATCGCGCGTACGGGTAGCCGTAGCAGGCTCTTGGGCAGCTTTGGGCAGGCGGCTGACTACGAGTAAGCACAGGCAACTTCGACGAGCGTGCGGGCAAGGGGCGGGCAGGGTTGGGTAGCTCTGCGGGCAGCCGGGCAAGGGGCAAGCAGGCTAGGGCAGGTCCACGGGCAGCCAGGCATACATTTTAAATGGGTATTCGTGTTGACCCGGCAACCCGTCAGGTCAACTCGAACCCAACCCATTTTTGAAATAGATCGAATTCGGGAACCCGACCCATTTTTTAAACACCCAAACCCGGGTCTAACTCGAAATTTTTGGGCCATGCATGTTCGGGTCGGGTTTTGGTGTCGTGTCAAATAATTACACCGGCCCCTAATGAGGGGTATAATGTGATATGATATAATGCAATGTTATTCATGATGACCATGCTGACTCACCTGACATAATACTATATATAGCATTAGAACATCAAATATGCTTAATTAACATATATTGTTATATTTGACCGTGCACAATATTCATCATTTGTGTAAATTATCCTTAACAATTGTAAGTTTGTTTTAGATTTATTTAATTATGCGTGATTATCTTAGAATTAGCATATTAAGCTTTTAGAATATTAAATCTTATATCATAATTCTTAAATAACACAAAATCAGTCAAAGAAAGTTAATCAGTTTCATTAAAACATCAGGCTTGTCGAAGAAAATCTTATGACATGTCCTATATCTCTTCTTCGTTGATGTATCTCTCTCTTATAACATTTCAGATAAGAGAGAGATACGAAAAATCACAAAGTCTTTTTAGATCTGATACTTTTGGCATATCACAAGTCTTTTTAGAAACATGCAAAAATGTTAAGAGCAAAACCTTCTTTATAAAATAGAAGCAAAGAATATTCCAATATCTCTGGTGTAGGGAAGCCGAACAATTTAAGGATAAAACTTCATGGAATTAATCCAGTACGAGGGGGTTGCTGTAGGAGTTCCATCAGAAAGATCGTAGCAGATCCAATCATGATAACTCGGCAATTCTTTCTTTAATTTTTTATATTTAAGATAATCAAAATTAAATTTTATTTATTTTTTTATTATAGAAAGTAGTCAGTAATTGTTATTTTTAATTCAATAAAAGAATATGCAGCACTCTATAGTTCAAACAATGAGAGCCTTTTATTTTTTTTTTTTTTTTTTTAACAAAAGATAATATATTAATCATCAAACCCAAAGTTACATCAGCAAAAGAAAAAGAAAAAATGAGCAGAAAAAAGAATACAAAAAAGAAAAGTAGAAGCTAAAAGCGATCTCAGTATTTGGTCAAGGCTTCCAGCGTCCAGGACGAACGCACGGACCCTCCAGTAAAGTGTATCAACACGCCTATGGTTGCCTCCAGCAAAAACGGCCGGAACGCGAGCCCCGACCACATCATTGCTCTAAGCCTCACGTTGCAACAAAACGAATAGTAACGCCGACCAATCCCGATAAGAAGCAGCAAGCAAAACCCAAGCGAAAAATTCATCTTCTGCGTCTACCTCTCCCCCAAAACTTACCGCGAGTGCCAATATTTGAAGTACTCACAAGAGCAAAATCAAGGTCAGATTCCATAGGCTCCAAATCCGAATCATCCTCTGACGAATCAACCAACCAATTATTATGTTTCCTAATATCCAAACCAGAGGAAATGCCCACACAGTTAGCCATCACTTGGGTATCAACCTCACTTACAGGGACCTCAACTAAACCTTTAGAAATAGAAATAACTTCCTCTCAACCACGAGACGAAAGCTCCGCCTCAATTCCAGCAGGAACCACGTCAACACTATCTGAAACCTTTAAAACTTGAGCACCTCCATTAGCTATCACAACACCCATGACAAGTGATCCACCGGAATTCATCACATTCACCACACCAAAACCCACCTCTGACACCAAATTCGCCGGAGAAACCAAAATGGCATCTTCACGGTCACAACCATCCATCAAAGACGATGGCATAAAAGGAATAGCATTAGGTGATAATAAAAATTCATTAGCATCATCCGAACGATTAACCTCATCAACAATCACAACCGGGCAGTTACTCATACCCACAGATTTTACCAACAAAATAGGGGATTTAATTTTTTCCAAAACTGATTGATCCAAAACAAAATTCTCAATTTCAGAAACAGAAGCATTCGAGATCGAACTACTAACAGCATTAACAGAGAGAGGGAGAACAGGAGCAATGTCCGCAGATGAAAGAACAATAAGCCCACCCTCAACAACATCCTGCCCCGAGCCCAAAACAATTTTTTTTGAATCAGACAAAGGAGAAACAATAGAAGAGGGTTCAGGAACATCAGTAACCACCACATTCGACAGGCTAACCTCAGGGACAAACACCCAAAGGAGGAGGCGCAGACTCAATGTTAGGATGCAAAATTTTACAACCAGCCATTGAATGTCCCAAGGCCGAACTATGCACACAGTATTCAGGAAAGTCTTCAAACACCACATTTTGGACAAAACCAAGGCAATCCGATCCAATCCAGATTTTGTCCGGGTAGCTTTTGGACACATCCAATTCAACCAAAACACGCGCAACAGATAGCCTTGATCCAATGGAAGTAGCGTTATTAGTTTTCAACGGTTTGCCAAAAATAGAACCTAAACCATGAAGAATTCGAGTAGCAAACAAATGAGGTCGGAGATTAGGAAAAGAAATCCAAATGGGGATGACCGGGGATTCAATATCAATATCCAAAGAGGGGGACCATTTAATCAATTTCATGAAACAATTACTCACAAAATACGACCTATGGGCAAATATCCTACAGTAATCCAGGTCGTTAAAAAGCTTAATCAAAACATTCCGTTGATTCAAAACAGTGACAGAAACCTCAACATTCAGTTTGAGCTTAAAGAAAAAACTCCTAATGGCCTCAAGGGAAGGTCTACGGCTAGGAAATTTCCCAACAAGAGCAAATTCGAATGGAGCAGCGAACGCTTGGATTTCCGCCTCCGAAATCCACAGCGCCGACAATCCACGGTGATATGATATCTTCAAATCGGGAAAAACAGTCAGAGAAGGCAAAGAACCCGCAAGAGCCTCCTTAAAAGACAGAGAAGAATGACCAACCAAAAAACCAGGGTCTCTAAGAGGCGCCATACAGCAAAAATAACAACTCACACACTAAAAATAGCAAAGAAAACTTCCCTGAACAGCACATGTAGCGAATGGGTTTAGAAGAAAGGCGGGCGGCTAGGGCAAAAGCCCTAGCCCTCCCCCGGGAGTGGAAGCGAGAGAGAGAGAGAGAGAGAGAGAGAGAGAGAGAGAGAGAGAGAGAGAGAGAGAGAGAGAGAGCATAGTAATAATGATTATTATAATGGAGAGATTATTACGTGCGGATACAGGACATAGAAAATCATTCAGTTTTGTTTCTATGAACAGTAAAAGCGTAGTGGCAAACAGTAAAATCGCATGTAATTCACTGCACTTTTATTGTTCATAGAGACAAACTGGACGGTTATTTACGTCCGGTCTCTGCACTGCATGTAATAATTTCTCCTCCATAAGGCATACTATAACAATAACATCACTTTTATCCTACTATGTGGGGTCGGCAATATGAATTTTTTCCTCTATTATGTCATGTTAAAAGTTAAATTCTCATTTAAATCTAATAGTGAAAGACCATTAAAATTTTCTAACAAGTCTTCTTAAGTCTATGTCTAACTTTCTTAAAATATATAAGTCAAAATCTAATATATCTACTTTCCTAACCGGGTCATCAAACGACTGCCGTTTTATGTGATCAAAGTATCAAACCATATAAGGGAACTCTCTCTAATCTTATCTTCCACTGGAGCTACTCCAACATTTTCACGTATATGAGCATTTCATATCTTATCTTTAATAGTAAAGCCACGTATTCTATAAGGTATACTGATTATTAATTTTTTATTAATATTTAATAATTAACAATTAAATTCATTTAACATTTAAAATAATAATTGATGTAAAAAATCAATAATTTAATTATAATTTTGCATTTTTTATGTAGAAATTGTGTTTTCTAATAAAAAATAACTTTCTACGACATATTTCGAAATTAAAACCTTAAAAGAATCCCAATTAGTTTCCATATGAATGTGAACTGATTGCTAAGCTTTGAATCAATCAGATTTAATTGAATCCAAGCTAAAAAGACTTGGCAACTATATTATTAAAAAAACAGTAGCATGTCTTTCTTTTATTTTTTTCAAATGGGAAAGTTGTAATTGTTCAAAGTAAAAGGCTTGAACGCAGCATTCAACCTATCATGCGGGGCTTCAATTTTCTCACCCATTCAAAATATTTTTGGAAGACAAAAATGTCAAAGTGTTCAATGTTTTGAATATTGATTTGCAAGTCAGCAGCCTATTTGGAAGGTGCATAAAGTTTCGTTTGGAAAGATTTTCTTACGTTTTCTAAAGCAGCTTTTTAAAACAAAGCCTTTGAAATGTCTTTCTTACTGCTTCTTAAATCAGCGTTTTAGTCCAAAAATTAAAATTTTGTACTAAAAAACTGCTCTAAAAAGCAGTAAGAAAGTCGTCCCAAATGAAGCCTGAATTACAAATTTACAATAAGTGTTTAAATAATTTTAAACTCGAAAAATTTAATGTGTGAACGTAAATTATCATACTTATTAATGCGCGTACATTCGGGTACAAGATGAGACTAAGGTCGTATAATCATGAAAATGATCCTAAGTAAAGTTCACAAATAAGTTTTTCAAATGTTGTAAATCAATGATACTGACTCACTATATATGTTTGGTGAGGCCAAAATTTCAGTCGTTGATCTATGCGAAATAGGGCATCCTAAGCAAACATACTAATTGAGATGACTAATGAGGATTTATTTGAGGAGACTATAAGTTTTTGTAGAGATAATTGTAAAGTCGTTATATGAAAAGTCTTTAAAAGTTTTTTTAAGTGTCATAAATTATTTTTCAAAAAAAAAAAAAAAAAGAGCAGTAGCTTTCTTACAACTAGAACTCTCTGACAAATTTGATTATAAAAAATTTCTTTTTTTTTTTTTTTTGGGACATTTAGGCCATTTAAGGCAAACTCATACACACAACGCATATACATAGACTCGAACCCTGAACCTCTTAGTTGGAAGCCTAAGCTCTCAACCAATAGGCCAAGGAGAGTATGAAATAAAACACTTAAAAAAACTTAAAAACGGTAAAAAAAGCATAAGTCAAATAACAATGCAACAAAAGTATGAAAATTAAAATAGTAAGAAAATTGCCCCACTAAATGGATCATTAATCTTTTTTAAAAGCTAAGTAGAAAAAGAAATAAGACAATCATATTAATTTTCAAGTCGAAACTATTTGGGAATATTCAAACATATTTGTATAAATATTGACTATTTATAAAACTAACATCCTTTGGGGGGGACTTATAAGCCTCAAATTTGGCTCGATCCTTCACTACAAGAAAATGGGTCAATAGAGACAAAAAAAAAAATAAATAAAAGTACATGGTCGCTAAAGATATCTTTTAGCTAACAAGATTTAAGGTGATGTATGGATGATTTGTTTGCAAAAAAAAATCAGAATGATGTAATTGATTAATCATTCAACTTTTACAAAATGTATGTCGTAGTTGCATTGAATTTGGCTCCACCCCTATTTATTTATATCCTTGATCGTTGTATGCTTCACAGCTATGTCGAGGGTTCTAGGGGGCATGCAGCACAGTTTTCAACCTGTCAAATGTGTTTAAATTAATAAATAAAATGACAAATTCTCTTTACTATTTATCTTTGTATTTGGTTCATCGTTCCCTAATAATAACATTTTTTACACAATGTGTTTAATCATGATGTGGGCAATTACCTAAAGACTATAGTATTTTAAATCTTAAAGGATTGACAATTGCCTAAAAATCACTATAATTAATAAAGACTAAAAAATAAATGAATGAAGATGAATTACCTAAAGAATCACGTAATGAGAATTTTTTTTTTAATTTTTGTATAGGGCGGCAATAGCCCCGTTCGAGCTAATGGAGGATCCGCCCCTGCATCCTCCTATTTAAAAAACTAATAAGAACCAAAAAAAAATTCATAAAACTCAGTCCAAATGTCAAATGCTCACCATCAACATCTAAATAATACGTATTTTAGTTCACATTTGAAGTCAAAGAAGCTTCTCTACGAGATTATAAATTACAATTTAAAGCCATTGTTAGATGTCAAATTCTTTTGATATGTAAATATTACGAGCAGCAAAAAATCAAACAAGGTAGATTAACATGAGAAGAATATAAGCTTATAGCAAACTCTAAAGCCTTTTAACAGATGCCACAACAACATTTCATGGCCGTCGTTAAGGAAAATAAATGTCGGTATGACTATAGAGGAGTCTAATTTTATTCTAAGAGAAGCAAAATAAATAATATTAAAAAATGAAAAATGTCAAATTTTTAATATTATCATAACTTAAGAAAATTTGGATAATATTATTCAAATCGAATCTTTTTTATAATAAATAATACCAAATTTGATTAGAGAAGTCAACTGCGGAGCTTTTAATAAATTAGTAATCCATGGTTTTTTTTTTTTACTTTGTCCGAACCGGCTAATAAAAGCGAACCGGTCGGCCGAGCCAAAAATCCCCCGCCGTAACCGCACAGACAGCGTTAACTCTCAATCAGATGGCCCACCTTTGCGTGGTCCAACTTCCTTTGTGGATGCCGAGAAGAAAAATGGTCGAAAGCTTGACGACCTGAGAACGTCAGCTCTTTATCTCGGCACGTGTCGGTGGTCCCTCGATTTCCCGTATGACTTCGGGCGGTCAAATGACGGTGCTTGACAGGAGACGCGTGTCCTGCGAGTCTCGAACCGCGGCGGCGAACTTGATCGCTGCCGCCACCCGACCGCCGGCAGCTGCCACATTTTCTCCCACTGAATCATTGGACTATTGGAGGATGGAGGCTTCTTCGCATTTTTTTTCCTCTTTCCAACAAAAAAACACTCCACCGAATTGCTTGTTAGAAAAAATTAGCACAAAAAGAAAATAGAAAAGAAAGATCAGTAGCTTGGCGGCCTTTTAGAAACTTTTTTTTTCTTCCTTTTATTAAAATAAATTTGGCAGATAAGATGGTTAGTGGTGACCAAGAGAAATGATCATGTCCACAGTGGCCACGAATTAGGACAGCTTTTTCATTGCTTTTTAAAATATTTTTATAAAAATCTTTAATTTTCAAAATTTTAAGCTTAAAAACTACTTAATAAAACAATGAGAGGAACATTAATTACCTCTCATCTCATGAAGGAGAAATTATTTTGTGCGGCCACCGGACGGTTTAGAGTCAAATCAGGATGCGTCATGTCACCCAATACATAGCTGTACACAAAATTGATATGACGCATCTTGATTTGTCTTTGAAGGCTGTCCGGCGACCGCACAAAATAATTTCTCCTCATGAAGCAATCAGTAACTGAATGAACTCGTTCACCTTCGATAACCAAAGAAGATTGAGCATGCCTCTATTAAGTTTGAGGATAACCTAATGTTTTATCGTAGTCAGAAGAGTGTTCAGAGAAGAAGCAATGGTGCTGTATATCATGTTGTTCCTTTGCAATCATGTATTGTAAATTATAATATTTGATATTGTAAGTATAGTTAATTTCCTTATGACCTTATGGCTTATGATAAGGTTAATCATTAAACTCTGAAACATGGAATAATGATTCATTAAAAAAGTATTATTGCTTGTTAGGCAGGATTTTTCAAACCAGAAACATAGAAATAGAAAAAAAAAAAAAAAAAAAAGATAAGAATAACATATAATAATATGATATTAATTTATCTATTTTTTTCAAAAATTAATATTTTCTTGTGTGATAAAATATGCTCTCAATATTTCTCCACCTTTGTAAATATTAATAAATGAAAGATATTTTTAATGATATTATTTAAGTTTATTCTCTGATAGTTTTTAAAGTAAATTCTAATTATAATTGAATTTTTAATTATTCTCTGATTTTGTTGTCTTTAGTAAATCTTATTCCCTATTTGTTAACGAATAAAGTATGAAAATTTTTATCATTAAAAAAAAAAAACAGTTGAAAATATATCGATTGAGTGAATTTTTGTTCCCACAAAGAAATGTGCTGACAGTGCAAGCATTTTCAAACAAGTTGTCTTTTCTAGAGCTTAATAAATAAAGAAAGAAAGTCTAAAAGTCTTCCCCCTAACCCCTGCCCGCCCCCACCAACCAAAGCTAAAGGCATATCCCCACCCCTGGCCCTGACCTCTCTTATCTCACTACGAACCTAAAACCCACCTCCTTACTCCTCACTCTTTCTCTCTCTCTCTTCGCTCAACCTTCCTTCACTTCTCTTCTTTTTCATCCTCAAGCCAAAATTCATGTCGGGAGAGAAGCTAGGGGAGCTCTTCCACCATGACAGTACCATCTTCGACCCATACTCCCTTTTCTCTCTACGATCTGGGGGGTCGCAGGGGCTTGAATCTGGCCTGCCACAATTTTCAGGCTTCTTAGATTACCTACAAAGCTCCACCGACTTTGGATTCACGAGCTCGTTATCACAGGAACCTTTCGGCCTGATTGGGGATCGGCATAAGGTCTGCAAAGCAGAGCCGAGAGCTACTGCAAACGTGATCAGCTCAGTTTTTGCTGGTGGAGGGACGAGAGCCATGACTGCTAATTCCTCGGTGTCTTCTTCGTCGACTGAGGCTGCCGGAGAAGAAGAATCAGATAAGAATGAGAAGAATGAGGAGAAGGAGCAGGAGGAGGAGGACGAGAACAAGGATGTAAAAGGGGCTGATGATGGAGCTGATGAGGACGAGAAGGCTAAGACAGTGTAATTCTATTCTCTTTTTATAGCAATATTCTTTTTTTGTTGCAAGTTTTGTATTTTATTCTTCAAAACCAAGAGCCTACTCGGATTACTTCCAGGATTTTACTTCCCCGATCTAGTTTTTTAGTTCATAGATTCTTTTCTGATAAGTGTCTTATTTTGGGATCATCTTCTTTCTTTTGGTAATTTTGCAGTGTCAGCAAACTTAATTGGTAGATGATGAAAGTATTAGATGACAAAAGTTAGGGTTCTAAATTTATGACTATCTAGATCGAGCATATTTTCTTAACGTTTTGTATTTTTGTAAAATCAAGCTATGTATTACTTTTTCATTTAGATTCGTTAGGGTTCTCAATGAAACTTTTCTAAACAGATAAGCTCTATATGAACGCTTTCTGAACACTTTGAAAGTTTAGGGTTTATATATATTCAACCTGCCTTTTTTTTTTCTTCTTCTTTAACTCCTCTGGTGACTGGTGACTGGTGATTTTTGTTTTAATTACAGTTAAGCAGTATCAGAAATTTCAAAACAGTGTACAATCCACTATTGTCGAACTCCTAAGGAGATGATCCCTACATAACTATAGCAATGCATTATTGTGTGCATATTTGTCTAAGTAGATAGTCAAAGTCTTGCATGGATTTCATGATTATATATCAAAGATCTCTAAGTAGCATTTCTTTGAAAGTTATAGTCTATAAACCCGCTATTTAACCTGATAAACTCTCAATTAGCAAAGCTCTAGAAGGATACACTTAGGCTATGTTTGGGATGACTTTCTTAGTGCTTCTTAAAGCAACTTTTTAGTACAAATTTTTTAATTTTTGTGCTATAAAACAGCTTTAAGAAGCAGTAAAAAAGCCACCCAAACGAAGCCTTAGAAATGCTAGTGATAGTCTTTTCTTTTACACTGCGAGGCTGATTATTATCTTAGTGTTCAAAGTTTCATCCATGATTTGTTTTGCGTGAATTCTTTTTGAAAACTTCAGCAAATCTTGTGGTTCAATTTTTTTTGATTAGTTTCCTTTGGGTTTAGCGAAACTGTTTTGGTTTGATTCTATAAAAAAACTTACTGATTACAAATTACAGAAGCAAGTCGAGGAAGAAAGGAGAGAAGAGGCAAAGACAGCCGCGCTTTGCCTTCATGACAAAGAGCGAGGTTGATCACCTAGAAGATGGTTACCGTTGGAGAAAATATGGCCAAAAGGCAGTTAAGAACAGCCGTTATCCGAGGTAACTATAAATATATGCAACTATTAGAGAAAGTAAAATGTTTCACAAACATAAAAAAAAATTAATCAAATTTCAATACATTTTCTATTGCCAAAAATTCTACGAGGAATTATTAACAGAAATAATTAGTTCCTAGAAAGAATTTAAAATCATCTTGAACTTTACTTCATGATTAGTGAAGTACTAACCTTGACTGATGCTGCAATGGTGCAAGCACACAATATTCTCATTCATTTCTTATAAAAAATTTATAAAATTAGGATTTATCATTGATTTTCAATTTTAATCATACACTTTCAATCTTGGCACAAAAAAAAAAAAAACTTTCACGACTTTTTTAATTATGAGAATTTTTATAAGAAATTTCTGTAAATTTTTTGCCAATTTTATAAATTCAACACATTATTTAGTATAACAATGGTATTTATAAAAAGAATTCAGTATAAGAGGAAGCGTACGTGGATCAGTATCCACATCATTTGTTGTCACGTAGCTTAAAGATGATAAAGAAAAAGTATTAAAAGAGTATTTTTCTTTGAATGACAGTGAAAGTAATAATTCAAAATGATCTTATCTCTCTTTGACTTAGAACATAAAGATTATTGATCATGTTAAAAGTAATTTGACTTGAGTAGATCGAGTCAATTAATGGCTATCTCATATAATTATTTGATCTCACCAATCAATCTTGAAAGCTGAAAGCTGAACTTTTCCTTTCTTTGACTGAAAAAATATTTCAGGAGCTACTATCGTTGCACTACACAGAAGTGTTTAGTGAAGAAGAGAGTCGAGCGATCACACGAAGACCCATCGATAGTTATAACAACTTATGAAGGACAACACACTCACCACTACCCATCCAACGTGCGAGGAAGCTCTCACATGCTCGCAAACCAGCAGTCCTCCATGCCACCAAGCTTCCACCATGACTTGTTTCTGCAAACCCTAACTCCTCCACTTCAGCAACTTAACCTTCCAGCAAACTATCATGACCTTCTTCTTCTAC
Organism: Dendrobium huoshanense; assembly: GCA_016618105.1. NCBI lineage: Eukaryota > Viridiplantae > Streptophyta > Magnoliopsida > Asparagales > Orchidaceae > Dendrobium > Dendrobium huoshanense. The sequence continues at coordinate 40,807,047 of CM028357.1, forward strand.
AGAACAGTATCCATCCATCGTTCATTAACAGCAACCAGCCATGATTATATATATGAAAACTAGTTTGATGTTCTCAGTTTCTTGTAAATATGAAACCTTTGGATTCTAATTCTGCTATTAAGTGCTACTAGCTAGCTATAATGCCGTAGAACTGCGTATTAATTTGATTTGGCTTTGAAGTTCGATCTCTTCCAAATGTTTTTCTATATTTAGAGGAGATTCGTGGAGACGATATATATATATATATATATTTCTGAGATTAGAAGGGAGCATTAAATGTTTGCATTGGCTGGTGGGTACTCTTCAGATTGTTCCGAAGAGAGAGGTCTCTTTCATTGGGAAAGTAAAATGCTATAGGGACCACTGCATTTAATGAGGAGTTGGGAGGAGGAGGAAGAGGATGGCGTGCTCTATCATACAGAGCTAGCTTTCGGTTCCTGTTTGGTGGATGGAGTTATTGAGGAAGTATTAGAGCTTCTCTTCGTTTTTTTGTTTTTTTGAGATTTTTTAGTCATTTCTTTTCATATCTATTTGATCTATATTCTTAATGATTATTCTCAAGCATTAAATACATAAATTATTTATTTCTCTTACTACATGAATGTTGATTAAACTCATATTAGCATTGCCAAGGTTTCTTATTTCGGTTTCCATATCATAGTAATTGTTTCAATTTTGATAGTTTGATCATTGAGATTAGTATTGATTTTAGGCCCTTTTTATCATTTTTATACAAACAATTAGCTCAAATAAGTACAACAAATATGAATTTTGATGTGAAATGCAAAATTTGTTTGGGGAGAAATTATTATGTGCGGACTACGAACGAGTTCACCGTTCAGAGACTAATTAGAATGTTCCACGCCAGCGGTATTGAGCCGAGTACCCAGCGGTACCGACCCGCAGTACCGAGCTGTGTACCGAGCGGCGAACAGTACCGAGCTGGATACCGAACTGGGGGTGTCGTGACTTATTCTAGTTGGTCTCCAGAAGGTGTTTGACTTCCACACAGAATAATTATTCTAGTTGGTCTACATAAATTATTTATCTCTCTTACTACATGAATGTTGATTAAACTCATATTAGCATTGCCAAGGTTTCTTATTTCGATTTCCATATCATAGTAATTGTTTCAATTTTGATAGTTTGATCATTGAGATTAGTATTGATTTTAGGCCCTTTTCATCATTTTTATACAAACAATTGGCTCAAATAAGTACAACAAATATGAATTTTGATGTGAAATGCAGGATTTGTTTGGGGAGAAATTATTCTGTGGGGACTACGAACGAGTTCATCGTTCGGAGACTAATTAGAATGCTCCACGCCAGCAGTAATGACCCGCGTTACCGAGCTGTACTTAGCAGCGGTACCGAGCAGTACCGAGCTGGGTACCGAGCGGCGAGCAGTATCGAGCTGGGTACCGAACTGGGGGTGTCGTGACTTATTCTAGTTGGTCTCCAGAAGGTGTTTGACTTCCACATAGAATACTTTTCTTTCACTTGGGACAGCTTTAGATCATTATTTTTTTGTACTTTTAAAGAAATTTTTTACTAAAAAATAACTTTATAAAATAATAAAAAATTATTCCAAAGGAAACCTCAATCTTGAAATTAATGGGCAGATTTTTTTTTTTTTTAAATTAATGGGAAGACAATAAAAATGTTATTATGTTAATCGATTTCAATAGGGTTGAAGCGAAAGCAATTCAAGATAATCATAATAGAATGAAGACTGCTGAAACTTTAATAACTCTGCTTTTATTGAAGATATTCACTGGATCCAGAGTAATTTTTTCTCCCTGGTGATAATTAATAAGAAGAAAATTTGTAGTACTGGACATCCTCATAAAGATGAAATAAGGACATTGAGGACAAAGTAAATTATTGTACAAGATATATATTAAATATTGCAAGAAGTCACCTTCTCAAGCATTGATTTGCATGCATAATTATGAACGTCCTAATTAATAAGCTTTGTAATAGTAAAGATATCCTGCGAAAATACTTTTTCATGATAATAAGAAAATAATAAAAGCATTTTATGAAATGATATTTTGTCAAAAATATCATGGAATAATTTATAGTAAAATAAATTTAAATTTATTAGATTTATTTTACTACTTATATTACACTAATTATTTAATAAATGTTATTGTTATGGATCGATGAACAAAAAATAAAGATAATTAAAAAATATCCTTATATACAACAGAAATTTATTAGGTCGAATCCCGTTAGGGAGCGCTGCCCCCTTGGACCTTAGGCATATCTGCGAAATCTCTACACTTTTACTTATAAGTTTGGCTACCATTGTTTTATCTAAATATTCTATTAATACATAATTTTTTTAAGATTTATATGGCTCAATTAGACCATATTTTTTCACTATATTGATTTAAAATTGTTTTACAATAATATTAATTTATTTTAGAGGAATTCATATTTTGTTAACAAGCTTACTAACTTTTTTTTTATACTGCAATGAATTTTATTATATTTATTTACTTTTACATTAATTATTATTATTATTATTTTAAGTAAAATTAAATTCTAATTCATCATTGTATTAATTTAATATTATTAATCATTATTTAAAAACTATATAAAATTAATCGTTATTTTTTATCCTTCCAAATTAAAACTCACTTAACATTTTTAAATGACTGAGTTTCATGAATAAAATCGAACTCATTTTCATCAAATTAAAATTAAATAAAAGCATTCCAAATCTAATGTAAAATATTTTTGTTCACTTTTGAGGTAAAATAACTAAATTGCTTTCACCACAGTCAACCGCTACCATGTCACCCCCTGTCGGTCGTTGGCTGCCATTGACCACCACAACATTGCAAGCCACTACAGCCCCCCACCTATCATCGTCGGCCACCACCGCCCTGTCACTGGCTACCCTCAACTGATGCCTACCACTGGCCCCTGGTGCCCCCCATCGCCGCTGCAGGTTAGCCTCTATCATCATTTTGAACTTTACACTGGATTCATTTTATTTTAAACTAAACAAAAAATAATTATATCATGCATTCCTTTTATACTCATCCAAACAACTTCAAATATTTCAAATGCACTCACTATGTTCATTTTACACTGTATTCTTTTTTACTCTGCATGCTATTTCTAGTTAACTAAACAACCCCTAACATTTATGCTGAGATTAATTTCACATATGATATTCAATTGTTGTACTAACCTCAACACAAATCTAAGATCAATATCAAAAGTTTTTCTTAAGCTCAAAATATTCAAATGTTGTACTAACCATTAATGGAGACCATTCTAACGTAAATTCTATCAAGATATTTTGATATATTTTTTTCTTAAGCTCAAAATATCAAAAGTTTTTTACTACATTGCTTGTGTGTGTGTGTGTGTTTTTTTTTTTTAATTCATTTAAAAAATAAATTGTATTTGCAGATATTTACATTAATTAGAGTTTAGTGTCTCTTAAATAAGGCCAAAATCCTCAATCAACTGACCTAAAAATAGTTAGGACTCACATTGTTTTTATTTCATTCCTACTATAATGAATATAATCAAAATTATAATTTTTTGTTCTTTAATTATGAAGGAAATATTTGTGCAAAGCTTCTTATATAAGTAAAAAAATATACAAGAAATAATAAAAAATAAAAAAGCTATTTAATCAAGATATTTGACAACATAATTCTACCTTAAGAATAAAAAAATTCAAGTGTCATATTTTAACACAAAGCATCATTTTTCTATCAATTTTTTTTTTTCATTTTATCATCCTTCATTGCTTATATAAATTTATATCAGGATATATTCCCTTCTATGTACAAAACTGTCCAATCTCTAATACTAAAAACCAAAAACTTAGATTATTAATTTGATTTCATGCTTTAGGAGCTGTGCTTGATATATGCATGGTTCACAAGTAGTATTGAAAGTGGTAGAATTAAGATTTATGAATATGAACATTTGTTGAAGCCGAGACAAGTATAACCTAATTTATTATATTGATCTGTATATATTTTTTATGGCACATGCATGCTAGAATGATGAGTCTATGCACCATCATGAATATGGACATTAGATTTCATATACTATCATGGATGAAATTTGATGCATTTTTATTATCATGAGATTTGGATTGGACTGGCTTAATTGAAGGTACTATTCATAACTTTCTAAGGGAAGCATTTAAGTAAATTTCATTTTGATGAATGCTTGATTTTTCTTCATTAAAATGATTAAAATAATTTCATGATGGATGCACAAAAAACATAAAATAATTTTTTAATTGACTTCTTATTGAATCTCATATTTATAAGGAAATGATTTGAGATAGTTATAGAGATAACATTTAAAAACACTCAATTGCAACTAGTTCTTAGAGGTTGATCAAATATTTCGGGGCACTAATATGCACAAGCCGAGTAGCTTTGTGCTCTTTGTCTCGTGCATATTGAGCAATGGTACACCGGCCTTTCTAACGAGTCAACACATAAGTTTTTCCTATTGTTGTTGGCTTTTTATTGTTGTTGGCTTTTTACCTGACAACTCTCCTCCTCACATATATGATTTGATTGTTACCTTGGGCCCCATTTGTAGTCAAATCTAGTGGATATCTATGTCATCACATGATATGTGCAAACGCGAGAAGAACATATCAACTTTATATATGGGGCAAAATTATGATGATTTTAACCTTGATCTTGTTATAAGCCACCCAAGGAAAGACTTTTCCTTATGACCTTAAGATAATGTAGCTCACTTCAAATTTCTCATCTTTTGGAATGACTCATTTTACTTATTCGGTCATCTTCTATGCTCTTTAGAAAACTTTTATAGGCAAAAAATGAATATTCTACTCTTAAGTTCTTGCTTTTTCTCCTCTATTTCCTTGGAATTCAACTTCTGAAGTTTCATGCTCTTTTACTTTTTTGATTGATTATATTCAATGCCAGTCTTTGAATCATCAATATTTCGTTTACTCATGTCAACTCTACACTAGAGATAAGGGAATCACTTTCTAGTCAAACTCTTAGAATTTTTTGCTGACTATCTCCAACTTAGAAAAACTCAATTATAACAATAGAAGCTCTACCCCACAAATATCATCAATTTCAACCAATAGATATAACTTTCTTATCATCCATATATATATTTGCTCAAGTGTAGATTTATAGGCTATCCTTTGACATTACTAAAAAATTCATCTCTATGCAACTTCACTCAACCAACTAAAAAAGTAATCTCTAAGCCAAATAGTCTTGTTTATATCCATTAATTGGAAGATGGCATCTTCACATCTCACATTAGTACAACTTATCTTCTCCCTTATGTCAATATACCCCACCTAATTGCACCCAATGATTCTCCTTGGCTCCACCCACCAAGCCACATACCATCAACTTCCACTCCCTGACCATCGAGCTCCACTTTTAACCACAAACTTGCCATTTTGTCACCTTCGATCATTACCAAGCCATCAATCTATTGCAAACCCATGTGTAATTATTTGTGCCATGCTCATATGTCCAACACTCATACACACATGCCTAGCACTCATATACCAATATACAATGCCCAAACATCGTATGACTTTATTGAGTTTATCATCCTCAACAAACTCTAAGCCTAGGACCCTTCAGCTCCATGTCTACCATCCAATTATAGACCAAAACTTGAGATTTTGTGAGTGGCCTAATTGTGTTGACACATCTTATCCAGATAGCACCATAGAGTCAATAGGTATAATATAAGTCAACACACTTGTAGAGCTCCTCATGAAAAAAATGATTATTTATGTAATATTGTGTAATAATTTTAAGGTTTAGTATAATTAACCATCATTTACAATAATATAGATGTCCAATACATATTTTTGGCAAAGTTCATAAAGAGAGTAGTATAAAACAATAAGAGAAAGAATTTGAATTATTTAATTCTTTAAAATTTCACATCTTTTATTGCTTTCAAGAACTTCTTAGAGAGTTACCACCTTCAACATTAATTACTTGTGTGGCAGATGCATTATCTTTACATTTTCAATGTACTTCATTCATGTTAGACTGTAGCAAATATTTTAAAAAATAAAATTTAAAAAAGCAATCTCAAATTTCTTGGCCTTCATATTATAGTTAACTAAAAATTATATAAAATTCTATTGTCTTCTTTGTAGGAAAATTTATTATAATATTTAATTATATACATTCAAGCCACAAAATACATACTTAGCCAATAAAAGCATAGTCGACTCAAATTCATGTTGCATGACTCTCTTATATATCAACATATACATATTTAGATATATTACATTTTTGCAATACATTGTTAACTCTCATATAAATTTGAGCCATCTTGCCCATAGGGAGAGATTGTAAAACTACTTTTCTTCCGTATTTAATCCCATACTTTCTTGCATTTTATGAAGATTGAATGACATAATTTTGAAATAATTTAAGTGGACATATGTAGGCATCTCTTAACCATGGTCATAAGCCATTTGCAAAACTCGTTCTCTCACAAGTAGGTATTTAAAAGGGTATTATCTCATGTTGGGCTCCTTCTATCAACCACTTTCCCTTGAGAATTAAGAGAGATATAAGCCAAGACTATTTTTTTGCCTTCTTTTTTGGGTGTCAAAGTTAAGTTATTTCGTTCATTATTTAGCAATTCTCATTTAAGAAAACCAAATTTTCTACATCTTCATTAATTAAGATCTGTCACTTTTTTTTCTCTCTTTCAATTGTTGTGTTTATATGTGACAATCATGTATATTATTCAACCACTTGGACCATTCTTCCTTTCTAATAAGAAAACGTTTTACAAACCATTTATATTGAATTGAGGAACATAAATCAACATTATTAATTGAGAGTTCCCCCGCGGGCCTCTTATTATAGATGTAATTAATCATTGGGGGAGGAATACAAAATATCATATCCCCAAGAACTAAATAAACCATATTTTACAAGCCTTTCCACTTAGTGAAAATTTGTAGAGTAGATTTGTTTTGGTCATTCATTAGTTCTTGTACTCTTAAGAACTGATCAATGATCATTCTCTTACAATATTAAGATGGTGTGATCCCATGTTGTCTAGCATGACGAGATTCATTTAATCCTGTGTAAGCTATGAGAGTTGTACCCAAAAAGGCATCAACCCTTCCTTGCTATCAAGTATATTCTCTCACCAATGAAGTCTAATGATAGTCTTTTAAAGAAGATTATAACATCGCAAAGTCTTCATCTTGTATGCTTCACTACAATATACAAATCTCCCAAAAAAATGATGGACAACAAGAGAAATTTTTTATGAGAAACAAGATAGATCAAAATATCCTAAAACCCAAACCAAGTGATATTTTTTATCATCATTATAAATACAAGATCGAATGTCATACTCTTCCAATAAAAGGTGCATGCTTCCTAATACTAGTACATATTTTAAAGCTAATCGGATTATCATGTCTCAATAAATAAATCTGATGCACAACTTAGAATGTCATTATCTAACATGATATTCAGAACCAATTATAATATAGAGAGTTTTTCAAACATTAAAGTATATATTCAAAACATCTTATTTTATAAATTTAGATAAAACTAAAAATAATGATTTACATGGAGTAACACCCATGCCCATGATGAGCTTTTGAGGGCTAAGCTAATGAACATAAATGAGCTTCTCCCTAATCATCATTCCTTTTTAGAGGTTATAGTGAGTGCTACAAAACCATTAAAGGAATAATCCTCTTAGAGTGTGTAGTTCTCACCCAATCATTGAAGAAATAAAAAAATTGATCAACAATTATCAAATCACTCCTAAATTATTATGGCATTTAACCAATTGCATAAACATTTACTCTTTAATCACTTGAGTCATATATACTCTTACCCAATGATTAAGAACAACCTAACTCTTCTTGCACTAATAAAGTCATGGTATGTGATCTCATCAAATATTTTTATATGAATTTTTTATTAAAAAATCACTGTAAACTTTCTTATTTATTAATATATAACTTAATTATTAAATATCATCCTATTTTACAAAAAACTATACTCTTAACATCTAATTATTGTGAGAAAATGGCGTACAAATAACTTCACATAATTGAGTGATATATTAATGACATTTTGATATACCAACAAAAAATCCTTCTTTTTTTATTTACTAACGGCAAAGAAGAAAATGTACTAGTCTCGTCAGGGGCGGAACCCCTGCTGCCCGCCGCCCCCCCCCCCCAAATGTTAAAATACTATAGCTTTTAAGTAATTGTCCTCAATATTATTAAATACATTGTGTATATGTGTTATTGTTAGGGACTGATGAATCAAATACAAAGAGTAATATTAAATCAAAATTTTTTCCAGGACACTACCCCTGAAAACCCCTGACATATATGTGAACACTTACTTATATATTTGCCTCCCCTGAAAATTATGACTGGTTCCGCTCCTGAGTCTCGTGCCCATTTTTACAGCACAAACCGCCAAGTTTGACTGAAGACCAACGAGGCCCAACTCACCTTAGACTCTAATGGCAAATATAAAATTAAACGTGAGCTAGAACCCTGCAGTTTGTTAAAAAAATGAAAATAAAAAATGGTGGGGGTAGATTTAAATACATATCACTTTATTTCATACTATTTATATATATAATATCTAAAGTTTTAATATTCCATTTCTACCGTTTATAGAATAAATATGAATGCATAAAATAAAATATTAAAATTTATAAAAAATAATATGAATGATAAGAATAAAATATAAAATTAATATATTTGATATTAAAAATTTATGAGCAGTAAAAATATAATGTTAAAATTATAAATATTTTTTATTAAAATTTTAAATGTTAAATATGAAATAGCATGAAATAAAGTGGTATGTATGTAAATCCTACCCTAAAAAAACTGCATTAACATATTTTGAAATTTTTTTTTAGAATTAAAAGACAATTGATTTAAATTTAAAAAATAAATATTAAAAAAAAAAACCATTTATGCTTTATTTGAAATCACTTTTTAAAATTTTTATAATAAAAAACTATTATTAAAAGCATTATTTTTAAAAGATAACTTTGTCACCATTATTAGCACAAAATAATATTCTGAATATTTATCCTCTAAACTTAATAATGCCTTCTCATTTGACAATATATAGATACCAAAATGTCTTGAAAATTTTTCTTTCGCAAAAAAAAGCGAATGGCAGCAAAGAAGAAGGAACTTTTATTACATCCAGTGAACGTACGCTCCTCTACGTTCGGTTTAGGCAAAAAAAGTGCCTGTACCGAGTACCGAGTTGTACCGAGTTTTTTCAAAAAACTTTTTGCCTAAACCGAACATAGAGGAGCGTACGTTCACTGGATTTAATAAAAGTTCAAGAAGAAGAGGCCTTTAATCTTCCATGTTTGCTTGTGCGATTAAGATTTTATTTGGGATAATTTTTTTAGTACTTTTTAATTTTTTACTAACACTTTGCATTAAAAAGAAAAAAAAAACGCCCAAAACGAAAGCCTAAGAAAGAAGCTTTTACGTCTGTGTTCTACAAGCTTTTTCCATAATCTTTATTAGGAATCTACCACAAGTCTCCTTACTTTTTCACATTTATAAGAGTAAGGGACAAAGGTGCAGTGAGAGGGAAAGCATGAAACTCTTACTGAAGGCAATGAATGAGTTCAACAACCCAGCATGAAAGTGCAGCCAAGATTAATAGCCTAAATGCAACTATATCACCTACCTGATCAGTTAATCAATATGTGACAAAAATAAAAAAAGGTTAACCTCACAAAAAAACAACACATTTTCTGAATTGAGATTCAAGTTATATCTGTAGTTATAGATCTCAGCCGTCCAAATCATTTTGAATGATTGAATCTCTTAAAAGTATATGTATTTTTTAATTTCAATCCCAAACGGCTAAGATCTGTTAACTGCAACTGCACAGACGCAACTAAAAGAGAGATTATTGTGTTCGGAGACCGGACACATAAAATCATTTGGTTTTATCTCTGTGAACAATAAAAGCACAGTGATGAACAGTTAAAGCGCTTTACTTTACTGTTTACGGAGATAAAACTGAACGGTTCTCTGTGTCCGGCCTCCGAACGTAATAATTTCTCCAACTAAAGAGGATCTCCCCAGCAATAGTAACGGTTCCATTCTGTCTTTGATATTTAATTTAGTCCAACAACAAACCAAATTTGGACCAATTTGATCCTACCAGCAATTTTAACGTTTATTTGGACAAAATTTAATGAAGAGAAGTTTTACATGAAACAATATAGATTTGTTATGATCATCTCTAATGGGTTAAGCTTGAAAAGTTCAAATGCGCTCTTGAGAAACTCCTCTGCATCAAATTTCATCCAAAGAAATGGCAAAGTGAATGGTAGGACCAAATTAGTTTAAATTGGTTGAGTTTGACCTCGTCGACGCCTCAAAAATCTCAGACAAAAATGAAATACAACTATGAAGTCTACAGACCAATTTGATCCCTCACTACAATTTTTCTCACATGACAAGTAATATATAACAGGAGACTAATGAAGAAGTAAAAAAAATGAGTTGAATTGTACGGCTGTAAAATCATTAAACAACAAAGTCCTCAAAATATAGGAGGAAAAATGGAAAATGCAAGAAGAATACAAGTTTAAGTGCACCTGAAAGAATACCTGGTCTCTTATTCATGAGAAGGGAAAGGATATAGCAGCAGTAGCACAAGTAACAAAACAAAATGTCTCTCTTCCCTACCACCCCAAAAGCAAATTCCTTCATAGTTCAGTTATGATCCCTCGCCGACCATTCAAACCAATGGCTTCTAATGCTTTCAATATGGTATATACATGTAAAAATCCAAACCAACCATCTCTCCTTCCCCAACAAATAATGAACCTGAAAATCTAGAGTAATAGTACATATCACGTTTAGGCTCTTCACAAGAGAATGATAGGTTGCCATGAATAAAATTCGAGTATCCTAGGCTAATCAGAAATCTTTGGATGAGACTGGAACTACAATGAATGGAATAAGGGGGAGGCAGAGAGAATATGGTAAAATGATCTGAACAAGATTGGGGAAAAGAAAAATTATGGAAAAAAATGGATTCTTCTCTAGTTGTCTTTGGCTAACTTGATTACTGTGTGGCTGGTTTTCGATCAAAAGCAGAGATTTGTATGAATTGGAAAGGATGGGTTTACAAGAGCACTGGATTTCAATGCTAGATACCATAATGCCTCAGCGAAAGCTCCAGAACCTGCAAGCTGGGGCAGATCATCTCCTTTACCTGGGCTCCATTCCTATAAATCTTGATTGTTGGCACAATTCTTACCTTCTCTGCCTTGGCAACAGCTGGGTTCTCATTCACATCCACCTTAAGTTAAAAACAGAAATATGGCTAAGAAAAAAGTGCATTTTCTTAAGGAAGTAGAACATCTGAGCTACAAATTTTACCTTGAGAAAATTTAGAGATGGATATCTCTTACAAAGAGCATCCACCGATTGGGTTGTTTGGACACACTGATGATTTGATGCAGCCATGAAGTATACAACAGAAACTCCTGAAATAGTGATTCATGCTTTGTGTTTTAGTTAGGAAGAAAATGGCAAAGATAAGGGAAGCTGACGCACTACCAATACCCAGCAAGTGATATTTTCCATCATTTAGCAAAACAAATTTAAGAGGAAAGCCAAGAAAAGTGCTGCCTATCAAACCAACATTGGATATACGTACAATAATTTATAAAAAGTTCAAACAAGCAGAACGCATTGAGATACATTCTTGAATATGATTCTCTAAGCAAAGAATTGCAGAATGCGCAAGTGATGTGATTAAGGTTTCGTTTGGGACGGCGAAACAATAAAGTAGTTTTCTAGTATAAAATTTTTATGCTAGAAAACTGTTTTAAGAAGCAAGAAGAAAGTCATCCCAAACGAAGCCTAAGAGTAAACTAATATTAAAAAATCAACAGAAATTTATGCATTTTTAATTAGGGAAGCCCACCTGGAAGAGCTATCGCTGCCTGTAATTGCTCTAGACCTGTTATTTGCTCAACTTCACCACCAAATTTCATGTTGGAAACCTCCTCACCTCGGGACATTTTCAAAGCAACTTGAGAATGAAACAGTGCTTCCGCCACCTCAGTGTCAGTAGGAAGTTCCTTCCTCAAAACCTCATAATCTCTAACGGCTTCTACCCACCGCTCAAGCTATAAAAAAGAGGTATCAAATGATCAGCCTTCAAAATAGTTTCTATCATGAAAAAATAAAAAGGGTAAAAGTTTCTAACCTTGGCATTGGAAGCAGCTCTTCTAAGAAGGGCTTTGGTGTACCTAGGTTGAATTCTTAATGCCTCATTGCAGTCCTCCAGAGACCTTTCCCACTGACCGAGTTTAGATCGGCAAGCCGCTCTATTGCAATGGAGTACTGGGTTTGAGGGATCATACTTGAGTCCCTCTCCATAAGCTGTGCAGGCTTCAGCAAAATTCCCAGACTTGAAAAGCTCATTACCATGGGTGCGAGCCCTAGCCACAGATTTCACTTTGTCCCACAGCACTGATACTTCTGCATTATGTGGATCTATCTGCCGGGCCTTCTCTGCTGATGCAACAGCTTGCTCAAACCTGCAAATTTTTCACCGTACATTCTGATTAATCCAAGATCTTTAATCACCAACTTTTGGGAGTCAAATTTTACTAGCTCACCTTCCCAGAGCCATTTCAACTTGGGCCTGCACAAAGCTGATATAGGAACTTGAAAGCATACCAAGAAACTTGGTCTGGAAAAAAGATGGTGATTTGGCAGCTAGTTGGGATGCTATTGAAAGAGTCGAATCAGCCTCTTCAAGGTGGTGGAGCTGAAGAAGAGCTTCTGCTCTCAATGCTGTCAGCTGTAATTTTTAAGCTAATTAGCCATCAATATCCCTGAATCTTGTCGGTGAAATAATGAAGTAAGGCTTCGTTTGGGATGACTTTCTTATTGCTTCTTAAAGCAGCTTTTTAGTACAAAAATTTTAAATTTTTGTACTAGAAAGCTGCTTTAAGAAGCAGTAAGAAAGTCATCCCAAATGAAACCTAAGTTAATCAAAATTGAGTTAATTCACCAAAGGTGAAGAGTCTGTGCCAGCTGTAACAGCAGCATCTGCTTCCCTCAAAGCACTCTTCCAGTCCCCCATCCTCCGAGCATCAGTGCATCTTTCCAGATGTTTCTCCACCATCTGCAGTTTCTGCATCTCAGCAAGGTCAGGCTGCTTTCCGGCCAAAAACAGGTGCCGCTGTGCATGCTCAACCAGCCCCAGCCTATTAAACAAATTAGCTTAGCCAAGATAAGTAAAGACATTGCAAAAAAGAGGAAATCTGAAGTTTTAGAAACCAAGAGAACAACAGTGTAGCAAAAAAAGAATCTGACAAGATTTACTATCATGGAAAGGAAGGACAACTAAATATGATTCTTGATTAACAACTATTATATGTCAATACACAACAGAAAACAAGCAAATTGAGGTAAGAATTATCCAAAGGGGAGATAATTTTTAAGTATAATCTCTGTTTAAGAAGGAAAAAAAAAAACCGTAGAAACCATATTTGAATGAGCTGCTCGTTTCTGCTTTTCAAAAGCAAAGGAAAATGTTTTTAGAAATTCAGAAAACACCTTTCGCAGTGCTTTGACTTGTTTTCATATTTCAGTAAATCAATTCGGCAAGAAAAGGGTGTACCAATTGCATGAAGCTTTGTCAATATGGAATCTAGAGATGAAGGGTTATGTAGGCCTACATCTATATTACAGAGAGAATGTTTCGGTAAACCTACTCACAAGTCACATCCATGTTCTATATCATTATTTAAGTACTACTCAGTGCTTATTATTTATATAAAATATGCATAGTAGAATCTAACTTTTTAATTCAGAAGGGCTTTTTTTTATTTTATAAAATATGCTAGCATAATTATGTTTTATTTGAAAAATAACAAATCAGAAACAAAACCGTAAAACAGAAACAAAGCAATGCCAAACATAAGCCAGAAGAAATCATAGGTACAAAAAGATTTTTAGTAAAAGAAGTTAGACACACTTTTCATGCAAGGAAAGATCAATCACGCATAACTGCAATAATAGCTACATCTCGTTACATGGAAATATGAGTAAGAATGTTGAATAGAGTTATCATTCCTGATTCAAAGATTAAGGTTTCGTTTGGGACAGCTTTCTTACTGCTTCTTAAAGCAACTTTTTAGTACAAAAGTTAAAATTTTTATACTAAAAAATTTACTTTAAGAAGCAATAAAAAAGCCGCCCCAAACAAAACCTAAGTTAACATATTCTGAACAATACGAATTGGCTGATTTTGGTTTAAATTACATATAATTTTAGCAAGATCATAAGCTAGTTATGCAGGAAATAAGAACATAATGGCAAAAAATATTTTCATATAACCAGTAATGCAGTGGAGACAGATTGCATTCATCAACCCAATGGGGAAGCATCCTTAGGCTTCATTTGGGATGGCTTTCTTACTACTTCTTAAAAACAATTTTTTAATATAAAAATTTAAATTTTTATACTAAAAAATTGCTTTAAGAAGTAGTAAGAAAGCCGTAAACCTTAGTTGCTCAAAATAGATTAATATGCCTTCTAAGCACAAATAATAATAATAATAATGATAACACGCAATGACACAATGATTAATATTTCTTAAGCAAAACTCAACCTTGCAAACAAACCACCGACGAAATGCAACATCAAGAACAACACAACACAGATTCAGCACAAGTGCATTTGCAGTCACCCAATATAAAAGCATACTAGCACCAATACAAAATCATCACTAAAAATATGCAATAAAGCATTTTCGTAGAAGGAAGAGGTAAAGCACGATCTTTGTTGTAATTACATTGATAACATTGAAGGTTAAGCATAAATGAAATCATATATCAAGAGGAACACAGCACAGGGCTTGCGCAGTTACTCCAATAAGATCATTCTAGCTGCAAATGCCATATCTTTACAGAAAAAAATGGATGGAACACACAGAGACGAATCAGCAAAGCAAACCTTACCTTAGATGTAAACAAGCAAGCCTATGGTGAGCCTTGGCATAACTCGGATTGAGCCGAATGGCCTCCTCACAATCCTTCACGGCCTCCCCCAATCTTCCCAGCCCAATGAGAGCTGCAGCCCTGTTATTCCAGCAAGCAGCATTGCCAGGATAGATCTGTATAGCTCGATCATAGAACGTTAGCGCCTCAGCAAACTGCCCCTTCTTGTAATGCTCGTTTCCAGCTTTCGTTACCTCCTCTGGATCCACTCTCATCGATCTCAAATTCCTCATTTCCGCCCCAACCCCAACGGCGCCGCCCCTCATTATGCTCCCGTGCCCATAATTCACTGAACCAGATCCAAGCACATCGCTCCTCGCAGTGCTTCGACTCATCATCCCCGTCTTTCCTATCTTCCCAGAGGGACAAATATTCCCTGCTGGAAGGACATTGGTTGCCGGAGAGTTAGCCGAGCTGGAGAAGACAAGCTGGCCAGATCCGGACCGACGATGTACCGGCCTACGGTTAGGGCTGCCGTGACTTGACCCGGAAAGCTCGCCAGAGTGATTGCGTCTTGCTACGTCATCGGATTTCGTGGCGGAGAGTGCGGCATTGGGTAAGGGCTTTCCGGAGAACGAGCCAGAAGAGCTCGAGCTGCTGCTGGTGGCGGGAGCGGCGGCAGCGCCGGTACGGAGGGGCGAGACGGGTGAGTCGAGGTGATCGAAGTTCTTGGCATCGGGCTTGTTACCCTCGAAGCTAAGTGCGGCATCGAAGCGATCGGAGATGGACTCTGCCGACAAGGGTTTCTGAGCATCCGACCTGGACATCTCGCCAAAAAGCCTCGAAGTTTCCGCTTAGATCTGCGGCAGTGCTGGCAGCCCGTGGCTCTTGCTAGCTGAAATGGCCGCAGAAACGAAAGAGAATGGCGCAAGATTGCGACTTTGGAGAAGAAGACATGAAATAGGAGAGGAAGAAGAGGGTGAGGAAAATGAAGATGGCAGATCGGAGAGATATGGAAGAGATAGAGTGTGTGAACAAGAAAGGGTAAGGAAATGAAGAGATGGGGATCTCGTGAATTGGAAAGTGAGAAGCAAGGAATGAATGCGGGTAGATTGGGAGAGATGGGCAGAGAAGAGGAGAAGGGGGCAAAAAAAAGAAACCAAGACGAGATGGTAGGAAACAAATACACGAAGATCTTTCACCTGCTTGCCCTCTCTCTCTCTCTCTCTCTCTCTCTCTCTCTAATCTCAGTACATCGACCTCGTCACTCCCTCTCTCTCTATCTCCTGCCGTCGCACTCTTTTTTTCTCTTCGAGAGTGTTAAACTGAAGGCCCGTTCAAAGTTTGAACGCATTCCTCTGTTGCTTCCTGTTTAACAGCAAGGTAATTAATCCTGGCCTTCAATTTAATTTAGATGATTAAAACTCTCCATTAGAAAAAAAAAACATAAAGATATTTTATGTTTGATTGGACTTAAGAGTGTTTGAATTTGTGTTATGATTAGCACTTATATATAATATTATAAGTCGTATTCGTCTTAGGCTTCATTTGGGACAGTTTTTTATCCTGCTTCTAAAAATAGCTTTTACTACAAAAATTTAAAAAGCTGTTTTAAGAAGCAGTAAAAGAAGTCATCCCAAATGAAGCTTTAGCATGTAATTTAAAGAAATTTTTGAAAGAATCGTGATCTGCAATCTAGCCCAATATTAAAATCATCTGATCAAAATCAGATGAATAAAATTGACAACAATTAAAACTTTGCACATCTCAATTAACAAATAGGCATGTAAATTTGTCTTGACAGAACAAAATTATTCAAATGTTGACTTGCTAGAAGTCAAATCAAAATAAGTGATCGGTTAATAAATTAGAACTTACTTGAAATTAACTTTTTGGTGATCATATTTGACTTGAATCAAATTAGCTCTCAATCTACTGTGTGCTAGAATCTGAGTTGGTGAAGAGAGAGATTTTGACATCCCGCGCGTAATTAAAGAAGTAAAATGAAGAACAAGGGCTAAGATATAATGACTTTCAGTCACAACATGCTAGATACTGCTCAAGCAATTTCACATTAGGATAAACCTCACAATTTTATTCATTTTTTTTTACAACTTTTAAAGAGTTCACCCATCACATGAGTTTAGGGGTGCAACCGAGTCAAGCCTGCTTGGGTTCGACTCAGTAACAGGATTGACGAGCCGAGTTAATCGAGCTTGCGAGTCGAGCTCGAACAGGCATCATACTCAACTTGTCGGCTCGACGAGCAGCTCGACTAGGCGGGATTCATGGGAACGAGCTCGGGATGACAACGAAGGATCGGATCTCAACGGTGGAACTAGCAACGGATGCGACGACAATGGTAGAGCTCGGAACGGGCACAATGACGACGATGAAGCTCAGGATTGAGCTCGACCATAACTGACCTCGAGATTGAGCTCGAACGATGACAAGGACGACGGACTGAGCTCGGAATGGATGTGATGACGACGACTGAGCTCAAGATTCAGCTCGATCACGATGGACCTCGGGATTGAGCTCGACGATGACGAGGATGATGGACTGAGCTCGAAACAGACGATCACGATGATGACAGAGCTCGGGATTGAGCTCAACCACGATGGACCTCGGGATTGAGCTCGACGATGACGAGGATGACGGATTGAGCTTGGAACGGTTGGCGATGACGACAGACTGAGCTCGACGACGATGACGGAGTAAGCTCGACGCGACGACAACATGTTGCGCTCGACGAGCCACTCGACATGAGACAAGTCGAGCTCGAGCTCGGTATCTAGTAGTCGAGCTCGACTCGAACAACCCCTGGCTCAAGCTCAACTCGACTCGTTTGCATCCCTACATGAGTTCACCATTACAATCACACTTAATTGTGGAGTTCATAATAAAAATTCACTTATAAGCCTGGTAGGAGTTTCTTATTTAGGTAGAACACCCCAAAAAATTTCGAGCCCTCTGGCACCTATCATCCACTAAACAAAGATAACACATGATTTTAAGATTCGCCATAAGAACCCTTAGCTTTCTTTGGGACCCACCCCATGGGGTGAAAGAGTCTTGGTCAAATTATTTGACCAAAGCTATCTTACAACTTTGAAATTCCAAAATTCAAGTTCAAAGAACCGAGCAAAACCTAGTGACCCTAACATTGAGTTTAAATGGTCTTATCACATTTTAGGAGCATCTTGATTCATACTTGACCCATAGTCATTCCAATTTAAACTTAGTCAAATTTAATTTAATTAAATTTTTCAGTGACCTATCTTAAGCTCTGTTATAAAAATTGATTTAAATGTAAAAATTCTGAAAATTAGAAAAGATATAAAGTTGTCCGTATGAAGTCTAAGAAAACATTATGCGATGCAAATACTTTAGATTTTAATGATTTATATAATAGATTAAATACTAAAGAGGGTAAAAGATATATGCATAAGCTAGTCAAACAAAGAGATAGGAGTAGTAAGGAATTAATTCAAGTGAAGTGCATTAAGGATGAAAATCAAAAAGTACATTTTTAGAAGAGGATATTCAATAGAGGTGGATGAGACCTTTTATTAAGCTTTTCAATGAAAATTGTGAAAATATGGTTGACTTTAGTGACCTTAACACTCTAAATGAAAATATATATTTTTGTTTTTATCGGCTTATTACTAAAACTGAAGTTAGAGAGGCTTTAAAAAAATAAAGTTTGGGAAATTGTTGGACCTGATGATATTCCAATAGAGGTGTGGAAATGCTTAAGAGATGAAGAAATTTCTTGGCTTACTAAACCTTTTAATATTATTTTAAAGACAAAAAGATATCATATGTGTGGAGAATGAGTGTGTTAATTAATATCTTTAAGAATAGAGGTGATGCAAAAGATTGTACAAATTATAGAGGAATTAAGTTGATGTGTCATATTTTAAAACTATGAAAGAGAGTTATGGAGCATAGGTTACGATGTGATACTAATGTTTCTCAAAATCAATTTGGATTCATGTCGAGTTGGTCTACTATGGAAGGCATATATTTATTGAGAGGTTTTATGGAGAAGTATAGAGAGCTAAAGGAAGATCTTCATATAATATATATTGATTTAGAGAAACATATGATAAAGTTCCAAGAGAAGTATTGTTACAAAGAGTTCTTAAAAAGAAAGGGATTAATAAAGCTTATGTTCAAGTCATTAGTGATATGTATGCTAGAGCTGTTACTTGTGTTCAAACACAAGATAGTTTGACCAAGTATTTTCATATTTCAGTTAGATTACATTAAGGATCAGCCTTAAGTTTGTATCTTCTTACTTTTGTCATGGATATTTTTACTAGAGATTTGTAAGAGGATGTTCTTGGTATATGCTGTTTGCTGATGATATTCTTCTTGTTGACAAGACTAAAGAGGGAGTTGAAGGTAAACTTTTATTAATTATGGAGATCAACCTTAGAGTCTAAAGGTTTTCGTTTGAGTATATCTTAAACTGAATATAAGGAGTGTAATTTTAGTAGTAATAGATCTAGTGGGGGTTTGTGACTTTGAGCAATCAAGTCATTAATAAGAGTACATGTTTTAGATATCTTGGATCTATTGTTCAAAGTGGTGGTGAAATAGATGATGGTTAGACCTGCAATGATTTATGGCACATAATGTTGGTCATTAAAAGAGAAGCATAATATTAAGTTAAGTGTTGTAAAGATGAGGATGCTTACGTGGATGAGTGGCTTTACTCTTAGATATAGGATATGATATGAGCATAGACATAAAAATATTGGAGTAGCTCTAGTGGTAGATAAGATTAAAGATATTCGCCTTAGATGGTTTGGTCACATAAAAAGGCAGCCTTCCGGTGGCTCGATTAGGAGAATAGATGTATTAGATTTAACTTATGTTAAGAAAAGTAGATTTTAGAAAATATTAGAAATGACATCTTTACTGGATCTAAATGAGAATTTGATTCTTAATAGAACACAATAGAGAAAAATGATTCATGTATCCGACCCCATGTAGTGGGATGAAGGCTTGATATTGTTGTTGTTATTGTAGTGACCTATCTTATGCACTTAAACCAAACCTCACCAAACTTAATCAAATCCCTTCAAACATTTCCTTAACCTATTTAAGACCCCAACCCTTATTGGGTCTTCAAAGCCAAAATCAACTCACGAATCCCAAACTAACCAATGTTTTGGTCCTCCCTAAACAATCTAGCCCTCTTTGGACCCTAAAAAATCGACAGGCAAATTGGCGCACCTCAGGAAATTGATATAAGGGTGACCAATAAGATCAAGAAGATCCCACCTCATCTATCTGTCATCGAACATGTCTTAGATCCAAAGAATGACTAAGGAAACTTTTGTTACTCTCATTAGATGATTCATAATGTCCTTGCCACCTAGCATGGCTGGTTATGGCTGAATTTACATTTAGGTTTAATTTGAGTTTCCCTATAAATATGGGCTATTTGGATCAAAATTGGCAAATGAAAATGAGTTCTCCTCCTTCTATAGAGAGTTCATGAGTTAAACCTAGTATTCCCTTCTCTCCTAGTATTTAGTGCAAGTGAGTCACCATACTCCAATGACATGTCTTTAGTTATTCAGTTCCCCAATGATCTAGTCGTCCTCCATCAAAGTTTCTTTCACAAAAATTTTTTCCTCAATCAAAATAACTCATTGGAACTAAGAAGCAAAATTGGACCCCTTTGTATAAAAGTATGCACATTTTTGCCCTAATTCAAAATATGATTTAAAATTTTGTGAAGAGAATATGAAACCTACATATCAAGATCTGACCGTAGGATGATCTCTCCTTATTATCACGGTCCTTTGTTGATTCATCGAATCAAGAGGATCATCACTAATCAAAATTGAGCAAAGGGTCCTGATCAATGGCCTTTATTCTTGGTTGGAGGTTGAAGATTATCACATCATCATTCATTTTTCATAAGTTGAAATAAAAGTTGATGATTTAGTTGAACCAATTTTTTAACACCTAAATCACCTAGCCAATTCAGCAAAGGTCCTCATAGTCCAAAAGACACCAATCCCTCTTTGTTGCATGTAAAGTGCAAGCATAGTCAATATAATTCATAGTATAAAGTCTAAGTGGAATTAAAAAAAATGAAATTTAATGAAGAAACTTCAAAAACCTATAACTAATTCATTTCTTAATGAAATTTGATGAATAAACCCTATGAATTTAAATAAAAATTTAAGAATAATATATTAAATCTAGTTTCAATTATATTTCAGTTGTTCTTAAATAACTTATTTTGTTTAGAAATAATAGGATTAATGATGTTATTAGTACCCTTAATCACTTCTAATTGATATAAAATTCATATGGGTTATTCTTGAAGATCTTAGACCTCTCTGATTTTTCCCATGTGGTTAATGCATTCTTTAACCCTAGTTAAATTTCTAAATTCAACATAAATAAAAGAACAATAGCGCCTTCTCTGCTAGGGGTTTTTTCCCCTTGCACCTTCTATGTGGCATGTATGTATTATTATACTATGTAGGGGTGTCAATATTTGACACGACACGAAAACCCGACCCAAAAAATTCGGGTTGGACCCGACCCGATTTCAAAACTAGTCAGGTTCGGGTTCCCGGATTCGACCCATTTGAAAAACGGGTCGGGTTCGGGTTGACCCGACAGGTTGGTGAATCAACCAGGAAACGCGCTTAGAATGTGCTGCCCGACGCTGCTCGCGGTGCCTGCGACCTAGCACGCACCCACGCCAGCGACCCTGCACATGTCCGCGACCCCGCACTCCACGCGCTGCTTGCCCTGCCCAGTGTTGAGGCCCTTACCTTCACTAGACCACCACTTGACGCTCGGAGTTCTGCTGGACCACCACCTGAGGCCCAGAATTCTGCCGGACCACCACCTGACGCCCGTATTTCTGTCGGACCACCACCTTAGGCCCGGACTTCTGCCGGACCACCACGGACTTCTTCCGGACCACCACATGAGGTACGGAGTTCTGTCGGACCACCACCTGGTGCCCAAAGTTTTGCAGGACCACCACCTGAGGTTCATAATTCTGCTAGACCACTACCTGATGCCCAGAGTTCTGCCAAACCACCACCTAAGGCCCGGACTTCTTCCAAACCACCCCCAACGCCCAGAGCTCTACCGGAGTACCTCCCTAATACTATGATCTTTTGGATCTCTAACTCCTACCGACTACAGTCCTTCCGACCTACATTGCTAGACAACAGTCTTTCTGACCCCGGTCTCCAGTCTACTACGGTCTTTCCGACCTTTATCTTATCAACTATGGTCCTGCCGATCAAACAAGCATGTCTATGTTGATTATTGTAACTCCCACCATGTAATGCGCTCTATATGATGTACATTTGTGACATCAAGCCAAGGCCTTCTTCCTAAGAAGGGCCTCATTTGTAATCGACTGCAAATACTAGGGGATTCATTCAAACTGAGCAAGGTCACATTGTCCCCACCCCCCCCCCCCCCCCATTTTAGGGGTTTATACGTAAAAACTCTGGTGTCTCTTATGAACGGTACACCTTTTCTCTCTTATTTGATTGCGTGATGGATCTTCGTACAACGCTAAGATGTTAAAAAACATATTTTTCTACCGCCACGAATATTTCAGGACGCAACAATATATATATATATATATATATATATATATATATATATATATATATATATATATATATATATATATATATATATATATATATATATATATATATATATATATATATATATATATATATATATTAGTTAAGAGTTTTGACTACCAGCTAATAGGTTGTTGGTGATAATTTTACATATGTGATGTGTGTGTAAATTTATCTTAATATTCTCCAAAAATATGATGTTTCTTATTTTATCTTTTTAAAATGATAATTTCAATAAAAAAAATTAAAACTACTTATATCAATCCCAAGTATGAAGGAAAAAAATTAAATCTATGCTCCGCCTATAAAAAGTTTGACTCCGCCCATAAATCTCAATATCACCCTGCTTAGGCAGGTTAAAACCAATTTTTGATTTGTAGAGTGTTTAGGGTTAAAGAATGCAGATTAATAACATAGAAATATTTGGGAATATCAAGATAGCCAAATTCTAAATTATATATGATAAAGTTTATTAACATATCAACATAGTTTAATTTATGCAACACATTATACATACAAATAAAATATGAGTAAATATGTACATGAAAGTCAAAATCCCTAAAATCTAAAATAGAATAATTGTGTCTCAGGTGGTGTAGAATAACTTTCAAGTAAGCTTCTCTTAAATTGGACACTAAACCCTCCAAATCAAAGATTTCTAAACTCTCTTCATCTTCCTCTCTCTCATTAATATATATATATATATATATATTGAAAAAGCCTCCCCGTCCCCTCCCAATTTGGAGAGATTATTTTGTACTGTGTCTGAAAGTGTTCGGAGGTTAATCCGGACTTGCCACATCATCCAATGCACTATACATTGAAGGTCATGATACGTCCGGATTGACCTCCGGACACATCCAGACACTGCACATAATAATTTTTCCCCAACTTTGAGTAGACTATGCAAGCTCGATCATTCCATATACGTCATGAATTTCAATAGTTAAGTGGACCTAATTGCAACATCGACTTCAAATAAGCATCAATCACTTCTTGAATTCCAAAATAATTTGTCGTCAAATCTACAAATACCCACAAGTCATTTGCTTTAAGATCTTTTATTAGAGAAATATTGTACTTAAAAGAATTTAATTAAGTTTATCAAATAAAATTCATTCTAAGTAAAATTGAATTACACATTATATTGTTCTAAATTTAATTGATCCATTTCTAAAATATAATCAAAAAATTTATATATATTTTTATTAGGACTATGACATTTCTCTTTTTCGCTATCCTTTAAAATAGAGCCTTAAGAACTTTGGCAAAATCCTCTTAGGTTTCGTTTGGGACGACTTTCTTATTGCTTTTAAAGTAGCTAGCTTTCTAAAAACCTCCTCCTTATAGGTAAATAGAATAAGCCTCATACTCTTAGGAGCCCTCATAATTAAAGATCAAGATATCATTCTTACAGTTTATTAACAAAATTTTTAAAATAAATATATTTTCTATTTAGTTATATGTGACATCATGCTATTATCTAATTAGACCTTATCTTTATTCAGAATTAACCTTTTTTTGTGCTATTTTTTTCTCCAATTATGGAATTACCTACACAAATTTATAGCTAGATTCGGCACATACGAGATTTCTTAGAAGAACATATCGATACTAAAAAGACAAAATAAACCTTTTCATTTTTTACTCTATATATATATATATATATATATATATATATATATATATATATATATATATATATATATTATTGAACTATATTTTTTTATGTTTTGTAAATGATAAGGCTTTATTTGTCATTTACAAATGTTTACGTTGGGGCAATATAGTAATTTGAGGGGATAATGCAACAAGAGCAGATGATCATGTGCAGAGTGCCATGCCAACTGGAAGAATATCCGAGTTTTTTAAAAAAACTCGGTACACCTCGGTATAAGCGCGATTTTGCCTACGACCGAATGTTCCTCTGCATCCTTACACCGAACCAAATAAAAGTTCTACCAACTGGACCCATTCAGGAAGCACTCCAGCTAAACCCGATGATGACACCACTTAATGACGTCAATGGAATCACGAGGATATTCCGTTTGAAGACGGGACGTAAACGAAAATACATGAAGAAGTAGGGTTTGACTGTGAGGTCAAGGGGCCTACATTGATATGTTCTTAACGCGAATAAGTCGTTACAGGAGAAATGGTCACTGACAATATTTGGTCACCCCCTAATTATTAACGTCTACTAATAAATATTTAAACCTTAATCTGTTTTTTTTTTTTAACTTAAATATGAGCATTAAAGGCAAATAAATACTAGATATCATAATTTCAAAAAATGAGAGCGTCTTTGTTCTCTTGTTTTTGAACAATTATTAGGTCCGGTGACCGGACATAGCCCTACGTTCAGTCACCACTGAGTTACTCGGTATTGCTAGGTATTGCTTGACAATAACGAGAAATACCGCTCTGTGAAGACCAATACCGAGCAATGCTAAGTAATACTGAGTTTTTCTAGAAAAAAAAACTATGTATTTCTCTGTATTGCTCGGTATTACTCGGTATTGCTCGGTATTTGTCTTCACATAATGGTATTTCTCGTTATTGCCGAGCAAAATCGACAAATACATGGTTTTGTGCCTGCTACGTGGCGCGATCTCGGTGCCGGCCGAACGTAGCTCTACGTCCGTTCACCGGACCAAATAAAAGTTCCTTGTTTTTTGAGTTTTGTATTTTGTATATTTCCATTGAGTTTATTCTATTTAAGCTTCTTATTATTCGACCTATCTAACATAAGAGGTTCTATTGAGTTCTTTATAATCATACTGTCAATAGTAATTCTCCATTACATAAGAAAATATTGTGATACCTCTATTCCAAGTCATAATGAAAAAAAGGTGTTCAAGGGCTAAGAAAGTTATAAAATATTTTATCAATTTTAATTTTTAAAATATTTTCAATAAAGTCAAATTAATGTGTAGATAATAAAAGATAAATAATGCATACACATCGATCAAAAGTTAATAATAATAAATTATTATAAATGTTTAGATATTTATATGGAAGTGATAGATTGAGAACATGTAATTGAAAAGAAAAATATTGCATTAAATATTTAAATATCACTCTTTTTATCGTATATCTTAGTCTCCAAGGAATTTTTCAAAAAAATAAAATAAAAAACATTATATATATATATATATATATATATATATATATATATATATATATATATATATATATATATATATATATATATATATATATATATATATATATATATATTATTTAGGCTACTATATTAATTCTAAAATATTATAATTTGACATTACAATAAATAGAAAAATTCTTATATATGACATACAAATAATGGTATATTATGGATCATATGAGATAGATCTATTAGGAATGTAAAAGGTAAAAGATGATGAGAGGCTAACCTGATCCTAAATTTTTCAAATGACGACAGATTAAATCGGGGGACATGTCAAGTGTTAAAAAGAATATTGCAATATCACATGTCTTCACGAAGCATGTGAGTTAGTAAGTGATGGTGATGGGTCGATTTTTTGGTGAGATTAATGGAAGAAAATGAATAGGAATCTTTAGTTTAATGTTTGAAAAATAGATATTAAGTTTTTGGAGAAATTTTGAAGGGTTTTTAGGGTTATGGTGTAAGGGATGCATCGATTAGTCCAATTGGGCTAATTTGGGCTGATTTTGAAGATCACTATAGGAAATGATTTTTTTTTTTAGGGATGTATGGTTGAAAATGATGAAGGGTGGTTAGCTTATGATTTGAAATTATTACATGAAGTAAAGGGAAAAGTTTAATAAATTTTAAGGAGGTGATGAGGTTTAGAAAATGCAACAAGTCATAGTATTTCATTATTTAACTGATAGTTATATGAAGGTGTTAGAGATGGTTAAAAGATTTAATTGATGGTTATTTGTTTTGGAGGATATTTAGGAAGTGGAAGAAAAATAGCTAAGAGTTTTGAGCATGTTTTAGAGAGTAGTAGTAAATAACATAAGGAAATAAAAAAAAAATATTTATTCTCATAAAAAAAGCACATTTGAAGCCATCAAGTATCAAGTAAATAAAATTTACTTTTCCATTAAAATATTTTATTCAAAATTGAAAACTACAATGAATATCAACACATACTTAAAGTAGGGGTGTCAATTTCGGGTCACGGGTCGGGTTCAGGTCGAACCCGAACTGACCCGAGTTCAAATGGGTCGACACTAACTCGACCCGGGTAGATAAACGGGTCGGAAATCCGAACCCGACCCGGCGGGTTGCCGGGTTGACCCGTCCTGACACAGGACTCGAAACGCGGTTGAGCGGGCGTGCGGCGAGCGAAAAAGTGACTAACATTATATATATATATATATATATATATATATATATATATATATATATATATATATATATATATATATATATATATATATATATATATATATATATATATATATATATATATATATAATGTCATACCCAAACCCAACTAGTACAGATCCCATCTTGTTGAGCTATGATAGGTTGTTCCTTAGATCTAGTTTTAAAATATTTTAGATTTTCTTCCAAATTTCATTTTAAATTAAACTGCAAATTACATAGCTACTGAAACATCCAAGTACTGAAAATAAACTCATCCATCAAGTTTCTTGCATTTCATTAAAATACATCTATATTATAGTACATGGCTACATGCTGAAGCTAGATAATTGAATAATAAACTTATAGAACTTCTAGTAAATGTACGAAGTGGAACTATCATAGGTCTCCCTGCTGGTCTAACAAAACTCTCATATTTGGGCTTAGATTATCAATCAAATCTTATCTGTGGACACTCAACCATCTTGTGTCCAGCCCGTTCATATTTGAAATACTGGCTAGTCATTCTATAAGACTGATCGAAGTGATGTCTGTCAAAACTCTAGCACACAGATGTCCCACTAACAAAACTTCTAGAACTATCAACACTAACCCTACTCGGAGCTGTCATAGATACAAACTATCCATCTTTTCTGTACTCACTAGGTATAAATATGCTCTTCTTCCCAAAAAAATATACTATTAGAAGTCTGACCACTGAATATCTTTCTACTAGCACTCTATCGTTGCTGAGTAGCCATCAGATCATTCTATATTAGATGATCTCTCTCCATAAGCTTAGAAATTAAAGATGTGAAATGATACCAGTGGCTATCTTAGACTGTCACGAAGTCCTCTCAAAAACCTGTAGCACTTCTCCACGGGAGTGTTAACCAGTTGTGAAGTATATCTAGCCAAAGTAGTGAACATTGTCTTATACTACATAACTGATTAGGGCAGTGCAGTAACTTAAGGAATTGTGAAAATAATTTAAGGTTCTATCAATCTCTAAATAATACTTAAGTTTTTTTTATATACAAATTATAAAAATCTCACTTAATATACACAAGTAAATGTGTCAAATTAAGTAATATAGTGATAGAGTAGAGTATCGATCCCACTGGAAAAAATATTTATTTGCTACTTCAACTACAATAATTATCCTACTCAATAAAAATAAGTTATGGTGGAGATTCAAACACTTAATTTAAACTTATAAATAATTAAATGAAATACTATTTATATAACTTATTTTAGATTGATGAAATGTAAAAATATTATGTTTCCTAATGATTTTCTTTTATATTAATATTATTCAGAGCATATGCATCACCGACTGCTCAGCTAAGGTGAAGAGATAAAAGAAAGATTTAACTCTTTCAATCTCAATATCACTCTAAACTCTCATAGTCCGTCACATTATGAAAATTTTAGAAAAGTAAATAAAGCATGTACTATTAAAATCCTCTCATGACAATTTATCTCGATAAATTTGATACATGACCACTATGCATTTACTTACATCATATCAATCCAACATACCTAGTTGTGTCTGCTTTCGCATTTCTATGCTCCACGTTATACCTCAAATTAAATACACATATGACCACTATGTCCATTAAATGAAGACCTGGCATATTAAAATATCATAAAATTATTGATGAATAGAACTTGTTAGTACTGCATATTTAATTTATGTCATCAATCCAAAACTAAAAAAATTAACAAGATATGAAGAATAAGTGAAGCATATTCATTCTCATTAATTGCAAAATAGAAAACAAATTTAGAAGAAAAGATAACATCGAATGAGTTCAATAATCTCCTCTACACTCTTAATATAACGTACTCACAAAATTGTATTCACAAATACAAGCCAAACACTCTAATATAATGTATATAGTACTTCTCTAAATTTCCTTAGTTATTACTCCTAAAAAAAAAATAGAGAAGCACTATAAAGGCTTATATTAAATAAGTGACTAAACTCCTCTATTAACATTACAGATAAACTATATATATATATATATATATATATATATATATATATATATATATATATATATATATATATATATATATATATATATATATATATATATATATATATATATATATATATATATATATATATATATATATATAGCGTTCGAGACACTTATGTCGTGGCACCAATAAAATGAACTAATATCGCATCGCTGAAGGGTTTCCTCCCTACAACGCCTACTGACATGGACCCATAGTTTAATAAATCGATGTGTTGTTTCGCTGATAGATTGTGGTATGAATAGTTACAATTATAGAGATGCAGTATTGCTGACAGTGCAACATTCACGTGGCCATCCCTTGACTTAGTGGCTCTAGAATTTGGCACCATGGCACTGTGCAGACAAAGACTGAGATTTATAATGCTGACTCCTCTGATGTTGCAGTTCTGGGATAGTTGGATGGGTTTTACGGTGTTGACTCCTCCGACACAGCGACACTGTCAAATAGAAATTTGGCATCATCATGTACATATTTAGGCTCTCCGGTTGTGTCAATGATATCCTTGCGGTGGTTTGTGTCCAACACCGCGGCGTTGCACCATACTTTAAATTTTTTCTCATTTCATTTATTTTCTTGCATAAACATAACAAAAATAATAAATTTTCACTCATAAATTAAGTCATAAAATATAACATTATTTACACTTGTCAATAATCATCCTGCTCCCTTAAGCCATTCTTAGAAAAGTCTCTTGAAATTGCTAACATGTAGAAGGTGGTACAAATTAAGCTTGAAATATATCAAAGAACTCATCCTAGGCAATTAGAGAATTTAATCTCTATTGAAATTTCTCCTCTTGTTGGCCCATCCACAAGCACTCTGCCTTATCATATAGTAAAAAAATTTCTAAGGATACCTTCATCTCAAGAGGATATTGCATCTCATCAAATATCTTCTTCATTCTCTTCAATCAATCCTTTGCTATCCTGGACTCAATAATAAAGTCAAACCATGGAGGCTTCAATCTTAGAAATATCTATAAATGTCTATCCACCTCATCAGATCTCATAGCAAGAATCATGCTCTGTGCTTCACCCATCATCTAGGCTATCAGAGTAGCAAATCATACAATTGTCTCAGAACTAACTGTCATAGCAGTATTACATATAAGAGCTGTTTAATTAGCACTATACCTATCTATCGTATCTAGGTATGATAGATTCATAATCACACATAATATGCATATATGCATAAAATTATCCCATAATACGTGTAGATCAATTCATATAACTTTATTTTATGATCTATTCCAAAAATATTGCTCTCATACCATAAAAACATGTCACACCTCAATCCGACCATAACAGTTCCCATCGTGTTGAGCTATGATCGGTTATTCCCACAATCTAGTTTTGAAATGTTTCATATTTTAATTTTTCCAAATTTCACTTTAAATTAAACTTTAGACTAAAGAACAATTAAAACATTCAAGTACTAAAAATAAACTCATCCACCATATTTCTTTTATTTTATCAAAATATATATATATATATACACACTACAGTGCATGACTACATATAGAAGCTACATAACTGAATAATAAACTAGCCATGAATGTACAAAAAATAAAATATTGAAATGCATATAACCTCAGATTTGATCTTGAACTGCTAATCGACAGTATCCTTTCTTTTCCTAGATCCTGAAATATTTTACTGATCTTAATTTTTAAATATTTTTTTCTTAAATATTTTACTAAATATTTAAAAGTAGTTAAATATAATATAATAAATCACTATCTATATTAAGAAAGGAAATAAAAGCATAATAGTTCTCAAATTTATTTAAATAATGATACTGAGTAGATAACTATACTGAGGATATAAATCATAGAACAATTTATATCATAAGATACGTAGTTCTTGTTACATATCCCGGTCCAAGACATAATCTCAAAGAAATTGGCCCCTGCTTATGTCTCCCTTTTGTGTTTATAGCACCATAACATGCTCGTAGATACTAGAACATGACTTATAGACACAAGAATACGGCCTTATAGCTTGACACAAACAAATTCTCAAAGAATTCTATCGTCTTATAGCTCCCAATAGATATTTTTTAATCATATAACTATATATCTCATCACATAAGCAAATATATTTTATCACATTGTAATAGTTAGAGCATAATATTATAACACATGCCAGAATTGCACAGTGTTCTATAACAGTAGGCAACTAAACTTCATAAGCAAATTTTCATAATGTGAGAACATAACCAAGTTACAAATGATTGTGTACAACACTATTTTAAGACATTTATTGTACTACAATATTATTTTTTGGTGTATATATTATTTTATGTTAAATTAAAATAACACATTCTAAACTATAATGTACAAAATTTTGAAAAAAATATTCAAAATGTTCATAATCATGATTTCTATAACATAAAAAAAGTTACATGGTGAAAGTTTTTCTATTGCAAAGTTTTACGCCTTTTTCGATAACGTAGGTATAAATTTAATCAAAAATTTTTATAAAATTTTATATTTTTAAAAATTGTGATAAGCATAATGTGACATACCTCGATCCGAACAACTTTTCTAATATGGCCGATTGTTGAAAAAGACCTGAAGTGACTCAAAATGTAGTTTTCTTTCTCCAAATCTCTCTTTCTCACTCTTACTCGGGGCTAAATGAATGGAATAGT
This sequence comes from Dendrobium huoshanense, assembly GCA_016618105.1. Taxonomy (NCBI): domain Eukaryota; kingdom Viridiplantae; phylum Streptophyta; class Magnoliopsida; order Asparagales; family Orchidaceae; genus Dendrobium; species Dendrobium huoshanense. Next base: position 40,838,765 of record CM028357.1, read on the forward strand.
GGAATTAAAATATATTTAATAAGTTCATAATGGCCTAGCAATGTGGCGCTAAAAAACATGAGAGCACGACATTGCAATGTCACTATTTGGCACTTTGACTGAGTGCAACAACACTATGCTCTAACATCAGTGCCGCTACGCTCCAAAAGTGATATTATCATATTTTTTCAAAATTCACAAAAAAAACTTGGAACTCATTCTAGAGCACAACCAATCATTTTCATGTATTAACATACTTCTAAAGACATGCAAATTATTGAAAAACTCAAAAGTTTAAATATGTACATTTTTTCATTCGGGTCAGAAAGAGTAGAATTAAATGTTGAACATGGACGTGTCACATATGATGTGCTACATTATTTAGTTTCTGACTCTTCGATGAATCTAGGAGCTATTTGTCGTGACCCGGCCCAACATAACCCAATTCTAATGGGTCATATCAAGTCGAGTGCATGACCGATTATTTACCCATAATCTTTTATTAGAGACAATTTACTTTATCATTTAATTTACATATAGTCACTAAAATTCATCAATACATAAAATAAAATATTATCCAATATATAAATAAGCATTTCCAATCATTTCAAATCACATGTATAATAATCGTGATTCATTATTAGTTCATCAACATATATTTTCATCATGATTATAAGAGAAACTATCTAATAGAAAAGACCAACACCTCTGTAGGATTAACTCTCTCAGTCTACTTTGTTGATGTTGATGCCTTACCCTTCCCTAAAATTGTAAACAAATAAAGTGGGCATACATCTCAGTATATCACACGAAACTTATAACTATATTCAATACAAGATAGGTAGATCAAAATGCATGCTATTAACAATTGAATTATAAAAGTTAATCCTATATTGAATCAATATTATCCTAAATTGGAATGAAGCTTACAAGATTATTTTGACCTCATCATTAATGAATTTTTCTTTAGTTAATCAGATCAGTTAATGATCATGTTAGGAGAGTAGATGTATTAGAGCTTACTTATGTTAAAAAAGATAGAGGAAAACCTAAAAATATTTAAAATGACTTATTAAATTTTAATTATCGATATATGTGTCATACTATGAAATGTATCACCTGTCCCCACTAGCGCTGGCTAAACTCCTCTCCATATAAAGACCAAAATTTCAACAAAGCTCCCCTACAACAGCTCTTTCACAAAACAATTATTTATTTTGTCTTTGCTTGGACATTGAAAATACTGACTGATAAGAAAGAAATCCTTGCCAGAGTGTTTCTTATCACAAACCTAATACTAATAAAGAATGGATGGAGACATCAATAACTTATATATGTTGGCATATTAGATTTGGGGCGGCTGCAATTTTTTGTAAAGATTTGAGATGGCTGCAATGTTTTTAAAGTCGAACAATAATTATTTTATAGCTATTACTTCTTTAAAATAACTTTCTACTATAAAAAAATTTGAATAAACAACAAGAATTTAGTAGTTAAATTGATATGTTGCACTAATTTGAAAAGCTAAAAGCTGCCTAAATGATTATAAGGGTCTATTAGGGAAAACTTATTATGTGTGGAGTTTGGATTTCGTTCGGTCTCCAATCAGGTGAAACCACATGGATGTTTTTTTTTCTCTCTCTCTCTACTACACAGTGTGTGTACAAGAGAGAAAATTCAGAAAAAAAACTACATGGTTTCACGTGATTGGAGCTTCACACGAATTCTGTACGTAATAATCTCTCCCTATTTGGGGATAACTTTATGATTACGTTACTTGTTAGACTACAACAAAGCTTTTATTAGGCTACTAGTTTATTGTTACTTTCTCGATATTTACAAAAAATACTTTGTGGTAGAAAGCTGTTTTTTGAATAATCAGATCTACTAATATGTGATAGCAGTAAGAAAATTATTGTCTACCTACAATAACTAAAAAATTTTGTTATCCATATAATAGCTTTACAATCACATTTACAAAAAGCTACAGCCACGACAAACTGAGCCCTAACTTGGATTAGGGAGTGAACTAAAATCAGATATAATAATTATTAATTTTATTTTCAATTTGAGAAACTTAAGCTTATAAATATAAGCTAATTAATCCTCTGCTTTGTTTATTTCAGCTTACTTTTTAATTAATTAAAATGAAACAAAGTTTAACTACACGAATCTTAACGCACTCATTCAACCTCCCCTTTATTTTCATATTTTTCTCAATGCGAAAATGCCAAAAGAATTTGTGCATTTTTATATTGAATGATGTGATCAACAATACCCTTTGCTAAATTAATGCTCAAAGTGTATAATTTGACTTTTATCAAGTGGCATATCGTCGTTCAGCCAAAATTGCAGTAAGAGTTTTCGGCTATAAAAAATTGTTTTTTTTTTTCTGCCAACTAAGATTTATTGATTATATTTATAATTTGTGGCTCATGCATTGCATGGATTGTCCATCAACGACCCATCAATTCTCTGATTTGATTGCCCTTTTAATCATTTGTTTCTTTGCTGGAATATACAATAAAAAGCTTAAATTTATCTCATAGATCTCTTTTTTTCTTGTTCCAGCGAAGCGAAGATCATTCGGATTGAGCTAAACTCGGTTGTCCTTTGCACGAGTAAGAAAATAGCAGGGAGCCCAACACCAGACTCAAACTCAATCTTGTGATCCTAGGTGGTCACGTTTTGGGCATTACATCCTTCTATTCCTCATGAATTTTTATTTTGGTGTTCGCTTCTCAAACCGAGGGGTTTTAGGTGGGTTTAATATGTTTGTCATACAAAAATTTACATTTCCACATCTCATATGTGGTGTTGGGTCAAATATGTTTGACTAATATATCCGCCTTTTAGATTTGTAATTAACTCTTGAATGATGGCCTCTTTGCATGGCCTTAAAGAAAGCCGTCCCAAATGAACCATTCGTCTAAAGTTCAATGACTAGATGAAAGTAAAATGCCATCACTCTATGAGCAAGATTGATCGACATGGAGAACATTGCTTTGCACTAATCATATTACTAAGTACTAACAAATTTCTTACAAAAATTAGTTTAAGGTTTTCGTCCGAATAACTTTTTTATTGCTTTATGAAATATATTTTAGTAAAAAAATTGTGAGTTAAAATTTGAAACCCTATATCTATCAAATTAATCCATTTTTATTGTGATCTTTAGCTTTTAACTTCATCATTAAAAATATAACAATAATATGTCATTTTTTCATAAAGAAATATATATATATATATATATATATATATATATATATATATATATATATATATATATATATATATATATATATATATATATATATATATATATATATATATATATATATATATATATATATATATATATATATATCACTTTATTTTATGCTATTTACATATCTAGCACCTAAAATATTAATATTACATGCTTATCACCTATAGAACAAATACGGGCGCATGAAATGAAATATTAAAGTTTATAGGGTGATATGAGTGGTGAGAATGAAATATATGAGTGATATATTTGATATTAAAATTTTATATGAGTGATAAGAATTTAATATTAAAATTTTAGGTATTAGATATGTAAATAGCATGAAATAAAGTTGTATGTATGTAAATCTCCCATATATATAATATCATAATATTTTGATATAAAATATATTATAAAAAATTAAAAAATAATAATTTGAAATATGCTGACTTTCAGAATGCAATCCCTTAATTGACTTGGAATTCTGTTTTGGAATTTGGGATTTGGTTGGAGATACACTGAGTGCATTTATTGGCCGCTTAGTTGCTTCAGTCGCAGACTCGCAGACAAAATAAAATAGAAAAATAATGCTTAATATGAGCATTTTGTATGAAGAAGAATTTGCATTGTAAATAAAATAAAAGAATAGTTAGTTTATGTAAAATTGTACTCAAAACTTCTTATATGTTGATGCAAAATATAAGTAATTGGCCTTCATTGATATGATTTATTTATTTCTTTAACAAAACTATATATTATCGATGTATAAGATAATTATTTAATAATGTTTAATATTAAAGAGTGACTTAAAAGTAAATTAAAGTTGGACTATAAATATTAGTGGATAGTTTTATTTTTAACCTAAAAGCTTAAATTTATTACTAAGGGTCAGCCACTTGGCTTCCTATACCAACTTAATTTTCAATATTATCAAGTATCATATACTAGGTTTTGTTTAGGACAACTTTCGGCAACAAATCCTAAAATTGTTTGGTAACATTCATGATAAATCCTATTAAATCTCATGTGACTGTTTGACTATAGAACGGATTTACTGAGTAGACTCTTCCTCCTCGCCAACGAATTTCATAAATCCAGCAAAAAACAGGATTTCAGAAATCCGGGATTTAGCAAGAAAAAGCGGAATTTTCTGTCCACAGTGTCATTCATTTGCCGTGAGATTTGGTTTTGCATCTTAGGCCGTTTGAATGGATTTCGCTCAAATCCAGCCAAAATCTTGCTACCAAACAACCCCTAAGGTTTTGATTGGGATAACTTTCTTAGTGCTTTCTAAATTAGCTTTTTAGTACAAAAATTTTCCAAATAAAAAAATATTGTATTATAAAACTGCTTTAGAAAGCAATAAGAAAACTGCCCCAAATGAAGCTAAAAATAAGCCTATGATGTTAATATGCAAAAAAATTTGGACTACTCCTATATTGAATAATTAAAAAATAATACTTATAAATAAGTACTAAGTGATTGATCTTCTTTATAAACAAACATTTTTTTACTTCAAAATATATTTGGCCAATGATATATGTAACATAATTTTGGCCCACTAAGCTAATCATTAACTATTCCACAATATTATCATATAATTATTCAACATAAGTTCATACCCAAAAAATCTCATGAACTTTGTTATAATAGGCCTTAAATTGAAGCTGAAAAACAAGTTGAACAGAGAGTGATCAGTGCTCACCTTATTCTATTAGATTTATAAAGCTTAAAACACAGATGACTAGAAAAACCTCCCATGTGGGAAACATGAAGAGTCGAATGTCCACAGAAGTAGTGAAGCTCCCTTCAATCTCTGCTGTTTCTTTGACAAAAAATAAAAAGGTAAGGCTGGAGAGAGTCCTCAGATTTCAGGAAATAATAGAATAATGGAGATGGCATGTGAGCCACATGGTGGGGCTAAGTGCTGAGGCTGAACCGAGCAAAAGGGTCAAGGATGGAGGAGATCAGCTTACAGCTACAACGAGGTTTTCTTTTTTGTTTCATCTCAGAAGAAATTTCTGATCTTCTTCATGTCAGCTAATTAGATTTGGGATTATTGTAGCTTTTTTATAAAGTTAATTGTAAAGTTGTTGTAAAGAAAATGATTTTTTTTTTAAAACCGTTATGTTATAGAAAGTAGCTTTCGAGTATAAAAATTTCTTGAAAGTCTGAAAAAATAATGGTTTAATAAAAATTATGATTGTGATGTGGAGCATGAGACTATCACAAACGAAGTCTTTAATTGGATTTAGTTTAATCTAGATTATATGGGGATTATTGAAGTGTGAGGTAACTACCAGATTTTGGAGAAGATTGAGAAGAGGCGAATGATTGATACATATTGAGTGGAGGAAGCATCAATGTCGTGTTACGTCAATGTCTGATTCATGTATTTGGATCTGATGATTGGTGCACATTTGAGTTGCACGGATAATAAATTATTGTGTGTGAATAACTATGCAATACGATAATGATTAGGAGTGTCAATATTTGATCCGACCCGAAAATCGGACTCCAACCCGACCTAAAAATATATGGTTAGGGTCAACTCGTTTGTGAAACGGGTCAGGTTTGAGTTCAACAAACCAAACGGTTTCAAAAATTGAGTATGATTTAGGTTGACCCAGAAACTCGAAAATGACCCGGAATGATACAACTAAACTCTCTAACCACATCTGCCTGCATGTGCTGCCCATGCTACTCGCCTCGAGTGCCTGCGCTGCCCGCCGTCTGCCCGCGTTGAGTGCTCGTCGCATCGAGTCGCGTCCCGCGTCGTGTCTGTCGCCGCTGCCGGTGCTACCAAGCCACTGGCGGCATTGGCGGGCTGCTGCCGCGTTCTCGGGTCGGGTCGGTTCAACTCGGTAACCCACGTGGGTTAGGTCTAGGTTGAAATATTTAACCCGTTTGAAAAAATAGGTCATGTTCGGATCGGTTCAACTAGTGTCGGGTCAGTTCGGATTTGACTTGTGATCCAATTTTGACAATCCTATGATAATAGGCAAAAGCATATAATTATATATTCATGCTCGCATAAATACATCATTATATATTTTTAAGCGTACAAATACACAATTATATAAACCTACTTATAACACACATAACTCTTCTTACATCATCTGCGGGTAATAATTTCACCACACGAACATATTCTCAGAATTAGAGCATCTTTGCATTTATTTATATATTTATTTTTGTGTACGTACAATCCAAAGCAGCCAACGAGGTAACAAACCAAATGCATGCATTTCGATTTTCAACGGCTCCAAGCATCAGACATTGATGTTCCGAATCGCAGAAAGCACACTGTCCTTTGGCACACAGAAGGATGCTGCATACCTTAGCACACCGTCACCTGCTTATTTACTATTTTTGTTTTTTGTTTTTTTTTTTTTTATGTAAAAATTTTACTAGATATATTTCAAAATAATAAATGTTGAATTTATTGATGCTTTAAAAATCGGATGGGATCGACCGGTACAATCAGTTTAACCGCAAGCTTTAAAACCGGTTTTACGGATAATCGGGTATGAACTGTTCGATCCGACGGTTTGATCCTCAAACTGTAAAATTGGTCTTGATTTCTGATAACCGGCCGGTTCAGCTGCAACACATTTTTAGCCGTTAGTGAAGATTTGACGGCTTAGATCAAATAAGGTGAAGTTATACAAAACATATAGAACAAAAAAACCCTGCAATTCATTTGGACGTATCGATATCATGTATCTTCTTCCCTATTCATGTTCGGCGTATCTTCTTCCCGTCGTCGTCTCCTGCTCGTTTGTGAAACCAATACCGAACCGAAGGCTTCCCTCTCGTGCTTAACTCCTCCTTTCTGACCCAATGTGAGTTATTCACCTCTTCTCTTCGCATTTGGTACTCACCCTCACGTGCTCAGTTCAAACATCTTCTCTTTGGACTCTGATTCCTACATAACTTATATTTCTCTTTCCCTAATGTTGCATCCTACTTGTCATACTATATTAGCATTACTTGAGAATCAAGGAAAATATTTGACTGGACCCATTAGGATGAACTTAACATAACCTATCCCGAGAAGATTCATCTAACATTGTTCTAAGGATTTCTTAGGAAGATCTTATAAAAAGTACAAGAGATCCTAGAAAAAGAGTTTTAGGATTGAAGCCTATAAAAGATACACTTCCTTAGGAAAAAAAAATATAATAAGTATTTATTACTTTATCCGGTTCAACCCGATCGAACTATTGAACCGCTAACCTCTCTTTCTTCCGGTTCATTGTTCAATCCGATTTTTAAAGTCTTGGAATTTATTTCTAATTAAATTTTAATTCGATCAAAAATGTATTTATTAAAATATAATTTATTTCATAGTATACTATCACAAAAGTAGAGAGATAAAATTTGTTAACAGTTTTGAATAATGACTCCGCATAAGATAAAAAAATAAGGAATGTAATGCATATGAAATAATTTTTTTATCATAAAAATTTTAAAATGAAAATAATGGAAGAGCATAATCTAATTAATTTTTTTAATTAGCTCTAGTCTTAAATTATGAAAGTTATCATCCCTCAAAATTAGTGAATATATCAATATAATATAAAACATCTAAATTGTGATGAGTATCTCATATGATAATAGTAAATGGAGTGTAAAGACATTGATGTGTAAGACACTTTACGATGGCCCGAATGGTCACTTGCCTCGAAAGAAAGAAAGAGACCGAACAACTTAGAGTCAGATAGCCATTAGAGGCAATCAGTATAGCTCCTCTATTAAAAGAAGGAGGAATATCGCACGAAGAATGATAAATGTGTCAACCTGGAATTTGCAAGTAAATGAGAATAATTAATTGAATGCTTCAACTAAAAAAAAAGGTTTAATCAATCAAAAAAAGATGGCATAAGAAAGATATGAGAACATTGGGGACAACCAATTAGCCTCCAACCAATGTTAGGATCTCTCGAATTCTCTGTGATTCGTGGATTCTATCTTTTATTTTAGATATTCAAAATTGATAAAATTTTGGCCTATTTATATAGTTTTGAAATGACATTTTTATCATTTTTATTAAAATCTTTCAAATTCATATAGGCATTGAATGATTCTCCCTTGATTTGAAAGATGACTGGATGATCATATCCCTGAGCTAACTACTTAATACGATTGGACCAAGGGCAACTTGTACGCACAATTGGGAACTAAAGTTTGGTAGTGATCTCCTAAGAAAAACTTTAGTGATTGGATTTAGAACCATAAAAAAAATATATATCAATAACAATTAGCCACTTTTTTTTGTGTCAAAATGTCATAAATTGCTCATGAATTGAATATCTTTAGGCATGATGAGAACTTCAAAAAGTATGTTTTAAATGAACAAATTTTGTGAAGTTGATTGAATTTGAAAAAGATTCAAGGCCACTGAACAAATACTTATAAAAAGAAGATATTTTAGGGAGGGGTTGCTATGTGAAGCCTTGGTTGATTCACTAGGGTATGTATCTCACATTCATTATGTAAGAAAGGAGGATGGGCATCCTAGATTGATCTAGGTCATTTGGTCAATTCACTACTAATAATTCAGGCATTCGTAGTACTTTTTAGTATCTATTGCGGCGGTTTAAACACATGCTAATATATTTGCAGTGGTTTAGGAACCGCTGAAAATCCACTGTGTTTGCAATCGCTGGAAAGATTTTAGCAGCGATTTTATAAGTGCTACTGTAGGAAGGTTATAGAAGCGCTTTTAGCAGGTGTTAAAACCAACCACGACCCATCCCCCTCCAACTGCTTACCCTTTAGATGGTTATTTTTTTCCCTTGTTTGGAGGCTTTGAACGATTTCCTACCACTGCCGCAACCGACATCCCAAAGCTGCACTCAACATCCCCAAATGCCGATGGCCTAGAGCTCTCGCACGAATAGTGCTAGGGAGGGAGGGATTTGGATCACGACATAGAGGGATTTGGATGGCAGGCTAAGGCGAGATTGGAGGCTAGGGCATTGACAATAAAATGGGGGAAGCATATTTTTCCTAGAGCAGTGACTTTTAAAACCACTGGCTGTCAAATTTAAAATATTTAGAAGATTTTAGTAGGGGTTAAAATTGCTGTCTAAACCTCTCTATAGCAGCGGTTTATAAACTGCCGCTTTAAAGTGTTGCGAAAATGTCATATTTTTTGTAGTGATTCAAATCCCAAATGTGTGTCACTCAGACAAATGCGAAGGTGGAGTTCATGATCAATGGCAATTGAGGAAACAAGCACTGATCGAGCTTTCGTAATAAAAGGCAGTGTCAAGCATGGAGGTAGAGGCATTGTCAAGTGCAAAGGTGGAGGTGGAGACATCACGAAGGTCGTTAACATTGTCAAAGTTGTAGAGTGCATCATTGTCATCAAACTTGTTGTTGTGACAAAGAGAATCAGTGTTATTATAACAGGAAGTATTTGAAATCCGTCTTATTTGAACTAGTCATAAATAAACACAAAAAGAGTTAAATGAAGAATTCAAAATGCATCAAAAAATTTTTGTTTAGTTATTCTTCATGCTCATAAATCTATGTGTGTAGTACTCATTTAATAATCTCTCAAAGGATAAACATGTTATTGCTTAGGCTAATGTATTGCTAGCTTAATGTAGTAGGTAGTTAGTGCAACTTTTGCGTGGCTTGAAAGGCATCCGGTCTTGAGTAGATCTTAAATGGCCCAACGTGGGCCACTTTACCAATGTAATTAAGGTTGTAATACTTGTGAGGTCGGTTGCTAGGCAAATTATTGGTCACCGGATGTTCGGACATCCAATCCGGTGACGCCGCCACGTCACCCAAATACACTGGATCTCAATATATTCGGGTGACATGGCGACACCGGGTTGGTGTCCGGACGAATCCGGACACCGGACGCAATAATTTGCCCGGTTGCTAAGGCTAATTAATCCAAAAAACAACAGGAAAAAAGTACCTTTTCTCAACAGTTTTTATGGGGTTTTAAAACTTTTTTTTTTTGGGTTTTACAACTTGAGTAGCTTAAAAACTTAGAAAATTATCCATAGTTTGGATTTGAATAAATATTGAGTAATATAATTTATTCATATGAATTTTTTAATTCTAATTCTAATTTTAAGATAATTATAAAATATTAAATATGAATAATATATTAAATTTATCTTAAACTAAATATTAAATTTTTTTAATTTACCCAAAGCAAATTCTTACTTGAGCCTTCTTATGCAAATTTTTGTATATATAAATTTTTATAGTGATTTCAAAATCAATCTGCATAAGATTAAGTTTTCATTAGAGACAGCTTTATCACTACTTTTTAAAACAGATTTTTAATACAAAAATTTCTATTTCAAGTTATTGTTATACTAAATAGTTGCTTTGAAAAACTGTCTCAAACGAAGCCTAAATAAGACCACAAGGCATTTTCAACAACTGAAATGCGCATAATTCGATCAAACGGACTACTAGAATGCACAATCTTTCGTAAATTTCACAATTGATACCATCATAAATTTGAATTTTAAATCAAAACAAATAAAAAGAATTTTAGCGAAAGAAAACCCCAATTGTATTTTAATTATTGAAAAAAGTGACATTGTTCTTACCATAAAGTCTTTATTGGTGGCTATCATAAAATTTTATATTATAGGCTAAGTCATTATTGAAGGCTATCACAAAATACACAATAACGGCTATTACAAACTCATGGCTATCATAAAGTTTTTCATTGAAAAAGAAGTGATGAAGTATTATTCCTCATAGAAAATTTAATAAGATTTCTTTATAAGATTTGGGTTTTCTGGCACAGTTTGGCAGCAAATGGCCAAGTCTTTGCTACTGCAGCAAATGTGGATAAGATGACAGCCCTAAGAAGACAGTTATGGAGGTCAAATGGTAGGCAGATCCTTGCTATCATGTTGGAAAATAAGAATATTATAATTACTTTTTTTTTTTTTATCAAAATGAATATCGAATCTATTCAATTTAATTTTGAGATAAATATGATATAAAATTTTCTTCTGTTATGCTACGGATTTGTATGGTGAAAATATACATGAATATAACGATATATAGGTAGCTGGTTCATGTTTTAGTTCAAGACATCTCGAGAAAGTTTGTTTAATGTCCACATAAGTAGATTGTAGAGAAAAAAATGAGAATGTGGAATAACCTCATATCAAAACTAATACAATATTGTGTGAACTCATATATGCTCATATAGATAACGCGCACATATCTAATAAATTCTTGTCAAGGAGTTTAGCCAAGTGGATCATGTGGTCAAAATAGCACTCGACCGAATGAAGCATGACTTCATAAAACAGTAGCTGGTACCAGCCCGTGGGTAAACTCTCCCTCGAAAGATCACAACATGCAAATCTACATTGGGAGATCATACTAAGGGTGTAATCATCCTCAGTATGCTCCTCCAAATGATTGACCCTAACTACTCCACGTCCTAAGGATTAATTGTCTCAACAGAACTTGCTTACACTCTGTAGCAGATCGAGATCAAGGTCATACACCTATTGCAAACATCCCCAATCAAGCTATGGAAAACACACACCTTTAAAACCTATGACCATGACTTCATTGATTAGACTCAGCCCTAATTCACAATCACTTCAATCTAGGGGACTCACCTCTCACGCGCACGGACTCATCTCCCATTCATAGGGTCCCACACTATCGGCCTACATATATGATACCAAAAACTCGCACAAAGCACTGACCCATGAGGACTTGCTCATGACACTTGCCTGAGAGGAGTCCATGCCAAAGATATGAGTTCACATGTCCATCATCTACTTAGTACATGTGCCTATGTAAAATTATTTTTTAGTTTATCTATCATAGGTGTAATATTTCATATATCCCTCTAAATTCAAAAAAATAAGATGAGAGACATATTTTAGATCATCAAGCTAGTAAGGATGTTTATATAGACTTTGCACTTTGCAGCTTTCTGTTAACTCTCCATACTCACTAATTTTCCTTATTTTTCTAGCTCTAACTTACTAATAGCGTGGTTGTAAAATCAATATCATCTACACATAGGGTTGCTCTTCACTTCGTGTATACGTTTATTTACTACGTTTATTTACTTCGTGCCCACTCAACAATCCCCCCTAGAGGCGCAAACTAAATTCGCAAATTTTAAATAGTCCGCTTTTTAATCAAGCCAGCTCAATGAGCACTAGAGCTAGACAAGTCCTGACATGAACTTGAAATCGATAATACACCGTGCCCAAAATTCTGCTCGAGCTCGAGCTCAATACTCAATAAATTTGACTCGCAAGCTCACTAATGAGTCGAGCTCGAGTCAGATCACAAGTCGTCTTGACTCAGTTGCACCCCTATCTACACATAAATTTGTATCATTTGTTCATATGTCATTTAAGTTAAATTAAAATAATTTTAATATTTATTTCATCATCCAATTCAACTCCAATTAAATCTTTTAACCTTAACTTTTTTTTTTTAAGGTCAACATTTGATATAATTTTTAAACTCTAAATTATATTGAGAAAAAATATCTCTAAAAGAGTTGCTCATAGGAGCATTGATTCTGATATAACATTGCAAGCATACTTACAAAAAAAAAAATCTCAAATTTATAAGCATTAATCTGAAAAGTACATAATTCCTCCCAAAACAAATGGATTGTTTATGAAATCTTCTCCCATAAATGTTCACACTAATGCCTCTGTCCAATTTTACTAAAACTCCGTTTGAGAAGGCTTTCTTGCTGCTTCTTAAAACAACATTTTAATACAAAAATTAAAATTTTTATACTAAAAAACTACTCTAGAAAGCAATAAGAAAGCCGTTCAATTTTTGTACTAAAAAACTACTTTAAAAAACAATAAAAAAGCCATTCCAAATAAAGCCTAAACCTATACTTCAATTTTATTTTCTATGAGCCACAACATCAAATGAAATATCTTCAAATATCTTCTCATTTTATGTTGGGTATCTAAACATCAACGTCACCCACAAAAAAAACATATAATCTCAAAATTTGTAAGTAACGTTACCCTAAAAGACTAGTAGTTCACATTCCAAAGCATTGAATTCGTAGGCTTCAACATCAACATAAGGAAGGGTTCACATTCGTTACCATATCATTGCTTATATATATAATAGACCAGCAGATCGTACCTCTCCGAAGAAAACACAAATCTCAAACCACCAGTCATTATAGAGTCCAGCTTTCACAAAAGCAAGGCAACTATGACTCAGGATTTATTTGGGATGACTTTCTTACTATTTCCTGACGCAGCTTTTTAATACAAAAGTTTAACCTTTTGTACTAAAAAGCTACTTTACGAAACAGTAAAAAAAAAACATCCCAAATGAAACCTCAATTGCTGGCCTGACGCAGCTCTGGGCGGACAAAGTCAGCGTTAGGAGGCACAGATATGTCCACAGTAGGCCTCAGATGAGCACAAACCTCTATTGCCCCATGAACTGGGTCTGACAGAAAGTTGCTTAGGAGATCCTGGTTAATCTTAGCGCCCTTATCGACGGCAACCAAAGCCTGCTGGGTAAGGATATAGTCGAAGCGAGGTGCCCATTTCCTTGATCCCAGACGAGCAGTTGTTGAACAATTGTCAACCATGAATGCCACACCGCGAGCATGCATGAAAGGATTCAGAGAATCCACTGATTCAATAACGCTTTCATTGATGATCTCTGAATAAGAATGTCCCTTCTTCCTCAGGACCTCAATCTGCCAAAAAGATCACGCAAGATTTGTGAAAATGGTTCAGTACAGTATTCAGATAGTAGTGAGGGCATCTTCAACCAAAAAACTCATTTTTTACTCCAAAATGCAGTAATTTATCTCCAACCGAACTTAATTTTCTAACATAAAAAAAATATTCCTACTATATTCTTTTTATACTTTATTTTATATATTTTTAATCATATATTTATATTTATCAATTTTAAACCTATTATAATTTAAAAAAAAATATTTGTTTTTCTCAATAAAATAATTTGGAATATTAATGTCATAAATAAGCAAATATATATTTAATAAAATAAAAATTACATTAGAACACATAAATATGAACGAAAAAAAATATTTTAAATATGTATAAGAATTTTATCGTAATTTCTATGTTAATGTTATATCTTAAAAAAATTAAATACAAAAAAAATTTAATTTCTGACAAATAACGTGTTTCTAAATTATTAATAATAAAATTCAAAACTTAAATATTTAAAACTAATAAACAATTTTTTGAATTAAAAAAAATTATATAGCAAGTTAACAGTGTGAATATTGGCGTTGCATTATTCACCCGCAATCAATTCCCAAAAAATATTGCGTTCTATTGGAGGAGAAGGCCTGAAGGATCAGGGAAAGATGCTGTATATGATACCTGAGCCATCATTAAAGCCACATAGACACCAGCTGTGAAGGGGTACAGTGGGCCGAGGTCACCCTCGGGCCGGGTGGCCCGTACTCTCTCTCCAACTTTCCACATTCGAGTTTGATCAATATTCCCCATTGGGAAAGCAGGAAGGCCCTCTTTTTCCTGTGAAAAATACACGACAGAACTCATTCAACTTCCATGGTAGATCCAAAGAAGGCATAAGTAGCATCTACAATGACATCTATAAGCTTACATAAAAGCGTCTACCAGCCAAAACAACACTACGAATCTCACTTCCAGATGCAACGTCTTCGTAGCACTCGTACAATATGTCCATGCAAGGATAATATGATGCACTATACGCTGCATTGAACTCCTTTTTCCCTTCTTCACTTAATGAATTATATACAGATAGCATCCCCTAACATTTTCATTGCATGAATGAGAATTGAGAGAAATCCTCCGACATAACGGTCAAAAATTAAGGAATAGAGTTACCTTAGTTGAGATGGTCTTAGATATAATTCCAGTTATGCACTCAACGGTATTCTTGTAAGCCAATTCCTCATTCATACCTTTTTCAGTATAGCGTCTGAACAGAGCCTCCACAATTCCATGTACAGCTCCAAGTAGGATACCCCGTTCACCAAAAATGTCACTCTTATATTCCTGCTCCAAGGTAGTTGCAAATGTAAATGGTGATCCCAAAGCAACAGACCACCCTAGAGCAACATCTGTGGCACTTCCATCAACATCCTTTTGACAAAGAGCAAAGCGAGCTAATTAGTATAAGCAATTGAAAGCTGGTATCTAATATAAACTGTATAAAGGAAGAGTTTAACAACAACATCATCATCATCAAGCCTTTGCCCCACTACATGGGGTCGGCTACATGAATCCTTTTTCGCCAGTTAAAAGTTAAATTCTCATTTAAATTTAATAAAGAAAGATCATTTCTAATATTTTATAACCAAATTTTTTTAGGTCTACATCTACCTTTTTTGAAGTCAAATCTAATACCTCAACTTTCCTAATCGAGTCATCGGAAGGCCTCCGTTTAATATGAGCAAACCATCTAAGGCAGTCTATAATCTTATCTTCCACTGGAGCTACTCCAACCTTTTCACGTATATGCTCACTTCGTATCATATATCTAAGGGGAAAGCACTCATCCACCTAAGCATCCTCATCTTTGCAGCACTTAACTTAGTATTATGCTTCTCTTTTAATGGCCAACATTCGGCACCATAAAGCATTGAAGGTCTCACGACCATCTTATAGAATTTTCCATTAAGTTTGAGGGAGACTCTTCTATCGCACAACAATCCCGATACATTCCTCCACTTCAACCATCCAACTTGAAATCTGTTGATAATATCCCCATCTATATCACCATCACTCTGAACAATATATCCAAGATATCTAAAACATGTACTCTTATTAATGACTTGATCGCCCAAATCACTAGGCTTTATGTTCAAGAATTCAAAAATTATCACATGAATGAACAAATAAAACAAAGTGAGATTAAAAAGATAATTTTTTTTCAGGAAAATAGGTTTATTGCAATAAAACCTGGTGAACTGCAAAACTTGAGTTGATGCCTGCACCATTTATCTCCTTTCCTTGAACGTAAAGCCTCCTCACTGAAGGACCCATTCCTTTGGGACATACAGCAATCACGCTAATGTTCTTAGGGAAATCGAGGCCTAATGACTGTAAATGCCCGAGAAGAAAACCATGTGATAACCCGAGAATGCTGTTTGGTTTCATGTGAGAGAAAATCTTTTCATGATTGTCTGCCTGCAAAGAAGTTGGTCAACAAAAATAGGCCATCCGTAGATCAGAAGAAATGAAAAGATAAACATATAGTTACAGTTCTAAAGATAGGATCACAACGTACTTCTAAAAAAGCATAGAGCTGACAAAGAATAGGCCAATATTAAGGCTTCGTTTGAGATGACTTTCTTACTGCTTCTTAAAGCAGCTTTTTAGTACAAAAATTAAACTTTTTGTACTACTTTTTTTTTAAGAAGCAATAAGAAAGCCGTCCCAAACGAAACCTAAATTATGCTTTTACTTCGCCCACAGTTTCCGAGATATACAGTTTGATGTTGTGAAATGGATTTGTAGGATAATTATTTCTACCATAGGTTACTCAATTTCAATGGTCTTGCCATTAATCATTAATTTATAAATAACAATGATTATAAGTTCGCAGGACCGTGGTTCTAACCTGTGCAGCATCTGAAATTAATAGCAAGACAAGATCACTGCTTGAAATTGTTTCCCAGATGTCACCCAAAGTTCCATTTTCTTCATTAAATCCAGCAGCTCGGGCTTCTTCAAAAGAGCGAGAACCTTTCCTCAAACCAATCTGAAAAGAAAATTATTCACACAATAAAGTTAAAAGATGGTTGACTAGGTAGATATGGTATGTTTAAAGTTTAAACTCAAAAGGAAATTGAATTGCTCAAAGTAGGAATCAAGGCTGGTGAAAAAGAATGTTCACAGACACCAATATCAGAAAGTTGTTCAGGAAAAGTACATGGCAGCAAAAAGAAAACGAAAAAAAAAAACTTTAGAAATTAAAATAATGAATCCCAAAACAAATAAAAATGACAATTATCCTATGGATAGGGTACCCGATCTGCATAACCCTGATGGCATACCCAAACCCAATTATTTGATCCAATAGGATAATGAATTAAATTTACTTTTTGAAGAACAAAAAATTAGAAATCTAAGATTACATGCAGCTGTCTCGCCGCTCTGGGGAAAACTAGGGTTTTGCTTCTTCCCGGTTTTTCTCTCCGCTCGCCGGGAGAGGGTTTTTCTCCTCTCCCCCCTTCGGATGGCCTTAGATCCGAAGGTTTTTCCCGCTTTGCCGGGCTCCTCGCACCCTTCTGCTTTAGGGTTATCCTATGCTGAAACCACCGCGTCCCCCTCCATCGCTTCGGAGCCTTTCCCGGTTTCTTTCTACCCGCCGATTCCCAAGCTTTCCTTCCGTGCTGGAGACCTCTCTGAAGGTTCATCTTTGTGGACTTACTCCTTGGTCGGCTACTCTTTGGGCCAACGGCCTTACTACGAGCGCCTCCTCTCTGCCATGAAAAAGGTTTGGCCTTTAAAAGGTGCGATTTCTCTGCTCTCGCTTGCGGATGGTTTCTTTCTTATTAAATTTTCGCTGCAAGAGGATTTCGATGCTGTCTGGTCGGGTGGACCGTGGTTTTTACTTGGGAAACCATTTATTTTGCAAAAATGGTCTCCCAAGTTCAAGCCTAAACGTGACGAAAATGTTTCGATCCCGATATGGATCAAGATTATTGATTTTCCTTTGGCTTTGTGGACTCCTACTGGTATCTCCAAGATAGCGAGCTATATCGGGATTCCGCTGTCTGTGGATTCCTTAACTGCGAAAAGATCCCGTCTCACCTTTGCGCGTGTGTGCGTCCAGATCTCCAAGGACTCACCTCTTCCTGAGGTGATTCCGATTGAAATTGAGGGTGAAGACATCAATTTGAAGGTGGTTTATGATTGGAAGCCCACGCCTTGTGAAGGATGCCGTTCTATCGTTCATCCTTTTGCCCTTTGCCCAAATAACCCAAATCCCTCTACTTCGGTTATCCTTCCCCCACGTCCCCGTGGTAGAAGCTCCAGTCGTCAACCACGTACCCGCTCCAGAAATCCTTCGAACCCACCACCCAACCCTCAATCCACAAACCTTCCGTCGGTTCCTAAGGAACCGCTGGTTTCCTCTTCTAAACCCGCCCCTCTTGCCCAATTTCCTCCTCAGTCTTCTATCTCCCATAACCTTCTGGTTCCCCCCGCTATTACGATCCCCATTGTTCCTCCCGAACTGATCCCCCCCCAAATTACAATTCCTAATATACCTAATGATACTTCCTCATCCCCAGGACAGCTCAAATCCATTCCTGTTAACTCCACCAAACTTCCGAACCTCAATTCCCCTAATGTTGAGGCTTCTCTTGAAACCTCTGCCTCTACTGATGCTTCATCCTTCTCCAATAATCCTATTGTTTCAGCTTCTTTGAAGCTTAACACGTCCAACAAGTTCAATGCACTGATTGAGGATGATCTACCGATTTCTGAGGATGCCATTCTCACGGTGGATGATGACCCTCCCAACAATATCCCTTCACCTTCACCTTCTAGCTCCTCCAGCAAGCCTACACCACATTCCACCCCTCCTCCTCAAGAGAAAACCTCTCTTCCCTCTATGCAAACTAGAGGGAAATCCACCAAAAAAGCCAAATCTTCAAAACCCAAATCCAAATCCTAATGTCTTACCCCAATATTGCTAGTTGGAACATAAGAGGGTTTAATAGACCCGACAAGGTCATGATGTGTAGAGATTTTGTTCGAGTTAATAACTTGAAGTTCATTGCTCTTTTGGAAGCTAAGGTGCAAGCTTCTTCCTTGGATGATGACTGGTTTCTGAACTCTCATAAAGTTTTTGAATATGAGTCTCATTGTCACAATTTTGGTTACTCCTCTCTGGGGCGTATTTGGATTAAATGGGACCCTGCTTTTGTCTCCTTTTCTCCAACCTTTAAGTCTCCTCAACTAGTGCATGGTATTATTTCGATGGGCTCTCTTCCGCCTTTCCACATTTCGATCATTTATGCTGCCAACACCTTAGAGGAAAGGGTTTCTCTTTGGAATCACATTAGGGATTTAATTCCCTCTAACGCCTCTCCCTGGCTGTTGATGGGAGATCTTAATTGCTTCAGGTTTCATAATGAGAAAGCTGGTGGTCTGATGGTGCCGAATAGTAAACTGAAAGAGCTTAATGATGTTATTTTTGATTGCGGGCTTCATGAACTTGCTTCTGTTGGTTTGTTCTTCACTTGGCATAATCAGAGAAATGATCAGCCTATTCATTCCAAACTTGATAGAGTCCTTGTTAACTCTACCTTCCTGGACCATTTTCCCCATGCTCACTACAAGGTTACTTCACCAATTTGCTCAGACCACTCCCCGCTTATTACCACCATTTACTCCTCCAACAGACTTCCTAGTAGGTTTTTATTCAAAAACTACTGGACTTATATTAATGGTTTTTGGGAAGATGTTCTTACATCTTTCTCTCAACACTCCCATAGCAGTCCCATTTGTCACCTTCACAAATGTTTGCATCATCTAAAGAATTCATTGAAGAATAGGGTTTGGGCCTCTTCCAACCATCTGTCCAATTCTATTTTGGAGCTTAAGCAGAAGCAGCATAATTGCTTAGGCCTCCTTAATAGTTCTCCTTTGGATCCCAATCTAAATGAAGCTTTGAAAGAAATTAACATCAGTCTTGCCAAAGCCCAAGCCTCTTGGGCTTCCTGGATCTCCCAACGTGCTAAAGCTAGGTGGCTCTCTCAAGGGGAAGATGATTTAGGCTTCCTTTATGCCAAGATTCGTGCTAGGAGGAATCACAACAATATTCATGTAATTTCTGATGATCAGGGTTCTTATTCCTTTCCTCAGGACATCGCCTCTGTCTGCATCAGCCACTTTAAGAAGTTATTCAATGCCCCTTTACCCATCAATGCCTTAAACTATTCCATCAATTCTGGTGGTTGTATTGCTCAGGATATGATTAACCCTTTGATCAGACCTTTTTCCTTTGAGGAGATCAAAAAGGTGGTTTTTGATGGGTGTGATTCCTCTGCCCCTGGACCCGACGGTTTCACGTTTGCCTTCTACAAGAAAACTTGGCATATTACTGGGCCTCACATTTACAGAGCTGTTTTGGAATTTTATAATACTGGTAATCTTCCTAGAAGCGTTAAAGCTACGGCTTTGGTTTTAATCCCAAAAGGCACTCATGTCTCTGCCATCTCTGATTACAGACCGATCTCTCTGTGTAACGTTTTGTATAAGATTATGGCCAAGCTGGTGGCTAACAGATTAAAAGGGGTGCTTCCTTGCATCATTCACAATAGTCAAACTGGGTTCATTAAAGATCGATCTTCCACTGATAACATTATTTTAGCTTCTGAGATTCTTAAAGGATTCAAACATTCTTTTTGCGCTAAATTGGACATCCGGAAAGCTTTTGACTCGGTCTCCCATGATTTCCTTTTCCAAAGGCTCTTGCAGAAAGGTTTCCCTGAGCAGATCATCAAATGGGTTAAAGGTTGCATCTCTAATGTTTTCTTCTCCATTTGTATCAATGGATCTTTGCACGGTTTTTTCAGCTCCTCATCTGGCTTGAGGCAAGGCTGCCCATTATCACCCCTGTTGTTTTGCATTGCTATGGATGGCTTCTCTTGCAGCTTGGACTACACCACTCCCCACTTTCTTGGGGTGACCATGAATTCTATTTCTGTGTCTCACCTCCTTTACGCCGACGATGTTCTAGTCTTTGGTAAAGCTTCTTCTTCTAATGCCACCACTCTTGCCAATGCTATTTCCACATTTTCTAATGCCTCTGGTCTTTTCATAAACCCTTCCAAGAGCTCGATTATCTTTTCCCAGGATGTCACTGACACTAATTCTATTTGTCAGCTGCTTGGCATATCCAATATAAGCCATTTCCTTACTTACCTTGGTATTCCTATCGCTGCTTGCCGCCTTAATGCTACTCACTTCCAACCACTCGCGAGTAAAATTTTTACTCTACTGGATGGTTGGAAAGTTAAATTTTTGTCTTTTGCAGGTAGGCTTCAATTCATTAAATTCACAATTGCTAACACCCTCGCGTATTGGATTAGGGGTTCGATCATACCCAAGCTTTGCTGCAAACTTTTTAACAAGCTTTGTTCAAGATTCTTATTTCATGGAAGGATTATTGAAAGGAAACTTCACTTAATTGCTTGGGGTAATACTGCATTACCTTCCATTTTTGGAGGGCTTGGTATCCCCTCCATTGATGCTCTGTATCACGCCAACTGCTGTTCCTTTCTTTGGAGATTTTTTAGTAGGGATAATCTTACTACTGCTTGGTTTAGAAACAAATATATATCTCCTTGGAAGCCTCTCAGTTCATATGCCTCTAAATTCTGGAAGAGAATTTATGCCACGGCTCAATTGGTGAGAAACAAATTTTCCTTCACTGTTTCTCACAACTGCAATTTTTCGATGGAATGGGATCCCTGGTGTGGTGGGAGATCGCTTCAAAACATTTTGGCGTCCTTCAGGTTCACGGATCCTTTTGTGAACTCTTACTTTTCCAACAACTATTGGTCTCTCCCTACTAATACGCCTCCTATTTTACAAATTGAGATTTCTGGTATCAATATTGGTGAAAATTCGGTGGTGTTGTGGGAAGGCTGTGACAAGCCGGCCTTCTCTAGCTTTTATTCCAGCTATTTCTCCAACTTTGATGAAGTTTCTTGGCATAAATTCATTTGGCATAAAGGAAAATCCTTACGTTTCTCTTCATATACCTGGATGGCTATACTGGGCAAGCTTAAAATGGCGGATTTACTTATTTCGAGAGGGATTAATGTTCTTCCCAATTGTGTTTTTTGTTCGAATGGACGCGAAAATCATTCTCACATGTTTTTTACGTGTGATTTCTCTTATACTGTGATTATTTCCCTTCTTCCTTGCCTGGATATTTTCCTTCTGCGGCCTAACTTGTTACAAGCATTTGAATATTTTGAAGATTCTCTTAGTTACAATAGTTGGGAAAAGAATTTTTGCTATTTGATTATTAGCAGCTCTATTTACTATCTTTGGAAAGAAAGGAATACAAGAAAGTTTGAAAAGCTCTGGAACAGCCCTTCCCAGCTTTGCTGCATCATTCGTAGAGCTGTTCTTGCTAAAGTTAAATCATGGAAACATTTTGATAAGCTAAATGGTCGTTTTGGCATTGATGGCTAATTCTCTTTCTCCTACCCACTACTTTGTGGAATTTGTTACCTGCTTTGTTTTTGGATCATTAAGGCTTTATTTTGTCTGTGGGCTGGACTGGGATGTTTTCTTGAAAGTTGAATCTGGTTCCCTTTTGCTGAGGAGATATATATGCTTGCTGTACTGGGAAGTTTTTTTTGAAGGATGATTTTGGGTTCCTTTTGCTGAGGAGCTTTCTCAGCTGTGACACACTGTGGCCCTCCGTTCATTCGTTCTTACTGCTATGCCTGAACTGGACGATGATGATGCTCCCTTTAGCTGGGCCCTTGGACGGTCTCCGGGCAACCAGGGTTCCATTTTTTATGCCCCTTCTTATTTTTTCTGAGTCCAGTTCTGTTGGGCTTGGGAGCTGGTCGGTATCTTTCACTATTCACAGCGGCAATTTGACCTTTTCCTGCAGTCCGGCTGGGCACCTTCAGCTGGCGTTCCTTCTGTTCTTTTCCTCCAGCTTTGTTTTGGTGAATTACTTCTCTTCACATTTTTGTAATTGGTGGTATAGTTGGTATAGTTGGGTTTTTATTTACTTTTGGCCCATTCATTGTTTTTGGCTATCATGGGCTTTTACTTGTAGTAAGGTCTCAATTTTGTAACTTTCTTTTCTTTTAATATATGGGCTTATGCCCCAAATTTTCCCAAAAAAAAAAAAAAGAACAAAAAATTAGGGTTATTCAAAAAGATTAGGTATTAGCATTTCAGGCACGTGGGTACCCAAATCCAATATAATAATGAGCAATGATGCTGTTAAGATTTAAATTTAATTGCCATATAAGAAGATTATGTTGTTGGGTTTTCCATTAGATTTGTGTCAAAATTACTGTTTCAATATGTACTTATTTAATATGTAAGTGCGTGAATGACTATTTTTAGTCTTTTATACGTTCTTATTACGTCAGTTAGTGTGCATCCAACAAGAATCGGGTGCTTAATTTTCAGGGAAAAAAACAAGGATCGGATACTTGTCAAAAATCTTTTTTTTTTTTTTTTTTAAACTGAGTTTGGATATAGTTCAAGTAGCAGAATAGTTGATTTATTGTAGGTTTTGGCAGCTTATCAAATTAGTCACCCTACTGTTGCCATCCCTACAACCAAATTGTACAATCCATCAAGATATCACAAAAAGTTCAAGTTCCAAAATAGTTAATTTACTGCAAGTTTCAACATACCTTATGAGAGAAATTACCTGCTATTGCCGTCTCTACAAACAAATTGTGTGATCGTTTTTTATTCTGTAGGGTAGTATCGAATGCTCATCACAAAATAGGTATAAATAATCATTTTTTCAATCAAGTTTAGATATGAGTTCAACTAGCAGAAAGGTTAATTCATTAAAGGTTTTGGCATGCCTTATCAGAATAGTTACCTACCATTGCCCTACAAACAAATTGTATAATCAATCCATCACGATCTCATATTGGGTTCAAGTAGGAGAATAGTTATTATACAGCAGGTTGTGGCATGTCTTATCAGAGCACTTACCCCACCGTTGTCATCCATAAAAGCAACTTGTACAATCCATCAAGATATGACATTGAGTTAACGTAGCAGAATTAAAAAAAAAAAAAAAGAGTTAACGTAGCAGAATAGTTAATTTACTGCAGGTTTTGACATGCCTTATCAGAGCAATTACCTACCATTGCAGTCCCTACAAACAAATTTTCTAATCACTTTTTATTCTGTTAATTTACCCAAAAAAAAATATTCTATTGGGTAGCGTGTATCCACAAAGATCGAATACTCATCACAGAATAGGTATGAATAATCAGTTTAACTATTGAGTTTAGATATGACTTCAAGTAGAAGAATAGTTCATTTATTACGTATAATCACATTTGCATATCGACAAAAAAAGGAAAGAATTATATTCGTTCATATCACCTTGACAATTATATCTGATTTTGCAATGGCAAGTGAATCTCTCAAGTTTTGCGCTTGAGCCGGACCCTGCAGAACAAGAGAAAAATTTCAGTATTGAAAAGCTACTAGGCAATTAAGCGTCCAATGATCAAATAAACAAACTGAATAACATGATCAAGCATGGATGCCATGCCCTGTAAAAAAGAACTCGTAAAATTTAGCCAAGAAAAATTAGGGAAACATAGGAAATGGATTCAGACTCAACATCAAGGTGAATATATGCAACATTTGTGTGAGAGACAAGGCCTAAATTCGTAATTCATAGTTCATTTCTTGTTTTATGTTTTGGAAAGTAATTAAAAAGAACATGTTTGTGGGTCCCATGTAGCTTAGTAGATAAAGATTTTGAAAATTGTAAATATTCTAGGATGGAATACTGCCTCCATTAAATTTGTGCTGCACCGCTCAACATTTTAAAAAATATTATAAATATGTTTGGAGGAAAATTTCTTGTTTGAGCTTTTGGAAAATAAATGTTAATGCAAAAGATATTTAGGCAGCTTGATTCATTTTAAGAAAAACATCAATAATATTATAATTGTTGTCATCATGCTAACTATTTGTGACCGAGTTTACTAGGCATATTATGCATAATAGAAACTTCGTAGAGCATATGCACATGCCCTTGTTATAACCCTATTAGAAAGCTCATTTCCTATTGAGGACATGTTTCTCATGTGTCATATATAATTAAGAATTTATTTGTTTTAGAAATTGCATGCAAAATTTGAGCAATCATGCCATAAGAGACTATGGTATGTTCCATAATTTGTATTCTCCCAACACTATAAAAGCATAGTGCTAACAATAATTAGTATACAAACTTTATTGACAAAAAAATTATTCCTCTGGTATCAGAGATTCAGACCTTCAAATTTATTCTTGATATATCAAAAGTGAAGATAATATGATATTGATTAAAATAAAGGCATCAAGGAAAAATTAAAAAGCAATTTTGAGAAATTACTGAAAAAGAGTTTTAACAAGGACATTAATTGGTAGAGAGAGATAAAAAATATTATGGACTAATCCCAAGGTGAAGTAGCTCTAAAGATAATACATAAAGGTAAGGCTTTAGGTCTAAACGAGACATCTATTAAAATTTAAATAGTTATGAAAGATATTACAATGATTTAATTAACAAATCTTTTCAATAAAATTTTGAAGACTAAGAAGCTGTCAAAATGTCAAATGATTGGAGAACCTTCCTTTTGGTAAAATATGTAAGAACAAATAGATTCAAGATTGTGCTAAATAGAGAGAAATCAAACTTACAAGTCCCACAACAAGCTATGAGAGATAGAGTGCAACATAAGCCTAAAAAATTATGCAAGTTTTAGATAACTAATTTGGTGTTTGTCAAAAATATCTATTAAGAAATAATTTTTTAATTAAGATAATTAAATGAAAAAATATACAACAACAACATCATCAAATCTAATTCCCACTACATGGGGTCGACTACATGAATCATTTTTCTCCATTGTCTTGTTGAGAGTAGAATTCTCATTTAAATCTAATAAAAAAATAATTTCTAATATTTTCTAGCAAAGTCTTTTTAAATCTACCTCTAGCTTTCTTAGCATAGGTCAAATCTAATAAACCTACTCTCCTAACGAGGTCATCATAAGGCCAATGTTTTATGCTACCAAACCATTTAAGGTGACTCTCTTAAATCTTATCTGCCATTGGAGCTACTTCATCCTTTTAACATATATGTTCGGTTTGCATTTTGTCTTTAAGAGTAAAGCCACTCATGCACTTCAGCATCCTAATCTCTACAACACTTAATTGTATGCTTCTCTTTTAATGACCAACATTCTACACCATTAAGCATTGCAAGTCTCACCATCTTATCAAATTTTCTCTTAAGTTTGAGAGGTACTTTTCTATTATTCAACGGGACCGATTCATTCCTTCACTTCAACTATCCAACATGAATTCTACTAATAATATCCACATCTATTTGACCATCACTCTGGACAATAGACTCAAGATATTTAAAATGTGTACTCTTATTAATGACTTGATTGACCAAAGTCATAATCCCCCAACTAGATCTACTACTACTAATTACACTCCATGTATTCGGTTTTAAATCTACTCAAATGAAAATCTTTAGACTCTAAGATTGATCTCCATAATTCAAGTTTACTTTCAACTCCCTCTATAATCTTATCAACAAGAAGAATATCATAAGCAAAAAGCATACACCAAGGTCGATCCTCTTGCAAATGTCTAGTAAGAAGTAAGAACATCCATGACTTAAGCAAAAAGATATATGCTTAAAGCTAATCCTTGATGTAATCCAACTAAAATAGGAAAATACTTGGTCAAAACACCTCGTGTTTGAACACAAGTAACAACTCTTGCATAGATATCCTTAATGACATGAGTATAATCTTTACTAACCCTTTTCTTTTCTAAGACTTTCCATAGCACTTCTCTTGGAATTTTATCATAAGCTTTCTCTTAATCAATAAATATCATATATCGATCCTCATTTTCTCTATACTTCTCCATCAAACCTCAATAAATGTATAGCTTCCATAGGAGACCTATCCGACATGCATCCAAATTGATTATGAGAAACATTAGTATCAAGTCATAACCTATGTTCAATATCTCTCTCCCATAATTTTAAAGAATGATACATTAATTTAATTCCTCTATAATTCAAACACACTTGTGCATCACCTTTATTCTTAAAAATAGGAATCAACACACTCCTCCACTCATCCGACATCTTTTTAAATTTCCAAATAATATTGAGAAGTTTCATAAGCCAAGAAATTCCTTCATCTCCTAAGCATTTCAACATCTTTATTGGAATATCATAAGGTCCAACAACGTTTTCACACTTCATTTTCTTTAAAGTCTCTCTAACTTCGATTTTACTAATGTGTCGATAAAATATAGAAATAAAAAAGAAAAATTATTATAATTTGTATTGATCTTCAGAATGCTTATGACAATGTCATGGTTGTGTGTCTCAATGGAATATAGATGACATTAAAGATATGTATGACTAGTATTACAAGTCATCATAGAACAACTCAAGAGTTTCCTATTAAGGTATGTTTATATCAAAAATCAACATTGAAACTATATTTTTTTGTAATAATTATGAAGATGCCTACAAAGGATACTCAAAGTAATAAGACATGGTGTATGATTTTTGCAGAAGATATAATTCTAATTGATAAGAAAAAATAGAACAATGGATAATATTTGGAAGTAAAGGACTTAGAATTAGTTGATCAAATACTTAGTAAATGATATACAATTTTATAAGGTAAAGTTCATTAGATCTACTAGGAAAAAGAATGGAGCTATTAATGATGATATAATATTTAGTGTTAAGGTTGGATGGTTAAAAAGGAAAAGAGCATCAATAATACTAAATGATAAAAAGATGCATGCATACCTAAAAGTAAGATTTCTAGAAATTGCAATTATGCTAGCAATGTTGTACAAATCTAAACGTTGAGTGGTAAGAAAGTTGAAATTTAAGTTGAGAGTAGCAGATGCGAGAATATTAAAATGAATGTATCACAATATTAAGATGGATAAATAAAGTACTGATTGGCATGACATCTATTGAAGATAAGATAATTGAATATAGACTTAGATGATTTGGATATATACAACGAATGATAGAAAATGTATCATTTAGATGAGTAGATAAACTTAGTGTAAAATGATTAGGGATGAGAATGGTAGACTTAAGATTGCATGAATAGAAGTTATTCAAATTGATTTGTAAATGGCATGTTTAACAGAATAGTGAACATTCAATGTGAAAGAAGGAAAGATGAAAATTATTCTTAAAGATGATGTTATAAGTGTTGTCATTCTACATCAACGATCTCCCCATGTTAATCTCATTGCATGATTGTTTTTGCTTCCAAACATGCACTTGATCAATCATCAACTAGATAGAGATTGGTACTCATCATTTGATCAACTATATAAGCTCGATTTGAAGTTGAATGGGGTAACCATATATAATAGTTGGTAAATAATAAATATAAAGCTCGTGGCTTATTCCTTGGATCTAAATGAGTGTAAAATGATCGCATCTTCAAGGTATATATCAACAATCAATCCATGTACAATTTTATGAAGATTGTCAAGAACTCTCCATTGCACATCAAGCAAAAGATCAATTCAGGATATTCATGCATGCACTTATAAATCTTTGGTAACAATTAACAATTATGTAGGAACCTTCAACAATTGTTACATGTGCACATGTAATAAAAAGGCATAAATTGATACAATCAAGATAAATTATTTCTATTACGAATGCGATTGAGAGTTAAGTTTGGATCACTCTAAGGTAACCTTCCTCATAGCTCTCCTGTTCTAGAGTGTTGAAAGAAAAAGAAATTAATTACTCCAAAAGGGCCTTTTTGAGGTATGAATTGTAGCTTCTACTCCAAAAGCTCGCAATAATTTACATAACTCTCCAACCACATCATTTTCTATTACTCTTTCATCATCTAAGTTGTTTTAGATGATCCAGAGTATTGGGATTAGTAACACTAGAAAATATTTCCATAGCAACTGATTTTTTAAATGGTAAAAACTATTATGATATTCTCCTATTAATAATTCAACCTCCATGAATAAAATTTGGCATTCTTGGATTTTAGCTTATGGTGCCTCATTTTATAACATCCTATAATTTCACTCTTACATATCTTACGCAAATCTCTACACCCACAAATAATTTTAATGCCAATCTATGTCACTTTCAGCTTCACACAAAGGATCAATCTCTTCACAACAATTCCATGCGCCACATGCTCAACCACTTTTAAAATAATCCTTAAACTTACTTTCTTACCTTAAAGTATGTCATCACAAAACTATTTTATCTATATATTGCATGTGTGCAGCTTTTTTCTCTTTCCCACCTTTCACGTGAATTCTAACTGGCTAACTTATTTTTGCTGCCTCGCTCTTTCTAGAATAAAAGCATATCAACAAAAACCTATTTATGCGAGCTTATTCTTAATATATAATCTACACATACATTCTCTAATGCAATCACTAAATGCCACATCCTTCTAATATTTAAGTTTTGCTAATTTCAGCCACAAAAAATCAACTTGCTCATTTGAACCTTCTTTATTGCCAAATGCATGGAACATAACTTTGGCTTATTACATTTTCCATAAATCATCCTTTATCCTTTACAGAACTATATGATTATAAAACAATCTAGCAGCCCCTAGTTCTTTTAACCATCCATCTTCAATCCTAGTAATATCATCATTTTTATCTCCAATTTTCTTAACAAGAAATCTCAAAAACCACATTTGTAAAGTTTTGGTAACTTCTAATCTTCTATGACTATTAATGGACCTATGATGGCTTCATGTCCTTAAAAACTACGCTCAACAGACCCCCTGCCTCTAAAATTAGAAAGAAAAATGCCATTAAATCCTTTCCAGTTAACCCAATGTTTGATTAATTACATAATTTCCATGATATTTGCAATAAATATTAGGGGTTCCATCGATTTAATTTCAAGCAAGCCTATCTTAGTAAAAATTTCAATTTTGGTCCAATCCAAGCATTAATTTAGTAAAAAAAAATTCAAATTTCAAGCTCATTCTAGCTAAACCAGATAAATTAAAAGATTGAATTAAAAAAATCTATAATATAAATAAATAGATTTATATTAAAATATATACAGACACACTCAATATAGATTTTATATTTATATACATATGTATGTATCAATATATGTGCATCCAGACAACCTTATGACGTATATATCTAGTTATTTTGAGTTGAATTGATTCAATTTAAAATTTAAACCATATTCGAGCAAAAGCAAATGTATTACGAGTTCAACCCGATCAAAGTTTGAACATTTATCAAACAAATTTCAAGCTTCGGGCTTTGTTATCCGTCCTAGTAACGATTAATTAAAATTCTAATTTCAGGAATGCTGGCAACAGAAGCATTGCATCACATAAAATTATAGGTTAACACTTAACAGACTAAGCAAATCTGGAACACTTTAAAGTAAAAAAAGAATGATGGAGAAATGGATCCAAACCTGCGAACCCCAACCTACGACACCGATCTGCTTAATTCCCTTGAACGCCTCCGGCAATAACCCGAACAAATCCCTGCCGCCTCTAACAATGAACTGAAGCAGAGAGAATTTTGAGAAAATAAAGAGAACATCGAAGAAAAGGCGGGTAAAAGGAAGGGCAAGCCGTGCAGACCTCTTCATGGCCAGCGAGGTTAACCTTCTCTTTCTTGAAAACCGAGGTATCGAAGTCCAGAGAGGGAGCGGGGTTGCTGATAGTCGGGGCCGCGACCATTCGGGCACCAAGGACGGCGCCTCCACCCCGCCCCCCAGTTGCAGCCGCAACATCGCAAATCCCAGAGAGGAGATGCCTCGCCATTCTCGATGATACGTCGATAGACGAAGAGAAGCCCAGGCTCGAAGCTAGAACTTTAGGGGTGGCCTTCAGGCCCTTCAGAGACCTTACATGTGAGCGAGAAGCCACTGATGAGGTGAAAGAAGCAGCCGCCGCCATGGGTGAATAAGTAAATGAACCGTGAGAGCGAGGAAGAGCCTGGAGCCTGTGCTTTGGCTTTAATATCCATAGCTATGGGGTGTCAAGCAATTACAGAGCAGAGCAAAAATAAATTAAAAAGACAACCAATCACAGCCGCATGGTCGCCAGCCGACGGCTATGGCTCGCTCAGATGATTTGTTCGTACGAGAATGTATGGAAATGGTTGATGCTGCATGTTTTTGACGTTTAGGATCAGATCTACAAAAATTTTAGATCTTATTTTAGACTGATCTCCGCCGTCCAATAGAAGGATGAAATAATTCGATGGAGTGCTTGCAACGACCATTCCAATGCTCATTGGAGGGGATTTCGAGTTCTCCCTGAACCCTAAATCTCTCAATTAAATGTTTCCTCCATCTTCATTTACATTTTTTATCTATATTGGAGGGGATTTTTTTTTGGACAGCTCTTCTTTGCTATTTTTAAAAATAATTTTTTAGCAAAAAAAAATAAAAAATTGAATTAATTTTTTTACTAAAATTTTATTTTATAAATCAATAAAATAATTATCTCAAATAAAATCTAAATATTATTACTTGAATTTTATTTTTAAAACTATTTAACAATCAAATAATAAATTAACAAAATTTATCATTTTCAAAACATGGTATCTAATTTCAAACCACCAAATGGGCACTTAGACTTCATTTATAAAGATTTTGTTAATGCTTTTTAAAACAGCTTTTTAGTATATAAAATAAAATATTTGTACTAAAAAATTGCTTTAAGAAGCATCAAGAAAATATTCCCAAACAAAACCTTTATCTTTCATCTAAAAGTTCTGAAATTTATCAACATTTTTTTTTTTCAAAATTAGAATCAACAAAAATAATTATTATTGTTAGAACATCTCTAAGTTTTTTTAGACAATTTTCTTGATGCTTTCTAAGAGAACTTTTTAGTACAAAATTTTCAAATTGAAAAAAAAAAAGAATTTATACTAAAAAAACTATTTTAAAAAGCCATAAGAAATCTCAAACAAAACCATAATTTGTTATTTGGATGCTTAAACTTTCAATCAAGAGATTTTAAATTCAATGCTTATATATATGATGTGTAAATATGATATTTAATCCACCCAAAATTCTAAAAAAAAATTATTACCTTTAATCTTTATTATTATATTACCAACAATCAAATAATAATGGCAAGGAGATTTTCTAAATATTCAAAAATACATTTGTACGAAGTCGAGCTGCGGCATGTCGGCAATGGTGATGTTCGGCACCTCCTCCACAATATTGACCTGAATTGGGAGCGATTATTCTGTGCGAACACCGGATGGGAGAACTGTCCGGTTCCGCGCTCGGTACTGGGCGCTCGATACCAAGCACGGTACATTTTTTTGGACGACATGACGCATTTTTATTGGTTTTTGGACGAATCCAGACCCGCGCATAATAATTTTTCCTGAATTGGAGCTAGCATGCCAATCACTAGCATCTAATATTTAAGATATAAGTCTTAAAAAATTAAGTACACCTTACAAGAATAAGTTTATTCACCTAAACTAAAATACAGAGCAGTAGCCTTCACAACAGCTGCACACAAACCTCAAACTTTTTGTCCTTCAGCGTTTGAAGTTGATCTGCAAGTGAATCACTTCTTTGCAATTTCTCTTCCTTGATGAATTCTAAGTCCAAATTCTCCACAGATGGTTGAGACCCAACTGAACTTACTCTTCGTCTGCTAACAGGAATCTTCAACTGCCTCTTGCTATATTGGATCTTCAGCCATGAAAACCATTAATGTAAAAAGGCCACTTTAGATTAAAATGCAAATATATTAGCTTAAAATGCACAAACTATAATAGAAAGTACTCCACAGATACAACATTAGGTATCTAAATTGATAAAATTAACAACGGTATCTTTGTTATCAATACTTGAAGTAAACAAAGTCAAAAATATAATTTCTTCCCTCATTGTCTACAAATTTAATGTTAATTTTTTTTTTCGGGGCATATTTAGGTCAATTAAGGTAAATTCACCCACATAACATTCGAACTCAAGATCTCTTGGTTAGTAACACAAGCTCCCAACCAACAGATCAAGGTGAGTCTCATAATGTTAAGGGGCTTTTTGGTAGCCGGATTTGACCGAAATCCAGCCAAAAGGCCTAAAATGCAAAACCAAATCTCACGTCAAATGAAAGCCGCCGTAGATGAGAAAATTCTACCTTTTCGTGCTAAAACCCGGATTTCTTAAATCCTGTTTTTTGCCGGATTTACGACGTAAATCCGTTAGCTCAAGAGGAAGAGTCCGTTTGTTAAATTCGCTCTATAGCCAAATAGTCACACATGATTTAATATGATTTATCATGAAAGTTACCAACCAGTTTTTAGGATTTCCGAAATTCAGAGTTAGAGGATTTACAAAATCCTACTTAAATCAAATCCTGGGTGCTACCAAACAGCCCCTAAATTTTAATATATAACTCATCCCAAGCCATGTTACGAAGTTAAAGAACACATGTATGACAGGAAAAAAAAAAGAGTAAATGAGTAATTTTACCTTTGCCAATCTCTCGATGAGCTTTAAATCCCTAGCCAAATCATTCTTCTTTTTCCTATTTAACAAGTTTTGCCGTAGCAAAGACTTTGTTTTGGCCTGTTCTTCTTTCTTTTTCCTTTTTTGAGCATTATTTGCTGCCCTGTCCCTTGCAACCTTTTCTGCTATTAATTTTGCAGTTTCCCTGGCTAATGCTTTCTCTTCTCTCTCCTGAAGATATTGGAAATTTATGTCCGCCTTTATTTTCTGGAAACTATCCCAACCCAGTTCTCTTTGGTCATCACCGCCTTGTTTTGCTGCTTCTGCAATGTATCTTGCCCATGAAAAATAGAGTTTCTCTTGCAACCTTTTATGTTTCAAGGACTCATGCCAAAACCTTCTCAGACTAAAACTTATACTTGCTTTGCTTTGATCACTGAAATAACCGATTTGTATTAGATACGATTAATTACATTAAGGATTCGTTTGGGACGGCTTTCTTATTGCTTTTTAAAGCAGCTTTTTAGTTAAAAAATTAAAATTTTATAACTAAAAAGCTGCTTTAAGAAATAATAAGAAAGTCATCTCAAACGAAGTCTAAGTCTGTTACTGCTAAAAATTAATTTCTTGGGAGCAAGATCAGCGCACCTATGAGAATGAGGCCTTTCAGACATCTTTTTCCTAACCTGATATAAGAAGGATAAACACAGCTAAGATTATCTAATAAGAAATCATAAAAACTGTAATTGGAAAATTTAAATCTGCCACACCTATGAGGAAAAATCATAAAATTGATTTACATGACATCACCTTTGGATCTTTTAACGCCTCTATGGTTCTCTTCTTAATACGCATTCGAGTTTCTGGATTTTATAAGAAATGGCAGCGTGCGAAAAAAAATATCAGTATTGGTTGCATTTTAGGCTTTGTTTGGGATGGCTTTTTTTCTGCTTCTTAAAGTGACTTTTTAGTACAAAAATTAAAAATGTTTAACTAGAAAGCCGTTTTAAGAAGTAGTAAGAAAGTCGTCCCAAACAAAGCCTTAGATTGCCATAAGATTCAATATCCATACCTTCACTGTGCTTTATCCCCTTGTTCCATGGAGTTCTACCCTTGTTTGCTAGTCCAATTTTTCGCCTTCTTTCTAACTCTTTACCACACACGCCCACTGAGATTTTAATAAGACCAGAACCACTATAAACTTCTGTCTGCAGCTTCCCGTTTAGATCATGTGAAATATATTCTAGACTTTTCTCTCTTGAGGTATTCAACTTTTTCAACCGTCGAAAAGATGCATCTTTCATCGAAAGAGAATAGTTGATCTTAGATGATGGCTTGTCAATGTCAAGCCGCAAAGACCAACCAGAGTGACCTTTTGGGTAAGAACAAGAGGAAGAAGATCCCAAGGATGAATTCTTTAACGGCACTACCCCTAATTTTAACGGTGCTATTGATTGAATCTGAGAATGATCTATTGCATAAGTGGCCGCAGGTCCTAATGAAGTCTTTGAGATTAACTGAAGGATGGGCATGACATTGACGTCCTAAAGCAACAAAAAGTGAAATCAAAATTACAAATATATAAGTAGACTAACAAAAAACTGACATAGTATATATTAAAGGAAGAATTACAGAAGACTGTAATAGTACATTAAATGCATCAATACGATATAGGAGCATTATGATCATCATCGTTTTTAGCATTGTTTTATTTCAGAATGGCTTTATTAAGGCATTGTTTTATTTCGGAATGGCTTTATTAAGGCTTCGTTTGGGACGATTTTCTTACTGCTTCTTAAAGTAGCTTTCTAGCACAAAATAAAAAAAATTTGTGCTAGAAAGTTGCTTTAAGAAGCATTAAGAAAGCCATCCCAAACGAATTCTAAATCTTCTTGACATTCATTCCTTGTGTCAATATAATCAATCAAACATAACATAAAACTAAATGCAGCCTTGATTAATTATTTTGTGAAGGCCATGGATAATGATTTTAGAGAGCAGGTCAGATCTATGAGAAATAAACTAATTCGGTGACGCAGCGTGCAAAAAGAATCTGAATGGCGTTGACAATGGGATTTCGTGTTGTTTCTAGTTTGTGGCCAGGTTGCAAAGGACAGTTTTCCCATTGTAAAGGAGAAGGCCAGTCCATTAAGATCTTATTTATTTATTTATTTTTCAATATTAGGTTAAGGGATTTGGTGTGAACAAAAATATGAGCAGAGGAAATTAAGAGGAAGAAGAGAAGAGCATTTATTGAGAGAGAGAGAGAGAGAGAGAGAGAGAGAGAGAGATCAAAGAAGAGGAAACATATTGAGAGAGAGAAGGAATGATGGGAGATAAAGGGAGTTCAAAAGAGAATATTTTGAGTGAGGGACTCTGCGAAAGCAGACATGAGAGAGAGAGAGAGAGAGAGAGAGAGAGAGAGAGAGAGAGAGAGAGAGAGAGAGAGAGAGAGAGAGAGAGAGAGAGAATAAGAAGTTGGATCCAGTTCAAATCAAGCTCTTCTGATGGAGACATCAGCTCGTGGAAGGCTTATTAGAGGCCTGGTCGCCGATCTATGGCCACGATTGAGTCTTTGTATTTCTGAGTCATTTATGCATTTTATTATTTATGTATTTTCTATTTTCCTTGGTGTCATTATGTTGTTCCGTTTGTACCCCTTTAAGGGGAATTGTCGTATGTGAGCCCAAAGGGCAAGTTGGTCTTTTCTTTTTGAGTCAATTGTACTTGGCTATATATAGCCCCTTGCTTATTGTTTTTGATTAATGAATGATTTTGAGAAAATTTTCTTGCACTTGTTTTCTTGGAGCTTATGAGAGAGCTTGAGAGAGAGAAAGCTAGAGAGCTTGGTGGAGCCTAGGAGAGGCCACCCGTCGTACCCAACAGTCACCACCGGTGGCTCTTGGCCCTCCACCTCATCTCCCCTTTCATCCCCCATCCCCTTGCCCCTCACAACCCCACGGCCAATTCCCTCTCCAACCACCACCCGACCCCTTTCTCCTGTACCCATCCGATTCCTCCCACCACACCCCAAAACAGCCGACAGCCTCCTCAGCCGCCGGCCGGCTTGTGCTCTCCCCCTTTGTTTTTGCTTGTGACTAGACTTTCCATTTGGGTCCCCGTAGGTTAGGAAACTCATTTAATTCCAATTCAAATTTAATTTGAATTTGAATTGTTTCCTAATTTACAAATCCTATTTTTGGAAAGTTTCCTAATTGAAACCTCTTTGAATTAAAATTTCAAATAGGATTTAAAATATCATTTCCAAATCTTCAAATCCAAATCAATCCACATTAATGGGTCTCCATAATTCCAACCATCTCCCATTAATGCCGCCGGCCCCCTGGACTTGAATTGGAATTTATTTCCTAATTCCAGAATCCTATCTTAGGCAATAAGTCCAAGTCACTTTAAATCCCCTCTAGCTGAAATCCCCTCATACCTTTTTCTATTTGATTTATTCCAAAGGAAACCCCTTGTTTTGGAAACAAATCAAGTCCTCTTCCTCCTCTCCAAAACCGCTGCCCCCCTCTTTCTTCCCACCGCCTCTCATTCAATAATTCTCCACTAGAACTTGAAGTTATGTTCCCCCTCCAAACCCTTTTCTCCTAATCACTGAAATCTGAAATTCCACTCAGGTTTTGAATAAAAATCTGAAACTATTTTCAGATTTTTGGAATAGTATTTGGGGGCTTGCTTCCTCTCTCC
This sequence comes from Dendrobium huoshanense, assembly GCA_016618105.1. Taxonomy (NCBI): domain Eukaryota; kingdom Viridiplantae; phylum Streptophyta; class Magnoliopsida; order Asparagales; family Orchidaceae; genus Dendrobium; species Dendrobium huoshanense. The sequence goes on from CM028357.1 coordinate 40,875,945, forward strand.
TTGCAAGATAGACTTCTTTCTCCTTGCTAGCATTCAAGAGTCCTATCAAGTGCTAGGGAGATTTTACATTCAATCATCCATGAATGGCGGATCCGGCAACTGAATACGGCATAACTTGGGACGAAGACGGCTTCACCGACATCCTACGATCAACCTTCTTCGACGTGAACCCAAGGATTGACCACACCGTCGAAGACTACATGGAGCGAATTCTAGATACCTTGGTGGAAGCTATTGACGAACACTTCGAAGGCGTCGAGTGTAGGATCTCCACCACTCCTTGACGAAGGTTTCTCTTCCTCATTGCATCTTATCTCTTTTAGTCTAACTTCTCTTGGTTTGATTGCAGTCACGACGGACCCCTCTTCATTGCTCATGCTAAAGCTTAGTAATCGTAAGATTTGAGTGCACCTCTATGTTTTCTAATTCTCATTGTTAGATTAGGGATTACGTTGAAAACTACTGCTCGTCGTTGTATTGTTTTCTATTTATTTTGGAAGTATTCAAAACTCTTGTCATGTGATTTAGCCTAAGCGGATGTAACCACTATTTGTTTTGATTCATTGTTTTAAATTGCTAGTAATTTTGCTCTAAAATTATTCTAATCACAAGTTGTGCGAAATCCAAATGAACTAAGAGCATTTCATTTACGTAGTCCTGTATCATCTTCATTCCCTAGAAATAAGCCCTAGGGTCCTCTATTATAGAATAAAAGGATCTCGAGATAACTATGAATATGATCCTAATTAATATCAGTTTTAACAATTTAAAGAAAATGTATTCAAATAATCTTTGAGAACATAAACAGATACACTCAATGATAGTCAATCACATCATAAACAATGCACATGCACCTTCTCAAACAATATGCGTAAATTCTCCTGTGATACAAAAAAATTATCTTCAAGAGAATTATGTTGAAGATAGCATATCAATAGAAAGGTATTGCAGAGATACTAATTGAAAACTATGGAGGTTTGAAAGATTTCTACAAGGTAAAAGATTCTCAACATAGAAAATATGATGAACGTTGCCGTTGAAAGGAAAAGAATGTAAAAACACAATAAGTACTAGCTTTTTAAGAACATAATGAGGCTTTAAGATTATATTAGGTAATATGTTACCGGTAAAATGCGGAATGCATACAAAATAGAAATAAATTAAAACATAATTTTAATCACTATTACTCCTGCATATTGATGTTAGCATATGCTACAAGATCAAAATTTTCAGTGGGAATGGTTGTTAATTTTTCAATGCCAACAAAAAACTGATCCAAATGGACTACAAATAATGCAGCAAAATCAAAATAAGTTCCGTGCAAGTTTAATTAAGCCAAATAAACTTGTTAGGGGAAATATGACAAACAACTTCATTGGAATAAAAAGTGAGAAACCAATCGTAAGCATCTAAGAAAATCCCAGGAACTTTCCAACAATAATAACTAGCTCTCTTGATAAGAATAAACATTTTAGAAAGGTGCGAGTCATTATTAAATAATATAATTCATCCGTCAATGATGTCAAAAGCAACTTTAGATTTAGATTTCAGTATAGTAAGTCATTAAAAAATTATAAATATGCAATTGTAATTCAACATTCTTCAAATGATTCTTCCTATTCATTCATATATATGATAACATAGAATCAAATACAGAACCACTAAGACTTCATTTGGGACAACTTTTTTACTGCTTCTTAAAGTGATTGAATCAGACTCCCAGTCAACCTTTAGCCTCCCCAGTCCTTGACCCTGCAAGTTTAATTTTAAATTGCAGTAAAAAGAAGAAATCAACTGAACCTGAGACTGAATACATCCATTTTGTGAATACTATCGATAACGAGGACTTCTTTGAGGATGAAACATAAGTGATTGAATCAGACTCCCAGAATAACTTAAACCCTGAGCTAGGAAAGTTCGAACCTTTAAACGTCGACACCTTAACCCACCCCGATCCTAGCCTCCTCGAGGATGAGTCTTTGGACAAAGTATGCCTGGATGATAGTCGGACTTCGAACACATTAATTTTGGAAGATCCTGATTTAGTTGTGACAACTACTGAGATGACTTTAGGTAATCTTGATGGTAATAATTTCGAGTTGGAAGTGAATCAATTGAAACTTTCACCTGAATTGAATGAACCGGAACCCATTGATCTTAAGCTTATGACCCTACCTCATCATATTGAGAATATTAGTACGAATTTGGAAGATAGTGATTTGACCCTGAGTGGTTTTGAACCTAATTGGGGAATTGGGCATCCTCGTATTCTATTGGAGTCTATTTTAGGAGTTGCCCCTTTAGAGTTGCACTTGAAGGAGTGTGATTTTCTTGATTGGACTTATCTCACCACTCCTCATACTGACTTTAATATTAGAGAGAATTTTAGCCCTTACTTTCATGTCACCACTCTAACTGTTGTGCCCACTTCTGTTATGGATACCATACCCCATTTCTTAAGTCTCATACCTGCTGGTGACTCGTTTGGCTATCCCATTATGGCTGTGAGTCAGGACCCATCATCTTACTTTGTTCCTGATTCATTTGTTTTGCCCACTATGTTCTTATCCTTCCCTATTAAAGACAATCTCTCTCATAGTTTGATGAATTTACTAGATGACACTGTCAACCCTAGGAGACTACTTACGACTTTAACTGAGACTTCCCATAGAAATACCCTGGTAGCTAAGAATGTCTTCATTTCTCCCCCTAAACCGGTTCTCTTAGACCGAACACCTTAGACATATCTTTTCGTGACTCGTCAACCTTTTTTTTAGCTATGTATTCATGCGAGTTAGTTTGTTGTTGCGTATGTTTTATAGTCTGTTGTCTTCCAAAAATTTCTTTGTTTAAAAGTTATGCGTGAAACCATATTTCATTCATCTTGCATATCAAGTCTCTTGCACCACCTCATGTTCATCTTGTTGAGTCTTGAATTTTAAACATATGAATTCGCATATCACATGCCGCATTTACATTACATCTGCATGACTTTCTTAAGAAAATTGCACGCTTAACTGAAGAGAGCAATAATAAGTATAAACTTCATGCTGATTCTAAACGACAATTTAAATCTATTAAGGTTGGTAACTTAGTAATGATGCGGATTCATCCGGAAATCACATGCTAGAAGTGCGGGAACATTTAGAATAGTCAATAAAATCTATAACAACGCTTGTGTGGTGGATCTGCTTGCAGAGTTCAACATTCATTCATTTTCTAACATAAAAGATTTAGTAGACTTTGAAGGTCCGGAGATAAACCCCCAAATCCACTTCAAATTAAGCCTTGTGTGACTCCACCTTGTGAGAACCCCAAAGCCTACCTCCACTCCCAAAATTATTCTCAAAATTCCTATAGCGGAGAAGGTTGACATGATTCCTAGTGATGATATTATTTCCACAAAAGAGGGTGGACGAAGAAGATATTTGACTAGGTGAAGAGGTAAACCAAAGTCAAAGGATACATGATCAGAGCGCAAGGTGATACAGCTGATCGATTTAGATACACGAGAGTTCTTGAGACACCCACTCGACGGAGTCGAGTTTTCTCCCACCTGGGGAGAATGATGAGGACATCGGAGATCAACGACTACGATTTTTTTTAGTTATTTATTTATATGTTTTTGTACTAGTTTATTTTATATTGTTGTTTTTCCCTTTATATCCTTATGGGTGGCCATGTAGTGTTGTAGCCCAAAGGACATTTTAGTCTTTGTTATTTTTCTTTTCATGAGGCCTATTTATAGGCTAGCTTTCTTGTATTGAGGGATGATGAATTTTGAAATGAAAATTTGGCTCTTGTGTTCTCTTTGTGAGTTCCGTCTTGAAGATTTCTTAGTGAGTTCTTTTCTCTTAGATCTCTGTGTGAGTTCTATGGAGAGCCCAAGGTGAGGGCAAAAGCAATACCCGCCAGTCGTTGGAAGAGTCCGCGGCTCGTGGTTAAAGTCTTCTATCTTCTTGTTCGTGTTTTCCTCCATCTTCTTCCCATCCACCATAAGAAAATATCTTCCAAAACCCTTGTTGCCGCCGCCCCCTTAGAAGCCAGCCGCCGGCCACTCCCACGGCCCCGGCCGGCCACCTTGTCGGCGACCTTCCCCACCCGTCCAATCCCTCCTTCCGCAAGTTTCAAATTTGAAATTTGAATTTCAAAATTCAAATTCTTTCTTAATTGGGATTTCCAATTTAGGAAAGTTTTCATGACGAATTCCAATTTCAATTTAATTTAAATTGGAGTCTTTAATTATATTGCCACGTCATCAATCCAAATTGGAAGCTTCATCCCATTAATCTCCCTCTCCCCCCTCTCACCTTGTCGCCGGCCCCATGTGGGTTTTCTCCCCCATTTGACTGCTTCTTTAATGCTCCAATTAATTCATTAATGACTCCTTAATTTGAAATCAAATTTCAAATTAATTTCCCTCTCTTTTCACTTAAAATACTGAAATTAATTTCAGATTTTGAATTTGAAACCCCCTCCCTCCTCTAATGAGCCGTCGGCCCCCCTCTTCATGGATCCCATTAAGTGCTCATTAACCCCCCTTAATTACATTTGAAATTTGAAATTAGTCTCAAGTAATTCCCTCCAGATTTACTAAATCTGAGATTAATTTCAGATTTGAGTAAATCCCTTGCTCCACACATCCAGCCTAACATCCCTCTCCCAATCCACCCGCCCCCCTCTCCCACCTTGGCCGGCCTTTCAGGCTTACGTTTTCTTCATTGGCTTGCACTATAGGAAGACTACACTTGCTGTCCTGCTAGCCGAACACTCCTGTTTTGCTGTCCAGAGAGTTCATGGCTGCTGTCCTGAATATTTCCGACGAGGCAAACTGTTGTCCTGCACCTCCGGAACCCCCGTTTGCTGTCCGGAAAAGCCACGGCTGTTGTTTCAGGATTCCAGCAGTTTTCTGGTGTTGATTCGCCATCCGGAAGGCTCTCATTGGTTGCTCAGAAGATTCCACACTGCTGCCCACACGCAGGACTTCTTCAAATTCAGCCACCGGACTCCGGATCTTCTCCCTTGCTACTCAAATTCATCTAAGAATTTTGACGATGGTGAACTCTTCCCCAAGTTTCCTATTTTCCTAGTTTATTTTCAATTGTGGTTATATTTTGACTCACAAGGTTCATATCAAGCTCTTCACCGCTAAAGCCTAGTAATTAGAAGAGTTGTGTGAGGGATCTTTCATAGCCTAATCTTATTGTTAGTTTTGGAATTTCTCGTTGAAACCACTCATGTATGCAAAGTAAGATTTAGTTGACTATTTAATGATCTCAACCTCTCGCATGTGTTTAGACCAAAGCTATTTTATCACCTTATCATTTTTATTTTGTCGTTTATCATCAAGAGAAAGCTTATAATTATTGTGCTCTAAAATTTAAGCGTGTAAACTTCCTTAATTTAATCATCCATGCTAATACGTTTCACATCAGAATAATATAAAGTTTCTATGTATCTTATTATTGTTCTTCATGGTGATCCATGTCCGTGGGACTGGGAATTTGTTAAATGCAGAAAAACTATGCCATATAATTAATAAATTCAACTATAGTAATAGCATTTTGCATTGGAGACAAAAAATTGACTTCCTTCCTATGAAAAATGAAGTTTGTATTGGCTTTTTAGTCATGTTTTGTTTATCCTGTTATGAAATTGAATTTTAATTGATATGCTCTTGCGGTGTTTGATAAAATGCTTATTTGTCTAAATAGTGACTAGATTCTTTTTTTTTTTCTAGAAAATCAATTTTGAAATAAATTTTATCGAAATGTATTTTAAGAAGTTTTCAAAATCAAGCTTATGGATGACTTTAGATGAGACAAAGAAGAATGATGAAGAGTAAAATAAGAAAAGAAGCCGAGTAGTAACAAAAAAATTTTAGGCCCTCCCTATAAGAAGTTTCTAGCTCTGCCACTGCTCCTGCTCTCCATGTGATATCTAAAATTAGATTGAAATCCCCTCCAATATAAATCAACTATGATTTATTTTGTGTTAACACTTAATTTTTTATTCATAATATGATTATTGAAACTCTCTCTGAAAAAAAAAAAGTTTGTTAATAAGTTAAATATGCATAAAATTTATCTATATTAAGAAATTTATTCAAAAAATATTTTCCTCTGATTAATAATATATTAAAACAAAATACAATCAACAATATATACAAGGAATGATAAAACAAATCAATTTTCTCTTAATAGCATATTAATTTGCATGAGCACACTAACTATTACATGACCCTCATGCAAAAATAATGTGCCTCTGAGTTGCTCAAATACTAGATTTTTCTCTCACAATCAAAGGCTGTTCATTTAAGATATATATATTTTTATTTTAAGAGGCAAAATGGCTATAGCATTTTGGCCGGTTTGTATGCAGGATTTAGGACGGATTTAGACAAGATTTGAGCTAAATCCTGCCAAACGCTAAAAAACGCAAAGTTAAATCTCACGGTAAGTCTAACATTTTCGGCATTTTTGCCCTAAATCCCGGATTTCGTAAGTCCAACATTTTGGCGGATTTAGCCGAAGAAGCGCGCGAAAGGCGAGAAATATCGTTACCTTCGCGGCGAGTCCCGTCGCGACTTCCGATCCGACAGCAACAACGTCGTCGTCGGAGGCGGTCAAGCTTCACGGAACGCAGGACAGCAACGTCGTTGGAGGCGGGAAATCTCAAAGCGACACTTTCAGAACTCAATTTACACGACACAGAACAGCAACGTCGTCGGAGGCGGAGAAGCTCAAACCCACACTTTCAGAACTCTTACTTCCCGCGACAAGAAGAAATAGAGAAACGAAAGAACAGCAGAGATGAAATATTAATCATATATATGGCTGTAGGCATTTAATATTAAAATTTTAGTTATTAGATAGATAAGTAGTATGAAATAAAGTGGTATGTATGTAAATTTCAATTAAATAATTTTAAATATAAATAGTTAATTAGATAATTAGCATGTAAATATTAATCATATAATTAGTTAGTGATAAAATATTTTACTGATTATTTAAATAATTATAATTAAAACTCATTAAAATAATATTTAAATTGTCATAAAATAATTAGTAATGTAAATAGTAATTAAAGAATTAATTTTTAGATAATGATTACATAATTAATTATCTAACTATCATTATTGTTAGCATAAAAATATTTACTAAAATAATATCTAAATAAATAAATTGATAATTAAATTAATTTGAAATTATATTATTCATAATTATAATTTATTGTATTAATTAAAATTAATAAATAGTTAAAATATAAATATTATATTCATTAATCATCTTAAATTCTGAATAATATTAACATCATAATTTATAATGATTTAACATACTTCTTAACAAGGTCTAAATACCTTAAGAATTTTGTCAAATAAATTTCAGAATTTAACATCTTAAGGACTTAGAATTTATGAAATCCTTCTTAATTTAGATCTAGCTGCTACTATTTTTCACATGTTGCTATGATCTACAATATATAAATTATTTATAAAAATTATAAATTTGTAATAGTTCCATCATTTTGAGATTTGAAAACCAAACCGAATAATTTCTCTTGTCATCTTACAGAATAAATTTGGATGACGCGCATAACGCTCCTGCATTGCTGGAGATGATGCGACTGCGGGCGAACGGAAGGAGACACTGGCGGGAAGTGTTGGCAATCTAGGTTTACACGTACTCCATGGCGGATGGGGTTTTAGCGCCCTCGCCGGTACAGAACTCCTTCGTCCGCTCTCCCTTCTCGCACCCATTTCTCTTCGCGAACTTCTCCGTGGCTGCCGTCGTCCTCCCATATTGGTCCGCGGCTTCCACCCAGTACTTGCGTAGATCCCGCGTCACAATGGCCTCCACGCACTGTAATAGCTCTCCTGCTTGTTCGTTCTTTGTCCCTCAGTCGAGCCCCAAACCTAGCCAACAGCCCTCCTTACTCGTTTTCTCAGGTATAGAGCTGCCTCATCCACAATTATGCTGGGGTTTAGCTTTTTTGAATGAATTAAGTGGATAGCCATTGTTGATTTTTTTTAAGCATTTATTGGACGAATCTCATAACTTTGAAAAGGTTAATCCTGGACTTTGCTGTACTGGATTACAAATATGTGCATCTGGTGGCTGTGTAAGGTTTTGGTTCGTTAGGTGGAAGTGAATTCCCATTTTTATGGAGGTGAACGATTATTTCAGCGTAAATAAACTTGGCTTCATATCTGCTGTGCGTTATGGTTGCTGTGTGAACTAACTCATTTATTAAGTCGGAATTGGGATTTATCATACGCCTAATATCTGCCCTCCGTTTGATTATTTCTATTTTTTACTGGAAGTTTTGGAGCAATAGCCAGCATGAATTGCTTCATCAGAGCTTATTTTTATACAGCAACGCCATGTCACATTTTACCAGATTATTACTTTCGGATTACCAATGATCCAGTGGTTTACATGGGTTAAGTTTGTTATCTTACATCATACCTATTCTGCCATTTGCATATTTATACACATGTTTTTCCCAATTCTCAATTTGCCAGATGACTGATTCTCGAGTCTGATTTTTTTTTTCTTTTTTAAAAATTTCCTACTGAGCATTATATGCATCCATCATGACATGCTTGTAGTTGAACTCAGCCATTGGCATTATACTCAAATTAAGAACACATGCTTTGAGCTTTTTTGGCTGTTGAAGACTTTTTCTGTTTAACATATTAGCGAATTTTATTAGTAGTTAGAATTTTGATGATGTTTTCTGGAACATCACGCTGCCTTGGATCTCCAGCTTCAAACAATACTGAGACACAAAAACGGGCAGAGAAATTGGATGAAAGTTTTTTGAAATCATGCTGAATGTGCTTTTTTCTAAATAGTTGGGTTTATTATGCTATGACAACTTGGCTCTTGGCATGGCAATGCATTTTGTTGATGCTTTGAGTTTCTTGCTGCAGCATTAGTCTTGCATAATTTTGTATAAATGAAGATTATACCTTTTTAAGATCCTCATTAATTTCTGCAACTCCACTAAAATCCTTAGTATTCTATCTTCATCTGGACATTCTGTAGGAGGAACTGCATTTAACGGTGTGGCAGAAGAGCTGAAGAAAGTTACAACTCGAGTTGCTCATGTTCTTCCTGTTTCTGATGATGGTGGCAGTACAGCTGAGATTGTACGCGTTGTTGGTAGACTATCTTATCCTATAATGGACACAATGAGTCGTTGCATTGTTTTGAGCTTTGGATTTTGCATTTCTTTTCCCATAAATAATAAATTTAAAGGTAAAATAATTTGCTTTGTGCAGGTGGACCAGCTGTAGGGGATATAAGATCAAGATGCTTGAGATTGTCTGATGAAAGCACTTCCGAAGCTATTGCTGTTAGGAGATTGCTTGGACATAGATTGCCTCTTGATGCATCAGATGCTAAATCTGAGTGGTATGTATGAATTGTTATTGAATCACTCAATATCATATGATGTGTTTTCTGCCATCAATCTCTAGTACTTATTTTTGTTTTCACTTTACAGTTTTTTATATTTTAAAGATTAAAGATATTTTAGGTACGCTCATATATATATATATATATATATATATATATATATATATATATATATATATATATTCCATCTCAAATTTTGAATGATTAAGATTTAAATAAGCTTAAAATCAGTGGTAATATAAGAAGTTGCCCTTTAGCTGCTTCATATCTTAGCCATTTAAATTTTATGATGGATGGTGAAAGTTGTGTAAGAATAAGATGTTTTATCCTACTAAAGGGATAGTAACTTAACTCTCCCTGTGTGCAAGCACGCATTGTGCGCCTGCGCGTATGCTCATGTGCATGTGTCTTATATGGAGTTACCATAAGTATTCTTCTGATTTCTTTCAGGATTTTATCAATTTTTAGATCCTCATTTGATGAATGATTTCAATCACATGCTATCAAAATTTGCTGTCTTAATAAATTATGATTACATATGTTTTTTATTTGAATCTCAGTTCTGTTACTTTGTTGAAATTTATGAAAATTTACAGGTATAGAATCGTTGAAGGCGAGCATTTCTTATGGAATGGTGTTTCTCGTCCTTATGGGGAAACAATACGTGCATTTCTGGCTTACTTTCACAATCAGGTAAATTTCAGGATGTGAAAATATCCTGATTGTTTCTTCCACATTCAGATATTTGTTGTGAATATATTTCAACTTTGTTTAATTTTCTTTTTATCACCTTTGTTTGCATAGAAAGGATTTACCCGAAACATTCTAAGATAAAGTATAACAGTAGATACTAATTTCGGTAAAATTCTGCACCACATAATTTCTAAGATAAAGTAGTTATTAGAAAGATAAAATGAATGTAATAGATTCAAATGTAGATATAGTGGCTACCATCATTATGATTTTTATTTGCTATGATTATTATTGTTACAAATAAGAGATTTGAGAAGAAAAGCTTGGTTTTATTCATTACTATCTTCCCTATTTATAGATCTATACAAGATATCTTAATGAGGAAATAATATATTACATATTTAATACATAAAATTTCTAATAAAATCTTTCCGAAATTCGTTCCTTCATTATGGCGTGATCCATGAGAGCATTCCACGGATTGATCTTTGTGTCCGTCGGATCCTTTGCACTGGGAACAGCTGGATTTCAACATGGCGTGATCCATGATAGCATCCCACGGATTGATCTCTGTGTCCGTCGGATCCTTTGCACTGGGAACTTTCCACGACCTTTGGTTTTAACATCACTCCTCGTCGGCTTTCTTCTGCATGGATGAGAGAAATATTTTCATTGAGTGACGGCGTCTCCTCTTGGCCGAGAATATGGACTCTAACATGGTCAAATTTTTCATTTAGTCCTGCAAGAAAATCATAAACTCTTATCTTTTTCAATAAAGTTGTTGAGGATCGCAGCGTCTTTCGGACATCTGATTTCTATGCATCTATAATGATTAAGTTCTTGCCACAAATTCTGTAGAAGGGTGGCATACTCTGTCACTGTCTTACCCCCTGTTTTGTGCTTCCAACTTTAATTTCAATGGTTTGAGCCGCATCACGGGCTTTGGAGAAGGTCTGTCTAGCAGCATCCCATATATCTTTTGCAGTGGAAAGGAACATAAATGTATCGCTAATTTTTGGAGTCATAGAATTCCACAACCATGACATAATCATGGAGTCTGCTTCATCCCACGCCCCGAGTTTAGGATCTCATTCTTTTGGTCCTCCTCAAAGGAGGTGGTGTATTTTCCCTTTCCCTTTCCCTTTCAAATAGATCTTCACAAATTGAGACCACTTTAGGTAGTTCTTCACATTTAGACGATAGGACGATTGCATGCTTTGGAGGTCACCTCATCCTTGGTGCACCACCAACTCCTCGGTTTGGTTAGGGGTGTCCATATTTGACCCGACCCGAAAACCCGACTCGAACCCGACCCAAAAATTTCGGGTTCGGGTCAACCCGAACCCGACCCGAGTTAGGGATTTCGACCCGTTTGTAAAATCGGGTCGGGTTCGGGTTGACCTGGAAACCCGAAATCAACCCGGTTTGACCCGTTTTTAATTAATTTAGGAGGGTTTTAAAGGATTTTTATGAACTAAGTAAATGATATTTCAAAAAATTATAAACATTATTGCCCAAATAAATTAATCTTGATTTATTTTAAATTAATTGAAGTAAATCTTACCTTAATTTGATTTAGATTTAAATAAATTGAATTAAATAAAAAAATTTAATAAAATATACTCGAATCAGGTCGGGTTCGGGTTGACCTGGACCCGATGCATGTCAGGTTCGGGTTCGGAAAACCGACCCGTTTGCAAAAACGGGCCGAGTTCGGGTCGGGTTAAACAGTGTCGGGTTAATTTCGGGTTGGACCCGACCCGTAACCCGGTTTTGACAGCCCTAGGTTTGGTCAATGCTTTGGGAGGAATGAACTTCTAACATGATGATAGTAATAAATATTATCTATGCGATCTTGGATTGCAATGAAGGCTTCCGTTTGGTTTAAAAAACCGAACCAAGCCTAGTCTTTAAAAAGACTCGGATCGAATAGCGGCTAAGCGCAGGCTGCTTCACTCCTCCGTCCGCAAGGGTTCGTCTTCGGCACAACTTCGTCCGTCCGGCGTATCCGAGTGAGATAGGAAGACCGGAGAAGGAGCGTCCGAGAGCCGTCTTCTCCCGAGCGGCTTCTTCTTGCGTCGAGGCTTCGGGTTCGTCTTCCGCTAGGCTCTGGTAAGACCTCTTCCCACAAGCGGCTTCTGATTTACTTTTTCTTCTTTTTTTCTCCTTCGGCAATCTTTCTTCCACGGCAATGAAGGTCGTTGTCTCTGATTCCATGTTACAAATAAGAGATTTGAGAAGAAAAGCTTGGCTTTATTCATTACTATCTTTCCTATTTATAGATCTATACAAGATATCTTAATGAGGAAATAATATATTACATATTTAATACATAAAATTTCTAATAAAATCTTTCCTAAATTCGTTCCTTCATTATGGCGTGATCCATGAGAGCATTCCATGGATTGATCTCTGTGTCCGTCGGATCCTTTGCACTGGGAAAGACTGGATTTCAACATGGCGTGATCCATGAGAGCATCCCACGGATTGATTTTTGTGTCTGTCGGATCCTTTGCAATGAGAACGGCTGGATTTCAACAATTATGATTTTAAATTGATATATATGTGATAAGCTTAGATATGCTTCAGGTCAGTAGCATCAATAAATTCAAGTAAAATGTGAAACACACCTGGAAACTGCTCTTTGGTACTGACTTGTGCTACCATTTGTGAAATCAGACCATCATGGTGCTTCTAAGGTGATTACGTTTGATGTTAGGGACTCAAATGCTTCAAGATATCTGATATGAATGCTTTATTCTTAAAAAACGTATGTATAAATTACAAGGAAGCTTGAGGAAATGTCATCGACAGAAAAAGCAGATACCTGTTTGTAAATAAATTTTTTTTACTTTCTTGAGTATGATATATATGGCCTAAAAAGGGAAGTTCAATAATGACATCTGATATAATGACTTTTTGCCACCGTTTTAAAATTGGGACTGGACGAGTCGGTTTAACCGTTTGAATTGGGAATCGGTCGGGTAACCAGTCTGCTCAAACCAAAAAATCGCTTTAACATTTGATCGGTCAAAATTGGAATGAATGATCAGTTCTACCGGGTAACCAACAAATCGCTCCTGGTTTTTGAAGAACAGTCGGTTCAATTGAACCATTTAATTAAGTTAAATTAATTTAATAAATTTATATAAAATATTAAATAAATTATTATATATATTTATTTTTTTATTAAGCATTAAATTTCTATAATAAAAATTTATTAAAGAAAGACTTGCTAAGCATTCTCATATGACCCTACCACTTCATGTGAGTTTCTAACATATACAAACCTGAAAAGCTATATAAACAATACTAAAAGAGAGTTGCCAAGTGATGTCAAATTAAATAACTAAGTTGAAGGTATCAAGTTCACAATGCATACACTATATATGTTTAGATAGATTTTTCAATTAATTTAGAATGTGAACAATTTTATTTTATTGTGTTAATAATATTTACTTTTTTATCTAGTTAATTAATTAATTTATTTAATTATATATGATAAAAATTTAATTGTTTATTTTTTTTATTAATGATAAATGATCTAATATGAAAGATATATAGATACAAATTTATAATGTGAATTTAGTATAAAATTTATAGGTGTAATTATATTTAAACATATAATATAAATTAGTAGTAATTTTTATTGAATTTATAAGTTTATATATGAATAAAATTTATATTAAATTTAGAGAGAGTCGCCTTAGATGGTTTTGATCACATAAATAATCGACATTTCGATAACCCAGTTAGGAGAGTAAATGTATTAGATCTTGCCTATGAAAGAAAGGTAGAGGTAGACCTAAAAAGGTTTGGTTAGAAAGTATTAGAAATGACATTTTTATTAGATTTAAGTGAAATTTGACTCTTAATAGGACACAATAGCGAAAAATGATCATGTGGCCGACTCGACATAGTGGGATAAATGCTTGATATTGTTGTTGTTCTATGAATCAAATTTAAAATTGAGGATATTTAAATTTAAAATTATAGCTAATATTATTTGTGTAAAATTCTATTTATTTTTTAGTCGCAAATTTATATTTGGACATAATTATTACATCATTAGTATTTCATTTAGATATTATTTAAATAATTTTAATATTATTATGTCATCCGTTTCAATCCTAGTTAAACCATTGAATTTTAAACCACTCCTTCCAGTTCTATGTTCGGTCCAATTTTCACAAGCATGTTTTTAACAACTGCAAAAATATACCTACTTTACACAATTCTTGGCCGTATTCATTTATGATGATGCAACATTATTCTCTTCATGTTAGAATTATGACATCATTGCCAACTCTCTGGTTTGATTAACAACAGAAATCTCTTAATAAAATTTCTGCATCCTAAATATAGTGACAATCAAAACGGTTATCAGAACTTTATTATGGCTAGAAGATATATACCGAATTTCTAGATCAAACAAAACTACCAAAGATTTACTCTGCTTTCCACGAGGAATCAAGTAATACATAAATGTTGCAGTAAACCTAAAATTAATCAAATGGTATATACTCAGCTAGACAAATTTGCTGCATAGTGAAATCACCATGTCATCTACTTGTCTTGTTATTTCCTTTTGCCACTATTCACGTTTTTTTAATGATATACCGTTCAAGTAGGCTCTGCTTTCCATATGTGCTTGTTCGCGTGCTCACTATACAAGAATTTAAGGGAACACAGTTTTTAGGCTGAAATCTGAATGTTATGAGTATCTCTTTTTTTGTTATTTTGTAGTGTCCTTGTCTATAATATTTTTTTAGATGAATTATTGGTTTTACAACAGATTGATATTCGATTTATCATTTGCTATAACATTGGTTGATGAGATCAAATCACTCTTTTTGGTGATGAGATGATGATGATTCACAATTTCATTACTAGTTGCCCATAATTGCTGCCAGTCAATTATAGGTTACATGAGCCTGATTGAAACATTGTTTCTAAGAGCCTGAATTTATGTTATTGTAGCATGTCCTAATATCTTTATAGCTGCATATTCTCAGGACAAATGCTGAGTTTCATTGCATAGTCATCTTTTTGTCTTTTCTATTTCCGTCCAATGCATGATTCTGTATGCATGAAGTTGGGCATCTTATTACTTAGAATACGTTTTCATATATAATGCATTCATTGACTCAATATGACAGTATCTGCCCTGCAGATTCTCCGACGCACAAGCGATTCTTTTTGTTTCAGCAATGGCAGGTGATACTCTCTGGCACTCATTTTAGATTAAGTAATTGTTTTTGCCTTTTTTTTTATCTTCACATGGCGATCACATGGTGAACGATCTGCTATTTTGTTTTTTTTTGTTTTACTTTGTTTTAGCAAAATAATATATTGTTTATCTGGAACTGGGTATGCTAACTTAGTAATTAATGTTTCTGCATGATAAAAAATTTTGATTGTACTTGTTCTTTGGATTCTAATGACCATGTAATTTAATCCGCAGTATTGGAAATTTCTTCTTCGCTGGGGCTCGCTTATTTTTTCAGTCCCTGGACGCTGCTATTTTTTTGTTCTCACGTGTTTCACAAATTCCTACTGAAAGTCTTGTTTTACCAGTGATTTCCACAAATGATCGCCTCACTCTGGGATGCGAATTATGGGTATCTTCTTTTTTGATCTGTTTAATTCATCCATTTTCTTGTGAATTTATTTGAACTGAAAGAATGTCCAAAGTAATATCCTATTAAAAAGTTTTTAATGTTTTTAAGTTGAATTTATATGAATGACATAATTGTCTCCCTTTCTTAATTTTGAGGAATTTTGTTTGAATTGTGAGTAGTGCTATTTTTTGCTAATATATTGCATGCTTAATTTCTTACGTGCATGCAGAGTTTATATAGGAAGTTTTCATTTGAGTTTGATGTAATACAATCAAGAATTGCGTGAAGAAATTAATAATTTAGGAACTTGCCAAGCTAAATATGAACTGATGCGGGTCAAGATAGGTTGTTAGAAAATATTCATGGAAGAACTAAACGATGTCAAAGGGTTACAATTAAAAACCACAGAATACTAGCAAAATTACACAGTTAAATAAATAATAAAACATATGGCACTCTAACAAAATCCACATTTTAAGATCTAGATCATTCACCTCGAAGTCCCTCACATACGCTCTTGAATTCACTCGGTTAGCGGAAGAGGATGGCACACAAACTCAACGATACCACTATCAAACAAGTAATGCCGAGGGGGCTAGTCCAAGAAAACTCCTCACCTCTGAAACAGTCGTTGGCCTTGGCCAATCTGATATAGCTTGAATTTTATTTTGATCAACTGAAATTCCTTCTCCACTAATCACATGCCCCAGAAAGTTTACACTGCTCAGCCAAAATTCACATTTTGAAAATTTGGCATATAACTTGTTCTCCTTTAATGTTTGCAACACTGCTTGCAGATGACTTGAGTGGCTTTCTTTATCACTTGAATAAATTAGAATGTCATCAATAAATACAATCACAAATATATCCAGAAATGATTTAAAAATTCTGTTCATCAAATCCATAAACACAGCTGGTGCATTGGTCACTCCAAATGGCATTACTACAAACTCGTAGTGGCCATATCTGGTTCTGAAAGCTGTCTTTGCTATATCTTCCTCCTTAATCCGTAGCTGATGATATCCAGATCTCAAATCAATTTTAGAGAAAACTGTAGCCCCTTCCAGTTGGTCAAAAAGATCATCAATCCTGGGCAATGGATATTTATTCTTAACAGTAAGCTTATTCAATTCTCTGTAATCTATGCACATTCTGAAGCTCCCATCTTTCTTCTTTACAAACAGTACTGGAGCTCCCCATGGTGAGGAACTTGGCCTGATGAACCCCATATCGAGCAATTCCTGTAACTGACCTTTCAGCTCCTGTAACTCTTTGACTGCCATTTTGTAAGGTGCTCTTGCCACTGGTTCTGAACCCGGTATCAATTCAATAGTGAATTCTATCTCTCTTTCTGGTGGTAATCCTGGCAAATCATCTAAAAACACCTCTGGATACTCTCTGATTATAGGTATGTCTTTCAACTCTTTAACTTCCTTATTTGTATCCTTTGCTTGAGCAAGAAAACACTGACATCCCTTGGATACCAATTTGTATGCTTTCAAATAAGTGATTATCATTGAAGAAACTCCTCTTTCTCCATAGAATTTCAACTCTTTTTCTCCAGGAAAATTAAACTTTAAAATTTTCTTGTTGCAGTCAATGATCACAAAATGCTTTGATAACCAATCCATTCCCAATATCATATCAAACTCTTGCAATGGTAAAACATTCATAAAGGCTTCAAACTCCCTTTCATTTAATTTGAAAGTCACTTTACATACACCATTTACATTCATAAATGATCCATCTGGCATTAAAACTTTCAAAATTACATTGATTTCACAAACATTCAATCCAACACTTTTAACCAATTTTTCTGAAATGAAGGAGTGTGAAGCTCCTGTATCAAATAGAATCCGTACAGGCTTTCCTTGCATCATAATTATACCTATAAAATTACATAAGAAAGTCATAAACACACATCATTCTTTTAATAATACTTTCATAATACACATTCATTTACTTCTCATTTTTATCACCTGTAATCACTTCAGGTGAATCCTTAGCATCCTTCTGAGTTAATGCATATACTCTAGGCAGAGTATTCTGTCGGCTTTGACTTGATCCTGGAGTTGATGCAGCTGATTCCACTGTTCTTGGTCTTCCAACATTCCTCTGAGACCCAGTATTCATCTTTGACTCTCCTGCTGGTCTTTGCCCCAGGGTAGGACAGTTCTTAGCTATATGACCTGATTGATGACACCAGAAGCAAGTATTTGTACCAGATAAGCATTCTCCTTTATGTTGTCTTCCACATTTGTTACAACTGTTCACACTTGAACTGTCACTGCTACTGGACTTTGTCTTTTTCCAATTAAACTTTCCACCTTGTGAAATAGGCTTGCTATGTGAATCCTGAGGAATTTCCATAACCTCACCACTTTTCCTCTTCTGAAAATCACGTCTCCTTTGAGTATTTTGCATGTCTGCTTCTATCTTTCTAGCTTTTTCCACTAGCACCACATAATCTTCAATTTCAAAAGGAACTAGGGGTTGTCTAATTACATCCTTCAGTCCAGATAAAAATTTATGACATTTTTCCTCTGCCGTTTGTATTAACTGGGGAGCATATCTGGATAGGGTGGTAAATTCAGCCTCATACTGCATCACTGATCTTTCTCCTTGTACTAATCTCATAAATTTATCTTGCATCTGTCTTCTCACTGTAAGAGGTACGAACCAATCTCTGAATATCTGAGTGAAGTCATTCCACTTGATTTGCATGCCAGGTATTCCTTCAAATTTGTCTTGATACAGTCCTCTCCACCACCTTTCAGCTTCTCCTTCTAGTGCAAAGGTTGCCAATGCAACTTTTCTCTCTTCTGGACAGTTCATACCTTCTAATATCTTTTCAATCCTCAGCAACCAGTTTTCAGCCTCTATTGGTCCCTCTATTCCTTTGAATAATGGTGGTCTCATATCTTGAAATAATTTCAGATATTTATCCATAACTATTCCACCACCACTACTACTCCCCGATGGTTGATTTCTTGAATCTTGAATCAGCTGAGTCACAGCTGTCATCATTTGTGCCAGTGCATCAGGATTAACATTAACATTAGGCACTGATCTTTCTACTTCCTCTTCTCTAGGATTATCTTGATTCCTGTTGTCAATAAGATATTCAATTCACATTAAACTTTCAGTCAATGATATTCATCCTAATGGCTCTTTCAGTATGATTCAGATCTTAATCAGCTCTGATACCACTTTTGTCACGACCCGTCCCGGATGCTCGATCTAACGAGGCGGGTACAAAAAGTCGGACGATAGTACATTTTCAAAAGTATAAAATAACTCATCATCAAAACTTTTTGAATAAACTGAAGAGCCACTAAACACAAAAAAAAAATCTATCTATTTTACCTGTTGTCATTTGCACCTCGCCTTCTGTAAACATGTTCTTCTCTTTCAGCCATTATTCTTTAGGAACTTACCTGAAATATTTAAACTCGTGGTTTGAGTTTACTAAGTAAACTCAGTGGGAAATTATAGATAAATTAATCATTAAAATTAATTTATTTCGATATTTTATATCATTTCTTAAACGTACATCTTTCATTTCCGTAACTTATATTCCTCTTGATATTTTTCATTTATATCAATTTTGAAGTAATTGTTACTTATTTCATTTGTATTTCCTTTTCCCATATGAATTGCACAGGAGCACCGTCTCAAAGTACCGAAAGGTACTACCTTTTCCATATGATTTCCTTTTCCCATTTCCATAGAAATTTCCTTTTCCTTTTTCGTGCACGAGTACGGCGTCCCCAGCCAGTACTATAAGGGGGTGACTCCTGTTATTTTCAATACCCTTTTCCTTTATTCTCTTTTTCTTTTCTTTTCTTTTCTTTTCTCATTTTCATCTTTATTATTTCTATTTCATATAGCATAATTAACATGCATTTTCATAAATAAATCTTTTCCTTTTCCATAAGCCTTTAGATCTTTATAATATATATAGATTCTTTCTTAAGACGGTAAAATCATAAACATTTGCCTTCAACATTTAAAGATATAAGATTTTTAATCAATCATTTAGAAAATTGAAATAATCAATAAAACATAAAATAATATAATTTACCCACTTTGAACTCTTCAGGTCTTCGATGCTTGATCTATCCTTGAATCAATTTCTCTTCTTGTTGAATCCTTGCGGGATCAACACATATAACTTGATCTTTCACTTTCTAAAACCCTAAAATTCAAATAATAACTTTCATGAAAACTTAATTTATAATCCACTAATAAACTTATATAAAAAGAATTTCACTTACAAATGAGAATTTCTCAAACTCTCAAAATCCCTTCTCTTCCAATTTCCTTTTTTTCTTCGCTACAATCTCTTCCCTATCCTTCAAGAAACATATTATTCACTTTGAATGAAGTAAAGGAAGAAATTTATACGAGAAATTTCAAAAAAAGAAATCAACAAACCTTTCCCTTAATCCTTATCGTCCGTTTCTCTCGTTCTTCCAATCTTTCCCAAAATAACTCTCTGATAACGATAAGAATGAAAAGGAATCGTTATTTCCTATCATTAAAAACAATCGTGTGCTAAAATTAGAAAAACGAAACTCACCTTGCTCTCCCGCACAAACGCCCGTCGCGCGCCCCTCTCTGTTTCGCGAACGGTTCCTGTTCCGCGATCCTTCTGTTCGCGGGATTTTAAAGGGTGGGCCGTCCGGTTCAGTTGAACCGGCCGGAAGAACCAGTTATCACATAATGACTTCTTCCACTTGAGAATGTTAGCTGTTGCCGAAACTCGTTTTGCCTCTGTAATAATCATGTTGAGAAGATTCAAGCAAATTAAAAATGCTCTTCAATCTATGATGATTAGTGAGAAGTGGTCTTGATATCGAGAAGATGATGTTGGGAAGGCAAGGTATGTTAAAGAGAAGATCTTAGATGATTTGTGGTGGGATAATGTAGACTACATTTTGGATTTCACTGATCCAATCTATGATATGTTGAGAGAGGCTGACACAGATAAATCATGTCTACATTTGATTTATGAAATGTGGGATTCTATGTTAGCAAAAGTGAAAGAAATTATTTACAGACATGAAAGAAAGTCACATGAAGAAGACTCAAATTTTTGGAGTGTTGTTTATACCATTCTTGAGGATAGGTGGAGCAAAAGCAACACACCTTTGCATTGTTTGGCTCATTCATTAAATCCAAGGTACATTCATATTCATCTTTTAAATTAATTTAAATTTCTTTGTTAATGAACATGTAATTTTATATGTTTTATATTATTTGAAGGTATTCAAGTAAAGAATGGCTTCTAGAAGACCCTCAACGTGTTTCACCACAGAAAGATTTAGAGGTTTCAAATATGAGAAAGATATGCTTGAAACGATATTTTCCAAATGGGGAGGAGAGAAGAAAAATTAATATAGAACTTGCTAAGTTCTTTGGATATTTAGAGGATTTCGGTGATCAAGAACCTTTGGTTGATAGATGGATGATGGATCCAAAAATGTGGTGGTTAATTCATGGAGCGTCGGCACCTCTTCTTCAAACAATAGCAATAAAACTTCTTGGTCAAGTATCATCATCTTCATGTTGTGAGAGAAATTGGAGCACATACTCATTTATTCAATCAATGAAAAGGAATAAAATAACTCCACAACGAGCTGAAGATTTAGTTTATGTGCATACAAATCTTCGTCTTCTATCAAGGAAAACCCCACTTTATATGACAGGTGATAACAAGATGTGGGATGTTGCTGGAGATGGGTTCGAGTGCCTTGATGAAATGGGATTATTGGAGGTTGCAAATCTTTCTTTAGATGAACCAGAGTTGGAAGCAATGATATTCAATGATGATGATATTGAAGGCCAAAGACCAACATCTGAATCTAATTCTATCATTCCCTCTATTGAGTAGTTGAACTTTCATGTTGTACTAAATGGTTTTTTGGTTAAATTTTGTGGTTGTACTAGACATTTTGTATTAAACATCTTTATGTTATGAGCTAAACAAGTTATCATGATTTTGATTTAATATTGCTTGTCATTTTTAATATAATATTACCTTAATTTATATATATTATATTTAAAATTATTATGCCGTGTCCACGCCGCACCCGTGTCCTATATTTTTAAAAAATGCCGTGTCTCGTGTCTGTGTCGTGTCGTGTCCGTGTCGCCGTGTCCGTGTCCGTGCATCCTAGACTAGCGGTCATTCCATCCCACTCCTTCCTCCACTGGTTACTCGTTCAAACCCTTCCCGTGACTGCTGAAGTAGAGTCCGTGCTGGAGTTATTTTGCTGTCCAGAGAAATCTAAGGCTATTACAGAGTTTTCTTGCAATTCCAGCTTGTTGTCCTCTATATAGGAGGGCTCAAATCCGTAAAGAAGCTGTCCAGGAAAACCTCCTAACTACTGCCCAGAGGTTCCAGCAAGTCTCCACTGCTGTCCAAAGATTTCTGGACAGATTCTACCTGCTGTCTAGAGTTCTCCAGAGGCAATACCTGCTAGCCAGAAGTTCGTCATTGTTGTCCAGTGATTTCAGCAACTTCCCCATTTGCATCCCCGCCCTTGGAAGGTCTTCATCTGTTGCCCACAGGTTCTAGTGCTCCCGACAAAGGTGTACCCTCGTCCAAATTACATATCTTCCTAGTTGTCACGACCCGGCACGGTGAGCTCGCACAGGCGAGGCAGGAACAAAGGTCGGACGATAGGTTAAATTATCTAATCTCTAAATCTATTTCCATAATAATTTGAAAGAGTCTCTAAAACATCAAATTGAAAACACATAAACATAAACCTCAATAAATTCATAATTACCTTTCTTCTGGAGCTCCTCCCCTACGATAAACATTGCCGCCCCTTCTACTCATTTGATTAATTTAAGCTTACTTGAAAATGTTAACAACTAACATTAAGCTAAAGCTCAGTAAGTAATACACAATTCTAAATTACAGTAAACAAGGCAACTGAACAATATGATAAATGTCAATTTCATATGAACATAACATAAAATGATTTCATACAAACATAACATTAAACATATCATATCATAAACCACATCTTTCATTTTCCTTTCCATATTCATATCATTATACTTAACTTTCATTTTTCGTATATAATACAACCGTCACAGGAGTCACCGTCTGTACCATAAAGGTACTCCTTTACCATTTTTCTTTTTCATATCCTTTATCATTTTATCGTGCACGAGTACAGCGTCTCCAGCTAGTACCATAAGGGGGTGAACTCCATCCTTTCAACATACACATACAAGCATTCAAATAGCATTCATATCATCTCATTCCATATAACATAAACTTTATCATATAAGACCATAAAATATACATGTAATTTGTATGATCATTCACTTGACAATAATAAAGAATTTGACAACAATAAAGAATAATGATTGCATATAACTTGAGGGTAACAAAAGTATTACTGAAATAAAGAACCGTGCATACTTACAGAAGTTTGGAATCTGATTTCTCTTGCTAGTCATTTCTTCGATGCCACCACGATTTATCACCTATAAGTATCAATTTCTCATTCTTAAAATCTACAAAATAGTTTAAAACAAAATCTTTTCTTTCTAAACTATTCTAGATTCTCTCTCTCTCCCTCACTCTCTCTCTCTCTCATTTAAAACAAAAAGGCAATTATACATATTTTAAAAATTCATAGTTTTGTCTAATTACTTAATATTAATCAAAATAACATTTTCTCCATAATCTAAATTAATTTAAAATAATTCTATTTTCGGATTTAAATTAAACAAAAATTATAAAAATTAGTATTTTATGAAAAATGTCAAAATTTCATCATTAGAACACTCGCACAACCCTTCGGAACAAACTTTGTTAAGAGATTTTCTAAAAAGCAACATTTGGGAAAAACCCTAATTTTAGAAACCCTAAAAATCCTTAGAGAAAAGCACATTCTCAAGTATGAAATCGTTTCATAGATATTCCCTCTTAATTCCTTAAAGAAATTTCCATGATTCCACAAAACCCTAAATTCTTCATCTCAAAAATCTATGGAAAACATAAAGATTTCTATGTTTAGAAATGCACCTTAATGTTCCTTAGGCTTTCTCCTACAAATCCCTTCCAAGAATCTCGCTGGAGAAGTCGCTGGAGCCGCTGCCCGTCGCCTTGCGTGCGTCCGCCCTCCCTTCCGTGCGCCTTCTCTCGGTTTCGGCCGCACGGATCGAATGAGGGACCGCTTAAAGCTTTGGTGGTTTAGGGATTTTGCAATTGACCATTTTACCCTCACTTAAACTCTCCAAGCCTTAATAACCTCTAAGGGTACTATTGGTATTATGAAACTTATATGAATTTTAATTCCTAAATTAAGCAAAATTAATTACAAGTTTTATATATCAAATTTCTTAGAATTTTGCGTAGAATTTTATAAAATTATTTCCGTCAAAATTCGACAACATTGAATTTTTCACTTAAAACTCATCGCGGCGCTTTGAAAAGCGTGCGAGGTCTAAAACGACATTTTCGGGTTTTCACACTAGTTGCTCTCAATAGTGGTCTGAGTAGATTCATGAGAATAGCGTCACTCTCTACATGCAGGAAGAAAACAAGACCATGCTATAAAAAATTTCTTTTTTTGTTGATGTTAACTTAACCTCCTCTAGTTAGCGTTTACCGTGAGACACTGAGACCTGTTCAATTCCATTGAAGCAGCTCTGTTACTTACCCGAAGTCTGGGTATTATTATTAACTGTAAATAATCGGTTTCTTGGTTTTGAAGTCTTGAGGCAAGTTTTGGTGCTTTTCCTGTGGTAATTCTAAAGGATAAGGATGGTTATCATAATACAATTTTGCAATTCACTGTTTTTATGTGTCGCTATCACAGTTTATATTCATTTGTGGATTGCAATGCAATCCAAGAAGCTCGAGTAGCATTCATCTAGAATGCTGCTTATAATATTACAGCTTTCTTGATTTTTTTTTTTTTTTTTTTTTTTGAGGTTATTAGCTGAGAACGTCTCTAAATGTTTCCACCCCTAATTTAGATTATATTTGAAATACAACATTACCTTAGAATTACGGATAAAATTGTCTATAATAGAATTTAATGATAGACCTTGCTTGTTCTCTAATTTTGAGAACTTTTGTCAGGATGGAGCAATAATACGTGGTCAAAATGAAATATCACATCCAACCGCAGGTTTTGTGCAAACTGTAAATAAGGTATACTTGCAGGTTAGAGCTTGACTTGAGCATTCATTTATTTTTGCTTCATTTTATCTGGATATTTGGGAAGAATAATTTCTGTAATTCAGCTCTTGCAAACTTAATTCAATAATCAAGGTGAAGTCATTTAGTTGTCCTCTTTATCTTGTCCTAATGTTGATTGAGGATGTTGCATTAAGTTCATTTCTGCTTTATAAATATCCGGTTGCCAGTTTTTTTTT
Source organism: Dendrobium huoshanense (assembly GCA_016618105.1). Classification (NCBI taxonomy): domain Eukaryota; kingdom Viridiplantae; phylum Streptophyta; class Magnoliopsida; order Asparagales; family Orchidaceae; genus Dendrobium; species Dendrobium huoshanense. The sequence goes on from CM028357.1 coordinate 40,901,092, forward strand.
TTTTTTTTTTTGCTTAAAAAAATAACCATGCGTATAGGCATTGCAAGTTTTTGACAGTTGAATGCACTAGAATTTCTTAACACTTCATCTTCTAGAACTTCTCTGTTATTGGAGATTAAGGTCTTTCGTGCTTGTTGGTTCAAATCCTATCTGAAGTTCAGATGCGGTCATCTATTTTTGTTTGGCTTAGAGGGGCCACCTACTTGAATTTCAGATGGAATCATGAGATTCTGTTTCAAAACCCCTTCTAACTTTAAATTTGGATCATTTTATTTGTTGGATTTGTGTGGCACCACCAAACTGAATTTCCGGTGGAATCCCATGGAAAGATTAATTCATCTTAACTGACCTCATTATATTAGTGGCGGGAAATTCTTGATACTGCGTATTTTGGGAGGAAAGCGTACGAGTTTAGTTCACTTCAGATGTTAAGTTTGTTTCACGGCTCGTTGATTTGACTTGGAGCCATGCTTTCAGGTCAATAGGTTGGTCGAACTATTTGTTTCTGCTTTCACTTTCGTATTAGCCAAAATGAAAAATGGTAAACTTTTCATTGGTAATGTCCATTTTGGTGTCTTAATGAATGATTTTATTGATCTTATATTGAGTTCTTTTCTTTGGCGAATTTAAATGGTAAAAAACAACCTTTTAGGGTCTGCTGAGGATGCAAATGAACATCAACATTATTATCATAATTATTTGAGTTGTAGGACTACAATGAAAGAACTAGAAAAGAGAATAAGATGGAAATGATAGAAATAATGATAAAAGAGCATTCACATTCAAGATAAAAAAAAAACGACTTGATGAGTAATTCATAACTGAGCAATTTGTAATTTGTACAAGATAATTGTCTCTCCCAGCTGCTCCTCTAACATCAAATGATGTATTCACATCCAGGACCAGTTGACATCATATTGATATTTATGAAAGATGAAATTTATGAGTGTATGAACTGAGAATTTAAAGACTAGAGTAAGGAAATGCCACATATTGATATGATGGATAAAGGAGATGATTTTGACATGATGATGGATGATGATATCTTCTATCTTTGGCCATTAAAATATACCACAAACAAAAATTGAGCACTTCATCTGATATTGCAAAAGATAAGTAGCTGATGGTTTATATACATATAGCTAAGAAGTTCTACATTTCAAAGTTTTGCAATCAGTTTGTCTAGCTTTACATATAAATCATTCGATGTAATGTCATTCGAGTGTATTTAAATATGTAAGTATAAAATAAAATTGAATATTAATTGTTATCTTGAAGCTTTATAGTTTAGTAATCTTAAATTGTTTGTTACTACTTCATATCAAGAGAAGAAGAAAAATGAATTATGGTCGTCTCAAAGATTTAGTTTATGTTAAATATAAAATGATTTTGTTTCTAAGGTATAGATATTATTGGCCATATTTCTTTAAATGATGTAGATGATGCTAGTGAGTGGTTAATAGGAAAATGGTAATGTGATGCGGACATCCAACCGTCCATGTCTATCCGAGGAGTTCGACGGCCGTGATTATCCCATGTTATTTAAAATTGTATTTGTAATTTTTATTTAATCATGCATTTTACATTTTTACCCTTAAGGGTCTAGTCTTATGTAAGCCCTAGGGGGCATGTTCAACTTATTTAGTCTTTTTTAATTTTTGAGGCCTATATATAGAGGCGCTTGCTATTGTATTGGTATGATTGAATTATAATAAAATTTATGTTATGCACTTGTGTTCTTTTGGGATGACGTCAGTGAGATCCCTATGGGAGGGAATCGGAGTCTCTACTAGCCTCAGGATGTGTCCGGGCTCGTGACTTGAAGTCCCTTGGTGAAGGACATCGTATCACCCGTCAGTCGTAGGATGTGTTCGGGCTCACGGTTCTATCCTTTTGTTTCTTTGTTTTGTTTATCTTTATTTTTCCTAACCGCCACCTCCCCCCTTTCCCCCCTCCAAGCCGCCGGTCACCTTAAGGCCACCCCTTTCACTAACCCCACCCAACTTCAACCCTAACCGCCACCTTTCCGTTCCCTCTTCCCCCTTGGCCGAGATCAACCATGGTTCAACTCACCCGCTGATCAACTCCTTCCCTAACCCCACTTCCCTCCAAAAATCCCTCTTTCCTTATTTAGGTTGCCATTAATTTGGAAAGATTTTAAATTCAAATTAATCTAATATGAATTTCAAATCCATCCAAACTTCCTCTTGATAACCTTCCTAAATTAGATTTTGTTAATTTTGAAAGCCATTTAATTTTGAATTCAAATAAAATGAAATTTCAAAACATTTTCAATTTAATAAATTCTACATTAGGGAGCCTCCTCCAATTATTCCCAATTTGAAATTAATTTCAGATTTAATTCCCCCAATCACATTTAATACTTGATCCACATACATCGAATGTGGACATTATCTTTCCCTCCACAAATGGTCGGCCCCTCCACTTTCCATATTCTCTCCTCCATTAATTCTCCATCCCACCAATTCAAGCCATTAACCCCTCTTTCTCTTGATTGGAGCCAATCTCGCTTTGATAGGCTATTTTTCTAAAATAACCTAGATAATTTTAGAAAGAGAATCAATCTGATTTGAATTCAAATTCAAAGTTCAAATTCTTTCCAAAATATCTAGAGTTAAATTAGGAAACCCCTTAAATCAATCCCAATCAATTTCAATTTAAATTGGAGTAATTATCTCTCTTTCTAAAACTGAAATTCAATTTAGGAGAGCATTAACTCCACCAATCCACTCCCCAAACTCATGCATGCCGCCGGTTTTCCTTCCCCCCTGGAATTCGAAATTCATATGACCCCCCTTCCCCCTTCTCGTTCGACATCATAATGAGTCAAATGAAGATAATGAATTAGTTATTTTTTAGGAAGATTTGGCATTGACCTCTGTTGCAAAAGCTAGTGGTGTTGATGAAAGAAACTATGATATTCGAGAATAATCTAAAGAAAAAAAGAGCTTCATATAGGATTAACACTCTTATAAAGCAACATGAAGATGATAAGGGTGACGAAGAATATTATGAATTAGGAGATAATTATGGTAGAATTAATTTAAAAAAAAAATGTCAGATAGGGTTAACTTTGTATAAGGCAATAATTTGAGCCTTAAAATGTTTACATAACAAATGACACAGCATATAACACAAAACTGACAATTTGTGAAACAAATCTACAACATCACTGCTTCAAAAAGAGATGACAATCAAAATTTGTGGTGTGTTGTACAAAATAAAGTCCTTACCACTCTCATGGAGACATACAAACTGTTATGCAAGTATGTTATTCCTGGTGGTGAAGTTATGGAGTAGTGCAAGCATGAAGCTGGGATTTCTTTTGCCTGTTTACTACATGAAGCAAAATTGTTCTGCAAGTTATTCCTGGTGAAGTTGTGGAGTGCTGCATGGAGCAGAGATTTCCTTTGCGTGTTCCCTACAATAAGCAAAATTGTCATGTGCTAGCTTTTTGGAAAGCAAACAGTCTTTTTGCATACATTGTGCCTTTTGTAAGTCAATAATTATTTTTGTGAGATCATTTTCCATCAAATGCTTACAGAAACTAGCTTAGGAGGTTAGAGCAATTTTTTATTTTTTTTATGTTGGTAAAAATATGTAGCATTATAATTTTTTGGCTGATAAAAGTTAACTTTTCATGTTTTTAATATTCTTTTTTTTTTTTGTTTAAATCTTTTATAGCTTTTCTCCATTGTGATCATCTAGATCCATTTCTTATGTTTGAAAGTTTTTTATGGTTCTTGCTTGACAGGATTGCTCTTCAACTATAGCACTACCTTCACGAATCAAGAGAGTATTTTACATGTCAAGTGAGGGTAGTAACTTGTTGCATGAGGTGGGTGAGTGTTCTACTTCTTAGATACTAGTATAAGTTTTTTTTTTTCCCCAAGGAAGAAATGCCCTTACTTCTTTATGATGTTGTTGACTTTTTTTACTTCAATGATATTTCCAATGAACGATTAGAGGTTAGTGCAACCATGTTTAAGCTTGTTTAAGGTTCAAGTCAATGATTTCTACCCTATTACTGTGTGATCATTCTATTAAGTTAGCTTTATGAAGCTTCAGAATATTTTGAAAATGGGGAAATTAAATATATGGAAAATGCAAATATCCTTTCCAATATATTACCTGATAACTTCAGTCTGTGTCTGGATGCATATTGTTTGGTTAGAAGCAATTATTTTTATCTGAGTATCTATCAAAAGCACCATAATGTATTTTTAATCAGCTTTTCAATGCTTGTTACTGGGGTAAAGTGGTTTTTCTATGCAATAAAATTCAATTTTATTAATATGAGAACTGTTCCTTAAGAAAGGATCATCTTTATGAGTAAAACGAGAATGGGGATAGTGCTGGTAAAGGAAGGAATGTGTGAAAGCTTTTGATGCTGCTAGGTACAGAGATAACAATAACATTCCAGTTTACCATGATTCAGTTTTATGCTTCTGATTTCTCAAGTTTTCACAAGCTAAACAAGAGTTGTCATTTTTTAATGCCTCTACAGAGTTTCTCAATAAATTTTAGGCTTTATGCAATGTCGATTATTTTTACTTAATACGAGCAATTTTTCCAGCATTTGCTTTCTCCATTTGCCATTTTGAGTTTAATTTCCTCGAGGAAAATCTTTTCCATGATAGTTATCCCATTGTATCTGAATTGCAGATATTTCCTGAAGCTAACGCAAGTGTTCTGGAGCAGTTGAGTACTGTGGATTGTGTTGTTTATTCCATGGGCTCCCTTTTTACTTCTATCTGCCCATCTTTGGTAATAGCTCTTTGGGTTCCCTTCATTTTACGTTTTCATCTTTCTTGTTAAAGAATTGTAGAACCTGTTTGTACATTTGAATGTGATGTTCATATTCTATATGTTAGGTATAGCAGATGTTAAAACATGTATTCCCAAGATACCCCTAATTCAAATTTACGTTGCAGTTTTTTGAGTTATAAATCTGTTTATTACATTTGGAAAATTGTGATTACTTACTCTTCTAATATCTTAATTTTTTTTTTAAAACTACTCCATATAATTAGGATAAGACTAACGATGATGATTAAGATGACTTGGTGAAGCAAACCTGTTCAACTCATGAATAAAACCCATTCTGGTTATTTACCTTAAATAAAGAGGTTAATAGGCTTATTAATTATCCATTGAATTAATCACCTAGTTTTATAAAAATTTCCCATCATTTGTGATGATTTAATGAAAAATTTACATTATTTTAATGTTTTGTATACAAATGAAAATGGGGTAGGGTAATTAATGCTTGGGCTAGACTTGACCCCACTGCTCCTCCCCTTACATTTTTACCAAGGAAGAAGCCGAGCACTTTTTATTGCCACTGTCATCAATTTCGCTCTCCTCGATGCGTATTCCCACAACTCTCGCACCTGAAGTCAGTTTCAACATTGCCCCAGCTGCCTTTAAACTTGTCTATGACTTCCAGTCTTGCGAATGGGCCATCCATCCCCCTTAGTTTGAAAGCCTAATAGTCATTACCACCTCATAAGGACCTATAAATACCTACAATGCTACTCTGCCTCAAAAGATTGCCTCTCTTTTAACAAACTCCTTTAGCGTATCCAACTCAAGAACCCCAGGCTTTAGGATATGCCTTTCAATTGATCCATGGAGCTCCTATTGCTATATTGCTTCATCCAGGACTCCAAACTCCCTGATCAACATCACAAGCAACATCAAATTCCCTTATGCAGTCTTAGAAGAACATCGGTAAGGCTTTTCTAGTCAAATTTATCTTTTTCCGTCACCTCACTGTAAGAGATTATTTGGTACTAACTGTAGCTTATTGTTGCTCACTGGGTATCTTATGGTGATTACTGATCTCCGATAATTGCAACTGAGTCGTTTATTGAGTCTGGTGGTGCTCAGGCTCATCAGGAATCGCTACAGAGGCCTCTAGGATGCTTGGCCTATCATAAGTTGCACTCTAGCCATTTTTTTATCTCAGGGATGAGCCATGTGGCAAGCTACTTAGCTAAAGCTTGTTACTTTGGCCAGCAATAAACCATAGTGTCACTTATCCTTATCTATGTTACACAACATGACATGACACTTAACGTGGTACAATATGTCACGATTGACATGATGCTAATATTATCAACGCATTAAGTGTCACAATTCAACAAACATAATCTCCTAACATGTAGTAGATCATATGAAATCAGGCCAGATAGAGGAAAGAAATCCTAGTGGACATTCAGGCCTCGTTTGATTAGGCTTTTTTTCTCCGTTTCCATTTGAATACGCCGAAATCAATTAGTATTTACTGTTTGGAATCATAGCTTAACAATAATTCCTTTTTAATAAACATCATTTTTTCGGCGGTTACAAAATTCTTTTCGTATCTGCTTCTTCGGTCACAAAACGGAGTTTCGGAAGCGAATTATATATTTTTTTTAATTAAAGGAAACGAATTATGTCTTTTATAATAAAATCTGAAAAGCAAAACTCCTAAACAAACAATTTAAAATTACTTTCAAGTATTAATAAGCACTTTTAAAAATATTAGTCAAACATATCTCATTATTAAAACTCCATTTTATTGAACGGCTTTTTCTCAACCTCCTTTTTTTAAACTTCTTTTTATATAAGCATAAACCGAATCAAACGAAGCCTCAGTCCATCATTAATAACATAACATTAGCATCGTCATTTATACCATTCAACATAGCCACAAATCCACTAACAATTCAAGTGACATTTTCAAATACAATTTATCAAAACAACTTTAATTAGAAGTACCCAAGATTTGATACAATCATCACATCATACAACACTTATAATTTCCTATCATTTACAAATGATTCATCAACACTAAAAATCAATGGAAATAAGTTCCATTGCTTAAATCATAACAAATGTTCATAGTCATTGCTAGCATCACATAACATTCATTAAATATAAAATTTTTTATATTTCAACTGTACATGTGGCATTAGTTATAGGCGTACCAATTGGTCTTCATCTTTAATTTTGATCGTCATCTTCTACCCTTCTGCTAGTTCGTTGACCTTTCATAATGGTTTCATCAACATAAACTCTTTACTGGGTACCAATATTCCTTTGGAAATCATTCATAAGTTGGCCAATTAGCTTTGTTCCCTTCTGTAAAACCCAAAAAATGTCATTTTAGACATCGCACGCTTTTCAATGTGTCGCGGTGAGATTTAAGTGAATTTTTCAAAGTAAACGGATTTTCGATGGAAAAAAATTTATAAAATTCTACGCAAAATTCTGAACAATTTGGTATATAGAATTTATCGTTAATTTTGCTTAATTTTGGAGTTAAAATTTTAATAAGTTTAGAAATACCTAATTTACCCTTAGTCATTACTAAAGCCGATATGTTTTAAGTAAGGACAATATGGTATTTTGGTTAATCCCTAACTCCCTAAAGCATTGAGAGGTCGAACCCCTCTTCATCATGCAACTTTTTGTGCGGCCGAAAGAAGAGAGGGCGGACGGAAGAGCAAACGGACGGGCGACGGGCACGTCTCCGACGAGGAAAGTTGGAGAAATCAAAGAGTAAGTCAAGGAAAGGAAAAGGTATGTCATAGAATTATGATTTCCCCTCTCTTTCTCAAGATTTTTGGAAAGAAAAATTGTAGGGTTTTTCTAAAAACATTTGTTTCTTTCTAAATTTCTTTACGAAATCAATAGGGAAGATTGAGGGAGATGTTTTAACCTAATTATTAATTAGGTTTAGGAGAACGTTTGGTTTGATTTATTTGATGAAATAAATGGATTTAGGGTTTCCAAAAATTAAGGATTTTAATAAATCCGAAAATCTAAATTAAATTATTTAAATTTCATTAAGTGTTGTAAGGAACGAATAATGAGAAGCAAAGGGTTTAGACAATTTGGAATTTGATTAAAAATTTAAGGAAGAATTTTTAGTTGACACTTTTTTTTATGATTATTAGGTTGTGATCATTAAGGGGGAGCGAAGCCTGTCAAAGCGACACCAAGGAAGTGTTGTGCTTATGCTAAGGTAAGTACTCATGGTTCTTTATTACAGTGATAATTTTATTTCTCTCAAGTTAGATGATTTGAAAGACCAATCATGTTTATAAAATATTTATGGTCAATTTAGATCATGATTCTGTTACTCTTATTCATTGATTGATCATGCAATTTATATGTTACATTTTATGACATTATCATACAAAGTTCATATGTAATAAAAATAAGATGATATGATTATGATATGATTGTTATATTTGAGTGATTACATGTGCATATTGAATTAATGGAGATCACCCTCTTATGGTACTAGTTGAGGACGTTGTACTCGTGCACGTTAAAATGGTAAAAGTTATGGAAAAGGAAATGGTAAAAGAGTATTTTTATGGTACTAGACGGTGATTCCTGTGATGGTTGTATTATATATTAAATGAGAAAGTTACGATTAATAATATGATGAATGAAAAATGAATATGAAAGGTATGGATTTGTGATTTATATGTATGTTTAATGTTATGTTCATAGAAAGCAAATTTATAATATGTTTAGGTGACACTTAACATATTACTCATTTTGCCTTGAATTATTGTAGTTTAGAGTCATGTTTTACTTACTAAGCATTGGCTTACTGTTAGTTGTTAAAAATTTTCAAGTATAATTATTTTAAATCAAAATGAGTAGAAGGGGTGGAAACGTGTACCGTAGGAGAGGAGCGCCGGAAGAAAGGTAGTTATATGAATTTTAATGATTTTATATTTATGTGTCTTCAATTTTTTTTAGTGACTCTTTCAAATGTTATGGTGATAGTTTTAGAGATTGGACATTTTAGTCTACCGTTTGACATTCGTTCCCACCTCGTTTATACATTGTTTTGGACTAGATCATCAACTTATTCTCTTGCTCAAGGAGCATCTTTATTTACTTGTCTACAAATGTTCCTATTATATTTCATAGCACTTTTTTTCATCTTTTTTACCATGTCATAAGCCATACAATTATTCATGTTTTAACAAAAAGAATAGTCATATTCTTCTTGGTATAAATATTAGCATGTTTATGTTAATAATTTGTATAATTGGTTTATTGTGGGCTCTGAATATTTGTGCTCAGTTCTTATAAGAGAGTTTTATTTTTGGTCAAAATTTCAAAATACAAAATATATTGCAGATAAGACACTGTTCAGATATTTGGCCATTATTTTGCGGATACTTTATGATCTAGTTCTTAGTTCAATATGGGCACAAGTCTTTATGGTTTATTAACTCTCCAGATGGTGAGAGTGAACTTTCAATTAAGGCTAATTTATGGTTGCAAAATTTTTATTATATGGTAGCAATGATCCTTGGTTTTAAGATAAAGAAAATTTATCACATTTAGCTTAAAATTGTTGGTGGAAGAAATGATGATGAACTCGATCAATATCTCATGGTTATGTGTTCTTGGGTTGTCATGAATCTTAGCCTACTTAGTCAGTGGAGGTAGTCAATCGAACCCGATCGAATGATCCCAGTCTCCACCCATGGGTTGCGTTGTCCAAGGGAACCATGTAGTTATGGGGTTGATGTTTGCCAAAGGGCATAACTTTAAGTTGATTTTAGCTAATAGAGATTTATATCAACTGCACATTATGATTCACAACTCAAGTGGGCTAGATACATTAAGAATATTCTGGTTTTGGTTGTGGCCGTATTACAAAGGTGTAATTTTATGATGAAATCACTCATTTAAAGGGCCCCAATCATAAATATTACTTAGTGGTGTCATTTGATAGTAAAACCACCTAGTTATAGGGCACATGCCACATCTGAAGAGAGAGGTGATCCAATTTTAAGTACTTGGAGCTAACCACAGCTAAATTTATTTGTTTTCCATTTGTCACCATCTTGCTAGTGCTCATGTTAACTATAGATTTGCTTTGACTATTCATAGGTTCTAATTCTTCTTGCAGGTGCCGTAGTTTTGTCATTGTTGTTTGTTGAGCATTTGATTGTGAAATTTATGCTGTCTGTAGCTGATATTTCTTTTCCTGTTTTGTTACTAGTTTTATTCTTCAGGAATAATGACCGCATATAGGTCATTTTACTTTAAAAGAGGATTCTTTGTAAGTTTTTTTTATTCTTCTGACTGTATTGGTAATTTCTAGATTTTGCCTGGCATTGGTGAGACTATAGCATCAAGATCAGTTCCTAAGGTACTGAAATATTGAAGTTCAATATTGAATTTTAGTTTTTTATGTTGTAACATATGCAATTTGCTAGTCTCTGTGTTTTTTAAGTGATAAACTACTAGTGGTTCCACTATCTTGGTGAAGTCTCAACCTGGCCCTCTACTTTCAAATGTACATAGGAATCTCAAGTTCTCTAATATTTATAACTCCTTTTTTAACCATTTATTATTCCATTTCTGTTGTTGGCTTTGTTATATAACTATTGAAGATTTCCTTAAATAAGGATTGGGGAGGCGGTTTTGGCCTTGTGATGTTCATCATTTTCATGGCATCGTTTGGAAGTACCTTACTTGAAAGATTGGAGACTTCATTGAAACATTTTTTGGAGATAAAAGAACCTGTGTAAGCAGGAAGCAATTTGGTCTTTCCATTTATTTAAGGGGGCCTAATTAATAAAGGAAACCTGTTTAATTTTTTTCTAACTTATGAGACCAACGCACTTTATAAGAAGAAAGGGCATGGTTATGAAGTTCAACAAATATGAGGGGCATTTGTCAATTGCTGAAACTAAAATTACAAATAATAATGTCTATGCCAACTGAAGCAGGTCCAAAGTCTTAACTTTATTATTTTCCACCTGGGATACCAAGTTATTGTACTGGAGAAGCATTTAACTTGCATGGTTCTCATTGAGCTTGACACAACATAGATCATAGCCTGGGCATGAACCCTCATCAGTGCAGGGTGTGGAGAGGTTGATGTAGGCATTCTCACATGGGATATTGCAAAGGTCTTATTTCTGACTCGTATTCATGACCACTAGATCGCCATAAAAGAAACTTAACCATTGCTCAAGTCTCACCTTGTATTGTGCTTAAAATCCCACTATAATAATAGCGTTTGTGACTTGGGGTTAAATGTTTTAGCGTTAGATCAGCTATGTTCTTATAATTCAGCCTAAATTTAAATCAACGACTACTCTGCATTATTCTTGGATTTTTCACCCTTTTTATGCATTCTATGGCGTAGACTTATGCAAGACTTACATTCTAGGTGAAGTTTTCATTATGAGTTAATAGTTTATTTTATAATAATGCCAGCAGCTACATTGCTATCTTGTCTTGCTCTCTTTTACTTATCCATTTTGAATGTAAAGGGTATCAGAAGGACTTGAATTTGCTGGATAATTTTTTTCAGTGACTCGTGAAGCTCAGCAGCTCTTGACGACTGCTTTCCTGGGTGGATTGCTTTTCAATGCCTAGTTTCGACTGTCGCTGAATCCTTCCTTCCCACTCTGAACAATAGACCCAAGCTATTTAAAACTTGTACTCTTATTCATGACTTGATCGTCCAAAATCACAATCCCCCACTAGATCTATTATTATTAAAATTACACTCAATGTATTCAATTTTAGATCTACTTAAATGCAAGCCTTTAGACTCTAAGGTTGACCTCCATAATTCAAGTTTACCTTCAACTCCCTCTATAGTCTTATCAATCAAGAAGAATATCATCAACAAAAAGCATGCAACATGGTACAACCTCTTGCAAATGTCTTGTGAGAACAATAATAGAAATACATAATTTAACTAAAATATAAAAAAGAAGACAATTCATTTTTGTCCTACATCAATCTTAAGTGGGTTCAAAGAACTCTACTTTGGAGAGTTCGAATGTTGTTGGAGGAACAACAATAAAGCATTTTGTTTTAGTGCTAAAGTGGAATAATCCTTCCTAAAGAAAAGGTGAAGGGGGCACATGTTGAAAGAAAAAGACGAATGGGGCACTTTCTCATACATATACGAAAGGGATAAACAACACAATCTATAATGCATCTATAGAATGTCTGAGCGTATACCCTCTAAAAACATAATCCAACATTTTTTATGAGTGATCTTGGTTATAGAATTCTTGGTAAAATTGTTTGAACTTTGAGCAATTTTATGCTGAGGTTGATGTGTTGGAAGAAAAGATGATGATATGAGGGTGGTCTTCTCTAATAGGAGATTTTACTAGAAGAAATAAGGGAAGATGTTTAGTAAAGGACTAATAAATCTTATTTCAACCATTGTAAAATACTTATGAGAAATTATATCATTTACGTCAAGCCAAATGGAGAATTTGCGTTGATTAGTCTCTCAAAGGGACTAGGCTCCCTAAGGTTAATTATGTTGAATCCCATTTTATTTTTTGGATGATATCAAACAGTACTATATGTCAGTTGTAGGCGGAAAGCACGAGAGGGGAATGTAGTGAAGTATGAATGCAAAGAAAAAGAAGAGAGGATAAGAGATTATATGAATCTAGGTGAAATCTTTATCATCCAGGCCAGAGATATATGAAGGTGAAAAGCTAGAGTTTTAGATTACAAAAAAAAGAAATAACATCTCTCCTTTTTCCCTCCAGTGGTTCTTTCTTGCAGTCTTCTCTTGTGAGGATGCTCTATTCGAGAATCTTTAAGTCTATTCGAGAATCCTGAAGTCTCTCTCCTTCTCCCTCTTTTATAGAGTCTAGAAAGTAGTATGAGGTACGCCTTTGACATAATGGTTGTCTTGTCAGTCTATGGTCGGTTGTCGGTGTCGAGTGGAATGAGGATTGGGAGGGGCAAGTCGGATAGGCTTGTGAAGACTTGTCTTCATTCGCCAAGAACTGGCCCGGGACTCCTTATGGAGGTGAGATGAGAGCTAGTATCATCGAAGTGTAGTTGGGAGGATGGGCTGATGTGGAATATTAGGTTGTTCTATGGTCGCCTTATTGTGAGGTGAGAAGGGCAAAGTGATGTCTTGGCAAGGCTTTTAGATTGATCTTGTTGTAAGAGATGTTTGCAAGAGCTACGCATATTACCCGCTGTTTGATGTATCCCGTATGGGTAACTTGGCTCTGGCTGAGATGAATAAAGATTTGTCTGTCTGAGAAAGGAAATTCTGATATTGCCTTCGCCTAAGGGCGGCTGCCTGGAAGAGGTGGCCATTGCTAGTCCGCCATGCTCTAGTGTTAAGCTCATTTCCAGTTTCTAAGTGAATGCCTCGAATGAATGACTCCGAGAGAGGAGTAGATCCTCCTTCCGCTTGACTCGAACATGACCTGCAAGACACTTGCGAACGGGTATATGCATGGGTGTACAAATTACTCTTGAAAATACATCCAAGTGATACACTCGATAAATGAAACATACTTGTCTTGTTACCCAGTTTAATATCAAGGATTGATTATGATTCAAAGATTATTATCGAAATAGGATAGTTCATGCTTTGAGATGGGTCAGTCCACAATGCAAAGGGTGAATCACCATAATCAAATGAGACAACTGTCTCTCCACATAAAAAACCTATATGTTGATTTTTTAATCGCAAAAAAGTCAAAAGAGAGCAGAAGAGTTAAATTGGTGATAGGTAGAGGTTAGGAGTTCATTAAGAGGTAAAAATAATCAAGTCAGTATTTCCAACTTATCAATCTTTAAACTACATAGTTGTGAAGGTAGTCGATCCAACCCATCAATGAGATATTTTGTCAGCAATCATAAATCACATCGTCCAGAGTTGATCCCATGATCTCCAATCGAGAATAAAATACTCAGAATACCTAGAAAGACAATTTTAAGATGGACCGGAAAGATGTGACTTATAATTTTTGGCAATGTATACAAAGCTGCTCAATTGAACATCACTCCGGTCTGGATAAGGACAACCACTACATAGTATTTTTAATATAGCCACTTAGACTTATTAATTAAAACATGCTTACAAATAAATATTCTATACTAAGGGACATGATATGCATGCAAGCTATCAGTTTTTAAAGTGTGGACTTTTATATGTTGAGGATTGGTTATGTTATTAATATGAGCTAGTGCTTGGCAGTTTTGATGACTGGCAAGCTATAGTCTGTCGTTCATCCGAAATGTGCAAAGTGAATTAATTAAACAGTTTGTCATGAAGCTATATAATTAATTTTAAGAAACTTTTTTCTTAAATTAATTTTAAATTTAATTATTAGTGTATTAAAATCGATAGAAAAGACATTTATATGATTTGTATACATATCACACACTAGTAAAAGCAGAAAAGTAGGCAACCTACAAATCAACAGTAAAAGAGTAATGTACAGAGAGCTAAATAATAACTTAAAAGAAAATAAAAAGGATAGAATAACTGGATAGTCTGCATATAAATGTAAATATATATATATATATATATATATATATATATATATATATATATATATATATATATATATATATATATATATATATATATATATTAGAAATTGAGTTCTATGTAAGTGTAATCTACTCATAAATCTACATAAAAATAAAACCGACTATAAGGTATAAACATATGCATTCCTATGCTTTTGGTCCTTACCACCTGGTTCAAGTTGTTGCAACCGAGTAATATTGTTGGATCATCCTAAGTGCTCTGTTTCCTATCCAGGGGTGTGAATGAGTTGACTTGAGCTCAAGCTACAATGAGCTTGAGCTCTGCTCACCTAAGGTATAGTTGGCTTGAACTTGAGCTTGAACTTGAGCTCGAACTTGATTTGAGCTCAGAGCTTGAGCTTAAAATCGAATCACATCAATTGCTAAGCTGCAGATTTCGGTTGCTATAGGAATATTTGGAAATCAAGATAAGTTCCAGGTTAAGCCGTGATATTAACCAATTGTGAAGGCCTATTAACACATTGACCATTCACTTATAAAGACCCACTATCACCTTAACCAACAATAAAAAGGGGTCCATCAATAGTTACCAAACGACCATAACAAACTTTATTAACAAGCCAACAATGAATACTTATATTAGCAACCAACATAAATGTCAAAACAGCAGGCCTAATTGCAATGATCCAAGCCTGAGTCAATTTAAAACCAATTATTGAAACCAACAGTGAACCCAACCAGACTAACTCAGGAATTTAAAGAGCGCAACACATTCTTTATAGTAATGGTCGTCACAGGCATCTCTTTACAAATAAACTAAAATAGGAAATTATGAAAATCAAAGACCTACTAAATTAATATCATTCATGAAAAAAATCAAAATGTGAGTGCCAATTTGCATCAAATCTTTTTGGCTTAAAAAATTCAACTTTCTCAAATTTTTAATTGATATTCATCAAGTAAATTTAGGCATAATCATTTACTTGTTGTATAGTAAACCATGAATCATAATGCACGTACACAAGATATTTTGGCATCCACCATTATTTGACTCAATTCCATCATTTAATATCACTTATGGAACAAGATGTATAAAACTGTGTAGAAAAATATTGAATGCGAATTTGCAAGGAAGAGATGAAAGTGGAGAAGAATCCAACTCTTTGATAACAGATTTATGAAATTCAAATCAAATGTATTGAAGATTGAACTCATAGTAGAATTTCTTAGAACTTCTAATTTACTAGCATTCATCTCAATGCATCATATGATTTTATATGGTCTTGGTTTGCTTGCAGTTAGTTTATCAATGGATCTTATAGAAATTTTTTCAAGATTTAGATGAACATTTCCTTATCACCTAAATTAAATTTCACATATTTCTTGTTCACATTACATCTGAAATTATAGTTATAACTAACAATTAGTTTTCTATGAATATCTTCAAACAAATGATAATTGAAGTCTTGTAATATAATTGGAGGATGAACATGCTAAAATACGAATATGCTTGAGAATGAATACTGATAAATACATTATGACAAATTCTTGGAGGAAGATATGATGAAAACTTTAAAAATGGATAAAGTGTGAAAAAAATGATATACCTATTTAAGCGGACAATAAATTTAGAGGAAATTGACCTAAACAACTTAAATATTAATCATGATGAATAATGCACTTTTGGATTTGATCAGACATAATGAAGTTTTAAATTTCAAGTTTATTTTAAGGCATTCATTTATGATAAATTCTTTGAAATTTCGAGTCAATTTAATTCTCTCCATAATTTTTTTTAATTTTATAAATTGATATATCAAGAAATCAAGAATAAAAAAATAAGATCGATTTCAATGTGATCATTTATCATTTGAATGACTTTCATTAATTTTTCATCTAGGTTTGTACTATCAAATCACTTAATTAATTTAACTATTAGAAATGATTTGTTCAAATTCATATTTGGAATTAGATAAAATTTAGGTGAAGTTTAACCTCAGATATAATATCATGCTAATAAATAAGAACATTTCAAAATGCCTCATCTGTTCATGCCAGACGTGGACAATTCTCTAACACACCATAAAACTTGTCCAACTCCGATCCAAAAGAGAGAATTTTGGCTGTCTGCTATGTGATGTGCTAGGCGCAAAATTTTGGAGCTAGTGTCTCAAATTAAATTAGCACTGTTATGTTATTTTATCATTGGTGTTACCTTTCAGAGGGTACTGCTTTCGTGTCCCATGCGTCTTTGTCCAGCAAACAACTTTCTGATAGGAAATATTTGAGTCCGCAAGTAACCCTAAGGTAATACTTGAGTTCGCAAGCAATCCTACGCCAAACGGAAGAGCCAACAGTAGGTTTTCTGCTGTCTACAGCAGAAATCAGCACCAAACCAGAGAAAAACGGATAGAAAGCGGAGAGAAAACCAAGCAAACACTTGTATTCCACTAGTAGAAGAATAGAAAACAGCAAAGATACATTCGTTCTTCAATCCGAGAGGAAGAACAACTCTCTAATCTCCGGCGATGCCAAGAGCCCAAAACCAAGAAAACCCTAGATCTCAAATTGTCATCAAATTCAAGATGAGAGCCAATATCTCTCCATAACTCCTAATTAAAGACAAAGGAAAAATACAATTTCCTAAAACAGCCCCTCATTCAAAAATTTCTCTCTCAAAATGAATTTAACCCCAAGTGGGGCCTACAGGGACTTCTGCCCCCCCCCCCCCCCCCCCCCCCCAGGCCACGCCTAGTATAGAACCGGACCGGTCCAGTTGGGACCGGTCCAAACGTAACACTTTCATTGTTAAAATAATAAGAGTTGGTTCTAGTTCTCTGTTTTATTAGAATTATTTTTGTTAAGCTTACCTAATGCATAAAATGTCACTTGAAATATACATGAACTATTCTCCATTGATATCTTACCTGTTCTACTAGGTCCTTCTGTTGAATGGTTCACATGACAGAGAAACTACTGGTTTATCTGCATCTGGCTTTGTAACTGCAATCACTGATGCCCTTAATCGTACTTATGGAGACCCCCACAAATGCCTACGGAACTTTGTAAGTGGGCGGGTGAACCATGAAATGTTTAGCATGTTTACCAGCTTTTAGTATTTTCTATACTTCTTAGTGATATATCAGAAGACATTGTTATAATCGTTGATCTAAGAATCCATTAAACTTAAGTTTAAAGCCATTTAAATGGATAATCAACATTTAATAAGATATATTTCTATATACAATTAGCGAGTTTAAAAGTAGAATCATATTCAGGGCCATAACAATTTGTATCCATTAACGTTACATTCTCAATCTTGATTCAATTGAGTTTGATTCATAACATTTCTTTGAATCCATGCTATGATAAACTTCCTGATGGATATTTGAGAACCCATATCATAGATACTTATAATTTTCTTTGGTTGTGCTGAGCCAGCTAGTATATCATACGAAAACTAGCTATTTACCATTTTACAATTCATAGTCTCTCAGGTCTCTAAAACTGGTTTTCTCTTGTGGACTTGCTTAGTTTGCACTTATTCCATAAATGATGATGCTTGATCCAAGTTTATGGATATCAAACAACATTCCAGCTTTTTTGGTCATGTTAAAAATGATTTTGATTTCACAGCTGCACTGTTCATAATAGAAAAATATTGAAATAGTTTCCATACTATTCATGCATTGTTAGTTTAGTCCTAGAGTATTAGGTTTCTCCAATTTAGTTCCTCAACCATATAAAATTGATTCAAAATGATCCCTAATAATTGTGTTATAAAATTGATCCAAATTTAGTTGCTCAACTTTACAAATTAATCCCCATTTAATCCCTTTGGGACCATTTTGGATCAATTTTATATAGTTGAGGGGCTAAATTCCAGCAACGTTGTACTCTAATACTAAAATGGCCATATATGAATAGTCGGGAGACTTTTAAAATTTAAACCCTATTCATAAAGTCACTTTGGAAGTCTGTCATGGTTTTAGAAGCTCCACCATCAAAATTTTGAAAAATAACGGGAATACAATAAGTTTATGCAATGATGATCATTACAATTAGATGAGTTTGTCCAAGGTTATTACTCTCCATTCAGGATGAATGCACTAAGTTGGATAGGGGGACATGAAGATGTTACGACATAGACATAAATACATTTATTATTGAAAATATGGTGCACTGACATGTTTCAACATTGCATTTTAATTTTAATATCTTAAAAGCTAAAAATAATGCATAATAATCTCACAAATTAATTATAAACAAAGGCAAGAACCTAAAATATTCAAACATCCTATGTCTAGTTATGGCAACATTTCATTTTAATATTTCTAATTGTTCTATTATTCCTCCGTCGAGGCTATACATCACATTAGATATTAACTACACACATAGCCACTATATGCTTCTTTTGCTTGAGTCGATGCAGCTACTCGTTTTGGCAACTGCTCTGCTACGGTGCTCCAGAATTTGAGTGTTGCGGCGCTTGAATGTGATTTTCGGTGTTGAGCGTTGCAAGGATCATTTTCCATAATTCGACGCTCCAAAATTCGATGATCATTTTCCTAAGGCTCCAGTGCTGCGTGCTGAATTTGGGCGCAACGATGCTGTGTTATGCTGAGATGCTGACCTTGGTGTCACTGCGACGCTGGAAAGCAGATAAACTGGCGCTGCAATGTTTGAATTAGGCACCTTGGCGTTGATGATCAAAATGCCGCGGCACTTTGTCTGATGGCACTGTGGCATTGGGCGTTGTTCAACACTTATAGTTTTTTACTTTTCCTATACTTTTCTTGCTCAAACACATCTAAAATAACACGTTTTTACTTAATTTAAATATAATAAACCGTACACAATTTATGCTTAACAATTGGTTGATAGTGATGATGTTTTTAATACAAAGTCGCAATAAGTTGGATCTTCTTTTACCACATGTATTTTTTAAGTAGAACATTTTTTTTTTTTTTCACTGTTTTGGTAATTTGTACAGCCAAGTGATTACATCAATGCATTGCTGGTTCCAAAAGACGGCCAAATTCCAGTTGATGTTGGATGTCTGGCTGCTCAAGGAATATTCAGAGTGGTATGTTTGTAACTTTCTTCTGTACAAGCATTTTATTGAGGGTGATTAGCAAATGGATATCATGTTGCACATGCCAGCAGTTAGGTGTTTCGCTTATCATTCTAACTTATAATGGTTGCTTGTTTTTTTATAACCTTTTTTTTTTATTTTAGAGTTTTGAGCTCATTTGTGAGGCGTAATGCTTTGGCATGTTTAAATCACGTAGTCAGGTCATAAGTTCATTCTATTTGACGAGTCCTGTATTTTGTAGTTGGAAGCCAAGCAAATTTTTCTACACCATATAGGAGTCCCATGCAGTGCGTAGGAGAGTAAAAAATACTATCATTGTTAGAATTATATAAATAAGATTATATATAACAACTTCAATTTTCAATAAAATATGATTAATCTGCTATTCTCTCATTCATTGAATGGAGCTACTTTCATAAACAAAACAAATGATGATTATACATACTCTCATTTAGAAGGATAGAAATGATAAATTATTATATGATTTAACAATATGCTGGATTAAAGAATTTGAATAGTAACCTCTTAGGCCTCTATTATGAATTAAAATATCTAGTATTATATTTTAAAATAATTTGAAATTAGATCAATAATTAAAATTTGACTATTTAAATTAAATTGATAGTTTGTTTAAGCTTCTAAATAATGAGATTTAAATTCCTTTCAATGTGATTCTTTATATTATTTTCTTCAATATAGTTCTTGTTCCCAATTGCGAAAAAGGATTCATGTAGCCGACCTCACGTAGTGGGACAAAGACTTGATATTGTTGTATAGTTCTTGTTCCCAAGTTGAATTCTTTAGGCAAATCTTCGCTAGCGGGTGTGCTGAGCAATTCCTTCTCAAAAGATCTTGTAGGAGAAGTTTGTGTGGGCGAGTACTTGGATACTATTTTGTCTTTTGGATGGGAAGGGGGAGTCTCTTGGAGTGATGATAATCGCAAGCAAAGGACTCTTTGAGTCCATGGGATCTTAATCATTGACCCTTGAGGTGCGCACTTCCCTAAGTTGTATTGGTGGTTGTCAGCGGCTCAGCGCTACTTTTTTTTTTTTAAAAACAGTAGCTTGATTGTTCTTTCATCGGGCAAATGAACTCGGAAGGCTAATCTCTGTCAAAATGAGTGTCCTCCTAGTGTTTGAAAATTCCCTGATATGCATGGTTGGGGCAATTCTTGATTTGGTCGATTTGGACAAGTTGCATCTCCTGCTGGCTGGTAGGTGATGCTATTGCTTTAGATGAGTTATTGTGCTAAAATCTATTAGATACCTGTGAAATATCTACATGGATATGTACGAGTATAAAACACCCTCTTCCAAGCCTAGCAATGGTTGGCTACCCCCACCATTACACTCCTATACAGCTTGTGATTCTTCCACGAAATAAGTCGGCAACATGCTAAAAATTGAGATTTTGCATTGTACAACAATGCCCTATATGGGGTATTGGTTGAGTACCCATTGGGTGTCCATGCTCTGTGCGGGCGGGTTGTTTCCCACCCACGCCCACCCATGGTGACTTTCGGGATGCCATACCCACCTACTTTCTACACTTTTTGAACACAGCCCGCCACGGGCTGATGGTATTGAGGTTTCTTGTCCTTTGCTCTGACTGCAAACTTTCAAGCCGCATATTAAAATTTATCGTGGTCGCAATGCGGTTTAATGATGCGCAATGCATAGTATGGATTGCAGTATTATACGGCATATGATGATTAGCAATGCAAATCGGTTTATCTTCCGATGTTGAGTACCCACCCATACCCACCTATAAGGCATAGGCATACCCATATCCACCCATAACCAGGTTATGGGTGGGTACGTTGGTGGGTATGGGTATGGGTACCCAACGCAGGGCTCTGTTGTAGAGCCTTCAAGAACAGCTGCAATGCTCTCAACAAGGAATGGAATTGCAGGTGAGCAAACAGTACTGTAGAGACCTGGAATTCAAAATCGATGATCTGGTCTTTAATTGTTTCATTTTACTGGGGAGAACCTCTGGATTTAAAATTATAGAAGAAATTTCAAGAAAAGTATATTAGTGAAATTCTGAATCCATTTCTTAACATATAGCTTTCAGCTTATAATATATTAAATTTGAAGCCTGTTTTTATTTAAAAAACTATGTTGGAACTTTGTCCTTATTGCAGATCATGGTTGACTCCATTAATGATCCGAAGGTTGGAACAGTTTTCGATCCAAATTCATTAATCAATGCTCTGATCAATTTGATTTTTCATTCCGTTGAGGAAGCTATGGCGAATTTCAACAGTTCTGAGAAAGAAAGCTAACTCCTATTTTATGGTGAAATTGTATGTTTTTCATTAACCTTTTTTTTTTTTTTGGGTAAATATTACTCCTCCATAATGTTCTGTTGTGGTGTTCTTACTGATTTTTAAGAGCAGTTTTTTATTAAAAAATATTTTGATCTGATTTGATTTCAGATTTCATAATGTTTTGTAATAAAAAATCTATCAGAGCATAATAAGATGTAATAAATATTCAAAGTTAGAAAATAAATCTTCAAAATTAGAAGGCATAAAAAAAAAGATACTGTATGATTTAAAGTTATTTATGTAATATGTTTTTAAGTTAAAAATTATTATTCATATTATATGTAGAAGATGGAAATGTATTATTATGATTTTATTTTTTAATTGGATAAATAGATGTGTTTAACTTGTATGAGATGTTGTTAGTATATTTATTTAATATAATATATTTCATTAATATGAAATGTATGTAAGATAAGAACAATTATTAGGTTCTCCGACCGGACGTGTCGGAGCTAAAATCGCGCCAAAAAATGAGAAATATCGAGCAATACCAAACAATAACAAAGAATATCGAGTTATACCGAGCAATACAAAGTTATACAAAAAAATACCTAGTTTTTACTAGAAAAAATTTGGTATTTTTCTGTATAACTCGATATTGCTCGGTATAGCTCTGTATAACTCGGTATTTGTCTTCGCAGAGCGGTATTCCTCGTTATTACCAAATAATACCTAACAATACCGAGCAAATATCGAGTTTTTTTGCGGGATTTTAGTGCCGACCAGACGTTCCTCTACGTCCGATTGGAGGACCTAATAATTGTTCAGATAATGTATTTCAACCTATAAATTTTATTTTACAAAAAAATATGTCAATCATAAAAATTTGACCTTATTTTTAATTTATATTATGAAACATCATCTTTAAGTTTTATTTTCTTTTTTTAAAAAAAATTATTAAAAAAATTAACCCACCGGGCCACCATCCCTCCATTGAACTTCGGCCATATATTCGTACTTTGTAGCACGCCGACATCATATCTTTAGAATATGTTAATGTTTTTGAATGTGAACAGAATCATTGCATTATTGTCTTCTTCGTTTTATTCTCTCAATTTTATATTAGTACTCACAAAATGGCATGTTTTGCTCGCACCAGAGGATATTCTATTTTTTTTTTTTTTGGAAATTTTTATTTAATTTAATATTTAAAATATTATTTAAAAATATTATTAATATTAAGTTATTTGAAATAAAATATATATTTTTCTATTTTTTGATATACGATTTAGATAATAAATTGATATATAAGTAAATATAAAAAAATCGCTTTATTTTTTCATATTTAAATTTTTTGAGCTTCCTATTAAAAAATATGAAATAAGATTTTAAATAATTATATATATCACTCAAATAAAATTATTTATAAAGCACATAGTTGAATGCAAGAGAGCCTCTCGCTTATCATTATTGTCGTCTTTATCGTTGTTTTTATTGTTATTATTATTATTGTTTGAGATACTTAGGCTAATTAAGGCAAACTCATAGACACATCGATCACATACGCAAGACTCGAACACAAAATCTCTGAGCTGGTAGTCAAAACTTTCAACAAACAAACCAATATGAGATGAGTCAATTGTCTTAAGTGTGAGTTAAGCTATGCACAATTAATTCTTAGTTTAAAATGTATAGCTCAAAAAAATCAAAGAAATTAAATGCTATTAATAAATTTATTAGTTTAAGGTATTAAAGTCAAATATAAATAATTAATTAATTAACTAATTAAGTGATAATAGTAATAGATAATTAACAATTAGTCAGACTGATTGATTGATTAGTTAATTTTACGTGTTAAGTATGTTAAATATTAAGTAATTAATAAGCACATAATTATTTGAATATCATTAATTAAAATTTTAATTGGATTAATTAGGTTTGATAGTAAGATAAGTATGCCATCTTACAATTTATTTATGATAATTAATTAAAGGATATTTATTAATCAACCACTCTTAAAACATATTATGACCTACTTAAACATGTTTAAGATAATTTTTATTAGTTAAGACTTAAATAATATTTATTAAAATTAGTTCATGCCTTACAAACAATTATGATAACATAATGAATTAAGTAAAAAATATTTCTCTTAATCAATCTCGATTTATAGCATCTTATCAAATAAGAATCCGTTTGGAATAGCTTTTGGCCGCTATTTTTTCTTGATTTTAAAAATTTTTCATATTAAAAAATTACTATAAAAATAATAACAAAACTAATTTTGCTTTACTAAAGCGTTCTTATTTGACTTAAAAAGCCCTATGGAACAAAGAGATATGGCCAAAGGAGCCCACTCTCAATCTCATTGGAACAGCCGAAGAGTCCAAAAGCTTTATAATTGCAAGCCATTATTGTACTATATAATGATAGAGACCACTTGCCTACACTAAGAATCAGTGGAGTAAAGTTGGATCTGAATGCGACTTCACAAAATCAACTGATCAAACCCATCTCTGTGTTCCATCAATGCAAAATTGCAAATGCCTTTTCAACATAAAAAGGGAAGGATATAGGGACACATGTTGAAGTGATTACTGTGTTTTTAAGACTTCGAGCAAATTTATGCTTCGTTTGGGATAGCTTCCCAAACGAAGCTTTAATTGTAATCACACACAGTGTATGAGCAGTGGAGGAGCTGATAGAGAATTTTCTGTAAATTAAGAGCGTCACATATGAAAGACAGACCAGCATTTAACTTATTAATATTTGCAGTTAAATAATAAGAGAGTTGGTTACTATTTTCTATTATCATTTCTCCTATCATGATTGGGTGATCATATTTAGTGTGGGTGATAAATAATGTTCAATTTGTTTGAACTATTTTTTAGAGGAAATAATTGATATATAAATATATTTTTTTCCGTGATATAAAGATTGTTAAGACATTGGAATGTATATTAGATTTTGTGTTTTGTGTGGAATCTGATTGTGTTGATCAATTTGTATTAT
Source organism: Dendrobium huoshanense (assembly GCA_016618105.1). NCBI lineage: Eukaryota > Viridiplantae > Streptophyta > Magnoliopsida > Asparagales > Orchidaceae > Dendrobium > Dendrobium huoshanense. The sequence continues at coordinate 40,925,805 of CM028357.1, forward strand.
GTTGTTGTCTCAGACCTAAACACCGTCGATCAAGCTTGTCAGGCGGGTTGTAGGGGGCAGTGTTTTTCCTGTTTGGGAGTTAATTTGGTGCCTTGCCTCCGAAAAAAAAAATATTATTTTTTTCCTTAGAAACAACGCAGAGTTGTATGTTGGAGCACTGCAACACTCTAAACCCCGGTGCCACGATGTTGCTAGTAGGGTTGAGCCATTTTACTTTTCATTTTTTTTTCTTGTTTCATTTGAAGGGTTGCTTCCTTTGTTGTATTGAAAGCATATCTTTGTCTATTCTATGTGAAGAAAGAACCGTGAAGATAGACAAAGAGAGGGTGTGAGAATATATATTTGTACAATTTCTCTCGATGTTTTATAGTGGCTTTATTGGTGTGGTGTAATTCTATGATTTTTTTTTGTTTGTAATTTTTCACATTAAATCCTGATGTTCATTTTTATAATTTTCTTTTCTTGTTTTTTTCTTTGCATAATTTACTTCTCATTAGTTTTTCTCTTATATTACCTAATTCAAATGTATATGAAAAACAATATCAAGTGATTGAATCTCTTCAATAAACTAAATTTTTTAGATTAAAATATATTTAATTATTGAAGTAATTAAATAGATGTTTTTAATATCATAATTAAATATACAATTAATAAATTCACATGTGAATTTTGAGTTAATAATACGCTCACATGCCTTAATATTATACTTTAATTTTTAAGTATGATAAATTATTAATTAGCTGCAGCTCATACTACTAAAAACTTTTAATTTATTAAAGGGAGCCAATCACTTCAATATTTTTTATTCATATATATTTGAATTTGATACGGCATCACAAAATTAGCTTGATCGGGCACGAATCTCGAGGCGAAAGCTAGTTAGAAACTTCAAAAATTAATTCCGAGAGCACCCCAACTCCGATTTCAGCAAGCTTATAGTCGAACTGAGCGTCTCGGAAATACGAACTCAACGACACCAAGATCAACCCAATCCGAGCCCAAATGGGTCCAAATCATGGATCCAAAGTGCTGTTGGAAGGTTCAAACCGCAATTTGAGTTACCAAATGGACTCTGATTTTGACGAGCTTATACTAAAATCGAAGGGCTTGACGAGACAAATCCAACGAGCCCAAGATCACAGAATTCCGACATCACTAAGGTCTTCAAATGTCCATTGAACGGTGTATGATCGTAGGATTCAATATCGGCCGTCCATTGGACCACTCCCTATTCGCCCCTGATCTCATGCCTATTTACGGGTCATGCCACTCCAGAAAATCTATAAATAGAGCCCTCATTTCTCATAAGAGGGGGACTCAAGCAAGAGAGAGAAGAAGAGAAGAGAAGGAAGGAGCTCCTCCTCGACAGCCGCCGGGCCACCGCAGGAACCTCGCCGGACCACCGCAGGAACCTCGCCGGACCACCGCTGGATCATCGCAGGAACCTCGCCGGACCACCGCCGGGCCACCGCAGGAACCTCGTCGGACCACCGCAGGAACCTCGCCGGACCACCGCTGGATCATCGCAGGAACCTCGCCGGACCACCGCCGGGCCACCGCAGGAACCTCGTCGGACCACCGTAGGAACCTCGCCGGACCACCACCGGATCATCGCAGGAACCTCGCCGGACCACCGCAGAACCTCGCCGGACCACCACCTTAAGGCCCGACGTTCAGTCCCTACGCCCTGCTGAAGGCCCGACGTCCTGCTTAAGGCCCGACGTTCAGTCCCTACGTCTTGCTGAAGACCCAACGTCCTGCTTAAGGCGCGACGTTCAGTCCCTACGTCCTGCCAAAGACCCGACGTCCTACTCAAGGCCAGACCATCAACATCCGATCTTCTAAGTGACACTGGGACTAACACCTGACTCCTTATCTCCTACCTCCTACGGTCCTTCTGACCACTGTCGCCTAATACGGTCCGTCCGACCTCCATCACCAGACAACGGTCTCCGGCCGACTACGGTCTCCTGCCGACTACGGTCTCCGGCCGACTAAGGTCTCCTGCCGACTAAGGTCTCCTGCCGACTACGGTCTCCGGCCGACTACGGTCTCCGACCGACTACGGTCTCCGGCCGACTACGGTCTCCGGCCGACTAAGGTCTCCTGCCGACTACGGTCTCCTGCCGACTACGGTCTCCGGCCGACTACGGTCTCCTGCCGACTACGGTCTCCAGCCGACTACGGTCCTTCAGGCCAAACAAACCTATATATGTAACTCTTACCATGTAATGCAATCTATATGATGTACATTTACTACATCAATCCAAGGCCTTCTCCTAAGGAAGGGCCTCATTTGTAATTGACTACAAATACTAGTGGATTCATTCAAACTGGGCCAGGCCCCGTGGTTTTTCCCCTTTTTCAGGAGTTTTCCACGTAAAAACTCTGGTGTCACTTATGAATGCTACATCCTCTCACTTATCTGATTGTGTGCTGGATCTTCGTACAACGCTAAGACGTTAAACTATATTTCTCTACCACCGCGAATATTCCAGGACGCAACAGAATTATTCAATAAAAGATTAAATAAAAAAAAAGATATATTACTCTAAAAATCATATAATTATCACATAAAAATATAAATCTCTCTTATTTTTATGTTTTTTTATCATTTTTGCTCCTTTTTTATAATTTAATTTTTATCAGACTAACTTTTATTTTGTTAGAGCTTTTATAGAAAAAAGAAATTCTATATTTTTTAATCGATAATACCATAATACAGCTAAAAAAAGTTGTAGTTTTATGATGTAATTTTCATATTGTTTTTTGACAAATGACAGGCTAGCAGCTTAAGCTGCTTAATTGATAATTTTTTATTTTTGTATTAAAACTCCGTTTTAGAAAACAATAAAAAAGCCGTTCCAAACGAAGCCTTAGTATGACTTTTTTATTCTTCTTAAAACAACTTTTTAATAACTTTTCAGTCATCCCAAATGAGGCTTTAGGCTTCGTTTAGGACATCTACTTTGCTGCTTTCTAAAACGGCTTTCTAGTATAAAAATTTCTAAAGCAGTTTTATAAAGTAGCAAAAAAACTGTCTCAAACGAAGCCTTAGTCTTCAAAGTGAGTTGGCTAGTTTGGCTAGCTCATGACTAGCTCAACTAGGGTCTCAAGTCTTAAGTGAAAGGGAAATATTATGGTGTCGAAGTTATATTCAAAAAAGGGTTTGATTAGTTGGTATTAAAAGAGATATAGGGAGAAAATGTCAGATAAGTCAGAGGCCTCATGTGATTGTAGTTGATATCGTTTTATCATAAAAGTATGCCAACTAATCAAACTTTATTTTGGGCTATGATTCATAGTGCAATAACTCCTAGTGAAAGTTAAGGGTTTATTATTATTATTATTGGACAGATTAAATTTTTTTTTTGAATTACAAAGTTATCTCAGAAAGCAGTAAATTTTTTTTTTCAAACAAGCCTACGTTTAGTAGAAGTGAGCCCTAGTTGAAGGGCTTATTTAAGGGTGTCAAATATTGACACCCCTAGGCTTATTTAAGCTTCAACAATATAGTACAATTTATCATACCTCTTATATAAAACTCATATCATCTTATGAAGCTCAAAATGGCCAAATATGTATATAAGAGTTCATAAATAATAAGCTTTGAGCTAAATGTGAATTTAAAAGGGGACGTATGCTTCTTTCAAAATTTTAAAGTAATGTATCTCTACTTGATTTATTGATCGAGAATTTGGCTCCGTACTAAGAGGTCTTGAGTTTGAGTCTCGCATATATGCTGTGTGTGTTTGAAAGCTACCCCTAATTTTCCACTCTGCATATCTTCAAGTGACCCAAATATATTTACTTTTTTTTTTCAATTGTTTATTAGTATTGTTGCATCATGAAATATTCACAGTGATAAAGAGTTATAAGTCTAACGTCATAATTTTGTACGAAGATCTAGCTCACAAACATATAAAAAATAGAGATGTAACATTCATAAGAGACATCAAAATTTTTAAATAAAACCCCCTAAAAAGGGGAAATACCATAGGGTCTGACCAAATTTGAATGAAGAAATTAATATTGATTGTTGATTACAGATAATATCCCTCCTCGGAGGAAGATGCTGACTTAATGTAAAAATGCTTAAGTAAAAGAAACTAAACTCTCAAACATCGATGCATCTTTTCATCTAATTGTTGGAATTTTTTTACGAAACTCCATTTGGTTCGAATTGGACCGATTTTGGTGTCGTTGGGTTCGTCTATTCGAGACATTCAGTTTGGCTTTAAGTTTACTAAAATCGAAGTTCAAATGGTCATGAATTTAATTTTTAAAATTTTTTATTCATATTTTAAAAATTAGAAATTAATATTGATTTTGAAATTTAAAAATCTTCCAATATTGCCTTCCAAGGTACTGATTCCAGCTGGGTTGCATCTGATGGTGGATGACGCACAGCATCACTGTATAGAATTAACTTTTTCTATGTTAATGAAAGGATATAAAAGTGTACAGAAAGGCTTCCTCAGTCCATACCGCACTCCACTCAAGTTGCAATAATAATAGATAGTGCGACAATGTTCAGCAAAAACTATAGTAGAAATATGCATATAGGCCTTTTATTTTTATTTTAAGCATATTTAATCAAAATGTATTAAATTTCAAACTCAAGACCTTATTTTTGGAACTAAAAAATCTAACCATTAAATAAAGATGCTCATTTTTTGAATTGACAATCATAAATTTTCATAGAATCTCAAACTTTTAAATCTTTGAGGATTATGCAGCACTTTTTAATAATTTATTGGTTGGGTGCTTTTGCCACCAACTAATAGGTCTTGAGTTCGAGTTGCGTATTTGTTGTGTGTGTGAGTCCGAGCATGTTGACCTCTAATTTTCTATCAGTTCCACCTACACGTACGGTACAATCTTCCCAAATGACGACTCCGACTGCCAACGTTCGTTCAAACAATGTAACAACTCATGTAACTATCTTATACGACATAAAAAACAGGCATTCGAACTTACCTCAGAGACACGATTGAAGCTAACTGAAGCTACTGAATCCCTAGCCTTCCTTGTTCTCTCTCGTTCTCTGTTTGCAATAGGCTGACAACGCTTACAGTAGTTTTTCTTGAATAATAGGTGTATTGAATGTGTGTCGACTAAGAGAATTGATTTCATCATTTCTGCTTTCTGAGGACATGTTGCTACACTCTCTATGCATTCCTATGACTAATGAGTTATTAAAAGAGTTTTGGAGTATTGTACTACTAAATTGTAAAGTTCTTGTATTGTGAGCGAGATTTTACAATATGCTTGAGTTCTAGCTAAGGATCAATATGGAAATGATGTCATTTAACATATTTTGGAGATGCGAAAATTATTAGAGAAGTGTCAAATCATCAACAAACTTTTTCAATCAAGTTATACAAATAAGCCAACATAAATTTGTTTCCAATGTTATCGAGAAATGCTTAGATCATGGGAACTCTACTGAAAGAGGACTCTAGATTATGGAAATAATTGGCAAACTAAAAGGGAATGACAAGTTGCTGACCTAGATGAGTAATGATGCTAGCTTTGGAGTAATAAAAGGGATTATGCCAACATATAAGGCAAATGAAATAGTAAACTGGGCTGATCAGATTACTTAATGATTTGATTTTTTATATCAAGTAGTTTAGGTCTTGTGGATTCACTAGTTGGAACTACATAAAATGCAACATATAATGGACATTAAAAAGACCACATAAATGATGACAAAAAAAATATAAGCAATAAATACAACATGTATGTGCTTTGATTGTCACATTTGATTCCTAAATCCAATAGTCCGAGAATGTTACGTGGGTTAAATATTTCAACTTTATCCTCCTTAAAAGGACTGAAGTTGACATGACTTGAATTATAATAAGCCTCATAAATTGCTACAAAATACATATATATTTTCAAATGACAATCATGTAATATCTTATAATAGCCGTGTTGATAGATAATATCAACTAGAGTGGTCAAATATAAAAAAAATAATAAAAGTCAAAATCCTTAAAATGAAATCCATCACCTTAAAACTTAAAAAACTAAAACTCATCCATCTTTCACAACCATTTGTCAGGAATGCTAAATTTAAAATTAACCTCAACTCATAATGAGCGAATGTCATGTCGGGTGCATCACTAAGATTCATCCTCAAATAGTCTCTTGCAAGCAGGGACGTGACACATGCCATCTGATTGGGTGATTTTGCTGCAAAATGACACTATTATATTACAATCACGGCCAAAGTCTATATGTTCTTTAATGACGTCAAACCATTGAGTAATGAATCATTGGATATATTCGATAAGAATAAAGCCATTTGCCAGCTAAGGTGGATTCAAATCTGTCTCCTTAGACAAAATATTATCTCAGGTCTACAATATATTCTTAGATGAAGCAGCCCATGGTTGTCGATAAGATGCCTTATGTTAGGTTGGACTGACTACCTCTTCTGACTAAGTAGACCAGGAATCATGACAATCTAGGAAAACATAACCATGTGAGCTTGATCGGGCTCGTCTTCATTTCCCTCATCACCTATTTTTAAGCTTATGATGATAAGTTTCATAGCATAAAGCCAAATTCAAATCCTAAAGTTTTTGTTACTATATATATGCTTGTTACATAGTACCTATCCCACGACTAGCCTTAATTAAAAGTTTTCTCTTGTTATCGAGGGTAATTAATTATAGAGGCTTGTGTCTATAGAAAACTAAAACTTTGATCATAAAGTCCTCACAAAAATGAGGGTGAAATCTCTAGGTAATGTCTTATCTAAAACTAAATCTATCTTTTAAAAATTTATCTGAAACTTAAGCCGGTTAAAACTCTCCGCCCACATAAATAAATCAAAATTTGAATATTCTAAAAGCTCAAATTTAGCTAACCTATTATAAGCCTAAATTTGGCTTAAAGAAAAAACTGAATAATTTTGAATTTATTAAAAGTTAAGAGTAAGATCAGCTTGAAATCAGATTGATGAAAACCCTAGTTAATACAAAATACCTAACTATGTACCTTCTCACAATTAACAAAATGAAAATTTTGCATCTAACAAATCTTATACCATATTACAAATCTTTTAATACTTTCTGAGATTATTTACTTCAATACAAGTACAAAAACTCCAGAAAAAAAAACTTGTATTAAAGCTTGTGATATGTTTTAGAATTTAAAATATAAGAAAATTGATTAAAATTATATACCATAAAATAATTTTTTTTCATTGCAAATAACCCAAAAACTCTATAAAAAAAGAGATAATCGTAATTTTTTATAGAACTCTCACCCTCATAGAGGGGGCACTTGGCCGAGTAACTAATCACTCGACGGGCCTAGCGGCAACCAGCGCCACAGGTGTTGGATCATGCACTTATTCTGTCCCCACTTGAAGTGTCTCTCCGCTTGAGAGAGGAATCAAACGTGAGTTGGGGGTTCCCAACCACGCTCACCCACCAACCCAGCTAAGCCCAACGAGGTATAATCTTATATTTTAATTATTTATAAATCAGTAGACCTAATATTCACATGCTTCTTGGGACCTTTGTGAACCAAATCGACACGCTGCAGCACTGCTTTAAATTGGACCGTTGGCTTATGCATTTCGTTGCAAGTGGAGAGCTTCAATGTCTCCATGAATGCATTAGTTTATTTATAACTATTAAAAAAAATTAATAGAAATACTTTTCATATTGTCATAAATAACAATATAAATATATATAAATTCCTCTCTTCTCATCTGTTAATTCAGATTTTGCAGAAAACTTCTTAAGCTCTGTATCCCATCCCACTCTTATGATTCTTCTTCTACCTCTCCAATGAGGAGAGCCATAGCCCATATAATTCTCCTCTCTGTTCTTCTTGTTTCATTCCATGAAGCACTATGTGAATCCACTCTTCTAACAAGAAGAACCCACGGCGATCACCGAAGGAAGACTACGCCGCCGCCGGCGAAAGCCAGCAGCATCAGCTGCGACTTCTTCCATGGCAATTGGATCTATGATGATTCATATCCTCTCTACGACTCGTCGAGCTGTCCCTTCATCGATCCGGAGTTCGACTGCCAGAAATATGGCCGCCCTGATAAGCTCTACCTCAAGTATAAGTGGCAGCCTACAGCCTGTGAGCTCCCAAGGTTACTACTTAGGAAAAAAGATTTTCTGATAAGTTTTTTTTTTCATGTACGTTTTTGTTTCTGAAAGATTTCTGAATGGCGAGTGAAGATTTGATGGGAAGGATTTTCTGACAAGATGGAGGGGGAAGAAGATGATGTTTGTTGGTGACTCCATTAGTTATAATCAGTGGCAGTCTCTGCTCTGCATGCTTCATTCTGCTGTTCCAGATTCTAAGATCTCTATTGATAGGAAGGATCCCCTCTCTTCAGTCACGTTTGTGGTATGGTTCTTCAAATTTCTTTAGTCATATTAATAATGTCGGCACATTACTGTAATTTATTAACAATTGTAAAAAATTATGCATAGTTGATTAGCAAAACTTTTTTAAGGAATAAACTCTTAATTAATCTTAATTAAGCGATTACATGCTATGAATTCAGGCCATTCTTTAAGAGCATTAATCTTTGTACGGAAAAATAAAAAAATTCCTTATTATATAATTCTTTAGATAATTTGTCACCTTTAGTCTTTATTACAAAGGTTTTTAGGCAACCCCCCTTAAAGTTTTAAAATACTATGATCTTTAGGCAATTGTCCCAACATAATTAAACATATTGTGTAGATATATTATTATTAGGGAACGATGAACCAAATGCAAAGATAAATATTAAAGAGAATCCAAAAATATCCTAATTTGTTAGGTCGAACCCCGTCAGGGGGTGCTGTCCCCTGGGACCCCCGACATATCTGCGAAATGTACAACGATGAACAAATAGAGATCAAAAGGCACCACCCTCGGAACATATTTTGATTGTATAGATATTAAAAAAAAAAAAAAAAACTTAACATTTTTTACTTATAAATTTGCCCCCCCCCCCCCCCCCTTAGGCAACCCAAGATGAGAAAATATTATGTAACATAGCTAAAAAATTTATTGCTTCTAACGAAGATACCAAGCTCAATGTGTCAACAGGACTTTGTGGTCTCAATAATGTTCTATCGATCACCATATCTTGTGGACATCTCGACCGAGTCGGTCGGTCGAGTGCTCGATCTGGGCTCGATATCAAGCAGCAGCATATGGATCAACTCTGACCTTCTAATCTTCAACACTTGGCATTGGTGGATACACAAAGGAGCAGCAAGCCAAGGGTGAGGCTCACTTAACAACTATTTCAATAATTAGTTAACGATTGGATTTATATTTGTTCTGCAGATGGGACTATATTCAGGATGGAGATAAAGTCTTGAAGGACATGAACCGCCTGGAAGCTTTTTCCAAAGGGCTAACCACTTGGGCCAAATGGGTAGAATCTAGTGTGAACACCACTGCTACAAAGGTCTTTTTCCAGGGGATCTCTCCAGTTCATTACCAGTAAGCAATATATGATCTGCTAGTATTTTCAACACTTAGAATGTTAAGGTAAATTTATGATAAAATAAGAAAGGATGAGTTAAAAATATAGCTATATAAGATGTATTGTAGGAGTAGCTTCTAATGAAAGTAGATTAGTGAAGTAAAATATACTAAGGGGTTGTTTGGTAGCACCTAGGATTTGATTTAAGTAGGATTTCGTAAATCCGGACTTCAGAAATCCTGAGGGGCATAAATCCTGAAAACTGTTTGGTAACATTCATGATAAATCCTATTAAATCCAGTGTGACTGTTTGGCTATAGAAAGGATTTAACGAGCAGACTCTTTCTCTGTAGCCAACAAATTTCATAAATCCGGCGGTAGAATCTTGCTTCAGAGAGGAAGAAGCATTTCCTTTTGATCTTGAGAGAGGAGGAGGGAGAGAGGGAAGGGGAGAGAGCCAAATTCAGAAAACTTTATTTCTTGGCCACTCCTATTACATCCTAAATAGACCCTATTTATAGACACCTAAAAGCTATACAAATAGCAACACCAATGACTATATAAGCCATACAAGAAACCAAAACAAAATACAATACAAAAACTAGGATCAATATCTAACACCAAGCAAAAAACATTATTTCAGAAATCCGGGATTTAGCATGAAAGGGCGGAGTTTTCCGTCTACAGCTGCATTCATTTGCCGTGAGATTTGGTTTTGCATTTTAGGCCGTTTGGTTGGATTTCGCTCAAATCCGGCCGAAATCCTACTACCATAGCCCCTAAGTGTTTTGGACATAGTATTGCAGGATAGAAGATACTCCAACCAAAGGATGAAATATAAATATTTATTGATTTTTATCATTTTTTAACTATCTACTAACTCAGTTGATATTTAAATATCTCCCAATCAAACATCTAATATATATTACATAATAAATACGAACGAACAAAATGGCACTTAAGCTTCTTCTTTTATTGGGCATCAGAGGACAGGATTGGGGAGAACCTGGAGTGAAAGATTGTGGCAAACAAACACAGCCTGCAAGTGGATCAACGAATCCAAGCGGATCTCTGCCACTGCCACAGCAAGGAGTAGTGAGTAATGTGCTGAATACCATAACGAAGCCAGTTTATCTGCTCGATATCACCTTTCTTTCTCAACTAAGGAAAGATGCTCACCCTTCTTCATTCAGTGGAGGCCACCCTGGTTTGGATTGTAGCCATTGGTGTCTTGCTGGGCTTCCAGATACATGGAACCAGATCTTATATGCATCTCTCATTTGATGAATCCAAAATAAAAATATAAAATAAAATTGTAAAAGGAGAAATATTCATGTCAGACAAATGAAGAGTAGTTGAGGGGAAGATTCATGGATCCTTCTTTTATTTTTTTTCTTCTTACTTTGCTGAATAAATCAAATTGGCTGCTGAAGAAAAGCCAGTTGAATATCGTGGTGCAATCTTGTCTGCAGAAGTTTCTGGCTTTGATTCTGATTCTCCATAGTCATCATGATAGTGGGAAGATAAAATTACGAAATTCTAACCATCCAATTCGCTATTGATGGTTGGGATTGAGGCTTCGATTGGGATGGTTTCTTGCTGCTTCTTAAAGCAGCTTTTTAGTGATTTTTTTTTTTTTTTTTACTAAAATGCTGTTTTAAGAACAATAAGAAAGCCGCCCCATATGAAGCTTGAATTTACTTGTTTTTTAAAAAACTGAATTGAATGGCTGAGATTCGTAACTCTGCACTGTAATTACCATGATAATTAGAGGTGGATTTTGGTGAATGCGGTATTTTTCTTCAAAAAATTGATCTTTTTTATAAACTTTATGAGTGATTGAGCAACTTATGGTTAGAGATGAGAGCGATTCAATTTTGAATTCAATATTGGGCTGAGCTCATCGATCAAACCAATTTGATTTTGAATTGTTATTATAAACAATTCCCTTCAATAAACCTTATTATAAACAGCTAGTCAATTTCACAAGAAAATATCACATACCTAGTTTTCTAGCTCTAATATATTGGTCACCTCATTGATAGCTCAACTCTTTTTTCACTCCTGCTCTTGCTCTCTTAGGGTTTGCCCTAGCGCCTTCGGTGGAGCTAGCTGCTCCCCGTTTCGCCGGTCTCAAACTTAGAAAAGTTTTTTCCTCTTTCTCTTCCTCTGTGGTGTGCCCTGTTTCTTTTTTTCTTGTGATTCGTCCACCTCCAGCCTTTTGGCCCCGTATGTGAGTAATAATTAGGGGTGTCAATTTTGGATCACGGGTCGGGTTCGGATCAAATCTGAAACTGACCCAACACTATTCGGGTCAACCCAAATCCGACCTGTTTTTAAAAACGGGTCAATTTTTCGAACCCGAACCCGACCCGCTTCGGGTCCGGGTCAAACCGACATGACCTAAATGACCCGTTTCCAACAAAAAATTGCTAATTTTTTTGTCAATAGCGGGTCAATCTCCTCTTTTCGGGTAAAAAATGGGTCAAAATTGGGTCAATCTTGGGTTGACGAGTCAAAATCGAATTTTCAAGTCAAAAAAGGGCCACTTTTGGATAAAAGGGTTAACTCAAACCCTACCCAATTTTTTAAAAGGGTCAAAATATTGAACCTAAACCCGACCCATTTCGGATTCGAACCCGAACCCGACCCGCTTCGGGTCCGGGTCAAACCGACATGACCTAAATGACCCGTTTCCAACAAAAAAATTGCTTATTTTTTTGTCAATAGCGGGTCAATCTCCTCTTTTCGGGTAAAAAATGGGTCAAAATTGGGTCAATCTTGGGTTGACGGGTCAAAATCGGATTTTCAAGTAAAAAAAGGGCCACTTTCGGGTCAAAGGGTTAACTCAAACCCTACCCGATTTTTTAAAAGGGTCGAAATATTGAACCTAAACCCGACCCGTTTCGGATTCGGATTGACCCTAACCCAAAATTTTTGGGTCGAGTTCGAGTCGGATTTTCGGATTGTGTCAAATATTGGAATTTTTATTGCATCCTCCCACCTGACGTAGAGATACGTCCTCCCACCCCTAAAAAACTCAGTTTTTGCTCGGTATTGCTAGCTATTATTTGGTATTAACGAAGAATATCATCATGTGAAGACAAATACCAAGTTATACCGAGCTATACCGAGCAATACCGAGCTATACCGAGCAATACAGGTATTGCTCGGTATAGCTCGGTATTGCTCGGTATAGCTCGGTATAACTTGGTATTTGTCTTCACATGATGATATTCTTCGTTAATACCAAATAATAGCTAGCAAAAACCGAATTTTTTAGGAGTGGGAGGACGTATCTCTACGTCAGGTGGGAGGACGCAATAAAAATTCCAAATATTGACACCTCTAATAATAATCTCTCCTCTCTCTCTCCCTTGAATCATTCTTTGTCTTCAGTGTTGACAAATGTAAATATTTTTTTAATGACAACAGATAAATCAAAAACTAGAAGAATTTTATAGTAATTTATATGACAAAATTAAAAAAAAAATCAGTTATCATCTGATTTTAGAGGAATCCTAGAAATTAGAAACCGCTGTTTTTTTCTACAAAACAGGCGTGATTATCCCTCATTTCTTCCTGTCAAATCCTGTTCAAACAATTCTGGGTTGAATCTGCAGCATTCCACCTTAATCTATCATCCCAAGAAAAAAAAATATCAAAATAAAATCAACTATTATGAATTTTTCTCGAAGGTGGATAAGGCCATGATTTTGATCCTTGAAAGAAGAAACTAACTGCTGCATAATTTTTTTCTCTCACAGGAAAATCATCAAACATATTAACTACCAAAGATATTACACCACAAAACATCAACTGTTTAGAAGAAAAAAAAACTTACAGATAGATCGAAGTCATTTTATAAAGAATAACAAGTCATTATCCATAAACAGAACAAGTAAAAAGAAGTTGGATTCAGCATAATAAACTCTAACAGGGGATCTGGGCAGTGAACCACTGCATAACATGTATAGGAGCCTTGATCAGCTCGATCGCTATCTCAACCACAATCGTAACGCAGAGGCAGCAAGGGCATATGCACGATAATAATAGCCTGATATTATTACGAAAAAAAAAGTCGCCCGATCAGAATCAAAAGCAACAAAAATCACATAATAGTAAGAATTAAACAAAGAAGTTGAAATTTATGCGAATCGAGGAGGGGAAAACGAAGAAATAGAAGGCGCACCCGACAATCCATATGAGAACGCCGACAAGGGAAACGATTAGGGCGAGGAGGGCGAAGGGAAGGCCTAAGAGCCAGCCAAGGGGCCGGCACTCGCAATCGTCACAGCACATCTCTCCACCGATTCACCGAAGCAATTTGATCCTCCGCCTTTCTTCTCTTCTCGATCTCTACGGAGATAGAGGTGATTGAGCGGGTAAACACGATACCTCACGCGTTTTCGCCGGCTCTGGAATTTTGTAATTTCGGGTAGCAGATCGGTAGGTGGAGATGACCACCTGATCTGCTCAGTTTTTAACTTTTTATTGAAAAAAAAAAAATTGTGGTAATTTACTATTTGACACCTAAAATTTTATTTAATTATATAAAGTAATATTCACTAATATTTAATCAATTAACTATTGCATTGAAATATTAGATATATAAATAAAATCATTTTGAATGATATATCCGTCATTTTTCACAAAAATTATATTTATTTTTGAGGACTGCAAATTATTTATATAAATAAAAATCATATCTTTATAATAATATATTTTAAGTTATGTCATAATAAAGATTTTTTTTAATGATTATTCAATAATTTTTATACTAACTATCAATTATTTCGTGTAACATTATTTTTTAATCCAAAATTTAGGATCTAATAACAACAATATTTAATTATTTAATGTTGCTATAGAAATGTGTAAAATTCTTTTATTAAAGAGGGATTTATATACATACCACTTTAAAGTATATTATTTACATATATAATATCTAAAATTCAATATTTCATCTCTATAAGTCATAAATCAAATATGGGTGTAAGGAATAAAATACTAAAATTTATAGGAATGATATATCATCAAAAAATAATCTTGATCAGGCACGAATCTCGAGACAAACTTAAACCCTAAACCCTAAACTTCTGAAATTAATTCCAGACCATCTAACTCCAATTTCAACAAACTTATAGTAAAAATGAACAGCTCAAATAGATGAACTCAACGACACCAAATTCAATCTAATTTGAACCCAAATGGATCCAAATCTAGGATCTGAAATGCATTTAAAAGTTTCAAAGCATAAGTTGGATAACCAAATGACTTCCAATGTGATATACTTATAGTCGAATTAAGTGTCTTGATGAGACGAATCCAACGAGCCTAAGATCGTTGAATTCTGACATCATTAAGATATTCAAATGCTCGACAAATAGTTTATAATCAAGGGAATCAATACCGATCATCCATCCGAAATACTTCTAACCTACCTTTGATCCTCTCACTATTTGTTAGTCATATCAATCCCAAAAAATTATAAATAGACTCTCATTATTTATATACGAAATATTAAATTTTTAAAAATTAGAGATATATAGAATATGACATATTTGACTTTTTATGACCCGGCACATGGACAACTACAGAATGATAATATATTGCTCATGTGCTGTGCGCTCCGTGAAGATAATGATGATAAATGTTGATAAACTTGACGCCGAGTATGGCGTATTGACTTCTAAAACTTCATTGCAAAATTTGACTTCGTCGCTTACAGAAATATGTTTAAAATTTTATTTTAAACGAACTTACTTTCAATGAAGGAGAACTACTTGTATTCGTGAAGCCATTTTGAACATATTAGAAATGATTTGCGATGTTAAAAACCTAATTGGAACCAATTTGAATGTCATACTTGATGTCTTTTCGGGTTAAGTCTCTTGTTGGCCTGGCGACTTTCACTAGCGGTTTCCAGGCAATGATGTGGCTCGGGCTCATCATTCCAATCCGAGGCTAGTTGGCAACCTTAGGTGGTGATTCTTCTTAGCGGAGATGGCGGTTGGTTGGTCCTTGCTCTTTCACTCCTCTGGATGGTCCGTGCCCGAATTTGGAGTGGTTCGAAGTTTGTGTCTTTGTTGAGCCTGACGGCCGTTGTGCCTTCTTCTCCTTGTTTATGTGTCACATTTTCTTTCATTTTTGTTTTCTTGTTTTGACTGTCTAGGATATGTGGCTTGTCTGTCTTTGACTTTGTTGTATCTTTTGTGCCTTTTTTGAATAAACGTTTAAAAAAAATCCTTGAAATTAAAGATGGGTTGGGAGTCGGTTGGGGTTTTATTTTCTTGCAGTGCTAGTTGGCGCAATCTCTATTTGTTGCTTGGGTGTTTTGTTTGTCCCCTCTATTTGTTTTTTTCTTGTTATATCTTTCTTGCTGGTTGATGTCTTGTTGGTTCTCTATTGGTGTTGCCTCTAGTTGCTTCATGTTGACTGCTCATGGGTCGCTCTCCATCTGGTCCTAGCTTGCGATTTATTGTCTTTTCTTTTGCTTGATTATGTATCTAGAATGAATCTAAGGCTCGTAGATTTTATTTCAAATAATATATTTTAGAGAACTTTGGACTCATTAAAGACTTATATCATTGCTTTGAATTAACGCATAGGCTCCTACAGACCAAGTATTGCGTGTGAAAGAGAATAAGAGTTTGTTGAGAGCACGAGTTGGGAGAAGGCTTCGGTGGGACTAGTGCTACGTAAAGAAGAAAGAGAAATGAGCTCATAGTGGAAGGCATCGACAAGACCAGCGTTGTATGAGGGAGAAGTTAAGTTCACAACGAAGCTCCTTTCAAGTAGGCATGGCTAGGCCCAACAGCTTGTGAAGAAAAAAGAGAAACTTGTTTTGAGAGCATGTTGAGACTAACATCAATGAGACCAACGCCATGAATGGGAGCAAGCATTAATGGGACTGTCACAAGCTCCTATGAAGAGAGCCACACAATGTATGTTCAAGCACATAAAGTCAAATTTTCCATCCACTTGCAAATAAAATTTTCATCTCATTTGATAACAAGTTATGTATCTAATACAAGAGGAAATTTGACTCATGAATTTTATTATTGCTAAATTTATTTTAAAATTAATATAATATGTATATTAAATTTTGTTTAAATTATCATGAACAAATTTTTTTTATATAAAACTTGTTATGACAAGTACATAAGTTATGCATTGATTTTTTTTTAATTGGTTTTGGAGTAAAAAATCCCTAGTCGGACTCGGGTCAAAAATCTTGACACAATTAATTTTTAAGTTGGATTTAGGTTGACCAAAAAAATTAAAATTGGCCTAAAATAAACTCGATTATCATTCGGATTCGGAATAAATGAGTCGGTTCTGATTAAACAGGTCATATTTGTGTTAAATGTATCGTATTGATCTTAAAAATTGCATGATTTATATAATATAACAGGTTAACTAAGTCGGGTTTGAGTCAAATATTTTGACCTATATGATAAATTAATTGATCGTATTCGGATCAAGAATATTATGGCTTATAAATGTAAGTGTATAATTGATGAGTGCATGCCATCCTTTCATGAATTTGAATGAATTCCAAAGTTTGAAAATCAAATCAAGTATTGAATTGAAAGTAAGAGAGATTCAAGGTTCAAAGGCTCAATTGGTGTTGAACTAGGGGTTAAACCAATTATAAAATAAATATTAAAATTATTTTAATATGACTTAAATTATATAATAATAATATTATTTTTTATCAATCAAATATATATTATTATAAATTATAATACTTACCATTAAATATTTTGAATGCGATTCTAAATAAAAAATTTGAAGCATAATATTTTGATTATTTTCTCTCAGTATAAATATATTTATATAAATGCTTTTAAATATATATGTAGCACCACATCTAGATTAAAATATTAATAACAAATAAAATTAGAATAAATTTTATGTGCGTCACTTTTTATATTTATAATGCATTTTACTTAAACTTAAGTTATATAGATTTAAATAAATTTTTTATCTAAACCTTTATTTCACTCAATCTCATTAAAATTAGAAGTCATAAATTACAAGGAAACATTAGCTTCCAGAGGAGAATCATCAATAAAGAAAACAGTTGAAAAAAAGGGTTTATGCAGCCTTTTCGGGATGAATTCTTTCAAGTCTTCCAGCGATATCCATGGCTAACTACATAAATCGGCAGCTTAGCCCCAGGAGCCGGCGAAAACTAAGGAATTCTATATTAACTAGTGATATGTCGCCAAAAAATTATCTTAAACGGGCGCGAATCTCAGTGCAAAATCAAGTTGGAAACCTCAAAAAATAATTCGGAGACCATCCAAACTCTGATTTCAGAAAACTTACAGTTGAACTGAGCGTCTCGGAAATACAAACCCAATGACACCAAATTTGACTCAATCCGAGCCCAAATGGGTCCAAATCAAGAGCCCGAAGTGCTGTTGGAAAGCTCATACCACAATTTGAGTTACCAAACGGTCTTCGATTTTAACAAGCTTATACTCGAATCGAGCGGCTCGACTAGACAAATCCAACGAGCCCAAGATCGCCGAATTCCAACATCACTAAAGCATTCAAATGTCCAACAAACGGCGCACAATCGTAGGATTCAATATCGGCCGTCCATTCGACCACTCCCCATTTGCCCTTGATCTCTTGCCTATTTACGGGCCATGCCACTCCAAAAAAACTATAAATAGACCCCTCATTCCTCATGAGAGGGGACCCAAGCAAGAAGATAAGAGGATAAAAGAAGGAAGAAGAGAAGGAAGAAACTCCTCCTCGACCACCGCCGGAACCTCGCAGGACCACCGCAGAAGCCTCGCCGGATCACTGCCGGACCACCGTTGGAGCTTCGCCGGACCACCGCTAGATCTTCGCCGGACCACCGCATGAGGTTCTCACTCTCGCCGGACCACCGACGGAACTTCGTCGGACCACCGCAGAAGCCTAGCCGGACCACCGCCGGAGCCTCGTCGGACCACCACCTGAGGTCCTCACCTTCGCCTGAGGCCCTCACCTTCGCCAAAGGCCCTCACCAACACCTAAGGCCCTCACCAACACCTGAGGCCCTCACCTTCACCAAATGCCCTCACCTTTGCCAAAGGCCCTCACCAACACCTGAGACCCTCACCTTCACCAAAGGCCCTCACCTTTGCCAGAGGCCCTCACCTTCGCCAAAGGCCCTCATCTTTGCTAGAGGCCCTCACATTTGCTAGAGGCCCTCACCTTCGTCGGACCACCGCCAATGGCCCTCACCTCCGTCGGACCATCGCCTGACGTTGTTGCTCTGCCGAACAGCCACATGAGACCCTGTACTCAACCAGGACACCACTTGAGGCCCAAACTTCTACTGGGCCACTACCTGACGCCTAGAGTTCTACCAGAGTATCACCCTACTACAACAGTCTTTCAGACCCCGGTCTCCTGCCGACTACGGTCCTATCGACCTCCGTCGTCTACTATGGTCCTTCCGACCTCCATCAACAGACAACGATCTTTCAGACCCCGGTCTCCTACCAACTACGGTCCTCCCAACCTTCGTCGCCTACTATGGTCCTTCTTGACCTATATCAACAGGCAACGGTCTTTCAGAACTCGGTCTCCTACTGACTACGGTCTTCCCGACCTTCGTCGCCTACTATGGTCACTCCGACCTCCATCACCAGACAACGGTCTTTCAGACCTCGGTCTCCTGCCGAATACGATCCTCCCAACCTCCATCGCCTATTATGGTCACTCTGACCTCCATCACCAGACAACGGTCTTTCAAACCCCGGTCTCATGCCGACTACGGTCCTCCCGACCTCCGTTCCCTACTATGGTCACTCCGACCTCCATCACCATACAACGATCTTTCAGACCCCGGTTTCTTACCGACTACGGTCCTCCCGACCTCCGTCGCCTACTATGGTCCTTTCGACCTCAATCACCAGACAACGGTCTTTCCAACCTCCATCCTATCGACTATGGTCATGCTGACAAACAAATACATCTATTGTAACTCCCACCATGTAATACACTCTATATGATGTACATTTGTGACATCAAGTCAAGGCCTTCTCCCTAAGAAGGCCTCATTTGTAATCGACTACAAATACTAGTGGATTCATTCAAACTGGGCCAGGCCCCGTGGTTTTTCCCCTTTTGCAGGGGTTTTCCACGTAAAAACTCTGGTGTCTCTTATGAACGCTACGCCCTCTAACTTTTCTGATTGTGTGCTGAATCTTCGTACAATGCTAAGCTGTTAAACTATATATTTCTCTACCGCCGCAAATACTCCACGACGCAACGACTAGCACTATCAAGTATTGGAGTATACAATATTCTATTTGCTGGATGGTCAGCTAATTCTAAGTTTTGCATAAAGACATCCCACACATCTGCGAGGTTTACTCTTCTAAGGCTTTATCGTGCCCTAGCCTCCGACATTTATCTTCATGCTCGCGCGTTTTTCATTGCCCTCGACGTCTTCCTCGGGGAAGTTTTATTTTTCCTCTTCTAGTTCCATTTGTGGTGTTTCCTCGTCATTTTTATGGTTATGGAAGCAAATCACTTAAGAGATCCTGGTTTTTTGTTTGGGAAATACTCTTCTCGGACATTCAAAGATGCTTTAGCTAGTGCTTCCCAAGGATTGCCTTCTTTCCCTGTCTTCAAAATTTCTTCACATAGGGGGCCACTGGCTCTTTGGATTTCGGAAGAGGAAATAAAGTCGCTTGCTATTCCGTTTGAGTTCTATCTGGTCGGCAAATTCCCCAACAGTAGACCTTCTGTTGATGCTATTAGGAAGTTTTTTTTCAGTCTAAAACTGAATGGTGAATGCTCGGTTACTGTTCTTAACCCTATGCATGTTTTGATAAAGCTTGTTGATGATTTATACTACTATAGAGTTTTCTCCCATCGATCTTACTTTCTTAACAACTGCTTTATGAAATTGGTGAAATGGTCTTCGACGTTTGATGTTGAAGTTGAATCACCTTTCATTCTTTTTGGGTCTCTTTTCCACACTTGTAATCACACCTATTCTCCTTGTGAATCCTTATTGGTCTTAGATCCATTTTTGG
This sequence comes from Dendrobium huoshanense, assembly GCA_016618105.1. Lineage (NCBI taxonomy): Eukaryota > Viridiplantae > Streptophyta > Magnoliopsida > Asparagales > Orchidaceae > Dendrobium > Dendrobium huoshanense. Next base: position 40,946,325 of record CM028357.1, read on the forward strand.
CTGGCCATTAAAAACTGATAATGTTACTTCAATTGGCTCTCGTCCTTCTGTGGCACATGTCTTGGTGGAGTTAGATTTTACCAAAAAATTTCCTGACAAAATTTGGGTTGGCCCTAAAAACTTGGGGTATATTCAGTTAGTGGTTATGGAAGAGTTTCCTTCTTATTGTGTACATTGCAAATTGTTAGGTCATTCCAAAGTGGAATGTCGTAGCTTAAACCCCCATCTCAGCACTTCTCATACAACTAATCCCCCTCCAATTATTAAGAATGTCAAGTCCTCTCTTTCTAATGAGGGCATTATAAATGGTGGTGATGTTGTGCTTCCTTTATTTGGGAGTGATGATGTGCATTCTTCTAAACCCGTGGTTTTGGTTTCGGAAGATCTGGATGCGATTGGCATATTGAGGAGAACTTGTGTGTTGTTAATGCTAGCAGTGATGATTTAGAGGTAGTGGATCATGTTGTCACTATCTCTGCTTGTCTAGTACATGAGGATGTGGAGAATAATTCCCTAGTTATTGTTATGAAGGAATCATTGTTTCTAACTCGTGGGTTTGTGTGGTGTGGATATTGTGGTGTTAAATAACTCTGGCTGCAGTTTGCCTGATGTTGTTGTTGGTTCTGATATGTCCTCTTATTCCTTGGTAATTTATGAAGGAATGGTCAATATACCTATTTCTTTCATTTTTAAGGAAGAGTTGAAAGCCCATTTGGATTCTACTTTGCATGAATTTTGTGCGAACCAATCTGATTGGCTTGATGAGCATTTGTCGTCACATGGCGAGGGTGAGGGGGATCAACTGGAGGGGGCCGATGAGGAGTTTGATGATTTGTTTAATTTGAAGGAGAACCACATTGTTGAGAAGGCCTTTTTCAATAGAGGTGGCAAACATCGGGTGCTGGATGCTTCTTGTCTTTATGTGGATTGTTGGTTTTCCCTTCTCTAGAGGTTCGGGCTTGGTGGCTCGGTGGTTGTTAAAAGCTTGTGCCAATTATCAAGCCCAGTTGAATTATTTGCCTTCTTTGTTTTCTTCTTTCTCTTCAACTCTAATTTTTGTCTTGTAATCTTTATTTGTGTTTTTGTGATCTTGATTGTAACCCCTTATGTTTTGATGGAATAAAATGTCCATTATTAAAAAATAAAATAAAATTAATAGTCATAAATTAATCATTATTATAATCGACCTATTTGTAAAAAAATTTGGATTGATTCACATGTTCTTTGGTTCAACCGCTAGTGTTGATCGATTTTGCTTGTTTCTATGCAAATGTGGTTTTAGTCCAAATAGAATTGGTCTGAGAGTTGGTTCACAGTTAAATTGGTTGAACCGACCCATATAATCCATGTTCAAAAACATGAAATTTTTTTATAACTTCAACATGAATGCCTCAAATTAAGTAATATAAATAAATTTACATATGAATACTTAGTAACATTTTTTTAAATTAATGATGGGTAGGCAGCACACATCCAAATACTTAACTACTTTTGTTGACTTCCAACATAAATTCTTTTAGATTTAGATAACTTTGGACTGAAGTTTCTATAAGATGGATTGAGGATTTTATGTATTGATCCAACACTGATGATTTATTATATATGATTCATGCTTGTGATGTAGCAAAATATATAGAGAATTAGGTTCACCCCAAATTGGCACAGTTCAAACCAAGATGGCTTGATTTAAATTAATGCTTCATTTTGGATGACTTTTTTGCTGCTTCTTAAAGTAGCTTTTATATTTTAAGAAGCAGCAATAAAGCCGTCCCAAATCAAGCCTAAGTCAACTCAACTACTCAATCTAAGCTTAAAAATAACTCACTTGCCTACAAATGAAATAGCCCTAAACTATCATCTATGAACTTGTCCCAATCAGGACAGTGCAACCTATCAAATCAACCCTAACGACAACTCAAATGAACGACTTCATATGAGAAACTATCAATCTATTTGATTATTCCTCCATCTATTTGCATCAAGAGAACTTCTTATTGACCCAACAAGTGACTTTTTTAAGCTAAACATTCTGATTAAGCTATATCATATTTATATCTTTCTCTTTTTTATTTATAAGCATATATGTGCAAAAAAATTTGTAATGTTTAAGGCTTCGTTTGGGACGGCCTTCTTACTGCTTCTTAAAGTTACTTTCTAGTATTGAAATTTTAATTTTTGAATTAAAAAATTATTTTAAAAATTAATAAGAAATTTGTCTCAAAAAAAAAAAAAAAATTGGGGAAAATGAGGGCAAAAAGACCATATATTACTATGTAAAAAAAGTTATAAGTAAGGTATAAAAAAAAAGGTTAAACCTCAAACAAATGAGGTGAAACCAAAAACCTATTCCCCCGAGAAGACAAAAGAAAACCAAATTAAGCAATCAAAACTAGAACAACCATCCAAAAAGAGATGCGAGGGCATCCAAAGGACTCAGACTGCTAATCGCACAAACGAGCAGAGAAAACCGGCAACCACGATAGGAAAAAACTCCTGGTTGCCCAAGAAGGCCCTGCAAGGAGATGATTAGCAGCTACACCATTGTCCTTGATCAAAAATCCACCGATGAAACAGTCCCCGATTGCTAACAGACAATTTGCCATGGGACTGAATCAGAATCATCCACGAGAGCTGAGAAAATATTCCAGCCAGTCAAGAAGGCACCTCAAATAACCACCCATCCAGCACAGCAACAAATTCAGCAAAATCACCATAACCGCAACAACCCAAACCTTCAAAGTGCTTAAATCTCAATCTAATTTTTTTATTTATATTTGACTAGCTATCTCATTTATTTATCTATGAAAATAAGCTGCAATGATTGAACAAGGACATCCATTTTTAACGGCCCTAACGCTGAACATCAACTGCGGGCCCTAACGCGGTATCGTATCATTACCAAATGGGCGTCTATAATCAAATCTCGGGTGTTCTTGGGTTCGCGCAGCTGGGCAAATTGTATTGGAGGATTTAACGGATATCATCCAACTCATTAACATACGCTCCCTACGTGTCAGGTTATCATTAGTTCAAAATTCTAAATCATATAAAATAACTTTAGGAAAAAAATGCGCCTGAGGTTAATTAAAAGCCTCTGCAGAGGAATTTGCAACAATAGGTTAAGATTATAATAAGAAAATCAAAATTGATTTTTTTGTATATACAGAATTCCATCTGGGAATTTCTATTCTCTTGGTTTGGATGCTCAGCGTCGCGCATCCGTTTCTTCATCTTAGGGTTTTCTACGTTCGTTAGCTCTGCTACTGTTTGCGTGCCGCCCGAAATTCGTTGATCGACGACCAGTGTTCCACCGAGCACGGAATTCGGCAGAAATCCATGTGAGTGATCTGGACATTTTTCCTACTTTTGATCTTGAGAGCATGTTTTCTTTTTGTTGTGTTAACCGTCCCAAGTTTTTCTTCGATTCAGATAAGCTTTCCAAGATTAGGGCTTTTACATTCTTTAGCGTTATATCAGTAATAATTGAGTTAATTGAGGTTATTTTGAAGAAATTGTGGGATGCAATTTGTTTGGGCTATTTCAGCTAGGTTTTGTAATCTTAAGTCGTTTATGAAAGTTAATTTTAGGATTTTAGCAATATACGTGGATCTATTTTTTCTGTTGTTCGTGTATTCTTAGTGAAAGAATAACTTTTGATGGATCTAACTCAATACTAACACACTTCTTTCATGCCAAAAAGGAAAAGAAGTTCGAATAAACTACTTATAGTTAAAAAATTGTTCTCTGTTATAGGTTTGCTTGTGTTCTATACCTTTAGATCTGTAGTTGATCTGGTGAAGGAGTGAAAGAAAACTAAACAGAATACCAGTAAATTTTATTTTGATATATTGTTACTAGCAAGCATGTTGACTAGTGAGCCGAGTTTGATTTGTGTAGTTATGAGCTGAGTTTGATTTGTGCAGTTAAGAGATATTTGCAATGGAAATATACATATATATCAGTAGCTAGGGTTTTAAAAGAGCAGTGTGGAGCTTAGGTTTCAAGCTTGAGTTAGCCCCAAATTGAGATTGACTTGATTCTCCTAGATCAAACTCGTGTAGCTTGCGAGTAGTGAGGAGATTTGGTGAACATTAAAATCCTATGGCAGCATAGTAGGATAACATATCGTTCATTCTAGTTTTGCTGGAATGACATAGTACTAGAAGTGATGAGGAAGAAGATGCTTGTCTTGGCGGATGGAGAGACATTTTTGTTGATGGTGATGGAGAGGGAGACCATCCATCTTCACAGCTTGTTTCTGGCGTGGAAAATGAGGAAAAGGTAGTGGAGCTGCTAGGGGTCTCATACTTGTGCTGTGAGGGGGTCAAGATAGAGGCTTAGGAGAGCTGCGGTTATTGTAGAAGAAATCATGATTAGTAGCTAGGACGTCTGAGGCTTAAAAGAGCAAGGGTAGGGTACATTACTCTGAATTTGTAGTTAGGTTTTATATTATTTTATCCTTCATTAAAGAGATTTATCTTTATAATTTAACTCTCTCATAATATGTGTATTTACAACTACACCGGAAATAATGATGTGTAGTTATGCATTTAAATTTTTTCGTTGATGTCATTTCATTCTAGTTTTTCTGCAAGAGTAGGGTACAAGATATGCAGTTAAAATTTTCAGTGTAAAACTACTTTCATTGATCGATGTTGTTGCTAACTGAATCTGAGTTGCATATTTTTTCTTCCTGATCATAAAATGGTCTTTTGTTAAAAAATAGTAGATGGGCACCAACATTTAGATGTGATTGTCCTCATATGGTTTTGTGCGTCAAATATATTGAAAAAACAAAATTGATGCTCTCTTTGACCTTCAATCTACTGATCTATGAAATACAATAAAATAAAATTTCTATTGCTAAACTAGTAAACTTAGTCCACTTTTGTTGCTGTTCTTACACTTGGGATGGCAATTTATGTATCTGACTGTATATATTTTGACTTTGAGATCCTTGTTGCTGATATTTCTTTACATTTCTTTGGTAGATTAGATCATGGCAGTGGAAATTACCCAGGTCCTTCTAAATGCTCAATCTGTAGATGCTTCTGCTCGAAAGTATGCAGAGGAAAGTCTGAACCAGTTTCAGGATCAGAACCTTCCTAATTTTTTTCTCGCTCTTTCTGGTGAATTAGCAAACAATGACAAGCCTGTGGATAGCCGTAAATTAGCTGGACTTATCCTCAAAAATACTTTGGATGCTAAGGAGCAGCACAGGAAAAATGATCTAATCCAGAGGTGGCTTTCTCTAGATATGTTTGTCAAGGCTCAGGTGAAAGTATGCTTGCTGCAGACCCTTTCTTCTCCTGTATCTGATGCTAGATCTACAGCTTCCCAAGTCATTGCCAAGGTTGCAGGAATTGAGTTGCCCCACAAGCAGTGGCCTGAACTTATTAGCACCCTATTATCAAACATTCAACAACAGCAATCCCATGTCAAACAGGCAACCCTTGAAACTCTTGGTTATTTATGTGAGGAGGTTTCTCCTGATTTTGTTGACCAAGACCAAGTGAACAAGATACTTACCGCAGTTGTCCAAGGTATGAATGCATCTGAGGTTAATAATGATGTCAGATTGTCAGCGACCCGGGCATTGTATAATGCTTTGGGATTTGCGCAGGCAAATTTTTCGAATGACATGGAACGGGATTATCTTATGAGGGTGGTTTGTGAAGCTACTTTATCCCCAGAGCTTAAGATTCGACAAGCTGCCTTTGAGTGTTTGGTTGCCATCTCATCTTCATACTATGATAAGCTTGGTTCATACATGCAAGATATTTTTAGCATCACTGCAAAAGCAGTGAAGGAGGATGAGGAACCTGTTGCTCTACAGGCCATAGAGTTCTGGAGCTCAATTTGTGATGAAGAGATTGATATTTTGGATGAGTATGGCAGTGATTTCAGTGCTGATTCTGATACTCCTTGCTTTTATTTTATAAGGCAGGCCCTGCCAGCTTTAGTTCCTATGCTTTTGGATACACTTCTTAAACAGGAGGAGGATCAAGATCTTGATGAAGGAGCGTGGAATATTGCAATGGCTGGAGGAACATGCTTGGGTTTGGTTGCAAGGACAGTGGGAGATGACATAGTCCCTCTGGTGATGCCTTTCATTGAAGAGAACATAAGCAAACCAGATTGGAGGCAAAGAGAAGCAGCAACTTACGCTTTTGGTTCTATTTTGGAAGGACCATCGCCGGAAAAGCTTACCCCAACAATAAATGTTGCACTGAACTTTATGCTTACTGCATTAATAAATGATCCAAACAATCATGTTAAGGACACAACTGCTTGGACAGTTGGAAGAATATTTGAGTTTATGCATGGACCCACTTTGGAGATTCCAGTTAGAACTATCCTTAGTGTTCTACTTCAGTGCATGAAAGATGTTCCTAATGTTGCTGAGAAGGCATGTGGTGCTCTATATTTCCTTGCACGAGGTTGTGAAGTTGTAGGTTCTGCATCACCTCTTTCACCTCTCTTTGCAGACATTATTCAAGCTCTTCTAAGTGTGACCCACCGAGAAGATGCCGGAGAGTCTCGTTTAAGGACTGCAGCTTATGAAACTCTGAATGAAGTAGTTAGATGCGCAACAGACGAGACAACCCCAATAGTAATGCAGCTTGTCCCAGTAATCATGGTGGAACTCCATCGTACACTTGAGGCCCAAAAGTTGACATCTGATGAGAGAGAGAAGCAAAATGAACTGCAAGGTCTTCTTTGTGGGTGCCTTCAGGTCATCATTCAGAAGTTAGGATCTGCTGAACCAACAAAGTTTACATTTATGCAATACACCGATCAGCTGATGGATCTGTTTTTAAGAGTTTTTGCTTGCCGAAATGCCACAGTACATGAGGAGGCAATGCTAGCCATTGGTGCTTTGGCGTATGCAGCTGGGCATAATTTTTTGAAATACATGCAAGGGTTCTATCCATATCTGGAAATGGGTCTTCAAAACTTTGAGGATTATCAGGTTTGTGCGATCACTGTTGGAGTTGTTGGAGATCTTTGCAGAGCATTGGATGACAAGATCCTGCCTTTCTGTGATGGGATCATGACACATCTTCTGAAGGATCTCTCTAGCAATCAGTTACATCGGTCTGTGAAACCGCCAATATTCTCTTGTTTTGGTGATATTGCATTGGCAATAGGGGAAAACTTTGAGAAGTATTTGATCTATGCTATGCCTATGCTTCAGAGCGCAGCAGAATTATCCACACTTGTTGCAGAGGCTGATGATGAGATGATTGAGTACACTAATCAACTCAGGAATGGCATTCTGGAAGCTCACTCAGGTATATTACAAGGTTTCAAGAATTCTCCAAAGACCCAGTTGTTGATGCCTTATGCGTCCAATATTCTCCAGTTCCTGGATAGCTTGTACAATGAAAAAGATATGTAAGTCTTTGAAGCTGGTTTTTTTTTTTTTTGCTTGATAACAATTGCAGCAATATTTATGTGCCTTTTTCGTGTGTTTTTTTCTGCTTTATTCAGGGATGACATCGTGATGAAGGCTGCAGTAGGCGTTCTTGGAGATCTGGCTGATACACTGGGTGCAAATGCTGGTCCTTTGATAAGCCAATCTGTTTCAAGCAAAGACTTTTTGGAAGAATGCTTAGCATCAGATGAGCATTTGATTAAAGAGTCTGCCCAGTGGGCTAAGTTTGCTGTCAGTCGAGCTATATCTGGTTGATCGTGCCTTCAGTAACCTTATAACATCTTTCTGCATATGCATTTTGGTCGTGTCAAATTCTGGTTGTGGATTGCATACATGTGTCAGTCATCATACCTTCCTCACCATAAATCATTGCACAAAGCTTTTGCATGCTGGCTTGAGTCTGGATTCTATTGCTAACTCATGCTATAATGAAGACCTTCGCATCGTGGTCGCCCCCCGCCCAACACTGTTCGCTTTTAAACTCCCTATCCGATCCGCGAAGGGGGAGTTGTATGCTATTGAGTTTGTCCCTTGGTTTTGCCATTGCTTTTTTGCATTCAGCTTCTTAAAGAACTCACATATATGCTGGTGATATATGCAAGTGTTGGTTATCCCTCAAGAGTATGAGTCCAAAACCATGGAGATTGTTTGTAAAAAGGTCAACTTGGAGTGGGGTTGTCCAATCATTTGTAGCATGAATTCCGTGGTCATTCACCATTAACTAAGTGTGGAAGTGGGCATCTTTTTGTCTTGCCCAATTTTTATTAGGTTTTTATTCTTTTCTAGAGAATTTTGTATTATTTTGCATCATTTAGTCTTCGTTTGAGACAGTTTTCTTACTGCTTTCTAAAGCATCTTTCTAGTACAAAAATTTTCAGTTCAAGAATTTTTTGTACTAAAAAGTCATTTTAAAAAGCAATAAAAAAGCTGTCCCAAATGAAGCCTTAGTCAGTGTGGTTTGGTCTGCATTCATTGTTTTCGCTTTTGTTTTTGTTACACATAGCTACGTTGCTTTTGGTATACATAGAGGAAGGTAATAGTGGATATGGCTTAAAAAACTAATGCATTTGTTCCTGTGTGAGATAGCTTGTGAAGATATTTGCGTCAGGGTTGGTTTTTTGTCACCTATACAATGGTTTTCAATCCTTTAAATTCTCTCTTAGGGCTGTCATTTAATTCCCCTTTTGTTTTCTGTTCGAGATTTTCAACATTTTATGCTATTTTCTGGCATCCGTTAGACCATCCTTTTATGTAGATTTGGCATGGGAGAAAATCCCTAGCTTGCAGTCTTCAATTGAATCAATTTTGACTTACCCATATATATGTATGAATGATAGAGCTTGCGTTTGTTCCTAGGCGTGGATTCATAATATCATATATTTATTATTGAAGAACTTATCCAAAAGCTTTCCTTTTTCCTGCATTCATCTTTTTGCATCAGGAGCTCCAGGTTTGTTTGGACATATTTAGTGCTGTAAAGAGGTTTTATGTAATTCATTTTACTTTGTTGGTTAGGAGCTTATGCTATCAATAAAGAGATTTTGAAGTTGCGGTCTTATATATGTGATATGTATGAGTTTGCAATTAAGGCTTCGTTTGGATCAGCTTCTTAAAGCAGCTTTTTTATTTTTATACTAAAAAGCTGCTTTAAGAAGCTGCAAGAAATCCGTCCCAATTGAAACTTAAATTAAAAAAAAAAAAAGGGAAGAGAAGTTTCTCACGTGGAAGGCCTAATTTAAATATATGACTGGCAATGATTGCACGCCTCCATTGCTCCATCTCCAGGCTCCGGATATCTACTTTTGTCATTGGTGGCATGAATTTCAACCTACGGACCTGTAAGAACGAATCAGTGTGATCTATTATGTATTTTGTGGTACTATTAGCTTCCTTATTGATTGCTTCTTGAGCCTTTTTAGTCTTAAAACTATTCCATTAGTATTTGCGGAGAAGTAAAGCTCAAATATTATATGTTGCAGGTTCCAATGCTTGCTGTATATTTCTCACTCTGGACAAACGCATTTGGATCACTCAGTTCTGGTTAGTTCCTCTTCAAAATTTGAATATATTATTTCAGTTTAATTTCAATTAATTCTAAGATGCTGTACTTTTCCATACTAATTACTTGATCGATATGGATCCCAACTCATTTGTTGTATGATGTGGATAACAAACTTATTTGGATTTGTGAACTGGATCTATTATGGAAATAGCTGATGTATTCTCCTGTATTATGCTTATTGCTGATGAACTTATGTTGGACTTGGAGGCTCTAAACTTTCCATTTGGTTAGAAAATAAATTGTGATAGGATGTCTTGGTGTAAATCACATGAGAGCATGAAAGCGGATTTGGATGTTCTCCATTGTTGCTGAGATTAGTACAATATATGATATCAAATGAGAGGGCTAATTGCAGTACAAAATGGATGACATCTAAGGCTTCGTTTGGGACAGTTTTCTTATTGCTTCTTAAAGCAAGTTTTTGAGTATAAAATTAAAATTTTTGTACTAAAAAGTTACTTTAAAAAGCGGTAAGAAAATCATTCCAAACGAAGCCTAAATCCATTTTGATGTGATTTACGTTAAGACATCAAACATCCTAACACACTTTTTTTTTTTTTTTTTTTCAAATGATTAAGGCTTCGTTTAGGGCCTGCTTTCTAAAGCAGCTTTTTAGTACAAAATTTTGTATTAAAAAGTTACTTTAAAAGCTGTCTCAAAAGAAGGCCAAGTCTTGTAATCAAATATGTATATTGTGTGTATTTTCTAGTGGCCTTATAATTTCAGTAAGGTAAGATTATTACATTTAATTAAGTGCGATTTTGAAGTCTTAATCTCAAAATATTATGTAAAAAAAAAATCTCAAAATATTATGTTGTCCAATTTAATTCACCTATTATACAAAATTGATTTAAAATAGTTTATATTGTAATTGTAACATAAAATTGATTCCAATAAAGTCTTGATTTTATAAAATTGATCTCAATTAATCTCAAATAGATCATTTTTTATCCATTCTGTATAATTGAGGGTTAAATTGAGGTAATGTTATATTCTATGATTATAATGATTACATACAAATAGGTTGCAAACTATTTTAAAATTTAACCCATTAATAAAACAATTGAAGTTGCCAAAGTCACAGGCTCATAAGAGAGACCAACATCAATAACTGAAACAGTCGCATGAGGAACTATAGATACAGCCACAGGTTCGAACAGACCCACGTTGCAAGCATCACAGGAGATTAATAAATGACCCTCACCAACATCAACAACCTCATTGCATAAAGCCAAATCGACGCTTCTAATGACCTACCTATAAATAAGATCCATAGTGGATGACAAAACACCCTCATTACCCGCATAAGAAAAGGGAATATTAAGAGGAATAATGGCATCATCAACATATCCATCTAATACAACGTATCCAAAGTGGCAGATGCATCATTCCAATCATACATAGTGGGATTAGAAGTCTTCAGAACAAAGGAATGGGAGGAACATTCACCTCTAACATGTCCAATGCATTTACAAGAATCACAAAATGATGGAAAAATCCTCCATCCCAACCATCTGAATATAACAAAACTTTTAAGGACCAAACCAAACTTTGTTCGGATATTTTTTGGTGATATCAAGTTCAACTAAAACCCGCACAACAGAGGGTCGAGAGCCCACAAAGGTAACATTGTCAACTTTTAAGGGCCAACCAAACATAGAACCCAAAGCATGAAGGATCCGTGGAGACAAAGATGAGGCCTTAGATTTGGAAAGGAAATCCAAATGGGAATCACAGGGGACTCGACATCGATATCAAGAGCAGGGGGTCATTTAATTAATTTTATGAAATAGTTATTTACAAAATAGGATCTATGACAAAATACTCTGCTATAATCAAAATCATTCGACAATTTAATCAGAACATGCGGCGCATCAAGCAAAGTCATAGAAAACTCAGCATTTAGTTTAAGGTTGAAGAAGAACTTGCGAATAAAATCCAAACTAGGACGACATGATGGAAAAAAAACCCACTAACACAAATTGGAAAGGAGCCGCAAGCACAATAATCTCATCTTCCAAAATCCACAAAGAAGGAATACCACAAAATGAAGATGTTTTTAACTCAAGCAAGCCACCATTAGAGGAAGATCCAACTAGGGCATCAACGAAAGATCTAGATTTCACATCTCCACCCAAAAATTCAGGATTACAAACACGACTCACCTCTTTTCCGACCACAAAGGGCCAGAGGTGGACGAATCAAGAAGCCACACATAAACAACAGAAAGCAATGATATAAATGAGAAAGGGAAGGAGCTTCCCTGAAACAAACGGCGGCCAAAGCCACTGGGAGACATCGGAGGCGGGAGACGTCGCGAACATGCCGCCGGAGCAAACCTAGCGGAGCCCCAGCCAACACAGGAGAAAAAAAGTATTGGCTTTAAATTAAGATTTCATTTGGGACTGCTTTCTTATTCCTTCTTAAAGCTATTTTTTAGTACAAAAATATTTTAAAACAAAAAAAATTGTTACTAAAAGGTTATTTTAGAAAGAAATAAGAAAGCTGTCCCAAACAAAATCTAATAAGAGTAGGTCATTAGTTATCTAACCTCTACTCTAATATGCTCGAGGATTGAAGTAACATTTTAAAATTCAGGCTTTATTTGGGATAATTTTTTTAAGCAAGTTTTTAGTAATATATATTTTTTGAAAGTTGCGAAGAATCAGTTGTTAAAAGCTACCCCAAACATAGGCTTCGTTAGGGACGGTTTTTTTATTGCTTCTTAAAACAGCTTTCTAGTAAAAAAATTTTAATTTTTAAACTAGAAAATTGTTTTAAGAAGCATTAAGAAAGGTGTCCCAAACGAAGCCAAAGTCTTATTTTTATATAGGTTTGAACTGCATAAATTTTTATTTTTATTTTTTTCTTGCTCAGATGGCTTCACCGGTTTTGATATTTCGTTTCAATTATTTTTGTAATTCCAAAACGTTATAAAATTGATATTTAAGTTATCAAAACTAAAACATTATTTAAATGAAGCTAAAGTTATAATATATATGTTTTTTTTTGGGTGAAATTGGGGCCAAAGCCCATCTATTAAATAACAAAAAGATTACAAGTGAAAAAGGAGCAAAAATAGCTCAAAAAACCTCATGCATAAGCAACAACAAAAACTTATGCATAAGCAAGGTATAAAAAAACCCCAACTATACCTCCCAATAAGCCCAAAGGTACATGTAAAATATATTTTGCAAGTAACCCAAAAAATCAAAATAAACAAAGCAGTAGAGAGGCGCCAAAATACAGCACAGAAACAACCCAATCAGCAGCAATGATCCCAGGTGAATCCATAGATGTAGAGCTCCATCTCCACCTTAAGAAGAATCCCGGAAAACCTGTAAAACATAGCAAAACTTTCCCAGCAAATCTTGCTCCACTATAATTTAACCAGGACTCAGAATATTGATAAGAGGGCAAACCCTCTGGTTGCCCGAAGACCATCCAAGGGGGGAGATATATTCTATATTTAGAGTGGAGCATCATCATTGTCCTGATTAAAGTCCAAAAAAATTTAGTTAATCCTCCAGGAACCATTAAATCGAGAGTGAACCAGTGGTAAATAAGATCAGATATCACCACCCTAAAACTCCAGTTTTGAGCACCAACCCAAAAAGCCCAGTTCTGCCCAACAAGTACCCAGGCAACAGAAAAACCCCCCCGCAAGGGCCACCAAATATCAAGATAGATATACATTACAGATTTTCCAGTAATTTCCACGAATTCTTCCAGCTCATAACTTTGTCAAAAATGTTCATCTTAATCAAAAGCAGCAAAGAGGTATGACAAAGAGCAGAATTCCCAAATCTACGGGAGTTCCTCTCTTTCCAGATATGATATATAGCACAAGACATCACAACTTTGTAAAAGTTTTTAAAATCTGCTTTGCCTTTAAATTCCAAATGCATCCAATCCAAAAACTGCATAAGATTAGGTCTTAAAAGGAAGCTATTAAGACCCGGAATAAGCTTTGAGATAATATCAAAAGTGTAGTGGCATTCAAAGAACAGGTGATTCACTGATTCTTTGTGCAGAAGGCAAAGACTGCACATATCCGGCACAACAATATTTCTAAATTTAAGAGCATCTGCAGTTTTCAAACCTCCATTAACCGCAAGCCACATATAAACAGCATGTTTGATGATGTATTTTTTAGGCCAAATCAGCTTATACCAATCACAGTTGGGGGAGTTAGAGTAGAACTCATCAATGAAAACATTAAACTTTACATTGGTACCATTTTTCCACAGCAAACAATTCCCTTGATCAGCAGCAACAGAAAATTTTTCACAAATATCCCTCACATTGCTGGGAAAGAACCCAGGGAACACCCAGCTAGAAGTTGAAGTAAGCTCATATAAAAGCAGATCAGGGATAGAATCTAAACAATTGTTTCCTAAAATGTCAGAAACAGAAAGAGAGTTGCACCAGTGATCCCACTTCAGGGAAATAGAAGCAGTATGGGTTATCTTAAAATTACAACAAGATTTGATAATAGAAGCCGTGTTACAAACAGACTGCCAGAATTTAGAAGCCAAAGCATTAGAGGGTTTCCAAGGAGATCTGTATCTATGAACCAACCATTTAGATAAAGGAGAGGTAGTGTTGTACATCCTGAAAATAATGGAACAGTTGTAAGAGAATTGAAGCGCAGGGATGGAAGGAATACCCAGTCCACCTTTAAATTTGGGTCTGCAAATTTTATCCCAAGAGACCATGTGGAGCTTCTTAGTAGATTGAGAGTCACCAAAAAAGAGAAATCTAGAACTTGATATGTTAACAAACTTATTGACATATTTTGGTAAAATTGAACCCCTAATCCAGTAAGCGATAGTGTTTTGAATAGTAAACTTTATGTACTGAAGTCTACCAGCAAGAGACAAGAGATTTGCCTTCCATCCGTTCATTTTCTTATTAACATTATCCATAAGAGGAAAGAAATCAACCACTTTCAGCCTATGGAAGGACAGAGGAACCCCAAGATAAGTAAGTTTATCTACTCTGTTGTGTATGTTGAGAGCTTGGCAGAAGACCAAAGGGTTCATAGTATGTTTAGGAAACATAATAGCACTCTTTTCATAGTTAATGCAAAGACCAGAAGCATTAGCAAAATCCCCAATAAGATCTGACAAAATATTGCAATTCTCTATCGTGGCTTCTCCAAAAATCAACACATCATCAGCATAAAGTAAATGTGTAATAGAGTACCCCTCAAAAGAGATGCCTTTAAAACCCCTATCCAGAAGAAGGTTGGAAAAAGCATCCATCACAAGGCAAAACAGATAAGGGCTTAGAGGACAGCCTTGCCTAAGCCCAGCAAAAGAGGAGAAGAAACCCTCAAGTGCACCATTGATCACAACTGAAAAATTAACATTAGTGATGGAGGCTTTGATCCAATTAACAAATAGGTTGGGAAAACCTTTTTGAGAAAGTCTAGCAAGCAAGAAATCCCTAGATACCGTATCGAAAGCTTTTTTGATATCTAATTTAGCACAGAAGTAATTGCCTCTTTTGTTCTTGCCAGCGAAAGCCAAAATATCATTAGCAAGAAGGATATTATCAGTAGAAACCCTAGATTTAATAAAACCAGCCTGGGTATCCATAACAATCAACTTCATAACAGGTTTAATCCTTTCTGCAATCACCTTGGTAATGATTTTGTAAATAGTATTACATAAAGCAATTGGTCTATGTTCTGAAACAGTAGTGGCATTCTTAGTTTTTGGAACAATGATAAGAGCAGTAGCCTTAACCCCATTAGGCATGTAGCACTTATGAAAGAATGATCTAATGGCTTTGCAGACAGTAGGCCCAATGATATGCTAAGCAGATTTATAGAAATGGAAGTTAAACCCATCCGGACCAGGAGCAGAGTTAGAAGATCCCTTGAAAACTGCCTTTTTAATTTCATCATCTAACACAGGTAAAATACAAGAGGAAGCAAAAACATCAGGGATCCTAGTCCCAATAGGCAAAGCTTCCGGCCGCAAGGAAATAGAATTGGGAGGGTTAAATAAATTTTGAAAATAATCCAGAATAGTGTTGATAACCTCAGATCTATCAGAAAAGGGGTTGGATGAAAGAAGATTCACCAAAGACTTGTTACCACCCCTCCTAGATCTAATTTTTGCAAAGAGGAACTTTAGGTCATCCTCCCCTTTCTTCAACCAATTCACTTTGGCCCGTTGAACAATCCATGAGGAGTACATGGAATTGAAATTAGCAATCTCAGAATTAACCTCCTTATAAGACAAGTTTAGTGCCAAGTTGTTATGGTCTTGTTGAAGCAAACCCAACAGATCATTTTGCTTACCCAACAAACCGTCCAGATGCTTCTTAATACCATTAGAAGAGTACCAAGCTTCCTTTTTAATGCAATCTTTAAGCATCCTCAAAGAATTACAAAGATGAGATAATGGATTTTCCATGCAGGGTTTAGAGAAAATCTCTAAAAGATGAATCCAATACATTTCCAAATTAGTCCAGTAATTTTTGAAAAGAAACCTGTGCTGCACCTTAGTATTCAATCCTGTATGCAAAATGATAGGGCAGTGATCCGAGCAAGATGGATTTTGAACAGAACAGTAGGAGTCAACAAAAGATTCCAACCACAGGTCATTAACAAGAACACGATCGAGTTTGATGTGAATCGGATTTTCCGTTTATTGATTAAACCAAGAATACTTAAGCCCAACAGAACTAAGATCTTTCAAGCCAGATTGAAAGATCATACTGTTAAAGTCAGAGAGGGAAGACATGCTGATAGGGGAACCACCCAGTTTATCAGAAGCATATCTACAACAGTTGTAATCACCGATCAGAGCCCAAGGGAGATGAATGGAAGAAGAAGACTGTGTGATAGCATCCCAAAGCTCCCTACGATCATTCAGATTATTTGAAGCATAAATAGCAGAGAGAAGAAGAATAAGTTGATTAGCCACCAAAATGATTCCTGAAATGAACTGAGAGGAGATCTGCGTAGGCTTAAAGCAAATTTTAGAAGCATTCCATTTGATCCAAATACGACCCGAAGAAGAGAGAGCAAAATTATGACAACTAGCTTCATTAGGAAAAAGAGAATGCGAAGACTCAAAAAAAGGGTCCTGGAGAGAAAGAACATTGATACGATTCTCCAAAATGCAAACCAGATCAAGCTTAAAAGATTGTATTAAGCGCTTACAAGCCAAAACCTTATCAGGGTGATTGAAGCCCCTGATATTCCACGCCGCCATGGGTGGAAAAGACATTAATGTTTCTTATTGGGAGGGGGTTTTTTGGCCTGCTTCCCCCTAGCAGATTTTTTACTACTTGTACCAGGAACAAGTTTCACCTTCCCCTGATTTTTAGCAAAAACATTGAGAACCTTATCTTCCTTGTCCTCCCTTAATTCCACCTCATCATCTTGCTGACTTTGATCCTCCTCCTCAATAGTTAAAGCATCAAAACTATTAGGAGAATTGATATCTTTCTGGATATCCGGAGATTTATATGTCTGAGAAGTGGAAGTGAAAGAGGTAGCTTCATTAGGGGAATTAAGATTAGGAATTTCTGAATTTAACTCCTTTCCGGAAGCATGAGAGGAGAAGCCTGCGACCGGACTAGATGATTTACGAGGAGATTTGTTTAGAACAGGCGAGTGTGGTTGAAAATGGAGAGGAAGCCCTATCCCATTAGTGATAATCTCAGACGGAATTGAAGGCAGAGAAGTAATTTTTGGTATCAATGAATCCGCATTATCAACTTTTTCCTCTTGGGGAGTGACCAACGCCTTAGATTTAGCACGAAATCTAGGCTGTCTACTAGAGCTCCTACCTCTAATAGTCTCCTTATTCTTATTATTGGCATCCTCTTCAGCGAGAGGTTTAGAAGGACAAGAAGTCGAAAAGTGCATTAGGGACTTACAGTGTTCACAGGGAAATGGACGCCATTCATACTGCACCTTTAAAGAAACCTCGTCTCCATCCAGAGAAACACGAATCACCTCCGGATAAGTCGCTTGATTATCAACCAGCACACATACCCTAGCATAGGTAAGTCTTCAGCTCCGTGAGCTTGTCCGCAGCAACAGGAATGCCTATCTTACTTGCAATACGAGAAATCCCCTCCGAGTTCCAACATGCAAGGGGTAAGTCATGGATTTTTACCCAAATCGGCACCGACGAGAAGTCTTCTCTCTTAGGAACAAACTTCGGATGCCACTTTTGAAACACAAAAGGCTTCCCTAGTAAAAACCACACGCCTCTAGACCAGACAAGATCATAGTCTTCCAGACATGAGAATCTAAAGAGGAAGAAACCGTCATTGAGGGAAAGGAGCTGAACTGAGCCAATCAACGACCAAGTCTTCTTAATAGCTCCCGACAGAGCTTCGTAAAAGGGTCTTCGCCCTATGGAGTAACCCACTAAGCAAAGCCCCCAATCTTGACCTCCTTTGTTAAGGGAAGCACCAGAAAAAGGAATGACTTCCGGCTCAGAAGGATGATGAGAAAAGGTGAAGGAGTTCGGAACACTGACATCTGGCGCAAAAACATGGCTCCAATTTTTCGGAGGAGGCCGAACGGCACCACCTAAATTCTGGGAGAGAGGTGGGAACTCAGAAGGAGAGGATGAAGAGCCCATGTAGCGGAGAAGGAAAAAATTCCCCTCCGGCCTCGCCGGAGGAGGAGGAGCAGAAGAAAAGGAAAAACAGTAGCTGACGGCGGAAGGGCAACCAACGAAACCCTAGCAGCCACTCTTCGGTTGCAATCTTTCTCTATTAGCTGCCCTATAATGTATATGTGAAATTGTATATAATTATTAAATTTCCAAAATATCAACCCAAAATTTAAAATTCACTCGAAAATCAAAATAAAATCATGGAAACTAATGGCTGCGAATCGCTAATTGTGAAGAAAAGACTCAGAGCATTAAAAGAAAGAAAAAAAAAAAAACTCCACATTTTTATGACTTCACTGTATGCCTAATTCTACAGTTAAGATAAGATGTTTGGGACTTGGGAGACTATTCATTTGAATGGGATGGCTGAAGAAAGCAGAGGTATGAACTGAAGGTCAACTGCCTGTATATAGTTGCTTGCCTTAATGATTTGATTGCCACTTACGATCGCTTAATTTTGGGGTGACTTTTTTTAAATTGGCTTTTAAAAATTTTTACTAAAAATTATTTTAAAAATCAGTAAAAAAGTCATCTCAAACAAAATCATGATGTTGATTCTGCTTGTACCACAGTGGTGCTAAGTAAGAATTCGCCAATAAATATCACGTTGCTGAAGCTCAGGCTTCGTTTGGGACGGTTTTTTCTTAAAGCAACTTTCGAGTACAAAAATTGTAAATTTTGTACTAAAAAGCTATTGTACGAAGCAGCCGTCCCAAACAAAGCCTAGGTCAGAACTAGTGACTTACGATCATTGGAAATTAAGTAAAAGCAGATTTCATTGGAGAAAATTTATGACATCTCAAATTTTATATTTATTTCTCAAATTATATATATATATATATATATATATATATATATATATATATATATATATATATATATATATATATATATATATATATATATATATATATATATATATATATATATATATCTTTGTATTTTTTTTGGATGATAGTATTTTACGTACATAATACAATAAAAATGACTTTTAAAAACTAGACATGTCATGTCGGGGCAGGTTAACCAAGGTTTTTTGGCAGGTTGGGTCGTGTTGTAATTTCGGAACCTTTTGTAAAAACGGGACGGGTTTGGGTCATGTCGAATATTAGCAGGTCAACATCATGTTCGACCCGATCCCAACCCACAACCCATTTTGACACCCTTAATGATAACAATATTGAACCTGCCATTAATTATTATTGTTGACCACTATCAACAATAATTACGTACTGCCATAGCAGGTCATCATCATCGGCCATCACTCTCGCCATCAGTCTATTGCTCTAATTATACTGCTATTTTATTTTGCATTACCTTCAAACAACTCAAAAATGTTTACATTATATTATTTTTGTTTTATATTACATTCTATCTATTCTGCATTCTTTCATCATATTAAATAGTACATAAATAATATCATTAATATTATCTTTTATTTAAAGTAAACGCTTTGATGGATTTAAATACATAAATAATATTTTAGTAAGTATAAATACTTAATTATTAGATATATAAATATATAATAATTTTGTGGTATTTACTAAAATCCCCCTAACATGTAAGAGCGACAACACATAAGATCAACTTAGGGTTTCATTGACTTTCTTTTCGTGTGCTTTTATCCTGTTTATTGCATGCGTTTTCTTGTTAGATCGCTGTTTTTCTTGACGCGAACTTCCACTTTGTTTGGCTCTGCTTCTTCCGGGCAGACTTTTTCTGTAAATAATTTAGTAGAGAAATTTTTTCGTGTACATAATTGTACTAAAAAAATGTTTTACAAAGCGGTAAGAAAGCCATCCCAAACGAAATCAGAATCCTTTAAATAATAGATATGCAGATATATAATTTTTCGGTGAGATATATGAATTTTTTTTATTTTTTTATCAAATAAAAACCTGTCAACCTCATCAAAGCTTTTTCATTTAGTGTATCAGTAACAGAATAGAAAGGCTGTGCAAATACCAACTTCAATTATCAAAGTTGACTTCTTTTTTTAGTGGAGATGATGGATTTCACTATACTTCAATGCAGCTATGATTTTTTTCTGGTGGAGCAATACTTAGTTTTTCTTGCTCTCTTAAGCTTGTTTGGAACAGCTTTTTTGCTGCTTTTTAGTAAAAAAGAAACTGTCACCATTCTCCACATTTATATATACAAATATATATATAAGGAGTCCTCATTAGAGCGAACCATTCATCTACCGAGGGAAAGTTACAGCAGAACTTCAAAGAGCAGCGAACATGTCAAGGCTCGCTGCTTCACTCATCATCCTCTTCATTCTGGTTTTTGTTTCTTTCTCATCAGGCATAAGAACATCTCTTGTCTTATTTATTTATTTTAGTTTATATTCCATAATTTAGATTTCATTTTGGACAATTTTCTTACTGCTTTCTACAGTAGTTTTTTAGTATAAAAAATTTTTGAAAAAAAAAAGTGATCAAAAGCTGTCCCAAACAAATTCTTAACCAGTCATTTAGGCTTCTTTGGGATGACTTTCTTACTGTTTTTAAATCAGCTTTTAAGAAATTTTTGTACTAGAAAACTGCTTTAAAAAACAGTAAGAAAATCATCCCAAATGAAATCTTAGTAGACTTGTTATGTAAGTTATATGAAATATACTTCACTCTTCCAGGTCATGTTGAAAGCACGAAGAGCGAAGGCGGTGTCGTGCATATATATCAAGTGAATAAGGTAATAATTAATTTGGGTTGTTGTTGATTCGTTCTTGAGTTGGTTTTTAGGAGTTGGTTTGAGCTTGAGTCACTTCTGACTTGAGCTTGATTGATTGAGCTCTAGTTTTATTCTACGAGTTTGAGTCAGCTTATTTACTATAAAAGAGAAGCATTGATTATGATTCAAGCCATTCTCATAATAAAATGATAAACATAATAAAAATTAGAGGAAAAATAAGAAAAAAATTACTTAACATAAGAAAGTACAATGTAAGTTTTAAATATATTTATAACTTTCAACTTAAAATCTTTGAATGTTAATATATTTTAATTATATTTCATATTAATATTTTTTTAAACGAGCCAGCTTGTAAATAAACAAGTCGAGTCAGGGCTAGCTCAAACTAGACTTGTTACTTCATCGAGCTAGACTCACGAGCTATTTTTATCGAATCGAGCCCGAGCCGACCCACGTACGGGTCGGCTTGACTCAATTACATCTTTAGTTGGATCTAATTTGAATGTAAGTTGGCTCGATCGAGATATAACAAATTTTGAATTACAGAACAGATAAAATTAAGTTATAATTAATGAATCTTAAGCATTTTTATTTTATTTAATTTTTTCGTACAACCCATCTCTAATGCCACGTTAATTTTTTGTCACTTAACATTTATTAATCCTTTATTATGAATGATCTTAAAATTCAATCAACACATTCGTTTTTTCAGTGATTTTCAAAGATTTTTTTAACATGTATTAGAATTTAATTATTGTTACTTTAATTATGTCATAAAAGTATTTAATTAAAAAATTTTAAATTTTGTTTTGTAAAATGTGTGATCTTAATTCAAGACCATTGAGAACTTATACTTTCAATCAGGAGAAATTATTACGTACAGAGTCCGGACGTCGTTTAGGCTTCGTTTTAGACAGTTTTTTTCCTGCTTCTTAAAGCGGCTTTCTAGTACCAAAATTAAAATTTTTGTACTAGAAAGCTGCTTTAAGAAGTACGAAGAAAGCCGTCAGGCTTCGTTTGGGACGGCTTTTTTATTGCTTTCTAAAACGGAGTTTTAGTACAAAAATAAAAAAAATTTTGTATTAAAACTCCGTTTTAGAAAGCAATAAAAAAGCCGTCCCAAACGAAGCCTTAGACTTTAATACGAAAGGGCCTCGTCGTTGTACATAATGCGTATTGACGGCGTGGCCATCTTTCATTGGAGTCCAGACACGAGCTACATATGAACTCTGCACATAATAATCTCTCCTCAATGAGTCGGCTACAGGTCGGTTTATTAAAATTTTATTTTAAAATAGAAGACTTTCACATGGGGTGGCTGCTGAGCTGTCCTGATTTTTTAAAATATTTTTAATTAATTTAATTAGGTGTGGTATTTTATTTTAAAAATTTGCTCATCTTTTTTTATTACTTATTATACATTATTGACATTATTTTATATCTAGAGCATTGACCTAATTGAAAATATATTTTTTATATCTAGAGAGATGTCAATTCAAATTAGTAGGTCCGGTTTGTAATTGATTCAAAGTTGACCCAATCCGTTTATCATACATGTTTGGCCAAAAAAAAAAAAAAAATTAGCATTGACCTAATTAAAAATTATTTATAAATATTGTTTCTACTACGGCCTCCCCTTTTCATTGTGACAAAGCAAGTGTGGGCACAATGCCGGTGGGTGGCTTCGCTAGATTCTGCCAAGGAATTAGTTAAGCTACCAAGCACTCTCTTTGGAGTGGCAACGGGTAGATACCCCCGTTCCAAAAAAAATGTTTAACTCATCCCAACTTCAATTTTTTTTCAAATCAAATTCATATTATTATGTGCGGACACCTAACGCCATACGAAAACCAACTAGAATGAGCCACATCAGTACCACGGCTCGATACCGCTAGATACCGTGCTCGGTATAGGTGATGTGGCTCATTCTGGTTAGTTTCTAGATGTAGAGCTGTGTTCGGCGTCTACACAGAATAATTTCTTCATTCATGAAGACACATATGCAATAGACAAATAATGAGAAATACTTCAAATGTAGCTCACATTAGTCTGTTGGTTGGAAGCTTTGACTATCAACCAAAATGTATTGAGTTCGACGCTCAAGTATTTGTTGTGTGAGTTTGTCTTAATTTACCTAAATGTTCAAAAATTAATATTAATAAAAGTTTGTTTCTTTTGATGCCTTGTTTTTCAGGTTCACGGAAGGAAGTTTTTGTTGGTTATGAATGACTACGACTATGGGAAAGCTAACCCTAGGCATGACCCACCACCAAAAGGAAAACCAGGGCCCGGCGGCAAAAACCCATAGCTCCTTCTACCACTAATTATATTTCGTTTGGGACAATTTTCTTATTGCTTTTTAAAACAAACTTTTAGCATAAAAATTCCTTAAAAACAATAAGAAAATAATAACAAAAAACTATCCCAAATAAAATCTTAACTCTCTCCATCATCATTGTAATAGAAGGCTAGAGACAAATCTATTTACCAGCCTGCATTTATCATCTTATAGGAAAGCGTTGTAATATTGGCTCATTTTCACTTGACTTTCCCACGTTGGAAGAAGTGCAAGAACTTAAGAGGCTTTTTCTCCATGTTGTCTGTGTTTGCTTTGGTCTTTCTCTTTGTAGAATGGTTTGGGGCTTGAGAAAAATGGTAGAAGCAAGCATATGTGTATACTGGTTGGCTAATCAAAGGTGGCCTTATCATCAGGAGAAATTATTGTGTACGCAATTCGAATGCAGAGTAAGGTTCGGATGCTGCTTATTTACTGTTTATTTTACTGCGTATTTTTTTATTCATAATTTATTCTACGTATTTTTGCGTATTTATTGTGTATTTAGTGAGTATTTAATGAGTATTATTTATTTGCTACTTATTTGCCAAGAAAAAATTATTTATCAAAAAAAAAAAAAAGCAGCAAAATAAGCGGTAAATACGCAGCATCCGAATCTTACTCTGCATTCAGATTGCGTACACAATAATTTCTCTATAATCAGAGGGCTGAAATTTTGTTTAGAGGAGACATAAATTAATTATTTTAAACATATCAAATATATGTTTTAATAAGTGTTTATACTTTTAAATTTTAAGAGTTTAATTAGATTGCTTTTGAATATTTAATAAAAAATATATTTATACAAATTTTTTTTCATCTTTATCATCGTTGTATGGTAGGAAATAGTTGATAAGAGAAGTAGTTTCTTACAAGTGTGGGTGTTGGAATGTATATTTTTGTATTAAGAAATTTGAGCGAGTGTGTAGCACTCATGGATTGTATGGGAGAGGCTCGTTATTTTTATTAAGTGAGACTTTCCCACTATGGTGAATATATTCTCATTATATAATCTTTTTTGGTCTCTCTCATAATTTGTAAATATAATTTTATAGTACAAAGAATTACAACACATTATTAAATAGAAATATAATTCTATCTTAGAATCTCTTTCTCACATGGTATTATAGCTTTATCCTTCATTTATTTGCCTCATTTGTCTTCCTATGATCTCCTCTAGCTGTATTTGTCACTTGGTCTTCAAGGTTGATTCCTCCCAGATCATCATGATTGTGTGTGATTATGCTTCATAGGTTTGTTGGCCTCCAATATTATCACAAGAACTCAGTCTTACATCACTAATTGCTATAATTATTTTTTGATTGATCAACCCTTTGTTATGACCCAGATTCCTTCTAATGCATTCAATATCAATTTAATTGTATCCTCAACCTATCTATCTACTAGGGTTATTAAAAAACTATCCAACAATACTACATTTGTATGGTAAGTTACATGATGATCCTATTGTTACTTTATGCATCTATCATTCTCCCATTATTACATAGCCTACCTCAGTGCATCCTTCCTATAAAAAAACTTAGTCAGTCATTAACTACTAAGGCACTTATTATCCTAATTCTTTATTCCTCATAAATATACTCACCTTTACAATATATTTGCCACATCTTTGATTTGTCTGATAATATTGATGTTGCATTTTTATCTACAAATATTTTGACTTTATGCCTTATGTGACTATGCACTGTAATACGATAATGTGTAATACGATAATGATAATGGTGCCACTACAATATTGTCTTAGTAGAATTGCTCACCTTTTTAGTTACATGCATGTTCACGTCACTACATCATTGCATTGATCTCTTAATTGTCCATCATGCAACCCATCATTAATGCATCATGTCATTATAATTTATTACTATTATTCATAATTTATTAGTAAGACTAGATTTTTTTTCTCTCTCTCGTAGATATTGACACCATATCACTGCCCTCAATATTTAGTTTTAATTAGACTCTAGCATAAAATCTGACATAAATAGCTTGATTATTGGTTGCACTAATATCGTAATACTTTTAATCATTAGGTACTCACTTATGGACACTTCATAAGAACCATGGTCTCTTATAATACATCATGGTATTACTTGGTCTCATATTTATGACTCTTATTTTAGGTCTTATGTGTCTCGAAATTGTAAGAACTATGCACATATTCTTTAAGGTTGCCTTGCTTGTAAATGTCATAATTACTTAAAAGTTCTATTTAAATATCATTGCTATGAATGTTCCAAGATCCCTCATACATAATTTCCTAAAGCCATATCTTCCTCTAGAAAGTCTTCTATTCATTTGACATTAATATATCAATTCTTAATGCTTCTATAACCAACAAATCTTCATCCTATATAGTTACTCTTAATTTAAGCGCTTATATGTCTATAAGCTCTATTCAACCATTATAATACCCAAATTTATTTTTCTTTCTCCACTATCACATCTACTATCTCAAGATATTTAATATAATATCTTATTTTTCTTTTAGTAATCATATGGCTATCAATCATCACTATTCCCCTTAAAAGCACCATACACCCTCTTTATCACTTATATTGATTATGCATATATTCATATTTTGTCTTTTTGTCACACTTGCTTGTTACCCTAATTTACCCACACTACGTTATGTTGGGTAACTCTGAGAAGTTGGGTATGATATCTTATTTCCTTAATTTGATTATTTGGCATGATCTTTTGATATGACAAGTTCATAAGATTAAACATAAGGATATGTACTTATCCTATTTCTTTCTTTCTTTTTTCTTTGGTACATCCTTGTTCAAAATAGTTATAAATGTTAAGATTTTATATTATGTCTAAGAATAAATTAGTATGTCATGTCTTATGCGAATACTAAATTTAATTATATATCTTAATTTCATCCCTCTATCATAATCATTTTTATATATGATATACTCCTAATTAAGTACGCATGTTGAACCTAGAAATTTTGTGGGTACCTAACCGGTAGGTGCGTACTTAGGTTTAGTCGAGGATTCTGCTCCTATTTGCAAGCCACACCCCATATGCACGCTAACAGTAGATTTAGAGCACGTTCAGGTACGACCTCTCGCCTACCTTTTGGAAGATGCCAAAGAAACTAAATGGAAAACGATTGAATGAGTCCCAACGATGCAAAATCATTTGAATTGTTTCAGATAAATATTCGGGTGGTAATCCTTGATGTCAGATGTAAAAAGCAAAACTTACGTTAAGTCATTATTCATGGCATGTTCAAGTTATAAATTTTGAACCCTAAGTTTTTGTTAAAATTTTGCATATTATACCAAGATGCATACTTAAACGGATGCGTACTTAAGCGGGAGGCTACTATACCATAACGTCTTACTCCTTAAATATATTTTGTCATGATGTCTATATTTCTCCTGATATTAAAATATATAGTAAATCAATAATAATGTCTAAAACATGAACATTGCTTGTAATTAAAGATCGAAGAGGGTGATCAACTTGGGAGAGGGGTGATTTTCGAGGTTGACGTACAATAAAAAAAAGACTCTTTATAACATTATTGAGGAGATAGACTTTTAAGAGATGAGTAGAATCATGGGCGGACCCCCATTGACTTGAGGGGGAGGGCAAATGCCCCCCTCAAAAAAAAATTTTATTTATTTTAGAGGGATTGTTTGGAATATTTTGGGTATTTTTCCCCCTCTCAAAAAAATTTTTTGCCCTCATTTTATAAATCCTAAGCATCTTTGCCCATCCCCCACAAAAAAATATATTTTTGCCCACCCTGAAAAAAGAAGCTGGATCCGCCCCTGAGTAGAATATGATTGATCATACTTCCATATTAGAAGTGGAAGAAAATATATGAGGTTATACAACTAAAAAGTTGTGTTATAACAAATACAACAACTTTTGGTGTTATAAATTTTCATAAAAAAATTCAATTAATTACTTTTGTAGCGGAATTACTTATGCTATATGAATAATAATAAGAAACCCATTGTTTTGAAAATTGGACCGGACCGGCCGATTCGACTGTGAATTGGTCTTATGGCTGGTTCGGTCCTCCTGAAGAATCGGTCTAGCAACAAACCAGTCAAAATCGGTTTGAATTGGTTGTGTCAACTCGCCGACCGTTGAACCGGTCCCATTTCATATATGTATGAATTTTATTTATTTTTTAGTCTCAAAATTCTTAGAATTATAAAAATTTTAAGATTAAATTATCATTATTATTATGTTAATTTTATTACTTTTAACAATATTATTATTTATTATGTTATCCGATTCGACCCCGGTCGAATCATGAACCTCTCATTCTTTCGGTTCATTGTCTGGTCCGATTTTTACAACCTTGAAAAAACAATTTCGAGTATATAATAATAAGTTATGGCCTATACCAAAATGCATAATATTTTGCATGATATGACTTGGGTTATTACAATTGATACTCAAGCTTCACCTCCTACAATTATGATATGTGGATCAAGGGAGAAATTAAATAGAAACTTGTAGGCTTGCAATATATAACTTCAAAGAGGATGGTTCTCCTAAGCTAATTAAGAGTGATCATCGAAGCTAAGGCCTACATAAAAAGAGGACAATTGATTCAAATTGACTATCTCACTTTTTCGTCTATAATTTTTTTTTTAAAATAAGGTTGCATATATATGACTATCCTTAGGCTTCATTTGGGTAAAAAAATTTTGTACTAAAAATTTACTTTAGAAATCAATAAAAAAGCTGTCTCAAATAAAGCATTAGTCTCCATAACTCTTAGGATGGCCTTCTACGACACTGAAAAATCTATTTGGTTGAGCTAATAGTCTTCCTATGTGGGTAAAAAAATATTATTGATCCGTCAAGAATAGAGTTTCTACCTAGAAATAGCTATCCAGCGTTATCCACTTCACCGTATAAAGCTCAAGGGTAGTGGTCATTCTTCTTTAGCTTTAACCGTGTCATCCCATCAATAAATTATTCTGTGCGGACACCAAATAGAGAGAATCATAATGTTTGTCTCTGTAAACAATAAAAGCATACTAAAAAAATCGGAAGGTTCTTCCCTTAAGGCATCCTCAACTAATCTCTCCATCAGTCCATCCCATCACCATAATTGAGTAACATGTTTTGTTTAGTTGCGTAGAAATTCAACGAGTCTATAGAAGCTGCATGTCAGAGTGGTCTTGTAATAGGTCTTAAATGTTTAAAAGTTCAGAATTCTAACCCATCTTGTACCTGCTAATGGAGCCAATCAGTTGAAGTGGCGCGCACCCCCCGGCTGGTAAGATCACCGTCCGGCCTTTGTCGCGTGAGTCATCCGCCTGTTATCGATGGTTCAGCGACAGCCAACCACCATCTGTCAAAATATTAAAATACCCTCTCCCTTCTTATAACCTCGCAACGGCCAGTTTGAGGTTAATCCCGTCATTTCATTACTTAACCAACTGGCTGTTAAACTTTATCCTTTAATTAAGCGTTGCTGACGTGTTCTGCTGATAAACAACTCGCTGTGGTGTGTGATTACAGATAATAGGGGTACGTTTATCAGTTTCTTTTATGACGAAAAGAGAAAGTTAGAAAGCTGGGATCGAGTGCGTGCGAAGCAAAAATCGGAATGATGGGGAGCAAATAGGCCTGATTCCTCTTTCGATCCCCACTTCGAGCATTTTATCTCCTCTGGAACTAAAACCCCTTCGTAATTATCATTCTCGATCTCCTCCTTCCCCTCGCGGAACCCTAGATCTCAGCTGCCATGCCGGGACTCGTCTCCCCGCCTGAGGTGGCGTTGCTCCGGATCACCGTGCCGGACCGCGTCGACTCCCGGAATAGAGAAAATGGGGATGATTCCGAGCTCCGCAGCGCTAAAGGCCGTTCACCAGCGTCTAAGAAGTCGCTGTTGCCTTCCACGTCGTCGTCGTCGTCACGCGCGAAGCCCTCGCCGGATCGGAACTCTTTCGGGGGAAAGCGGCGAGGGCCTGCCGCGCCGGACAAACCGTTCATCGATGAATCCTCCCTGGATAACCCTGATCTCGGGCCGTTCCTGCTCAAGCTCGCGCGCGACACGATTGCCTCAGGCGAGGGTCCAAACAAGGCCCTCGAGTACGCGATCCGTGCGTGCAAGTCGTTCGAGCGGTGCGCGGTGGAGAGCGGTGAGCCGAGCTTGGAATTGGCGATGAGCCTTCACGTGACTGCGGCGATATATTGTAGTCTAGGGCGGTATGAGGAGGCGGTGCCGATTATGGAGCGTGCGGTGGCCGTACCAGATGTGTCTCGCGGGTCGGACCACGCTCTCGCCGCCTTTTCCGGCCATATGCAGCTTGGGGACACACACTCAATGCTCGGCCACATAGATCAATCCATCAATTGTTATTCCCGCGGCCTCGAGATTCAGATCCAAGCCCTAGGTGACTCCGATCCCCGAGTCGCCGAGACTTGCAGATACTTGGCGGAAGCCCACGTACAAGCAATGCAGTTTGACAAGGCGGAGAAGCTCTGTCAGAGAACCCTTGAGATCCACCGAGAGCATAGCGCACCGGCCTCTATTGAGGAGGCTGCAGATCGACGCCTGATGGCTATTATCTGCGATGCTAAGGGTGACTATGACGAGGCCCTTGAGCATTTAGTGCTGGCCTCCATTGCGATGATTGCCAACGGCCATGAGGGTGAGGTTGCCTCCATTGACGTCAGCATCGGAAACACCTACCTTGCCCTTGGTCGATACGATGAGGCCGTCTTCTCTTATCAGAAGGCTCTTACCGTTTTCAAATCCACCAAAGGTGATAACCATCCGGCTGTTGCATTGGTGTTCGTCCGCCTTGCCGATCTTTATTACAGGACGGGTAAGCTCCGCGAGTCAAGATCGTATTGTGAAAATGCCCTCCGTATCTATGCCAAGCCTGTTCCAGGGGCAGTGCCAGAAGACATTGCAGGAGGTTTAGCGGAAATAGCTAGCTTGTATGAAGCTTTTGAGGAGCCTGAAGAGGCATTGAAGTTATTGCAGAAATCTTTGAAGTTGCTGGAAGATGTTCCGGGTCAATGGAGCTCGGTTGCTGGTATTGAAGCACAAATGGGAGTGATGTTTTACATTGTTGGGAGGTATGGGGAATCCAGAAACTCCTTTGAAAGTGCTGTTGCGAAGCTGAGGGCAATTGGTGAGAAGAAGTCAGCATTCTTTGGGATGGTGCTAAACCAAATGGGATTGTCCTGCATTCAGTTGTTTAAGATTGATGAAGCTGCAGGACTTTTTGAAGAATCAAAGGGAATATTGGAGCAGGAATATGGTACAAGCCATCAGGACACTCTTGGAGTCTACACTAATCTTGCGGCTACATATGATGCTATGGGAAGGTGACTCAAACTCTGCTTTTCCATAATTTCTTTTAAACATCTTATTATATTTGCTTGGAAGGTGAATCATTGGGGATTAAAACTAAGCTTAATGCATTAGTAGATAGGTACTTATCAAATCAAATGCTTAAACTAATGGGCAATTGACACTAGTAGTATATTAAGAATTAAACTTTGTTTCAGTTCTGATGTAAGATTAATATTCATTCTCATGTGGAACTAGCAATCTCCCCGTTATATGAGAGTTCCTCACACTGGTCACCACTCCCCCCTTGAATGAAATTTTTTAAATATCATTAGGTGTCATGTAACCAGAACCCACTAAACCACCTGGTGTCTTTGTAGGAGTCATCTGCTCTTGAATCTTATTTGATCATATGCTAGAAATATAGAAAGCCTTTGAGATCCACCAAGACATATGAGATCTACAAAATGGATAAAACAGACTTGATATTGTCAATTGGCTATGAAAGATCTTACTAGGAAATGGGAACCCTAACTATCCCTACTTTTGTTGTATGGTATTTTATTTTTACTTTTTCATTTTAAATCCTTAACAAGAAATGGGAACCAAATCTTGATCATAGCTTCTTCATCACAGTTTGCCAAAGAATTATTAGATCCAATGCATTTTAAGTTTGCTAGCTGCCTCTAGCATCCCATTCTCCTCACAATCGTGAGATTCGGCCAAACCTCAATCCACGTTCGCTTCAAAAACATTACCTAATCCTATTTTTGTTGTAGACCTTACACCTAACATGCATCATTGTGTTTTGCGAGATCCTATCCTCCAATTCACCACTCCAAGACAAAATCGAGCCTTCATCTCCAACAAAAATTTCTTAATTCTTAGATGTTCCATGCAAACTCACCTCCAGTTGCCCAAACCATCCAATACATTTTAAGTTTGCAATCTGCCTCCAGCATCCCATTCTCCTCACAATCGTGAGATTCGGCCAAACCCCAATCCACATTTTCCTATACCCCAATCTACATTCGCTTCAAAAACATTACCTAATCCTATTGTTGTTGTAGATCTAAAATGCATCATTGTGTTTTGCAAGGTTCTATCTCCAAATCACCACTCCAAGCCAAAATCGAACCTTCATCTCCAACAAAAATTTCTCAACTCTTAGTTGTTCCATGCAAACTCACCTCCAGTTGCCCAACCCATTCAATTTTCCCAACCTCGCATCGTTGAACTTTTAACACCACATCAGTCTCAAATCTGCAAGCTCTGCCCCACATCATTTGTTATCGTCATCCCCACTCCTTAGTCTTCGTCGTATCTCACATTCCCAAAGCATTGCTGAACTCATATCCGACTCTATGCCTTGCAAGAACCTCTTATTGGCCAATCTCCACCTCATGCCTTCCACAGAGCCAGGCTATTTGTGACTTGCAAGATCCGTAGGCCTTTTGCATGAACGACTGAGATCTTGAGGGAAAGGTAAATGTGAAAGGTTGAGAAATAGTATGCATTAATGTAAGCAACATTTTAATTGGCTATTAGTGATACAATTTAGTTTATATGTTATTATATATTAAAATTGCTAAATAGGCTATTCTGTGTTTTATAGGCTATAAATACTCTTATGGGGAATACTAGGGCATGCAAATACAACGAATGAACTTAGCCTAAATGGCTACTACTCTTTCTTAATTTCTTAGGAGTTGTAAGCATCCTTGAATTGCCTTAATCCTTCTCCCTCATCTACATGGTGTTTTTTGCAAGATTAAACTTGCCTAGTTATATAAAGCAAATAATTGTTAACAAAAATAATCACGAATATTTAAGATTAAAATAATTTATTAAAAAAAAGAAGATTCTAAGAATAAATCTTAGAATTTAGTGTATTTAACATTAAACATAAAATTGTTGAATTCATTTTCATTTTCAAGTGAGAGTAATCCTTTGTTTTTTATGCAAATGATATGGGGCATAAGGATTTGAAGCTCCGAGTGACGGGACCAAAATTTGTTGCCTTATCGCTTAGCCATGCCCCATTTTGATTTGTTCTAAGAAAAATTAAGCTAGATTTTAGTTATTCGTCAATAACCAACATCAACAATAGCATCAAACATTTATCTCACTATGCAGAGTCAATTACATGAATTCTTTTTCTCCATTATGTTCTATTAAGAATCAAATTCTCATTTAAATCTAATAAAAGAAGTCATTTCTAATATTTTTAAACCAAATCTTTTTAGGTCTACCTCTACCTTTCTTAACATAGGCCAAATCTAATATATCTACTCTCCTAACTAAATCATTAGAAGGCTGATGTTTTATGTGACCAAACCATCTAAGACAACTCTCTCTAATCTTATCTTCCAAATATTCGTTTCATATTCTATATATAAAAGTGAATCCACTCATCCACCTGAGCATCCTCATCTCTATAACATTTAATTTTATGCTTCTCTTTAATGGTCAACATTATGCATTATAAAGCATTACAGGTCTCACCACCATCTTATAGAATTTTCCTTTAAGTTTGAGGGACACTTTCCTTTCACACAACAAGCCCGATGCATTCCTCCACTTCAATCATCCACCTTGAATTCTACTAATAACATCTCCTTTTATTTCACCATCACTTTGAACAATAGACCCGAAATATTTAAAACGTGTACTCTTATTAATGGCTTGATTGCCTAAAGTCACAATCTTCTACTAGATCTATTAGTACAAAATCTATACTTTATGTATTCAATTTTAGATATACTTAAATGAAAATCTCTAGACTTTTAGGTTGACCTCAATATAATTCAACTTCACCTTCAACTTCCTCTTTAGCCTTATCAACAAGAAGAATATCATCAACAAAAAGTATACACCAGGGTACATCCTCTTGCAAATGTCTAGAAAGAACATCCATGGCTAAAGCAAAAAGATATGGGCTTAAAGTTGATCCTTTGATGTAATCCGACAGAAATAGGAAAATACTTGGTTAAACCACATTGTGTTTGAACACAAGTAATAACTCATGCATACATATCCTTAATGATTTGAATATAATCATTATTAACCCTTTTCTTTTCTATAACTCTCCAGAACACTTCTTTCGTCAATAACCAACCAAAAAAAAATATAGGACATGTTGTCGTTGGGATTCAACACAATAAATATAGAATAAAAAAGATTAATTGATCATTGCTTAGAGTTCAATTAAGATATTGCATGTAAATAGAATTCCTTGTATTCTTATTTGATTGGGGAATGTAAGGAAGGATTCTTGATTGAAGAGAAGTCAAAGAAAAATATTTTATTTATTTATCTACTTTTTTATTTTAAAATTTCCTTCAGAAAAAATAACTCAATCCAGCCTGATAATTTATTATCATTTCAATTTCATTTTAATCTTTAAGAACAACAAAAATTGTTATGTTTAATATCTTTAATTTGATCTGTATTTGTCTTAATTCTACACTTTATCCGAGTAGTTTTTTCTTTGTCGAATTTCATAAGACTTATGCCTTTTTCAATCTAATCATTGTCGTTATGCCAATTATCTTTGTACTCTTATTTCTTTTAGCCTTTTGTTTGGCAAGTTGCTGTAAGTTTTCAATAGAAATGAAATCTTGATTCAATTCATAATTTCTTTGATTAAAAAAAGATCAGAATTATATTCTCAAAATAAATAAAATCAAAAATAAGATTCATATGAGTCTTAACATTAGAAACCTCTGATTTTATTGCAATTTAATTTGCATAAGGGGATGGGGCGATGATCTTTAATCAACTTCTTATTTTTTATGACATTTCCTTGATATGATCCCATATAATACATAATTATAGATATGGATATGGCAAGAAATCTTTGGTAATGAAATAATACAAATCTTTTTACATTAGAAAGAAATTCGTGAAAATCAATTTAAAAAAAAAGCTTCGTTTTTTTTCATCTTTAGAGATCAAAATAGTGTATAGTGTGTGTCGTAAACTTGGTGATGCAGAGGATCTTGGCTTAAAAGGTTCCTTAGGATATCTTATGTAGTTTGTTACAAGTTTTTAGAACTTTATAGGTTTCTCTAGGTTTTTCTTGCTAGCTTATAAGTATAACAGTTTTAATAAGGAAGTATGAATGAATATTTTTTGGAATTGAAACAATATTTTCACTATTTTGGGTGTTTGAGCTGTTTAGCTCTTGGAGTTATCTTTTTCAGGTTTTTATCCCTACATCAGAATGGTATCAAAGCCATTGTAACCCTTGACGCCTATCAGGGTTTGTATGCTTGGGGAAGACCATGGATGAAGGAAGACATACAACTCTTGACGACGATCGGGATTTTGATGCTTTTTGTGGGTAGCGCAAGCGTGCGTCACAAGGCAATCTCCACCAGTCAGCAATCATACCAGCAATTCGACCTCCACCAACTGGCAACCACAATTCGATATGTACAGACGGGGTTCATCATCCCTCCTCGGCCGCCGATAGCCATCTTCCCCTCGCGCTCCGCCATGGTGATTCTGGATCCCCCATGGCCGGTCCACTGGATCGGGCCTCCGGCGACGCCAATCATCCTCTCTTTCTTCCCTGAAGTCTCTCATTCTTTCATGCTCTTCTCGCCTGATGGACTCCCGAGGTGGCATCCTCCCGCTGCTGTTAAACAGTTCCACCTCCTCTTCCTCGTCTGGGTTCACCTTCTCCTT
This sequence comes from Dendrobium huoshanense, assembly GCA_016618105.1. NCBI lineage: Eukaryota > Viridiplantae > Streptophyta > Magnoliopsida > Asparagales > Orchidaceae > Dendrobium > Dendrobium huoshanense. The sequence continues at coordinate 40,981,509 of CM028357.1, forward strand.
CCCCCTGCTCCCACTCCCTTCTCCTCTTTCCTCCCCCGGCACAGCCCTTGCTTGCCCTTCCAACAACTTCTTCATCATCTCCTCCAATGCCACGAATTTCCCTTCCACATTCTCGCTCAATGTGGCCATCTTCTCATCCAGATCCGCCTTAAGTTGCCCCATCTCGGTCTCCAAGACTTCTACTCGCTTAGATGCCATGGGAAATGACGAGATGCCTCCGGATCCTCCCCAAAATCAGCAAAAATCTGCAGCGAATAATGGAGAAAAACCATCCTCCACCGCCCGGATCTTGCTCTGATACCAATTTGATAGGAAATACTTGAGTTCGCAAGTAACCCTAAGGTAATACTTGAGTTCGCAAGCAAACCTAACCCAAATCGGCACACAAATAGCACAAAAACAGCGGAAATAGGGAAGAAATTTGTAGGAAAACAATAGCAAACGATTGTATTCCACTAGTAGGCAATCAAAACCAAAGCCCGATACAATGTTCTTCAATTCGAGAGGAAGAACAACTCTCCCACAATCTCCGGCAACGCCGAGAGCCAAAGCAAGAAGACCTAGAAACCAAAACTATTTTCAAATGCAAGATGAAAAACTAATCCCCTCATAACTCCCTATTAATACAATCTAATTCAAAATAAAAGCAAAAGGACTACTCTACCCTTCCTTCTCCCTCCAAAAGCACTTAACCCAAGTTTGAATTGCAAGTGGACCCCACTCCTTGGCCCCCTCTCTCTTCCGCCCGGCCCTTTGTCCGTCTGCCGTAGACTTAGACCGGCTGGGCCGGTCCAGGTTGAGCCGGTCCAAGGTGGACCGGCATAACATTACCCCCCTCCCAAAGTACCACCTTGTCCTCAAGGTGGAAGGTAGGGAACTGCACTGCAATCCTCTCCAATGGCTCCCATGTGGCCTCATAATCTGGGAGGCCGCTCCACCTAATCTTCACTTCCTTTTCCCCCTTTTCATTGATGCGTACTCCTTCTACCGCTAGAGGCTCCAGTGTCACTTCCATGTCTTCCCTCAATGTGCTGGGCAGCTCTGGGCTTACTGCATGTTCCCCCACCACTTTCCTCAACTGTGATACATGAAAAACGGGGTGTATTCTGGCTGTTGAAGGAAGCCTCAATCTGTATGCCACCTCCCCGATTTTCTCCTCCACTTCGAAAGGGCCAAAATATCTTGCTGCTAGCTTCTCATTTCTCCTCTGGGATATAGTCCTCTGCCTGTATGGTCGGAGCTTCAAGTAGACCTTGTCTCCAACTCCAAATTGTATATCCCTCCTTTTACTGTCCGCCTGTTTCTTCATAATCTGTTGGGCTCTGAGAAGATGCCTCTTGAGCTCGTCCAACACTTGATCTCTTTCCTTCAGATGCTGATCCATTGCAGATACTGGAGTACTCCTATGGATGTAGTGTACCAGGTGTGGGGGGTCTCTTCCATATAACACCTTAAAAGGTGTCATCTTGGTAGCCGAGTGAGAGGAGGTGTTGTACCAGTATTCTGCCCAGGCCAGCCATTTGGCCCACTGCTTCGGTGTCTCAGACACAAAGCATCTCAAGTAGGTCTCTAAGCTTCTATTCACCACCTCCGTCTGCCCATCAGTCTGTGGGTGATATGCTGTGCTCCTCTTCAATACTGTGCCCTGCATCCTAAATAACTCCCTCCAAAAATGGCTCAGGAACAGCTTGTCCCTATCCGACACAATAGACTCCGGTACCCCATGCAGGCGGACTATCTCCCTCACAAATGCTGCTGCTACAGACACCGCTGTGTACGGGTGTCTTAAGGGAATGAAATGAGCATATTTGCTCAGCCTGTCGACCACTACAAATATAACCGTATATTCCTCTGATTTTGGAAGCCCATCAATGAAATCCATAGTGATCTCCTCCCAAACCTTCTCTGGTAAGGCCAGGGGCTGTAGTAATCCCCCTGGTGCCATCGTCATGTACTTGTTCCGCTGGCATGTATCACACTTAGCCACCATCTCTTCTATGTCTTTCCTCATCCCCTTCCAGTACAATTCAGCAGTTAACCGGCTATAGGTTTTCTGCACTCCTGAATGCCCTCCTATGGCACTCCCATGAAATTCCTGTAGCAGTTGGGGAATATGAATGGAAGACCTAGGGATCACACTCCTTCTCTGATAGTACAGTCTTTCTCCCACTACTGAGTAGCCTGGGTGGCTGTTTTCATCTGATAGCACCTCTTCTTTGATTCTTCTTAGCTCCTCATTCTGGATGCTCTCCTCTTTGATGGCTCCCCAATCAATCAGAACCGGTACTGATACAGCAATCCCCTGGAGCTCCCCCATACAGCGTGATAAGGCATCCGCTGCCTTATTCTCTAATCATGGCCGATAGTGGATCTCAAAATTATATCCGAGCAGCTTGGACAACCACCTCTGATGCTCCTCTATGACCATCCTCTGCTCTAGCAAGTATTTCAGGCTCCTCTGATCAGTCCTGACAATAAAATGTCTGCCCAATAAATAAGGTCTCCACTTTTGGATGGCCAGTACAATCGCCATCAGCTCTCTCTCATAGACCGACTTCAACCTAGCCCGGGACGACAGTATCTGACTGAAGTAAGCTATGGCTCTATGGTTCTGCATCAACACTGCTCCCAATCCATAGCCTGAAGCATCTGTCTCCAACATAAACACCTGATTGAAGTCTGGCAGAGCAAGTACGGGCACCGTCATCATGGCCTTCTTCAGCTTCTCAAAAGCCTCAGAAGCTGCTTCCCCCATAAAAAATTATCCTTCTTCAGCAGCTCTGTCAGTGGTCCTGCTATGGTGCTGTATCCTCTCACGAACCTCCTGTAGTAGCCAGTCAGTCCCAAAAATTCTCTGAGCCCCTTCAAGGTCTTGGGTTGAGGCCAGGCCAACATTGCCTCTATTTTGGACTGATCCGCAGCCACTCCCTCCTGCGATATCACATGCCCCAGGTACTCCACTTGTGCCTGAGCGAAGTCACACTTCTTGAAATTGGCCTTCAGCTGATGCTCCCTCAGCACCCCCAACACCACTCTCAGGTGCTCTAGGTGTTCCTCCTCAGTCTTGCTATAGATGAGAATGTCATCAAAAAACACCAACACAAACCTGCGAAGGTGTGGCTTGAAGATCCGGTTCATCAATGCCTGGAATGTGGCTGGTGCATTGGTGAGGCCAAAAGGCATCACCAGGAACTCGTAGTGGCCCTAATGAGTCCTGAAGGCTGTCTTCTGCACATCTTCCTTCCTCATCCTGATCTGGTGATAGCCTGACTTTAGATCAATCTTGGTGAATAAAACGGCTCCATGTAGTTCATCCATCAACTCGTCAATCACAGGGATGAGAAACTTGTCAGGCACTGTCTCCTTGTTGAGGGCTCTGTAATCAACACAGAACCTCCAACTCCCATCCTTCTTTTTTACCATCAGAACTAGGCTAGAGAAAGGACTCACACTGGGCTGAATGATCCCTCCTTCTAGCATTTCTCCCACCAACTTCTCAATCTCATCTTTCTGCATCTGAGGGTATCTGTAAGGTCTCACACTGATAGGTGATACCCCCTCTTTCAGGACAATATGGTGCTCCCGTTCTCTGTCAGGTGGTAGTCCCACCGGAGTTTGGAACACATCCTCAAATTCCTTCAGAAAGGGCTGAACTAACACAGGAATGTGTTTGTCTTCCTCCTCCTGATGATCTTCCAAGCTCTGCAGCTCCACAAGGAAACCTCCTCCTTCCTCATGGATCATCTTCACCATCGACCTGAGAGACACTCCAGCTCTGGACAATCCTGGTTCCCCTTTCAGCTTCACCCTCTTTCCCTCTACCATCAGTTCCATCACCATGGTCCCCCAGTTTACCTTGGTTTCACCCAAGGTCTGTAGCCACTTCATGCCCAGAATGACGTCTGTGCTACCCAACCTCAGGGGTAGGAAGTCCTCCATCACCCTGATCTCCTGTAGTCTCATCTCCACCCCCTTGCAGATCCCAGTGCTGGACTCAATCTTCCCTGTCCCCATCATCACCCCATAACTGCCTGTCTCAGTAGGCTCCATTCCCAGCTCCTCCGCCACCTGAGCGGATATGAAATTGTGGGTGGCTCCACTGTCGATCAACACTACTACCTCCCTCCCAAGGATTTTCCCCTTCACCTTCATCGTATGGCTAGGAGTGAATCCCATCACAGAATTTAGGGATACCTCGGCTACCTCAAACTGGGGATCAATCTGCTCCTCATCAGAAGCATCACCCTCCTCAGGCGCCTCGTCTATATAGACGGTGAGAGCCCGAAGAGCGCGATCCTTGCACCTGTGCCCTGGAACAAACTTCTCCTCACATCTGAAACAAAGGCCCTTGGCCCTCTTCTCCTGCATCTCCTCCTCGGTCAATCTCTTGAAACTCCCAGCTGATCTGGTCACCCCGCTCTTCTCCTTCCCACTTTCTTTAAGGACACTAGGGGTTGGCCCTTTTGGAGCCAAGTAAGTGGTAGTTGTCCTGGTAGGACCCCCTGAGTGGTTGTTCCGCCAACTTCGGGCGTTGGTCTTCTGGTTCTCCACCAGTTGAGCCAACTCCATGGCCTCCCTCAGGTCCCTCGGTCTCATTACCTTCACCGCATCTCTAATTTCTGGCTTAAGGCCCTTCATAAAGTTTCCCCCCAGAGTGCTGTTCGATAATCCCTCCATGTCACCCACCAGACTCTCAAATTTCTTCCGGTACTCTTCCACTGTTCCCTCTTGAGTGATGGCGTAGAACTGTTCTGATATCTCCCATGGGCTGCCCCCCATGAATCTCTCCCTGATAGCCTCCTTGAAGTCCCTCCAAGTCCTCACCGGATCCCACTTATCCATGTATTTGAACCATGCTAAAGCCGCCCCTTCCAAGCACATGCTAGCCGCCATCAATCTCTCATCCTCCATCAGGCCATTCACTGCAAAATACCTTTCCACCTTGTGGATCCATTCATCCACATTTCCCTCTTCGAACACGGGCATTTTCAGCTTTCTGGCTCTCGTGTCCACCCCGTATGCCCTATTCCCCCCATGGCCTCCTCTGTCCATGCAATGGGGTCTTCCCAAGTTCCCCTCTCTCCATATCGGGATTCATCATCCCTCCTCGGCCGCCGATAGCCATCTTCCCCTCGCGCTCCGCCATGGTGATTCTGGATCCCCCATGGCCGGTCCACTGGATCGGGCCTCCGGCGACGCCAATCATCCTCTCTTTCTTCCCTGAAGTCTCTCCTTCTTTCATGCTCTTCTCGCCTGATGGACTCCCGAGGTGGCATCCTCCCGCTGCTGTTAAACAGTTCCACCTCCTCTTCCTCGTCTGGGTTCACCTTCTTCTTCCCCCTGCTCCCACTCCCTTCTCCTCTTTCCTCCCCCGGCACAGCCCTTGCTTGCCCTTCCAACAACTTCTTCATCATCTCCTCCAATGCCACGAATTTCCCTTCCACATTCTCGCTCAATGTGGCCATCTTCTCATCCAGATCCGCCTTAAGTTGCCCCATCTCGGTCTCCAAGACTTCTACTCGCTTAGATGCCATGGGAAATGACGAGATGCCTCCGGATCCTCCCCAAAATCAGCAAAAATCTGCAGCGAATAATGGAGAAAAACCACCCTCCACCGCCCGGATCTTGCTCTGATACCAATTTGATAGGAAATACTTGAGTTCGCAAGTAACCCTAAGGTAATACTTGAGTTCGCAAGCAAACCTAACCCAAATCGGCACACAAATAGCACAAAAACAGCGGAAATAGGGAAAAAATTTGTAGGAAAACAATAGCAAACGATTGTATTCCACTAGTAGGCAATCAAAACCAAAGCCCGATACAATGTTCTTCAATTCGAGAGGAAGAACAACTCTCCCACAATCTCCGGCAACGCCGAGAGCCAAAGCAAGAAGACCTAGAAACCAAAACTATTTTCAAATGCAAGATGAAAAACTAATCCCCTCATAACTCCCTATTAATACAATCTAATTCAAAATAAAAGCAAAAGGACTACTCTACCCTTCCTTCTCCCTCCAAAAGCACTTAACCCAAGTTTGAATTGCAAGTGGACCCCACTCCTTGGCCCCCTCTCTCTTCCGCCCGGCCCTTTGTCCGTCTGCCGTAGACTTGGACCGGCTGGGCCGGTCCAGGTTGAGCCGGTCCAAGGTGGACCGGCATAACATATAACAGTTTTAAGAAGGAAGTATGAATGAATATTTTTGGAATTGAAATAGTATTTTCACTGTTTTGGGTGTTTGAGCTGTTAGCTCTTGGAGTTATCATTCTTCAGGTTTTTCTCCCTACATCACTTAGTGATCTATTTCCTTAAAAAAATGATCTTATCATCGAGATTTGTAATGCTAACTCTTAAGCTATCATTTTCAAAGTTATAATATTCTTTGTTTACCTCGTCATTGGGATTCTTATTAAATGATCTGGGGTGTAATCTTGGGCATTAGGATAAATTTTTCTTGTTGTTTCTATGATTTTCTTGTATTTTTCCTCTTTTTTTTTTCATATCACAATATTTCTAGCTTAATTAATGTGGGCATATCAGGAAAACTACTTTGGGCCATTGACTGGGTGGCAGGGAAAGCCACCAACCCTAGGATTCCTAAAAGAATTTAACATCTATCCAAAACACAGTCATACACATTAAGGACCTCAAAAAAGAGAAGATGCTTCCAAAATTTTTTGAATGCATATAAATGTATCGAGCCTTATGAATGTGAAGGAAACATTAAAATATGAGTTTTGCATACCATTGTTTGTTTTAAGGCCATTTTTTATAACATGGTAATTATGTATTTTGAATAAAAGAAAAATGAATTGAATAAGTTTTAGTGTTCATTACTTCATTTAAAGGAGGAATGGAGTAATGATCGACTTTGAGTAAATGCTCATTGACACTTGATTTGATGAAGTATGCTTGACAATTATATTTCTTTGTGCTACCACCATATAAGTTATATACACGAAGGGAGGAAACCGAGAAAATAGTTGAGACATTCTCCCATTTCTTGCTTGGACAGTTGGACCTCATAAGCATTGCCTTCTAACTTCGTCTACCTAAGTTTAGTCTGTTTTTTTTCTATGTATTTGACTTGGCACCATTGCAAAACCAGACTATAACCTCAATATAGTTAGTGTTAATACAAACAACCATTAAAAAGCACATGGAAATTACATAAACAAACTCTTCAAGGTCATGCAATTTCTTATGAAGCTTGAGCATGCGAACAACTAAAAGTGGAGCAATATAACTTTTTGTTATTGCAAATGTCCTCTTGAATCTTTAGCTTGTGTTATTGAGATTCAGAGGAACAAGCACGAGTAAGGGATTGTTTGGTTACAAGTATTAGGATTGCATAATAAAAGAAATATTGGGGTTTTAAATTTTTTGGTGTTTGGTGTTTGGTTGAAAGTAAACTAAACGCAAAGTATTTATGTAGGAAATTTAGAATGCCCAAAATGTCTATTTTTTTACCAATTTGAAAATTTCACAAATTGGTCGAATTATTGATGCAGAAAAACTCATAGCTCATAACCTCACCTTCCCTACCTGTCGTGATTGCTTGCCTCTTTCTGCTGCCACCAACCTGTCACCATTGATGTTTGCATCTTCCTGCCCCCTTGTCCATCAAATGTTGTTGCTCGCCATATTTCGATGTACTGATATTTATCATAACAAACATAAAAAAAAGTATTTAAATAAATTTGATTTGCATTCATTCAAACAATTCATGCATTTCTAAAATACACACATTCCAATTTTTCAGCATTTATAAAATGCATGCATTTTATAAAATATCTAACAAAACAACCCAACTATTTTGAAGGTCTCGTCCTATTGGCAATTGATATTGGAAAGAGGGATCTAGATTCTTACATGCAAGCGCTATTGCATCCTCAAAGTTTATTTGGCATTTCCGCATTTTGTTTGTAAGCTTAAGCTACATGTAGCAATGTTACATTATTTGGCATCTTGTCTTAATCATCAAAGATGGGGGTAGATGTAGAAAGAAGAAGTTGACTACTCTTTTTAACGTGTTAGGCATCTGACTTATTTAAGTTCTTGATTTATTATTATGGAATTGGCTTTGGAACTTAGTTATAGAAAGGACTAGCTTGGGACAAGCTATTTTTTTATTAAACATGCTTTGTGACTATTTTGTATCTAAATTATCACATGTTTTGACTATGATAGTAGAAATATATATTATTCATTATTATTATATTTCTTCATTATCAAGTATTCAAGTCTTCTCGATGTGTAAGAGACTGAATTTTTTTTCCTTGAGATATATTAGATCATTTTAAGGGTAATTAATTTTAAGTTGAGGTAGATTAGTTAAATCTGTTATAATTAAAAGCTTTTTTTTCACACGATAGATCACTCTCGATTATGGAGGTTGCTTGTTTTTCTATTTCATGTTTAGATTTGGTAGAAACACTTGACTTTAATTGAATGTGGAAAGATTATGATAATGTAGGTATATCCAGTCAAAATCCAATACTTTCATTATCCTGGGTGTACATGTGTACCTATTCTATTAAACATCAGAGAGCTTTGAGCCAAAACATTCAGGGTGCCTAACTAATCATGGATTGCCTCTTTAGTATCCCAAGCAAAATTAGGGTGGAAATGTGGAAGTATTAAAGATGTGCTCTCAAAGTTAGTATTAACTCACTTGCTATCAGAGGGCTGCATTATTAGTTTTCACTAAATAGTTTAAGGGTTATGCAATATAGTCGCTTGTAGTTTAGTACTATCGAACATCACCAACAAGAACTCAGAGACATGGCATCTCCACAATTCATGAGTTTTAACTTGACTCGAAGAAGCGTATATAAGACGCATGCTTAAGTTTTAGTTTGTGAGGTTTTAACTAGGGGATTTGATTTTGACTGGCGAGCTTGTTAGCTTGGGAATTGACTTGAGTTTTGGTTCGGTTGGGGCATAGAACTATCAAAAGGCCTAAGGTTTGATTGAAAGGGTTTTTTGTTTTTTTGCCGACGTGATTAAAGGAGCCTTTGTTGTTGAAAGCTCATTTTCACCATAAAAGGTTTTGAAAAACAATAAGAAACTTGTAGCCAAACAGAAGTATAATTGCAATTTGTAAACCAGTGCAATAATTCTCCCAAATGCATCTTAATGGGGTTTGATATGAGTTGTTATGAATGTAGAATGATGAGCTATAAAGATGGGTCTTACATTCACGTGCTTTAGACAAGATGATCCAACTACTGTTAACTCATGAGGATGCTTATATCAATTGAGAATCAATAATGTCAAACTTGGGTTTTTGACTTATCTACTCAATCAATTATGTTGACATAGGTGCATCTGAATTGAGGTCCGACGGGTATTAATGTGCTTTGCATAGATTGGCGCATTTGGCATGTATCATTTGCATTAATATGAATAAGATTTACAATTATTTGGGATACTTGAAAGAATGCCTCAATATATTTACTCACATCTTTCAAGTAAATTTTAATGTGCTTACACACTTATGAAACAATTTGGTTGAGTTGATTTATGTTTGAGGGTTATTTATTTTTAATATAAAATTTAAAGATTTAAGTTTTATTAATTGTTGTAGTTGTTTATATATTTATTTTATATTTAATTGTGGGACTTATTCAACTATGGATAACATTCTTGTTAAGTCAAATACTGAACAATCAATCATTGCACATCTATGTGTATCAAATGAGTGTTTATTACATATAACAAATTTATCAACATGTGTCGCATGAGTTAAATTTCACTTTCTTTTTGTTCCAATTTTAGATTCAAGTATAGTTTTGCTATATCATTATGATTGTTTCAAAGATGTATTTGCGGATTGTCTTTTTCTCCTCCTTGTCAGAGGGACTTTGATATTGTCGGCAAAGTTTTGAGTATATTTGAGGTGGTTGTAGCTTTTAAAAAGATGAAGAGTTGTCATGGGGAAATTTTTCTTTTAAAGTTGCTGTCGCGACCCGGCCCGGTGAGCTCGCGCAGGCGAGGCGGGAACAAAGGTCAGACGATAGGTTACATTATCTAATCACTAAAACTATCTCCATAATAATTGAAAGAGCCTCTAAAACATCAATTTGAAAACTCAATTAACATAAAACTCAAACAAATTCATAATTACCTTTCTTCTGGAGCTTCTCTACGACGATAAACATTTCCACCCCTTCTACTAATCTTTGATTAACTTAAGCTTACCTGAAAATGTTAACAACTAACATTAAGCTAAATCTCAGTAAGTAATACACAATTCTAAACTACAGTAAACAAGGCAACTGTGTAATATGCTGGATGTCAATTTCATATGAACATAACATAAAATGATTTCATACTTAACATAACATTAAACATATCATATCATAAGGCCATATTTTCCATTTCATTTTCATATCCATATCATTTTTCATAACTTTTCCTTTTCGTATATAATACAACCGTCACAGGAGTCACCGTCTGTACCATAAAGGTACTCATTTACCATTTTCCTTTTCCATATCCTTTACCATTTTATCGTGCACGAGTACAGCGTCCCCAGCTAGTACCATAAGGGGGTGAACTCCATCCTTTCAACATGCACATACAAACATTCAATATACATAAGCATATCATTTCATTCCATCTTATTTCTTATAACATATAAACCTTATCGTAAGATACCATAAAATATACATGTAATTTTCATGATCATTCATTTGACAACAATAAAGAATTTGACAACAGTAAAGGATAATGATTGCATATAACTTGAGGGTAACAAAAGTATTACTGAAATAAAGAACAGTGCATACTTACAGAAGTTTGGAATCCGATTTCCTCTTGCTAGTCCTTCTTCCTTCGAAGTCACCACGATTAATCACCTATAAGTATCAATTTCTCATTCTTAAAATCTACAAACTAAATCAAAATAGCATTCTCCTTCTCATATTAAATTATCCTAAGTTTTCTCTCCCTCACTCTCTCTTTCTCTCTCATTTTCTTACTTATAAACATATGAATTTAATTTGTTGAATCATTTATCAAAATTCCCCTTACCCAACATTAACCTTAATTCCTAATCATTAATATAAAGAAATCATTAACATAAATAAACATTAAATCTTAATTCATTCTTATCAAACGACATGAATATCATTATTATAAATCAATGTCATTAACATATTATTAACCTAAACTTTAATTGACATTAAGTTAATTATTTTTGGATTTAACCTAAAACCCAAATTTTGGAAAACATATTTTCATTAAAATGCTTAGTTTTATATGCTAAAACTTCTCAATCAACAAAATAATAATTATGAAAAACTAATTTTCGGATTAACTAATTTTAAATATTAGAAAAATACCATTATGTGAGAAAAACCTAATTTATACATTTCAAAACCTTCTTAGGACCCTTAGGAACCATATTTGTAAAAGCATTTTCAAAAACTCAAACTTTAGAAGAAAACCCTAATTTTCTAACTCCACATTTGTTTTTTTAAAGAAAAACATCATTCTTATGCACAAGATCATCTCTTATACATATCCTAACATTTTCTTAAAGAAAAACAAAGTTTCCCCTCAAACCCTAGATTTTCATTTTAAGAAAACTTTGAGAGGAAAGGAGGAATACATAAGTAAAACATACCTTAATCTTCCTCTTATTCTCCTCTACAATTTCCCTAGCTTTCTTCGTCGAAAAACTCGCCGGGGCAGCCGCCCGTCGCCTCGCGTGCTTCCGCCTTCTCCCTTCCGCGCGCCTCTTTCGTTCGGCCAAACCGTGCGTGATATGAGAGGGGGAGGCTCGGTTTGCTTAATAGAGAGGAAGGGAAAATGCCAAAAGACCTCTATGCCCTCACTTAAACAACCCATGCTTGAATAAACATTAGGGGTACTTTGGGTATTAAGAGACTTCTCTAATTTTTATTTCCTAAATTAAGCAAAATCAAATGTAAGTTTTATATACCAAATTTCTTAGAATTTTGCGTAGAATTTTATAAAATTAATCCCGTCGAAATCCGACAACATTGAATTTTTCACTTAAAACTCGTCGCGGCGCTTTGAAAAGCGTGCGAGGTCTAAAACGGCATTTTTCGGGTTTTCACAGTTGCTATGGGTATCATAATTTATTTTCTTTTTTAACATGTTATATAAATTTTTCTTATAGCCATTACACTCTATCATATGTGGTTGTACCAATGAAGTTGTAGCCCAAAGAATTTTGATATCCTTCTAGAGAGCTAAATTGAAAAAAGCTTCCTCAAATATATCCGTTGTCAATCTTTGATAATTGGAATGACATCCTAAGCATGCTTACAACATCAAATTCACTCAACAATTGCTTTGGCCTTCTCTCAATGTCAGTCAAAAAGCTGCCATCAAGTTTCATTCTTACACAATTGCTGGTGAGAAAGAAATCACTCCCTGTATGTAGACCCATATTAATGGTAATGAGGTGATCATTGAAACCCGTTTGAATCAATGATAAATAATATGGGGTCTTCAATTTAGTTGACCAGGTCGATGGATTTTCAATAGTTGGGCTGCATTCATTTAGGCTATTTTAAAATGTTATGATTATTATTATTATTTATTCTTTTTCTAATTTTTTTCTTATTGTGCCAACACTTGGATGATACTAGCATTCAATTCCCTTTTGATAAATGGCTAGACGTCAGATTAATTGTTGAGCTTAGATTTTTTGTCAAGTATAATGGTTGGCTAAGCAGATTAACGGGAGGAGGAGAGACCTCATGTTAGACCAAAGTTCAATGGCAAATGGGTGGCTTTAAAAGGTCAGCCTGATGAAAGATTGATGACATGAGTTCTTCAATTAATTGGACAAAGATCTACGACTTTTCAATGGTTAACCTGGTTGAACGAAAGAGTGAAGATGTGAGGTCTTAATTTTAGCTAGATCAAAGATTAATGTCTCTTTAGTTATTCATTTTCATTTGTACATGTGGTAATTAGAGAGAAAGGAAATTGAATTTATTCCATCATTGTGCAAATAAGTCACTGGCTTTGAGGTTGTTGGATTTTGGCTTGTTAGAATTGAGGAAGTTGACTTCAATTTCACTAAATTAAAAGAGATTGTCTTCAAGGCTTGAAATGAGCTTGGATGCAGGTTTCAAGTGCGACTGACGGGGGTGAACAATAGAATGAGGGTTAAGATGCTGAGGTGAGCTTGGGAAGAAGCCAAGAACTATGGGGTTTGGAGAGTCTTAGTTAGGGCTTTGTATAGGAATGGTGTTCGGGAGGAGGATCATTAAAGCATAAGATGGTAGAAAGGCCTTTCTTAGAGAGAGAGAATGCAATGTGGAGCGATCAGATGTGTGGGAGAAAGAAGTGGCTGAAAGCATATGAGAGGTGAAAATGGAGCAAATTGCACAAGTGGAAGTCGGGCATTCTAAGTGGAAGATGGGAGAGAGAGAGGGTATTGCATGATATTTGGAGGGAGCTGCTATGGCGGCGTTTGAACATGCTGCAATATTGAGTTTTTTTAGTTGCTCTGAGAGATGATATCTTAGTATAATGTCAGCTATAAAATGATATTATGAGGAGTCTTGTCTTAGTTAACATTATCATCATCAACATCTACAGCCTTACCTTAAGTATCATCTATAAATATATAGCACTATGCTTTTTTGTTCCTTTTTTGGAAATAGGTATGCTGGAACTTTGCACCGACGTATCATCTTCTGTTCCGATTCTCGTTATTCATGGTTTTGATATATATATATATATATATATATATATATATATATACACCAAATTCTTCTACTTATCATAGTAATTAATGGAACTGTGATGAACCTTAAGATTGTGAAAATTGAACCTGACGTATAACCGGAAGGAGATGTTCAAGGTTCAATAATTTGACTGGAGTCGAATCGGTGGTTGAACCAAATGACGTAATAAATGTGATAATTATTTAGATAAACCCTAAATGACATAATAATAATAATAATGTAATAATCATATAATAATAGAAAATTTTGACAAAAACAGAAATTTAATTCATAAATTAATAATATTTTCTATAATTTTAAATTTAAACACCATCAATCTTTAAATTTAATTCATATTTAATATAAATTTAGTTCACATATAAATTTATAAATTTAATATAATTTATTATTAATTTATGATATATGTGTATATATAATTCTTGCCTATAAATTATGTATTAAATTCACATTATTATTGTATATCTATAAATTATTCATGCTAAAGCATTTATTAATAATAACTAAATAAATAACTAATTTTTATAGTGTATAAATAGATAATAGATAAATATATAAACATGTTAAAGCATTCATTAAATTATGCATGTTAAAGCATGTATTATGATTTTTATAGTTCCGTTGGATTGAACTTCGATGTAAAGCTGATGGAAACTAAATCATTTGAGTTTATAGTTTGGGACAGAAAAAAACCAGTTAGGTCTCCTTAATATTAGTTCTCTTGTTCGGATGAAATATATTAAATTTCTGTAACTTCAGCGTCTTTATCTGATTAGAGTTCGTTTAAGTGGATTTTAGAATGCTTATCTGTTCGATTTTTTAAAAGTTGGTAGACATGGAAGGAAATTGGGGATTGCAGGGAGGAGCTTGCTTTCACCTGATCTACTTCGTGGATAGCTAAATTGACTCTTATCCAGTAAAAGAAGGAAACTCTGTAAGAAGAGGTTTTAACCATGTTTGGATTTCAGAATTGCTATATTTTATGAACCTTTTACTTTGAAAGCATTAGCAACTCATCATCCAGGCTAATGGAATGTTATCACTAACTGGTTTTCTAAATCGAGCACTGTTTCCTGATAACTTGATGGATTTGAATGCTTGAAAGGTCATGCTTTCTAGATTTATTTTGCTTAGTTGATAAGTGTGAGTGGTATTATGCTAATGAGTATACTATACATGCCCAGTTTTTTTAGGATGAATTATTCTGTGCGGACGCCAAACGCATTCCAGAGCTCAATAAAAATGCGCCACTTCTCCCCCTACTCGGTACCGGGCTTGTTACTGCTCGGTACGGAATGATGTGGCTGCACCTGATTCGTCTCTAGACGGTAAGCTGTGTCCGGTGTCCGCACAGAATAATCTCTCAGTTTTAGTGGATAATCTATGTGCTATCCCATATTTTCTTCAAGTTTGTGCAGGCATGACGTAATCAAATTTTGAACAATGACTGATTTTTGCATAAGTTTCAGTGATGAAATGAAACACACTCTTTCATTGCTAACTATGGTGGATGAATGACAGGGTAGAGGAAGCAATCGAGCTCTTGGAGCATGTGGTGAAGGTCAGGGAAGAAAAACTAGGGACAGCCAACCCTGACGTTGAAGACGAGCGGCGGCGGCTCGCCGAGCTATTGAAAGAAGCAGGCAGATCAAGGAACACAAAGCAAAAATCCCTTGAAAACCTTTTTGTCTCCACTTCAAACAGGATGAAGAAAGAGGTGACCAAGAGATGGCCGAGCTTGGGTTTCAAATCATAAAATATTTTCTGTGAAGGGCAAGAGAAATCCATGTGTAAATGTTAGGTAATATCTTGTTTATTTTCCTTGTTCTTTTTCTTTGCGATACCTTTTTTTCGTTTATTGATTTTTATTTCCTGGTTTTTTTGCTTTCTTTTCCTCATACGCTCCGAGTGGATGGTTCCATCTTATGTATTTGTTTACTTACAGTGTTCTCCAAACATATTTGCCTAAAGAAAAACTGATTTATTGGAGAACATCATATATTTATGTTGCGAGATCTCCTCTTTGTTATGTATGATGAGCTCGTTGTTTCATGTATGACATTGCTCTCTTTAAATTGTCTATTTTTGAATCATTGTTTCAGTTTTTTTTTTAAAAGATATTTTTTCTTAGAAATAATTGTGTTAGGCCTATCTCCAACCGAAAAACTCAATTTTCACTCCAAAATGCGGTAACACGTCTTCAACTAGGGCTACAAGCGAACCAAACGTTCGATGAGCTACTCGTTGTTCGGTTCGACTAAAGCTCGTTTGCAATCGTTTAATTAACTAAACAAACAAACTTGAATAATATTTTAAGTACTCGATTCTTAAATAAACAAACTTGAACACTAATGCATTCTGCTTGTTTATGTTCGCGAACATCATTTGAAGTTCGTGAACAAGCTCGACATTAAGTTCGATAAGAAGCTTGATAAAAGCTCGATTAATGTTCGATTTTGAACTAGTGAATAAGCTCGATAAAAATAATTATTATTTGACTATAGAATTAATCAATATAAATAATCATTACCTTTGTTACATAGACAATTGATTTTATTATAAATGTGTTTGTTTATAGATATGTTCATGAACATGTTTATTTGATAGTTAAAAAAATTCGTTAAATATGTTCGCGAACAAGCTCGTTAAACACTAAACAAACAAACATGAACTGAACACGAACCGAACATGAACACTCCTTAATTTAAATGAACCAAACATGAACACAAACGCTAAAGCTCGAACAAACATGAACCAAACTTGAACATGCTGATATTAAATGAACACAAATATGAACACTCACATACTCGGCTCGGTTCGTTTGCAGTCCTATCTTCAACTGAATTCCATTTTCTAACATCAAAAAAAGAATATTTTGTGTATATTTTCTCATGTTTTATTTAACCTAATTTTCGGATTAAAAAAAGTGTATGAACAGGGTTACGTCAATATTGACATCGCACTGTTCACCTTAACGAAAGATAGTGGTATTTTTGCCGACCGGCTTGGAGCAAACGAGAGATGTCAAATGAGTGTTAGACATTTAGTTGGAGATGATATTAAAATACATTAATATAGTTTTTATTTGAATGAGTTTAAAAATTATTAAATTTGTTCTGAAAATAAATAATTTACATTTTATTAATTTTATAAATAATTTTAATCATTTTTAAAATTATCATAATATAAATATTACGATATCTTTAGTGACTATGCTTCTATTGACCATATAATTATCATCTATTTAGTAAAAAATATTTATAGATTTGTTTTCATTAATTTTTATAATAATTTAAATAGTTGTGATGGTGAATAAAATATATTAATTTTATGATATTTACAAATTTTTATTTTTTTTCAATCTACCTTTATTTGTCTTTTTTTAAAGTAAAATTATGGAATGATATCCAAATATCATCAATATTCATTATGCTAAATTCTCCATGTTTTTAAATAATAATTATTTATTTATGCGAATGGAGTAATTCATTGAAATTCTTTTTATTAAATCTATTGGTGATATAATCTTAATATTTTATGAAATCACATGCCATAAATTTCAAATAAGATGGCTAATTTTTATCTTGTGACTGTAGAATATAATAATATAATTTAAATGAATTAATTATTATATATTCTTGTATATTAAATTATGTTAGTTTCATGATTAAGCACCCATTAAACCTAATATTACAGTAATATTAGAGCTCTCAAGTGGTACCCCATTAGCATTCAAATAATATTTTTGGCATAGGAGAATGTTCATATATATATATATATATATATATATATATATATATATATATATATATATATATATATATATATATATATATATATATATATATATATATCAACAAAAGGAAAGTAATATTAAATAAGCGAAATATACAGCACAAGATCACGATCGGGCCAAATCAAGAGGGGTACAATCAACAAAAAACCAAAATAAAAAAGCCATAGGATGACGTTCATATTCGTAACTCTTTACTTTTGGACTAGAGGCCACGCCATTATTGTGCAGGTCGATAACCTTGAAGCACAAAACTGTTATGAATATATTTTTTGGGTTGTTTGGGATAGCTTTTTTAATGCTTTCTAAAACACTGATCTCCTCATATTACTAAGGCTTCGTTTGGTACGCTTCTTGTTGCTTCTTAAAATAGTTTTGTAGTATAAAAATTGTTTTAAGAAGCAGTGAAAAAGTCGTCCCAAATAAAGCCTAAGAGTGATAAGTGTTTGTTTCTTTGCTTTTCTTAAAGAACCTAAACAAGTGGTGGATCTGATCGTCGGGGCTATGTTCATCTTCTGCAAAGCGTATTAGAACAGAATATATATCCATCTTAATCGAATCAATCACTAGAAGGACAATTATGTCGTTATAACGATTTTCATTCCATTGACATTTTTTGTTTTTTTGTTTTTGTTTTGGTAAGCAGGAAAACAGTTTTCTATATAGACAACCTAACCATCAAGTAAAGCATGACCAATACTCTACAAAATCTCTTAGTTATCCTTTTGAACAAGCTTCCAATGAGCATCTTGAGCTTCTGCATTCCTTGATATCTTTACAAGTAATTTGAAAGTTATTTTTATAATAAATAATCATACATTATATAAAAATACTTGTAATTCTCGAGGTCATGTCGCCTTCGTTCTTCGAAAAGGACGAATGAGAATATCTATATATATCTTGTTGATTTTTTTTTTTTTTTGGAGAGGTGTAGGATATTAAAGCAAACACAAATACATAACACATCCGCAAGCATTGAACCTAAAATCTATTAGTTGATAGTCAAAAACTACTGATCAACAGACCAATGTGAGCTGCCTGTTGATTTTTTAAAGAAAATTAACATCTCAATTTATTTTTATTTTTATATGTTTTTTGTCACAATTTAATTAAACTTGGCTATAGCTAAACTTTTATTCAATCTTTTCTTTGGGGGAGAATTTATTTATTCGATCTTGAAATGACTCTCAATTTTGAATCTAAGTATAATTAGATAGAGAAGTAACACATTTTGTGCCCTAACAATTTCCAAAATTACAAACCAATGCGTGTTATGTTGCACAAGCATTATTAATTAGACCCGACAATTCAAGTTGGGCATTAGATTTGATATTATAGTTTCATTTGGATAGTTTTTTTTATAGCTTTTTAGTATAACATTTTTTTAATATGAAAATTTTGAAATAAAAAGCTGCTTTAGAATGCAGTAAGAAAGCTGTTTCAAATAAAGGAGAAATTATTTTGTGTGGAGATCAGGCTTAGAATGCAGTCCGGAGACCTACCAAAAAGCGTCTAGTCACCAGTAATGAGTCGTGGTACCAAGCGGTACCGAGCTGCGGTACCAAACAAGAGGTAATGTGGTGTATTCTGATTGGTCTTCGGATGACGTTTGGTATCCCCACAAAATAATTAATCCAAATAAAGGCTACGTTCTTATAGCTAAGGGTATTATTGTGGATGCATTATGCCCTTTATGTCATAGCACAAATGAATATGCTACCCATTTGTTTTTTGAATGTGACTATTCTTTCTCTTTCCTATCTAAACTTATGAGCAATTTGGGGTCTCTGCTTCTAAGGCCAAATATATTACAATTTTTTGAGTTTACTGATGAGATGGATCATAAGATAAAGGAATTTTACTACCTTATTATTTGTTGCTCGATATAACATATTTGGAGAAAACGGAATGATAAGAGGTTTGACAAGATTTTTGTGTCTTATACTACCTTAGCTCATAAGGTCAAAGTTGTTGTCTTCTCTAAGGTTATGAAATGGAAAAATGGTTATTTGCTTCTGGATTTGTTATAAGAGGGTGTTTTGTATGTCTGGTGCTGCTATGGTTGGTTTTCTGTGCTAGTTTTTCGATTGGTTGGCTTGTGGCTTCCTCTCGGTTATGTTGTTGTTGGTTTGTTCATTACACAGTCAGTATTTATACGATTGGTGGGCAAGGATGATTGAATTGCTTTTTTCTCCTTTGGATGACAGTATCACTGTGGCAGTTATTCTTCTAGCAACCAGGTTGAGAAAGTTGCAATTTCTGAGCCCGGTGGTTAAATCTTTCACTACTGGAATGGGTTTATTTTTTATGAATGTTTTTTGTAGCTTTTCGATGTATTCAGCCTCTTTTTAAGGGGGTTTTTTGTCTGTTCCCCCTATTTTTTGGTCTGTGCTATTGCACCTTAGGCTTTTTATTCTGTTTTTCTTACCTTACTTGTAACTAGTTGATTCAATGAAAATGGACTAAGCCCATAATTTTTCCAAAAAATAAAATAAAGGCTATGACTAACCATTTATGATTTGTACTTAAAGTGAAACGTAATGGCAGGGATAAACTAAACGACTGCTTTAATAGCCGTTGATTTGTCCAAATAATAGTGCTGTTACTTTTGTTTATTTTATCAATTAAGAATAACAAATAATAATCGGTCAAATCACACAACTCCCCTTGGCCTATTGGTTGAGAGTTTAGGCTTCCAATTAAGAGGTCCAAGATTTGAGTCCATGTGTATGCGTTGTATGTGTGAGTTTGCCTTAAATGACCTAAATGTCCAAAAAAAAATCGGTCAAATCCAATGTACTGCTGTAGTCTTTATGTTGCCCAGTGCTGGCCAAAAAGTTAACACGTGTGCTTCGCTCATGATTTTAGGAGATATTAATATTTGATGATGGCTTTCCTCATAATAAAAAAAAAATTAAGGTGAGGCTATTAATTTGTTGTCATTACCTAACAGAGGAATCTCCTCTATTGCTCCACTCAATACAAGCAATCAACATTAGATGGATAATCATTAATCAAGATATGAGTATCCAGCCTAAATTATTCCTTGCAATTACTTCAACATCACTCATTTCATAGGTGATAGTGACAAAATTTTTAATAAAAATGAGAGCATAATCATATCAAATAATCTAAGATATAAATTTATATGATTCATTTATGTTCACGGCCGTATCGATATTAATTATTCATCATGATTTTAAAGAGATATATGAATTGATTACACTTCATATGAATAAACAACAACAACAATAGCGTCAAGTTTTTGTCTCACTATGTGGGGCCGGCTACATGAATCATTTTTCTTCATTGTGTCATGTTAAAAGTTAAATTCTCGTTTAAATCTAATAAATAAAAAATATTTCTAATATTTTCTAACCAAGTCTTTTTAGGTCTATCTCTATCTTTCTTAACATAAGTCAAATATATTACCTATACTTTTCTAACCGGGTCGTCGGAAGGCCACTATTTTATGTGATCAAACCATCTAAGGTGACTCTCTCTAATCTTATCTTCCACTAGGGCTACTCCAACCTTTTCACGTATAAGCTCGTTTCGTATGCTATCTCTAAGAGTAAAGCTACTCATCCACCTAAGCATCCTCATCTCTGCACATTTAACTTAGTATTATGCTTCTCTTTTAATGACCAATTTTCAGCACCATAAAACATTGCAGGCCGCACTTTCATCTTATAGAATTTTTTCTTAAGTTTGGGGGGGGGGGGGGGGGGGGGGGGGGGGGGGGGGTTATCAATTAAAGACTACAACTAATCATTACGAATATGAGAACTGATGTGGAGAATAAGACAGTCGAGGAGAAATCTTTCTCATTTTTTTCTTATTTGTTGTGAAAAATTTGTATACTTCTCACTTTTATCTTTCTATAATGCAATTATCTTTTTTTTTTCTTTTTTTTTTTTAATTGTAGAATAATTTATAAGAATTACATGAATTTTATGTAAATAATATTTCAACTTCTAATATGGATGATCAACAATCAATAAAGAATCTTATGGATCTTTTTTTTTTTTTTGAAAGCCGTTATTTAGGACTATAATAGTCTCTTTTAGTACTTGATAGTATTGTTGAAGTAAGCTATTATTTTTTAGAAATTTCTTTATTTTTGATAGCCATTATTTAGATGTCTCTTAAAATTTAATCAGGATGAATTAAAGTTTAAATTCTTTTGAGATGAATATAATTGATATACCATCAAAAAATTATTTTGATCGGGAACAAATCTCGAGGCAAAAATCAGGCCTGAAGTTTCAAAAACTAAATTTGGGATCATCGGAACTCTGATTTCAGCAAACTTATAGTTAAACTGAGCGTCTCGGAAATACGAACCCAACGACATCAAATTCAACTCAATCCGAGCCCAAATGCATCCGTATCGAAGACCCGAAGAGCTATTGGAAAGTTCAAACCACAATTTGGATTACCAAACGGTTTTCAAAGATGACATGCTTCTAGTCGAATCGAGCGGTTCGATGAGACAAATCCACCGAACCCAAGATCGCTAAATTCTGATATCATTAAAACCTTCAAATGTTTGACGAATGGTCCATGATCAAGGGATTCAATATCGGTCGTCCATTCAAACCACTCCCATTTGTCCTTGATCCTCCTATTTACGGATCATGTCATATTCAAAAAAATATAAATAGCCTTTCATTTCTCTTAAGAGGGGACCCAAGTAAGAAGAAAAAGAAGAAGAGAATAGAAGAAGAGGAGGGAAGAAACACCTTCTCGACCACCACTGGAGTTCTGCCCGACTTTCAGTGACGCCAGAGTTCCGCCCGACTTCTAAGTGATGCCGGAGTTCCGTTCAACTTCCAAGCGACGTCGGAGTTCTACCCGACTTTCAAGTGATGTAGGAGTTCCGCCCGACTTCCAGGTGACGCCGGAGTTCCGCCTGGCTTCCAGGTGACGCCGGAGTTCTGTCTGACTTCCAAGTGGCGCCTGAGTTCCGTCCAACCTCCCAAAGTTGATTATTGTAATATGATCGTCCTAAATTTTAAAGACGAGTCAGTCTCTTGTAACTCAAACAAATACTAGTGAAATTCTTTCAATTGGGCATGACCCCATGATTTTTCACTTTCCAGGGCTTTCCACATAAAAATATTGGTGTTTTATTTCTCTTCTGCTTGTGTGCTGGATATCCGTACAACGTTGAGACGAAAAATTCTAACTATATCGCTGCATATATTTTAGCCCGCAACAATAATATTTAAATAATTAATTATTTTTTAAAATTATATTTATATCAAATTTAGAGATTTTAAATATAAGCATTAATAAATTTTAATTAGAATTTTTTCACCTAATTTTTTTTCCTTCGATTGATATTTTTCAATTGCTTCAAAAAAAAAAAAAAAGGAAAATAAGATTAATGAGATACAAAAGAAATAGTGCTCTAATCAATGGATATATATAGCTTGAAATGTTTCAAGGAATCTTCCAAGTTTCATTTCTTGCAATAATTATGATATTTATTGATTGAAGAATTTATTATTATTCTTATGAGGTTGGAAATGACATTCTAAGGATAAATGAATGACTCATAAAAGCATAATAATATTAAGGCTTCGTTTGGGACAGCTTTTTTATTGCTTTCTAAAACGGAGTTTTAGTACAAAAATAAAAAATTTTGTACTAAAACTCCGTTTTAGAAAGCAGTAAAAAAGCCGTCTCAAACGAAGCCTAAGTGTCTACTTATATAGCAACCAATAATATTATGTTGAAATAATCCATTTAGTATTTTGACACTTAAACTAAAAAATCTAAGTGGAATTTTTTTTAGGAGTGATATCATTAATCAAATAGTGATATTAGAGAAGTTTTAGAGTGTTTACAATCGAAACAAATAATAGAAGGTACATAAAAAACATGATGCAATTATCTTCAATTTAGATTTATCATATTTTATAATTTTTTTGATATAAAATCTAATACATCTTAAATTAGAGATATAATATTTTTTTTTTTCATTTTGATCCTGTTTAAGATAAAAATTAGAAAATAAAATACTCTTACTCTTAGAGTCTGTTTGGAACAACTTTTCGGTGATTTGTTTTTTAGATGGCAACCACAATTTCATTTGATTAGTGCTTTCTTACTATTTTTTAAATATTTAATGATGGAAAGCTGCTTTTTTGCAATTATAGAAGCTAAGTTGTTTTCTCCACATCATCTTTATAATAAATTTTATAAAATATTGCAACCATTCAAAATGGACTCCTAAATTATATTGCTGATTTCGAATTATTGACTATTTTTTTAGGTAATTTATCCCTCTTCACTCATTTTTTAAGTCGAAACTCGCCATGGGGTGTTGCCCCCTTGGACACCCGACATATATGCCTTATTAGGGCTGGTTCCGCCCCTGATTTCAATTAACTAGGAAATATATTATTTCCTTAGAGATTTAATTGATGCATTTTTTTTTTAAATTAAAACTCACAGTAGAGCTCTATGTGTTAATATAAAGGAGGATTACAAGTCCTTGATGACTCGAAAGCCCGCTAAAATACAACATTTAAAACAAAACCTATGAGCCTCGGAATCAACATAATTACAAACATACCACAAACAAAACTAAAAACCAGCCAAAGAATGAGCTACCAGCATATGTCCTAGAAAAGGACACCAGCATCCATGCAATCTACTATCTACTATCGCGAAGCAATGCCAGGCAAGCAGCAATCCGATCAGCAACATCATAAACAACCAACAACAACCAAAGAATTACTACTTTGTTACTTTCTTTAGGGGATCTAATTATTGCATTAATTAGGGATATGATTGGTTCATTAATAATTAGGGAATCTGATTATTGCATAAATTGAGAGATTTAATTAACATGAATGGGAGATGTAATTAGCATGATTAGATTTTGTCATTTTATAGCATTAATTATATTGTCCTTATTTGATATTTTTTCAAATCTATTAATAGGGCATAAGGGCTATTGTATTATATGAATGAGAGAAGAGAAAGCTTGAGAGCTATTATTATTCTCTATTATTATCCAATTTAATAAAATTATCATCCCCTCTCCGTGCACGTAGATCAACATCTTCATTGAACCACTTAAATCACCGTGTTTATTGTGTTTGTGTTGTGTGATTTTGTTTCCGTTGTGATTGTTTGCACAACATCTATTATGTTTGAGTTGAATGAGTTGAAATTAAGTTGAATATATAAATGATAAAGAATTTGAACTGTAAACAATTTTAACCCATTTGTTTGATCCAGAAATTTCTTATAAGGATAATAATAGAGAATATTATATTAGTCAAGAAAATAAAGAAAAAGATATGGAGTTAAG
Source organism: Dendrobium huoshanense (assembly GCA_016618105.1). NCBI lineage: Eukaryota > Viridiplantae > Streptophyta > Magnoliopsida > Asparagales > Orchidaceae > Dendrobium > Dendrobium huoshanense. The sequence continues at coordinate 41,006,363 of CM028357.1, forward strand.
CAAATCTCCCCCCAAAAAATATATATATACCATTTAAAATATTCAAGGATATTTTTGTAATTTGTTAAGAGTCAAGTCATTGATTTTGTTTTGTTTTCTTGGCCGAAAGTATCGAATATTTGACATGACCTTTATCACATCCGGTTGTCTATAGTGACAGAGAAAGCAAAGGTCGTCGCAATGTAATGCAGAGAATCATTATCGTAGCCTTGAAAATGAAATACAAAGCAGCTTAGACGCAATTGAGCACAAATAAAAAAGAAAAAAAATATATTTCATAATTTTTTGAACTAAATTTTAATTAGAATGAATATCAAAATACTTAAATCTATTTTCAATATTAATTATATGTATATTATAATTAATTCAAACTTTGTATCATTATTGTTGGATTGAAATTTAAGAGTATGTTTGAGACGTCTGTCTGTAATATTTTATAAAGTGTTTGTAAATTTATTGTAAAAAAAGTAATTTAATTATTCTTGCTTTAAAAAATAACTTTTTCATCTTAGAATTTAAAAAGAATAAAAAAAAAGTAAAATAATAATGATCAAATGAAATTATGATTATTGTATGAAATATATAGCGGAGAAAAAGCTGTCCCAAGTAGTCCCTTCTATTTGGGATAGATTTTTCTCTGCTTTATTTTTCATCCCACAAACATATTTTGGTTTGGTTGTTGTACTTGTTGCTTTCTCGTTGTTTTTCATAATTTTTTTATGGCGGAAATCTATTTTTACAACTAGACATGCTATTGATTGTAGGAAAAAAGCAAATATTCAACTTTTGCAAAAAGATTATGGCATCGTTTGGGATAGTTTTTTAACACAATTTTTTATTTGCTTTCAAAATATTTTTGTACTTGTTGCGTCTTGGAATATTCGCGGTGATAGAGAAATTTAAAGCTTAACGTCTTAGCTTTGTACGAAGATCCAGCACACAATCAGATAAAATAGAGGGTGTAGCGTATGTAAGAGACACTAGAGTTTTTACGTGAAAATCTTCTAAAAATGGGAAAAAAAACCACAAGGTCTAGCCCAGCTTGAATGAATTCACTAGTGTTTGCAGACAATTATAAATGAGACCTTTTTTTTTTGGGGGAAAGACTTTAGCTTGATGTAACAAATATACATTATATCTAGTGCATTACATGGTGCAAATTGGAAGAATTAGTATTGAGATGTTTATTTGGTCGACATGACAATAATCGGAGGGCGACGTAAGTCTGAAAGACAGTAGTTAGTCACCAAAATAGTACTAAAAAGCACTTTTACACAGCATTAAAAAAGTGTCCCAAGCGAAGCCATCCACAATAGCTTTTAAAAAAGGTTTTTTCATGAAAATAACTTCACGATCATTTTTACAAAATACTACATTAATCACAAACAAACCCTAAATGCATTGCAACGAAGTTGCGATTGAGCTATAAAATCAAAATATAGATCATAACAGTTGGCTAAAACTTTAATAATAATGAATATTAAAAATTTTACCTATTAATATGTTATTCTCATTTCAAAATATATTATAAAATTTTATAAATTAATTATAGTAAACTTTGTTTGTGAATGAGTGGCTTTATGGTGCACAATGTTGACCATTAAAAGAGAAGCATAATATAAAGTGTTGCAGAGATGAAGATGCTCACGTGGATGTGTGATTTTACTCTTAAAGACATTAAAACAAAATGAGCATATACGTGAAAAGGTTGGAGCAGCTCCAGTATAAGATAAGATTAAAGAGAGTCGCCTTAGATGGTTTGGTTACATAAAGCGGCGGCCTTCCAATGACCTGGTTAGGAAAGTAGATAAATTAGATTTGACTTATGTTAAGAAAGGTAGAGATAGACTTAAAAATATTTGGTTAGAAAATATTAGAAATGATATTTCTTCATTAGATTTATATGAGAATTTGACTCTTAACAGAACATAATAGAGAAAAAAAAAAAAATCATCGAGTCGACCTCACATTTTAGTTGGATAAAAGCTTCTTCCTCTTGTTGTTGTATTGTAGTAAAATTTGTTTCAGAATATTATATTCTGATACAAAATTCTTTCAATTGAGTCTTCTCAATTAAAATACAATGATCTTTCATTGACTTGATAAAGAAGCAACATTATTCATACAATTATACGCAACCCATCAATTTTTTAAGGGAATTTCCTGAAAAGCTTTCACAATTCTGATGAAAGTTCACAGCCAAATATAATCCAAACTGATAAGGCAACCAAATTACATAATGGATTCTTCCTTCAAAACAAATGTTTTATTGTCATGCGATGAGTAATTCAGTAAGAAATTCCGTATGGAACTACTCTTAGTTGCAGAGAATAAATGGGCAACTGAGATTCCTATAAAATAGCTTATTTGGTACAAATGAACATTTGAACTCAATAGAAGTCTTGTGGAATCAACAAAATTTGAATTCTATATTTGCTCAATCATTGATGAAGCAATTTCATAATTTAATTAATAGATGATTCGGATTTTTTGATGCGGGGCTGTAAATGAACCAATAAGTTTGATTAGTTATTCATGAATCGGGCTTTCTTTACTGTTTTATGAAGCAGTTTTTTTGTATAAATTTTTTTTTACAACCATTTAATGATATAGTCTCTAACGTGAAAATCAAAATTCAAAATCATTGAACAATTAGATTTGTACCAAGTTTCATTGAGTGATGTAATTGCTTAGTATGTTAGCCGTCCATCAAATATGTTCATAATTTTAGTTAATTTGGCGGTGGTTAGAGGATTCAAATTGAAAGATGGTGGTCGGAGCATAAACGACAATGTTTAGATGTCGGTGGTTCAAGAGTGGCAGTTAGAGGTCGATAGCCTGATGACTATTGTCCATTGCGGCGGTTCAACGGTGGTCCGAAGAGAATGATTTGACTGTATAGTTGGACAATGATGGTCAAATAGCAGTGGTCGAATGGTGGCGATCAGATGATTAAGCTCTCTCTATTTTTAGGTGGAGATCTAAGCTTCCTTCTCCTCAATTATGTAGAGTATGAGTGTAATTTTATATTTTTTAAGAGTATCATTCTTCATAAATATACTCAAATATAAATTTTGTAAATAAAAAATATATAATACATATTCATGAAATATTTTACACATACAATAATAATGATGATTACAATAATAATGATGATTATTCATTAAAAAATATTATTTTAAGTTCATAAACTTTGCATGATTGGTGGATTAATTAAATTTCAAATATTCATTATAAATATGTTTTGAAATACCAAAACATTACAAACCAATAGGTAAGTATTATTTGGTCCAATTCTCTTTCTTTGCAAGAGAGAAGAAGCAAATTAAGAAGGCTACTTTTGAATATTGAAGAACTTTCTGCCTTCCTCTACCTATCCCCACACTCTTTTGTCCTTTATTTTTGATGACGATAAGAGTCAAATAATGGCATGTGGGTTGCTACACTAATTCCCAACCGACCATTTTATCTCCACACTTGTTTCTTATTAATGACAAGAGGGCCCACTTGCAAAGCAGATCTACTTTATGGCGAGAATATTGCTTCAAAATATAAAGTTCAAAAATTGGTTAGCTAAGAAGATGATACACATGAATACAGGTTACATAATAGGTTAATGGGTTGAATTTAAGTTTGATCTGAAATTGACCTATCTAGAATTTTTTTATTAATTTTTAAAACTTGTCTAAGTATAAGATTATATTAAATAATTAAAAATAAGAAGATTGAACAAACAAACAAATAAAAAATTTTAAGGAAAAAAATATTAAGCTGCTCACTTTAAGGTTAAAATTGAGTTCATTACTCAAATCAGACATATTTAATAAATTGGTAAAAATTATGAACCAAAACTTGAACCATTAAGCGGGTCAGGTTGGGTACGAATGGAGTTGATAGGTTGAATCATTTATTGGAAAAATTATTAGGTGCAGTGCACCGTCCGCACAAGCACTGGGTACTTAGCGGTAGGGGTGTCAATTTCGGGTCATGGGTCGGGTTCGGGTCTGACCCGAAACTGACCCGGGTTCAAACGTGTCGACCCTAACCCGACCCGGTTAGGAAAATGGGTCGGAAATGCGAACCCGGACCCGACCCGGCGGGTTGCCGGGTTGACCCGACCCGACCCGGGATGCTGGTCGCACTGGGTCACGCGGACGCCTCAGAGCTAGGTCGCGCGGGGTTGGATCGCGCGCGGGGTTGGGTCGAGCGGGGCTGTGTCGCACGGACGCCGCGGTGCTGTGTCGCGGTGCGGTAGTCGCGCGGGTCGCGGTTGTCACGGTCACGGAAATGGGTCGCGGCGCGGTCGCGATCACGGAGCAATAGTCGCGCGCGGAGCTGTCGTGCAGTGGAGGCGGCGGAGCGGTCGCGGCGCGGGGTCGAGCGCCGTTTTTCGCACGGCAGCGGGGCGGGCTTGGTCGTGGGTTAGGTTAAAACGGGTTCGCGGGTTGACCCGGCAACCCGCCGGGTCAACCCGAACCCGACCCGTTTTTCAAACGGGTCTATTTCTGGAACTCGAACCTGACCCATTTTGAAATCGGGTCGGGTCCAAGTCGGGTTTTCGTGTCATGTCAAATATTGACACCCCTACTTTTAGTGAGCCAAAGGTTTTTAAAGGCCTGTAAGCTTATGTTTAACGAGTAGGCCCATCTGCGAGTATTATGAAAAAAAAAGTATATATTTCATCCAATATAAGTGCATTAATGATTGCATCAAATCATATAATCAAGCTTATTCATTTAGCTAAAAAATTATTCTCCAAATCCCTTAACCACATATATTAATTAAAAAATTTTGAATTATAAAGTTTTGAATCAAATTTCTTCATAATAAAGCTTTGTTTGGAACAACTTTCATGCTGCTTTTTAAAATGACTTTCTATTACGAAAATTTCAAATTAAAAAATTTTTTGTAATAAAAGCTATAAGAAGAAGAAAGGCGTCTCAAACAAAGCCTAAATATCAAAACCAAATATTTATATAGGGCCTAATGTTTGTGGTGGTTGTCCACCTTAAGTATACAATAGTCAAATTTCAATTTTATTTGTATTAAAATTGTCATAAGTCATCAGAAGATATTTATCAGAAGAAGTCAAAACCATTTCCATTCCTCATATCTTTTCATTGTCCTCCTACTCCATATAATATTGTCTTTCCAGCAATCATTAAAAAGAATATATATCCAAGCTACCATACCTGTATACTTTGTTCAATCCCCCTTGCCTTTTTTGCTTCAATTTCTCAATGATGACAAATCATGTGAGAAGCATTTGTAAAGAGCTGCTAATTTCCTCATTCATTAGGTGAAAAAGTAATACAAAAGAAGAGTCTAAAGCTATTGAACTCCATGGTTGCCAAACACCTGTCCAAGAACACAAGAACAAAGAGTAAAATACAAGTAATGACCCACCGATGCTTAGCTCGGTTGGTGGGCGTACTCGGTTAGGAACCCCCATCCCGAGTTCGATTCCCTCGAGTGGCGGTCGCCCCTTCAGTGGGGGCCCTAATGCGATGGGTGCGAGTATAGTGGCGTGGGTGGCCCAATAGGTCGGCCGGGGTTTACGGACCGCAAAATGCGCTCGCAAAACCAAACGTGACACTGTGACAGCGGACGGATCTTCGTTACAAAAAAAAAAAAAAGTAATGGAAGGAATAATATTCATGGATGGGGACAAATACATATGGCAGTTCAAAAGGAAGCAGCCATGCTCTCATAAAGCGATTTGGCAGAAAGGTCTCACAGGCTATTCAATCTAGTTAGATATTGCTACTTTCCAGTTTCCACTTTGCGAGCTTTGTTTGCAGCATTGGAAGGAAAGAGACGAAGAGAGGGAGGATTTAAGTTAATCGAAGGAAAATATGCCGATGCTACTTGGAGAAAGATGGATGGAGTGCAATAAAGTTTTCCTTTTTTTAAATTTTCAATGCATATAATAATCAGTATTGATCTTCAGAGGATCACATGTTATGCCTCCCCAATTTTAGATCAGTTAGCTTTAGAGATTATTTTTGGAGGGATCAAAAATGTCATTTTACCACATGTTCTTCAAGGGGTAAAATAAATGATTTTTTTTTTTGGACGAGGGTATCTACTGGCGCCACTCCAAAGGGAGCATTTGGTGGCGTAACTAATCCCCTGGCGGAACCTAGTGAGGTCACCCACCGGCATTGAGTCCACACTTGCTTTGCCCCACTGAAGAGTTGAGGTCGTAGTAGAGGGGATTTGAACCGGAGATGGGGGTTCCCAACCGCACTAAGCCTCGATGGGTATAAATGATTCTTCTTATCATAGATTGAAACATGATGAATTTAATTTTTCAATTTAGTTGTTTGTCAAAAGTATTCATATTTTTATTTTCATGTGTATATTCATTAAATTGGTCTAAAAATTATCTGCTGAGAGATAACTATTTTAGTTCAATTAGCTATAGATCATTTTATCAAGGCAGAAAAAATGTTATACTTTACCTACTCCTTAGCCTTTAAGCGAATTACATCATCTTCTATTCCAACCTTCTTACTGGCCTTATGAAATAACTTTATGGAACTAGATTTCAAGTAGTTTCCTCCCATTAACTTGTTAATCTTATCTGAAGGTTATACAACAGCAACTATAAAGTAGGGGTGTTAATATTTAACATGATCTGTAAATCCAACTCGAACTCAATTCAAAAATTTTGGGTTATGATCAACCCGTTTGAGATACAGGTCAGGGTCGATTTCAACAAACTGAACCGTTTTAAAAATCGGCTAAGGTTCGGGTTTACCCGGAAATAAAAAAATAAACAGGATTGGCCTGCACCGATCGTAGTCTGCCCGCGCTATCCGCATATGCCCGTCTAGCTCTCATCGAGTTTGCCTATACCTGCTCGCTCGCACTGCATCTGCCCACTAAGGAGTGATGACTTACCATGCCCGCAGTGGCCGACTAGTCGTCATCGGCGCTTCTTCGCCTCGTTTTCCCACGTCTAATGCCTCCTTCATCAATGTTCTAACTGTAATGTGTCGTTGTCGGCGCTGGCGCTGAGAGCACCATCGACCGCCAGACGCCAATCCACACGATTGCGGTCGTCCCAGGTTTACAAAACCGTGTCGGGTCAAGGTAAACCCGATAACTCGACGGGTTGTGTCCAGGTTCTATTTTCAACCCGTTTTCAAACCTGGGTTGGATTCGGGTCAACCCGTTTAAAACCAGATCAATTCCAAATTTGACTCGAATCCGACTCGAAACCCAAATTTGACACCCCTATTACAAAGAACTATAGTGCTATCCATTCAATTACTCTACTACACTCTAGTCCAAGCAACTAGTCATCATCTTTTTCTTCACCTCCAACATCATCTTCATCACTATCCAAAATAACTATCACATCAACAAATTTTTTCTTTTTAAAAATAAGTAGAAAACAAAATCTGATTTCTATATACTAAACTTAAAATTTTTATACTCAAAAGTTATTTTAAGAAACAGAAAAAAACCGTCCTAAACTAAGCCTTAATAAGAATGCAATTGTAATGAAGATTGGGAATAATGTGAGGCTCCATTTAATACCAAATTAAAAATAATAAAATATTATATCTTTACTGTTATAAAAAATAAGATTAGAAAGCAATAAAACAATTAATATAACAAAGAAAAATATCGTCAATAATAAAAATATATTACACTAATAAATATTATGAATTTCTAATATAAATTCAAGTAACATGTAATAATATTATCACGACAATATTATTGAAATGGATCTGATTCTGATTTTGGATCTGATTCTGATCCTTTTTCAGATCCTGGTTCTGATTTTGAAATGGTTCCGGAGAGGCCTCTTAGGACTAGCTTGCGTGGGAAATTGTGGAAGCGAGGTGGGAGAAAAAGATAATTTGTTTTTTCTTTGTTGTGTTTGGCGCTATCATCGGTTTGCTTATCGAAGGTTTATTTGCGGGGCTATGATGTACTGGGGCTCGCATCCTCGTCATCGTTCTTGTGGCAACCGTTGTTTTCTGGATGGTCCTTGAGTGGTCTCGAGGTGCTGGTAGTCTCGGTGTTCTACTGAGCCCTCTGTTGAGTTTTTTGGTTCGTCGTTTTAGTTTCTAGAGGGTGTTCTGTCTAGCCTTTTATTATGTAACTCGTTTTATTTTTTTTCTGAAGACTGTTGTAACCTTTTCCTTATTTAATATATTTCTTTATATATATATATATATATATATATATATATTATCACGACAATATAAAAGCTCTAATAATTCTAATATTTATTTATTTGAATTGTTTAAAATGGAATGAGTACTGAAGATTTCAATGCTGAGTTTTAGACTAACTTTGACTCTCCCAGAATCAATTAGATTTAATTGGTTTAATTAAAAATTTTCACTATTCACAAAATAAATAAATAAATATAAGAAAAGATAACCGATTAGGCATCGTGTTAGTTAACGTGTCAAACAAAGCAGGTTGAGAAAGACTCGTGTAAAATATTTAATGAGGATTGATTTGACCTGTTTGTGCATAAGTGAACGTGTGGGTCTGAGCAAGAAGAGCTGGTTGGTAGGTTTAGCTAGTGACGGGTGTTGAAAAAAATCTATGCAATCAATTATTTTCTGAGGCTCAAAAAAAAAAAGTATGCATTTCATATTAATTTTCTAATAAATTTAAGAAGATTTACATACATAATATTCAGAATTTCCGATTAACATTTTTAGCATTTAAATTTTATAATTTGTAGAGTTTATCAGTTCATTAATCTCTTTCACACACCAGCATGATATGAAGAGAAAATTACCTGAGATCTTGCTAAAGGTTATTGATGGAACGAGTATATCATCAAAAAAATATCCGGATCGGGCATGAATCTCGAGGCTAAATCAAGCTGAAAATTTCAAAAATTAAATCCGGGGTAACTTGAACTCCGATTACAGTCAACTTCAAACTGAGTGTCTCGGAAATACGAACCCAACGACACCAAATTCAACTTAATCCGAGCCCAAATGAGTCCAAACCAATGACCCGAAGCGTTGTTGGAAAGTTCAAACCACAATTTGAGTTTCCAAACAGTTTCTAATTATGACGTGCTTATAGTCGAATCGAGCGGCTCGTCCGTACAACGAGCCCAAGATTGACAAATTCCAACATCATTAAGATCTTCAAATGTCTGAAAAACCGTACACGATCAAGGGATTCAATATCGACCGTCCATCCAACCACCCCCCATTTACCTCTGTTCTCTCACCTATTTACGGGCCATGCCACTCAAAAAAAACTATAAATAGACCCCTCGCTTATCTGGTGTTCTTTTATCTTCTATTTGTGTATTGAATATCCGTACAACGTTAAGATGATTACTTTCTTACTCTATCGTCGCTTATATTCTAGCCCGCAACATAGATATTGCCATTGCGTGCGTGTGCATGGAGATAGTTGCGACAAGATCAATTAGAATTTGGCCATCGATTAGACTAATGCCTTCTACCATCCAAAAGCCATTGGCGAGGAAGCATACGATGAGAGCGGTGAATATAACAATGATAGTCAATCATGACGATTTTTAAGATAGCAAAATCACTCAATTTTGAACTTATTTGAGACTTAGGCTTCGTTTGGGACGGCTTTTTTACTGCTTTCTAAAACGGAGTTTTAGTACAAAATTTTTTATTTTTGTACTAAAACTCTATTTTAGAAAGCAATAAAAAAGCCGTCCCAAACGAAGCCTTAAGCTGAACCTTCCATCAAATAAACACATGGTGAGTGTGGCTATTAGTACCTCGCCAAATTAATGGTTGGGAGGCTTCCATATCAATTCCTTAGAAATCTTTTGCTACGAGCAATCATTTTATTATGTTGGATTGCAATGTGGAGCATCATTTTTTATGTATTTCACCCAATTAAATTTCGTATTTCCAAAGTTCCTAATGTAAGAAATTTGAAAGAAAATACTCGGCTTAAAAGAAATTTTAATTTCAGATTCGTCATAAAAAAGAACTTGATTATCATGCAAAAAATATAATTGTATAAATACTTAATTCCAATAACTTGGTCAATATAAATTTTCACAAATCTTTTATTATAATATAACAACATAACTTAATGATAGATTTGGGAGAGTTTATTACTGATTTCTAAAATAATATTTTTAAGAAATTTTTGTAAAAAAATTATTTTATAAATAAAAAAAACATCTCAAATGAAACTTTAAAATTATTAGTATACATTTTTTAAATAATCAACATAATAATAATCAAATAAAAAATAAGATTGATATTTTAAAAACACCCACCGATGCTTAGCGCGGTTGGTTGGCGAGCGCGATTGGGAGTCTCCCATCCCGCGTTTGATTCCTCTTAGGTGGCAGTGCCCCTTCGGTGGGGTCAAAACAAGCGTTGGCCACAGGGAAACAGAGTGGATTAAATGTCTAGGCTGATTGGGGTTTACGGATAGCCAAGCGCCAGAGCGAAACCTGGGTGCCAACAGACTGTTCCTCGTCATAAAAATAAAAATTAAAAACAAAATAATAAGATAATGATTCAAATGAAGCCTACGTTTTTGATATAGTAAGTAAGAAGAGGAATTGATGATATATTGGCTTAGCTTTAAGTTTTTCTTTTATTTTTTTTTCTTGAGAGTTTTACTAATTTCGAGATCTGCGTGGAGCTCGTTGGATTTGCTTCTTGTACTGCTGTGAAGTTTATGCATCACGTGAATAGATACATCACCGTCACTCAGTCACTTTTAAGTGAAAATCATTTTTTTTCGCGGTACTTTATTTTTTCCATAGTTTAAATGACCTTCTCATTGCGTAATTGAAGATTTTACCCTCTTTATTTTTCCAAAAAGGTCAACATTAAAATATTGGCTATGCGAAGACTATAGTTTTCAGCGTATTAATTTAAAATTTAAATAAAATGAATTTTATTCACAAAGATAATTTCCGAAATACAAGTATACAATATTCCGCTTTAAAAAAAAAATCTTCGAATATTTTGTTTGACGAACACGGGACCTTGAATACAAAGCAAATTTCCTCATTACTATTACGAAAATGACCCGCATCTTTTAACTAAGAGAAATGTATATTCTTCTAAATAAATATATTAAAAAAAAATTCACAAAAAAATTTAATCAGTCAAATTAATAAAAAATAAATTAAAACAAACTATTTAATCTTAAATTTTGTTATTATATCTTAAATGTTTGTCGATATAATATATATATATTTCAAATATATAGTATAATAGCTTAATTGAAAGCTGGGTTGAAATTATAAGATCTGTTTGGAACGATTATAGAGTTGTAGATTAAGGCTTGTTGTAAATCAAGTCAACTCAAATATAAATAAAATATATATATTTTTAAAATATAAAATATACGTATAGTATTTTGATTTTCGCTTGAGCTAAAATAGTTTGAATTCGAATAAACCAATTTCGACCGAGCCGATTTCAAACCGGTTTTAAGTTTTAACTGGACCGCGCGCAAAGACAAGAACGGTTTGCGTCACGGGATTAGTCGGGCGAAGGTTCGCTGTCGACAATCGATGGCTGGCAGTGGCATGCAGAGCTCGGAACAAGAGCCGTCCCACTACTTCTTTTTCTAATAATGGCAAAATAAAAAAAAGTAGCCGACGATAATATTAAAAAATATATAGAGAATACTTTCGGTCATCACATTGTTACAACAAATTAAAAAAAAAAATTGAAATAGAAACTTTTGATTTAAATTTATCTTATATATATACAAAAATATCATCCATAAAACTAAAAGCCATGAATGCACATTCATTCTGGTTGTCTAAACATAAAGTACATACCATTCCAACATTTTTTTTTTACGAGGAAGCACTGTCTTTAGACTAGTGAAAATCCCGGTCAACGACCTAGCATGCAACCCACACCAATTACTTAAGGCTTTCACTGTTTGTCAAGGGATTCGAATCAGGGACCTAGACTTTGCCCAGCTGGCTCATCACACCCATCCAAGCAGCGGTGGGTCCATTCAGACATTCAAGAATGAATAAACCCAAACAAGCAGAAAAGGGTTGCAAAAATGTTTTTCGTCATTACTATACTTAAAACAGAGTTTTAATATAAAAAATAAAAAAATTTGTACTAAAAAACTACTTTAAAAGTTAATAAGAAAGTCATATTTGAAATTATGATGGCCTTTTTAGTAAGAACATAAAGAGTTGAATGGAGATGCAACTTATTAATAATTTTTTTTGTTGCGGGCTAGAGTATTTGCGGCGGTAAAATAAAATGATTTTAAGTCTTTGCGTTGCATAGTTATCTAATTTACAAACAGAAAATTTGAAAATGTCAATATTTTTATTCATAAAACCTTGAAAAAGGGGAAAAATCAATAGTCACGTCCAAGTGAAATGATTCCTACTTTAGTGTTTGAATAGATTACAAAGATAATCCCTAAGTTTGATGATGGTCAGATCACAATAGTCCATAAATGGGTTGAACTTCATGGCCTGGATTTAATTTTGGAAATTTCTAATTCGAATTTGCCTAGAGATTCATGGTCATTCAAGATAAATTTTTGATGATATATCACTCCTTAAAATTTTCCATGCAATTTCAAAAATAAATGTAGGAGCATACATTTAACATGTGGTATAAATCATTCCCAAGTAACTATCAATAGGATATCATGACTAGAAATTGCATTGCTAAAAGTAAAAGACAATGTTTTTTTATGCTCATAAAATACTCACGAGCAAAATTTTCTCCTAACATATGATTGCCACTTCTGTTATCCCACTCTAAATCTTACCCGTCCATTACACTAACTAAATTTAATTAAAAGCACTCTTTATTAAACCAATGCGCCAAACGGATAAATATTTTCTTATGCGGTGAGAAAAAGAGAGAATCTGCTGAGGTGGGGGGCTGGGGGCTTATATAAAGAACCCAAGATAGCCATCGTTTAAGCACAGCGCAAAAACTATTGCTCAATAGTTTTTTGATAGAGCTGAGGGCCCAAAGCTTTCCTTCTCTTCCTCTTCATCTTCTTCTTCTTCTTTCTCCTAATTGCTCAGGCAGCCATGATTTCTGCAGAAACCATCAGAACTGTGGTGGGGATCATCGGTAAGCTAAGCAGTGCTTTCTTTGTGCCTTCCTTCTTCTGTTTTTGGAGATTGCTTTCATTATAGCTAATGCTGTCTGTCTCTCTCACATGATCTCATTATTAAAGAATGTGTTGATCTCCATGAATTTCTTGAATTCTTTAGGGTTACACAAACTCCTTCAAGAAAATATTAATATTTCAATTTTTAAATTCAATTCGCATGAACTTTATGATTCTTTGATTAATTAAAATGTTATAAAAATAAAATTATATGATATTTTAGGGTTTAGGTAGTAAAAAATTGTGTTTGAATATTTAATATAAGTTATGTAAAATTGGATTGTAAATTTTTTATAATATTAATTTCAAAATAAAATAATATTTTTCAAGTTATTTTTTAAAATCCGTATATTATCTATCGATAAGATTTAAAAAATTAATAATAATTTTAATCATTTTGTTTTTTTTTGGGACATTTAGGCCATTTAAGGCAAACTCACACACACAACGCATACACATAGACTCGAATCCTGGACCTCTTAGTTGGAATTCTAAGCTCTCAACCAATAGGCTAAGGAGAGTTGTGTTTAATCATTTTGTGTCCTTCCAGCATCTTTGAGATCCAGACCCGTACCTGTTTTATATATCCTGCTTTCTACTTTTTCGCCCGTGATTACCTTTTATTTTGCTGTTTAATACTTTTGTAAGGAAGAATATATATGAAAAAATATTTAATATTCAATGGGACAAAATTAGACGAGGACAGACAAGATTTAGATATGTTTAAATTTATCTTCAGATAAGTATATATTAGTTTGAGATTAGTGCAATAATTAATCAAAAATAAATAAATTCATATCTAATAAAGTTTCTTCTAAGCTATTTATCATAATTTTGAGTTTTTTAATAAGTTTAACCAAATTATTTAACGAATTAATCTTAGAGTGACAAATCTTATCAATTTGAAAAATGTCTTATCTTATTTAGTGATGTAAAAAGCCATTGATCTTATCCAGATTCTTTGCCGACATGTGGCTGAGCAATCAATGATTTTTTTAATTATACAAAATATTTTTAAATAATTAGATTTCTTATTAATTAATCTCTTTTTTTTGTTGCAGGAAATGGCTTATCCCTTATTCTCTTCCTCTCCCCACTGTAAGCAGTCATAATCTTAATCACCTCCATTTCATACTAATCTTCATACCTCTGCATGTTTAATCTAACACATTCCACTAACATTTATTAAAAAAAATAAAAAATTTGCAGGCCAACTTTTCGCAGGATTTGTAAGACCAAATCAGTGGAGCAATTCTCTGCAGCTCCTTACTTAGCAACTCTTCTCAATTGTATGTTCTGGGTGGTTTACGGTCTACCGCTGGTTCACCCAAAAAGTACTCTGGTTCTGACGATAAATGGCACCGGAACTGCTATTGAACTTGTTTATGTGGTTCTATTCCTCGCCCATTCGCAGGGCAAGCAACGCCGTCGCGTGCTCGGCCTGCTGGCTTTGGAGATCGCCTTCGTTGGGCTTGTCGCCGGCCTCGTGATCGGGCTTCTGCAGACTCATGAGCGGCGGTCGCTCGTCGTCGGTATCATTTGTATCGTCTTTGGAACGATGATGTACGTCGCCCCCTTGGCCGTAATGGTACGTATATAGCTTTGTAATCATTTTTCTGATCAGAGTAGTAATTAGTTTTTTTTTTTTTTTTTGTTAAAACCCACTTAAGGAGCCTACGTATTCAATAAAAGTAATGATACAAGTCTTTAGAAATCCAAAACCCACTAGAATATATCAATTAAAGCAAAACCTACGAGTCTTAGATTCAATCTAAATACACAATTAAACAAAAGAAAATACCAAAAATAAAAGCCAGGATCATAAAGAGAGACATCCATGAACGGCCAACAAGAAGCAACTAGTGCAGACAATAGAAAAGATCAAACAAGTCTTCAACCAGTGCAAAGATCAGTTCACCCCAAGACCAAAAGAGATTCTTCGAGATGGCACCCTGCAAGGAAGAAACAACGAAGAAAAATCAAGGAGGAGCCACAGTCTGCCCAACTGTGACAAAGTAGCCAAGAAAACCAACAACCCACAGCCCAGCCATAAAATTAGAATGCCACCAAACCAAAAGAGCCCAAAAAGAAATACTTCTTCTTAGATTTCCGCTTACCACTCCTAAAAGAAGAGGCCTTGTCAATTGTGCAACTCACATTCAAATTATACATTGCGTGAAACTCCTCTTCAAGCCCCTCCCTAACACCATCGCGAAGGGAACAAACAAACTCATCAAGCCAATGACATTGATCCACACAAGATTCCTTCATTTTTAACTCAAGTTAATTGAGCTTTCAAGGTAATTGGTTAATTAGGTTTTGCTTGTCGATTACTAATTGTAAATGATAAAGGGAAAAAATTGGATTAAGAAAAAGTGATTGAGGGATCCTCCCATTGCGGCACTTCAAAGAAAAGTTGCAACTTGCAAGGTTGGATTTTCCCCACAACTAAAATAAATTAACAACTCAACTAACATATTAAATTTTTAAAGGACCACTTAATGACGTTAACATATGGAAAGAGAGGTTATTTTTTTTACTTTAAACCATTTACTTGATATATTTGATTAAGTTCCATTCTTTGTTCATTGCAGAAATTGGTGATACAGACAAAGAGTGTAGAATACATGCCATTATTTCTCTCTCTTGCTTCCTTCTTTAATGGTGTTTGCTGGACTGCTTATGCCCTTCTGCGATTTGACCTCTTTATCACTGTAAGAAGCTCATGCGTCATTTCCATCCCTTCACTTTCTCTCATAACGCTGAAACAATTATGTTAAATTTAAGCGCTGATGAAGTTGATTTGAGTTAAGCTGACTTTAGTCTTTGATTATTTTCTGATTGATTTTCTTATAGATTCCAAATAGCCTTGGAATTCTCTTCTCCGTAGCACAACTCGTCCTGCATATGTTGTACTACAAATCAACAAAGCAGCAGCTGGAGGCACGTAAAAAGACCACAGAGATTGATCTGACGGAGGTGGTCGTCAAGCGAGAAGCTGCACAGCAGAATGGCCGCCATTAATGTTAGTTAACTAATAATTAAGTGTGATTAGTGTCATGTAATTGTGTTTAGATCTTTGCTTTTGAATTCTTACTGCAGCAGCCTTCTTTCCATGCTGCAAGGAAGCGTGTGAGGAGCTAATCAAGCTTTATCTTTGATGTTTATGATTTTCTTAGTTTTTTAGTATTAATGTTTCGTTTGGGACGGTTTTTTACTGCTTCTTGAAGTAGCTTTTTAGTAAAAAAAAATTATTTTTATACTAAAAAGCCACTTCAAAAAGCAGAAAAAAAGCTGTCTCAAACGAAGCCTAAGTATTTTGAATTTAGCTGAAAAGAATAATTTTTTTGGGACAGTTTTTTTATTGCTTTTTAAAACAATTTTTTTTAACAAAAATTTAAAATTTTTATAATAAAAAACTATTTTTAGAACATCAAAAAAAATTTTCCAAATGAAACCTAACTTTCTTATTGCTTCTTAAATTAACTTTCTATATTCGAATCGATCTGCTCCCCAAAGGCTTAACAAGTTCATCACTTTTTCAGTTCAAAAACTAAATAATGCCAATTCTAGCTTATTCTATACAAAAAATTATAAATAGACTCATATTTTTTTTTTAAAATTACTTGTAATTGAAGAAAGCTTGGAGATGCGAATACCTCTTATGCCTCGTGCTTTCTTGTACAAAAATTAAATTTTTTCTACTAAAAAGCTGCTTTAAGAAGCAGTAAGAAAGCCGTAAGTTTGGGACAGCTTTTTTATTGATTTCTAAAATAATTTTCTAGAATAAAAAAACGTTTTAGAAAGCAGTAAGAAAGTCATTCCAAACGAAACCTTAATATGATCTAAAGATCAACTCTTACGATCAATGCTACCACCCGACAGTTGCCACAAAATTATCATCTCGTGACTGCCATCATCCAACAATTATAGGCCGACCATTGCCATGAATTATTTGAGTTCTTAAATAAAAGAAAATTCAACGAGCACCTCTTCAGAAAATACGCTTGATTTTTCAAAAATTTTCTAACACACTCTAATTTAAATGATAAAATAATCAAACAAATATAAAATCAGAGAAAACCAAACATGCAAATGATAAAATGATTAATGCCCAATGTGACTGACTGCATAGCCAAATAAAGAAATAAATGGATGGATAACTGCTCACAGTGCTGTTACATCAGTAACTCTCATTCTATTGTTCTTTATTACTTTTTTTTTTTTTTTTTTGTGTCTTTTGCTCTGCTAGGGTTTCTTCTCCTTTCGCGCTTTTTTCTTCTCCGCCGCCTTGAGGAGGACGCCTCGTCGAGATGTCCTCCTCCGCCGCCTACCCTTCATTAGCTTCCTCTTTCACCTCTTTGGCTCCCTCAGCCAACGATCTTCTTCACTGGAAGCTTATTTTTTCTTCTCAATCCCCTGTTTCCCACGATTTCTCGAGCTCTTTAGCTCATCATCCGACAAAAAATTTTACAGCTCACTTCACCAAATCTCAGTTTGATGCGGGAGCCCCGGAGTGGTCGCTCTCTCTTGTCGGATACTCAATAGGCAGAAGACCGTTCTACGAAGCCCTTTTGTCGGTGATCAAGCGGACTTGGAAACTAAAAGGGGAGCTTTCTCTTTTAACGCTTGATGATGGGTTCTTTCTTTTGAAGTTTTCTTCTTCGGAAGATTATGATATGGCTTGGTCGGGTGGACCATGGTTCTTCTTCGGTAAGCCATTCATTCTACAAAAATGGTCGCCGGACTTCACTCCTAAACGTGAAGATTTTGCTTCCATCCCTCTCTGGATAAAAATCAAAAATTTACCACTCTCTTGTTGGACCCCGGAAGGAATATCAAAGATTGCGAGTTGTGTTGGAATACCTTTGGCGGTGGACGCTCTCACGGCGGCCAAAACGCGCCTCACTTTTGCCCGGGTTTGTGTGCAGGTTTCGTGCTCTAACCCTCTACCTGACGAAATTTTCATTTCTGTTGATGGTAAGATCATGCCGCTCTCTGTTTTATACGACTGGAAGCCATCCCCTTGCTCTTTTTGTGGTTCTATTTATCATAGCCCAGACCTATGCTCCAAGAACCCTAACCCACAGCCACCCCCGGCACCAACTCAGCGTGCTCGGGGTCGTAGCTCCAGCAAAAAGCCAAAAAAATCCCAGCCTCCACCTACAGCCATTCTTAAAAAACCTCCTCTCCCGCCATCTACTTCCTCTTATGATCCTCCTGTGCTACCTAGCAATGCCTCATGTTCTTCACTGCAAATCCCAAATCTTAATTCACCCCCGGGTGACTTGGGGCTTGTGGATATTCCACCTCCTGCCGTTGGTCAACCACAACCGACTTTGCCACCTCCTGTCCTTCTCCCCATTAACAATAAATTTGACCTCCTTTCCGTCCATGTCGAGGATTCTCCTGAACCTGAACTGAATCTTCAAAATTCTTCCTTGCAGACCTCAATCATCACCAATTCTACCTTACAGACCAACTCCACCACGATACCACAACCCACCTCCCCTTCACTTATTCCCTCTGTTTTGTTGGATGTCTCATCTTCTCAGACACATCAAAAGGATTCTCCTGCCCTACTTATTGAAAATAGCCCTACTGCCTCCAACTCTAGTTTTAGTACTGGTTCTGTCAAAGAAATCCAGAGCCCTAAGAATACCAGAAGTAAAAATGCCAAAAAGGCTGGCTACTCCAAATCAAAGCATAAATGACTTATCCCCGGATGGCTTCTTGGAATACTAGAGGGTTTAACTGTCCCTCTAAAGTTTTGTCGTGCAAGTCTTTGGTTTCTAAATTCAATTTAGATATGCTGTTTATTTTGGAAGCAAAAGTTTCTTCTACTTCTGTCTCTGACGACTGGTTTAACACCTCTCACGCTGTCTTCCCGGTTGAAGGTTCCTATAATAATTTTTCTTATTCCACTCCTGGTCGCATTTGGATTAAGTGGAATGCTCAAAATGTCACTTTTATTCCTATTTTTACCTCGAGCCAGGTAATTCATGGAGTTGTTAATAATGGCTTTCAAGATGTCTGTTGTATCTCTGTTATTTATGCCTCAAATTATGTTGAGGAAAGGCAAAAACTTTGGAAGGATGTCTCGGAACTGGTTAACCTTTCTCCTTTGCCCTGGGCTATTTTAGGAGATTTTAATTGTTGCTGTTTATCTTCTGATAAAGCTGGGGGTCATCCTTTATCTAACAGTAAGCTTGGGGAACTTAATTCCTTTGTTTTTAATGTTGCTATGGCAGATTTGGCTTCGGTTGGGCATTACTACACTTGGCATAATCAGAGGCTAGATAATCCTATTCATATTAAGTTGGATAGGGTGTTTGTTAATGATAATTGGCTGTCTTTTTTTCCGAACTCTTACTATATTGTTAGTGATCCAGATATTTCAGATCACTGCCCTATTATTCTTAATCTGGACTCTATCACTAATAATAGTAAGCGCTTCATGTTTAAGAACTATTGGTGCAAATTACCTGCTTTTTGGAATGAGGTTCTTAAGGTTTTTTCCCTCCCTACATCTGGCAGTCCTATTTGTGATCATTACCACAAACTTAGGGAGCTTAAATTCATTCTCAAACAAAGGAATTGGAATTCCTCTAATTTTCTTAGAGAAGATTTTAATAACCTCTCTCTAGCTCAAGCGGAGGTTTTTACTAAGCTGCAACAGGATCCTTTAAACCATACTCTCAACACTGATCTTAAGTCTATTAATTCTATGCTTTATGATCTTAAAGCTAGATTAGTGGATTGGGCTACTCAGAGGAGCAAGACTAAATGGCTGAAAGCTGGTGAAGATGATTTAAAGTTTTTATATGCTAATATCAATATTAGGCATAACTCTAATCAAATTAGAGGTGTGTTGATGGACGGTACTCTTTATACCTCTCCAACTGATATCAATTCTATCTTCATAAACCATTTTCAGCAACTGTTTAATGTAATGCCTCCCTCCGGCACCAATACTCTCCCAGCTGGAAATTCTATTCCGGCTGCTTTGCTCAATGGCCTGATTGCTCCTTTCTCTTCTGATGATATTAAGGAAGTTATTTTTTCAGCATCCACTCAAGCAGCTCCGGGGCCTGACGGGATCACCTTTGAATTCTACAAAGCTTCTTGGAATCTTTTGGGGAATCAGATCTGTAAAGCGGTTCAATCCTTCTTTTCTACTGGTTTTTTGCCTAAACAAGCTAAGAATACGGTTATTGCTCTTATTCCAAAACATCCTCATGCATCCTCTGTTAATGATTATAGACCAATTTCCTTATGTAATGCCTTCTACAAAATCATAGCCAAATTGCTTGCTACTAGGATGAAAACTATCATGCCATTTATTATTCATCCAGCCCAAGCTGGTTTCATCAAAAGCAGAGTTATTACTGATAATATTATTTTGGCTAAGGAAATTTTGGGGCTTTTTAATGTCAACTCCAAACAGAACTTCTTTTGTGCTAAATTTGACATTAGCAAAGCTTTTGACTCTGTTTCTAGGCAATTTCTCCTTGATCGCATGCTTGCCAAAGGTTTTCCTCCTATCTTTATTTCTTGGATTAAAGCTTGCATCTCTGATGTTCATTTATCGGTTTCTATTAATGGTTCTCTACAAGGGTTTTTCAGCTCCACTTCAGGACTTCGTCAGGGTTGCCCTTTATCACCTTATCTCTTCACTATTGTCATGGATGGTTTATCTGAATGTTTTGAAGAAGCTAACCACCTGAATTTTTTCTCTGGTATCCCTTTGGGTAACTTTTCTGCTACTCATCTCTTATACGCTGATGATTTACTTGTCTTCTCCAAAGCTTCTCTGGATGAGGCCTCTTGTCTTAAAGGAATTCTTGGGAGATTTGCGGCTTCTTCTGGTCTTAATATCAACCCTGCCAAAAGCTCCATCCTTTTTTCCAAGAATTGTCAGTTGGGTGTGGAGATTTCTGATCTTCTCAATATTCCTCTTACAGACAGACCATTAAAATATTTGGGGCTGCCTATTTTCTTTAAAAGGCTGTCCCAAACTGATTATCAGCCTCTCATTAAGAAGGTTACTAAAGCTTTGGAGGGTTGGAAAGTCAAAATGTTATCCTTTGGGGGAAGGATACAATTCCTGAGATTTACTATCTTCAACACTATCGCATATTGGATTAGGGGCGCTATTCTTCCTAAGTTTTGTCTGAAAATCTTAAACAAACTTTGCTCTAGATTCTTATACGGAAGAGACATTGCTGCCAGGAAACTCCATCTTATTGCTTGGAAGGATACTTGTCTTCCTAAGGCCAATGGTGGTCTGGGATTACCATCTCTTGATTCATTAGCTTTTAACTTCAGCTGTTCCATGATTAGGAGATTCCTTAATGATAATGGGCTACTGTTCTCTTGCTGGAGAAATTTATATGTCTCTCTTTGGTCTCCTCTTCCAAAGAGATGTTCCCCTTATTGGAACCAATTAAGCCATATTGCCCTCCATATTAAACACTGCTTACAGCTCCAAATTCAGCCGAGCTCCTTTTTTTCCTTAATCTGGGATCCTTGGTGCTTTGGTAAGTCTCTTATGGATTTACGGGACACGAACTCTGACTCTAGCTGGCTGGAGGCTTTTAGCCAAACTGTTTTATCTACTATTATCTTGAATGGGCAATGGGTTGTTCCGGTTGGTTGGCCTCACAATATTAAGAATCTGATACTTTCCTTGCCCATTGTGGTTACGGATATTTCCTGTCTCTGGAAAAACTCTGCTAAAGTATCAAATAAACAATTTTATAAAGAATTTTTTAGGTAGCATCCGATGGTCAGTTGGCATAGTTTCATATGGCACAAGCATTCCTCGATAAGATTCTCATCTTTTGGCTGGCTTGCTATGAAAAATGGGTTAAAAACTTCAGATAATCTTATCTGTCGTGGTATTCAAGTGAACCCGCGCTGCATTTTTTGCCAAGACTGTAGAGAAACTATCACTCATCTTTTCTTTGAGTGTGATTTCTCTTTTGGCATTTTGAACCTGCTTATCCCTCATACTCAAACTCTTTTACTAAGACCCAACCTTTATCAGATTTTTTATTTTATTGATGATATTGCTGATACTAAAGATATGTTGCACTTCTATTGTCTGTTGATTAATGCCTCCATTTATCACATATGGAGGGCTCGTAATGATAGATCTTTTGGCAATATCCTGGAATGCCACACTACGGTGGCTATTAAAATTAAAAAGGCTCTTCTTGTGAAGCTGGATAACTGGAAAAATGGTAGCAATCTCAAGCACCTGTTGGCTTGACTTCTTTGAGGTTATTTTCTTTGTTTTGACAACTTTTTGCTGGATGCTGTTGACTGGTTTGAATTTATTCTGCTCCTTTACCGCTGCTGCTCTGTTTTCATTCAATTCTGGTTTGTTTGGGAATCTTCTGGACGGCTGGATCGCTGATAACCTTTTTGGGTCTTCTGGGATCATCTCAATTACTGGCAGGTTGCTATTATGGATGAGTTTTTTGCAGGACGATGATGACCGCTGCAGCAAACCCCTTGGACGGCCTTTTTGGCAACCAGGGGTTATTTCTTTGATGCCTGATTGTCCCGAGTGATTAGCTGCAGTTTTTGCCTGAGTCCTGAATTTTTTTGTATACCACATTTTCTTTCTCTTTTGGTTGTTATGGGTGGTATAGGTTTCTCTTTCTTGTAATTTTTTCTTTTATCCCCCCGTTTTTTATTTTTGGGGTTGGATTTTCTTACTTGTAACTTTTTTATATTAATAGATGGGCTTCGGCCCCAAATTCTCCCAAAAAAAACTTTTTTTTTTGCTTCAGCAGTAACTCTCATTTACATGAATTTTTATTGCGTCCTCCCACGTGACGTAGAGATATGTCCTCCCACCCCTAAAAAACTCGGTTTTTGCTCGGTATTGCTAGCTATTATTTGGTATTAAAGAAGAATATCATCATGTGAAGACCAATACCGAGTTATACCGAGCTATACCGAGCAATACCGAGCTATACCGAGCAATACAAAAAAATACCTAGTTTTTTCCTTGAAAAAACTCGGTATAGCTCGGTATAGCTCGGTATTGCTCGGTATAGCTCGGTATAACTTGGTATTGGTCTTCACATGATGATATTCTTCGTTAATACCAAATAATAGCTAGCAATATCGAGGAAAAATTGAGTTTTTTAGCGGTGGGAGGACGTATCTCTACGTCAGGTGGGAGGACGCAATAAAAATTCCATTTACACAGCCCATATTGGCCTCCAACTAAGAGGCCTTGGGTTCGAGTCTTTGTGTATGCGTTGTGTGTGTGAATTTGCCTTAAATGGCCTAAATATCCAAAAAAAAAAAATAACTCTCATTCTATTTTAAAGGAAAAAAGATTGGATGAGAATATTTATTTAAAATTTAATTAGAATGACATTTATAGTTTTTATATTTATTTTAAGATAGATATAATATAAGAATTAATTGATCATTCATATATCATCTAAATAATTTAAAATCATATTAATTAAAATTTTGTCCAATTTTAAAAATTTCTCATATTCTAAGGCTTTGTTTAGAATAGTTTTTGCACTGCTTTGATGGTGAGAAAAATAGCCAGTGAAAAATAATATGTATTGAGAACATAATTTTTTTTATTGCTATTTCAAACTTCTATATTTAAAATGCTATTTTTAGAAAAATATTTGTAAAACTATGAGCGACAAAGGAGCTTTTAAACGTAAAAAAAAAAACTTAAATCTCCGAAACTTGCTCATTTCAAGGAGAAATTATTCTGTGCGGAATCCAGATAAGGAGAATCGTCCGGACATATGAGTGTACACATTTGTATCAAATCAGCATATATATTGTGTACACTCATAATATAGATGGTTCTTTCCGTTCGGACTCTGCACATAATAATTTCTCCATTTCAAAAGCACTTCTTCAATGCTATAAAAAGAAGATCATATGAAATATGCAAACTAGTAAGCCATACAAGATTTTAGCATTACATTAGTTACAAGCTTATAATACACTAAATCAAATAAGCACTTAAATGTGTATGTAAAATAAAATTAGCAATTGAAAGTAAAGAATGAAGAAAGTGAAAATCTATATTTTTTTTAGTGAACATTTAGATCAATTAAGTCAAATTCATACACACATCATATAAACAAGGCTCGAACAAATGACCTCTTGGTTGATATTCAAAGCTCCCAATCAACAACCGAAGACAAACTGTGTATCTGAAATACATTAAAATAAAATGTTATAAACATCTTTTTCTTGAAGTGTTGCACCTACGACATACGTCCTCCTTCCACTCACAACTTTATTATACACACATGAACACTCATAGATAAAAACAATGTCATTATTGTAAAAATAAGAACATAAATACTCACCTTGAAATTAGATACATAATCAATTTGATTTAGTCATCATTATATCATCGTTAGCTTAATATCACCATCACTTCGAATAATAGACCCAGTATATCTAAAACATGTGCTCTTATTAATGATTTGATCACCTAAAGTCACAATACCCCGCTAGATCTATTATTACTAAAATTACACTGCATATATTTAATTTTAGATCTACTACCTTTAGACTCTAAGATTGACCTTCATAATTCAAGTTTACCTTTAACTTCCTCTCTAATCTTATCAAAAATAAGAATATCATCAACAAAAAACATACACCAGGGTACAACCTCTTGCAAATGTCTAGTGAGATCATTCATGACTAAAGCAAAAAGATATGAGCTTAAGGCTAATCCTTCATGTCATCCAAGTAAAATAGAAAAATACTTAGTCCAATTACCTTGAATTTGAACATAAATAACAACTCCTGCATTCATATCATTTAATTAATTATATTATAAAACTTCAAGAATTATCATTACATTAGCCAACTATTGAATTTCTAATTAAATTTGAATTTAATTTAAAGGAGCCGAAGAAGTGCCGCGTGCAATCTCTACACCTCTTGCGAAGCAACGAAGCCGAACAGCAAGATGAAAGGCAAACCCTAGACGCCTTAAGTTATTATTGATTAACTTAATTAATATAATTTAAAATTTTAATAAATAAATAAGTATAGTATTAATAGTATAATTAGTGCATAACTTAATTATCTAATTTAAGTTAATGAATAATTAGCAATTAAATATTAATATAATTAGCTTAATTAATATAACTTAAAATATATATTATTAAGTATATAATTAAAAATATAAATAATAATTAATGAATAACTTCTACTTACATATTATTAAATTCATAATACATTAATTTTTTTTAATTATAAATTTAATTTTCACTTTATAATTATCTTCTTCATATTTAAATCCCTAAATGACATAAATCCTATAATAAGTTATCAAATGAAAATTAGTTATACAATTTCTCGTAATTTAACAGGAATTAACATTTCTCATTCCAAACCGTTTTCAGGATTTAACACCCTTAAGATTTACTAAATCCGGATTTAATGGGATTTAGTAAATCCAATAAATTTACTAAACTCATCCCTAAATCAACCATCCATCCTCCCACCACTTTCATAAGGAACACAAATCGTGAAAGATATATTTTATGTCGTCTATAGCATAATCAAATACACGTACAGCATGAATATGAAGACATATTAAGCCAGGCTTGAGATAGGACTATGCCGCAAAAAGGCGAACAAGAAAAAATGGATGAGCTCAAACTCCATCAATGGCGAACAAGAGAAAAGATCATCACAGCTCATTTGGACTAACAACAGGAGGAAGTTTCACATCTGAATCAATCTCAGGTTTCTTCTCGCCATCATTAATGCTCTCAGATAAGGCGACTGCTTCAACTTGTAGTTGTTTGATAGGCAAACTATCAACAGATACGTCAGAAATGTACTCCACATTTTGATCAGGATTTGTAATTTCAGATTGGTTCTGCGACAGATTATCTTCTGTTGATTTTTCATTGAGTGTGGGATGTTTTGTAGCTTCCTCAGCTGCTTTTGGGTTCTGAAGCTCGTCATCATTCAGTACTGAATTTTTATTCGAGGCGGGGATTTCTACAGGTTCTTCGAATTCTGCTGGAGCTTCGTCTGATGGTGGGGTTAATTGCTTATGAATTTGATTTATTGCATCAGATGCATCTTTTGTTGCACCAGCTTCAGCATCAATTGCATGTTTTTGAACAGTTTCTTCCACCTCAGACATGAGATCTCCAGCAGCAATTTCCTCCTCATCAGCCTGCATTCTTGCAGACATTTCATCCTCGGCAGCACGAATACTTGCAGCCATTTCGTCCTCAGCATGCTTTCTCCCGGCCATTTCGTCCTCAGCGGCGCGAATACTTGCGGCCATTTCCTCCTCAGCACCCTTTCTAGCAGCCATTTCCTCCTCAGAACGCTTTATGGCAGCCATTTCATCCTCAGCGGCACGAATACTTGCGGCCATTTCCTCCTCAGCACGCTTTCTAGCGGCCATTTCGTTCTCAGCGGCACGAATGCTTGCAGCCATTTCCTCCTCAGCACGCTTTCTTGAAGCCATTTCGTCCTCAGCTGCACGAATACTTGCAGCCATTTCCTCCTCAGCAAGCTTTCTAGCAGCCATTTCCTCCTCAGCAGCACGAATACTTGCAGCCATTTCCTCCTCAGCACGCTTTCTTGCAGCCATTTCCTCCTCTGCTTGCAAACGTGCTTTGTGTTCTTCAAGCATCCTCTGAATTCTTTCTTCCTCAACTAAGAGATCCCGGTAGCGATCCTGCAGAGTGCGTTCAAGCTGTTTCTGCTTATTGACTTCATCAATCAAATTATCAATCCTGTAGGAAGCTGCTGCGCGTTCCTGCTTCTGTAAGGCTTGGAAACATTCCAGCTCGATTGATGCTGTTCTCGTTAGATTGAATGTGGCTTCTATTTGTGACCACAATTTTTCACCCCTCATCTGCTTCTCCATAGTACAGAAGTAAATATTAGCTTTTCTAGGTAGGAAAGCAGCAGGAACCAAAAGCTAAATGAAAAGCTCAAAAATGGTCTGATAGACAAAACTAGAGAGAGAGAGAGAGAGAGAGAGAGAGAGAGAGAGAGAGAGAGAGAGAGAGAGAGATTCTTCAAGCTCAGAACTGCATGATGTATCATATATATTGTAGGCAACTGTACCTGATATCCATGAGTCAGAACTTTAATCTTCTGTTCAAGGCGTGTAGCTTTCTTGGCCTCGTCATCCATCTTCTTCTTCACAATCTCAAATTCATTCTGTAGAGCTGCAAGCTTTTCACTGTTACCAGCAACGCTGGCTAAGCCATAAGTATTGCGTGCCGGAAAGAACATTAAATCTTCCTGGCATGCATCACGAGCTTTAACAAAATCATCAAATGACTCATTTTCATGTCCCATAGCCACCCGAAGAAACTTCATCTCTTCCTTAATCAAAGAATCAGCCTACAAAAGGATAAGAATTGTTATCTCCAAACTAGTACAAGTTATTTTAATATTATACATAATTAACTACCTACTTGTTAAGCAAAAGTATGTTATTTTTCCAATTGTTCCTCCAATTGTGAAGCTATGCCCAAGATAATAAAAACGCCATATTAAAGTAACATTTTACCAAAATATGTACTAAGATTTGTGAGCCAGATCATAAATGGGATGTCAATCCAACTGTCTACTTAAAATAACTCTAAAAGAGAAAGTTACTCTCACAATTGAATCACCAACGGTGATGATTTTCATATCACAACATTGAAATTAATAAGAAAAATTCACATAATAATAGGATAAGGATACATTTTGAATTTTTGAACTAATTTTAGATGAATTGGTTTTGAATTTATATTCATATTATGATAATTTATGTCGCAATTATTTGCTATTTTGACATCACAGATAAGGTTTCCTCTTGTTTTAGGAGAATATTTAGGGCTAGATAAGATCTTATTATTTAAGGTAATGGCTTAATTTCCTGCAATAAATTCAATTCCGGCTCATCTAAAATCCTTTCTATGTTTTCCAAACCTCTCCCTACAGCCACCAAGCCCCCGCTGATCTAGCAGACACAAAAGTTTGCTTGAGCCGCAGCTAACCCCGCTGTTGCTACCAGTCCAGCTGCAGTCCAGCTGCAGTCCAGCAGTCTCCAGAGCCTTATATCTCGTCTATAGTTGCTACCGCTGCTTCCAGAAGCTTCCCAGGTGACGACTGGACCTCACACAGAGAAATACCCATCTCCAACATTCAGAAGAAGGAAACCAGCAAAGTTGCATTACTTTCCGGTGCAGAAAAACATTAAATTTATGAAGAATTGTTGATTTCCTGCCAATCCAAAAGGGAATCAATACATGCTATCCGGTGAAGAGAAGCCAGAAAACTTGGTTCACTGAATATAGAACCAAGAGGACCAAATCAAAGAGTAAAAACCAATACACTAAGAAATAATACTTGAGAGATCTTTGGTAAGTGTTAAATTTGAAGAATCTACATTTGATGAGAAAATATATCTTATGTTTTTCGTAATTAGGTAAAGAATATGGGTAACTCATTGAATGGCAAACAATATCAGAGTATCGTCACATGACATTAGCAAAATTGAAACTAACTGGGTAAGTGATAGGCCGGATCATTCTGAACTGGCCAAGGGGCCGGCTCAATATTACAGGAGGCAGAACCAGTTCCGCCTCCCTTTGATTCCGCCCAGATGTGGGGCCAGCATGGGAATTTTGGGAAGGAGTGGGTGGCCAGGGGAGAGGGAATTTTTGAATGAGAGAAATTTGAATTAGGTTTGTATTAGGAAACTAATTGTATTATGAGGGGGATTGGTCTAGGGTTAGCTTTCATGCTTTGTTTTGTTCTTCTCTTGGAATTTCTTTGGCAACTTGGGCTCTAGGCATCTTGTCTAGAGATTGGGAGAAGACGATCCTCCTCTCGAATTGAGGATCATTTGTATCTTGCTTTCGTGTTGTTTTTGCTTTGCTTCCCTTATTGCAATGATGCAATCTATCGCTTTGGGGCTGATTTCGCCCAGATTTTGCTTACTTCTCGCTGTTTTCCTCCAATTAGTGATAGGTTTGCTTGCGAATTCGAGTAATTCCTATCAAATTGGTATCAAAGCAAATCTTGGGACCGGTGGAGGCTGTTTTCGACGAATTCCAGCAGCAATTTTTCGCCCCAAATAGGAAGAAGTTGTTGTTTTTTTTTACTTCAAAATCCTGTTTTTGTGAATCTACAAAAGCTGGGTTGTGATGGTGGCAAAAAAGTGGATGCACTGGAGGAAAGACTTGAAGGGGAGATGAATCAAATCAAAACGATGGTGGAGGAAATGATTTCTTCCATGGAGGGACAAGTCGCCGACCTCCGAGATATGATGAATAAAATGTTAGAGATTCAAAATCAAACAGGGGCTTCAGTGGCCAAAGGGATGGAAGGAAAAAATAAGAATTCGAAAATCTGTAGAGAGGAAGACGAGGTGGAGATTGTGAAAGGAGAAGGAAGAAGACCCCATCTGGAGCCTGTCCAGAGGGAAGAAAGAAGAGGATATGGGGAACGCCAGGAGGGATACTATGGCCGCCGTGGTGCTGATTTTGAAGACAGAATTCGAAGGGAGTTTGGGCTATGGCAGAGCAAGGGAAGAGCAGGACACATGGGGCGGATCGAGCACTTGGGAAATGGGAAGTTATGGAAGAATTAGGGGAAATGGTGGTGACCAAAAGGTGAGGAAGTTGAAGATATCCATCTTCGAAGGAGAAGATGCGTATGGATGGATTTACAAGGTAGAGCGGTACTTTGCCGTCAATGGGTTGACGGAGGAGGAGAAGCTGACAACAGTGGGATTGTGCTTGGAAGGGAAATCGCTATCGTGGTTTCAATGGAGAGACCAACGGAGGCCGATCAGGAACTGGAGGGAATTTAAAAACTGCATAATAGAGCGTTTCCAAACCGATTTGGGGAGGAGACTTCTATGAGCAGTTCTTTGCTTTGACACAAGAGGGACCAGTGGCAGATTACAGGGAGCAGTTTGAGCACCTAGCTAGTAGGGTGGAGCGACTCTCAGATAGTGTTGGAGGAGAATTTCATGAAAGGGTTAAAGGCAGAGATCCAAGCAGCAGTAAAGGTGTTGATGCCCCGTGACTTGGGGGAGGCCATGAAGTTGGCCCAACTAGTGGAAAATCAGAGGAATTTGGAGAAGGGAGCCAGGAGTAGCAGCACCGGGGGCACGTACAGGATGACAACTACTCACCTCGCACCTAAAGGTCCTGCAATAGGAGGGAATCGAGAGGATACCAAGGAGAAGACATGAGGAGGAAATGAGAGAAACTTCAACCCGCTGACAGAGAGAGAGATGCAGGAGAAGAGGGCTAAGGGGTTGTGCTTCCGATGCGATGAAAAGTTCACACCAGGACATCTGTGTAAGGACCAAACTCTTTAAGTTCTCATCGTCTGCGATGACGAGGAAACTGAGGGAGGGAGGTGAGGAGGAGACAGAGGAGGAAATGGAGGAGAAGCTACACTTGGATCTGACTGAGGTCTCCCTGAACTCAATGGTAGGATTCACTACGAATCACACTATGAATGTGAAGGGAGAGATGGAGGGCCGGAAGGTTGTGGTGTTAATTGATAGTGGGGCTACTCACAATTTCATTCCACCCAGGTCGTCGACCAACTAGGAGAGAGATTGGTGGATATCGGCTGTTACGAGGTGACGATGGGCACAGGGAAGGTGGAGAAAGGCTAGGGGATTTGCAAAAGAGTGTGACTGACGATCCAGGGGATACAGGTGAGGGAGGACTTTCTTCTATTGGAGCTTGGGAGTAAGGACGTCATCCTGGGGATGAAATGGCTGCAAACTTTGGGTACACCAAAGTGAATTGGGGAGCACTCACGATGGAGTTGATGGTGGATGGCAGGAAGGTAGTGATTAAGGGGGGTGCGGGCTTTCCAAATCCCTGGTTTCTCTTAAAACAATGGTGAGAGATATCCAGTTGGCAGGCGGAAGGTATTTGGTGGAGTTGTACAGTTTGGAGGGAGCGAGATTGGATGAGGGAGGAGACATACCCCTCTCCATTCAGCCGTTGATTCAGCAGTTTCAAGAGGTGTTTTAGCCACCTCAGGGATTGCCACCGTAGATAGAGCAGGAGCATGCCATCGTGTTGAAGGAGGGAGTGTCGCCCATCATTGTCAGGCCTTATCGCTACCCTCAGTTCCAGAAGAATGAAATAGAAAGGTTGATTAGAGAGATGCTAGAGGCAGAGATCATCAGACCCAGCATCAACCCCTTTTTTAGCCCTATTTTATTGGTGAAAAAGAAGGAAGACAGCTGGCATTTTTGTGTGGACTATAGAGCACTCAATAAGGAAACTATACCTGACAAGTTTCCTATACCAGTCATTGACGAGCTGCTAGATGAATTGAGTGGGACCGTGATCTTCAACAAGATAGACTTAAATCGAGTTACCATCAGATCTAAATGAAGGAGGATGTACCCAAAACGGCCTTTAGAACTCATGAAGGACGTTATGAGTTCCTGGTGATGTCATTTGGCCTCACTAATGCTCCAGCTATTTTCCAAGCCCTTATGAATAAGGTTTTCAAACCTTATCTCAGACGATTTATACTGGTATTCTTTGACAACATCCTGGTCTACAGCAAGACAGAAGAGGAGCACTGGGAGCATTTGAAGAGGGTGTTAGAGGTATTGTGGGAGCACCAGCTGAGAGCTAATTTGAAGAAATGCTGCTTTGCACAAACCAGTGTAGAGTACTTGGGCCATGTGGTATCAAAAGAGGGAGTTGCAGCAGATCAGTTCAAAATTGAAGCAATAATAAGGTGGCAAGTGCCAAAAAATCTGAATGAATTGAGGAGATTCCTAGGACTGGCGGGTTATTACAGGAGGTTCGTGAAGGGTTACAGCTCCATAGCATGGTCACTCACTGAACAGTTGAAGAATGACGAGTTCCTATGGGGGGAGGCGGCCACATTCAGCATTTGAGAGCTTGAAGAAGGCGATGACTACGGTGCTGGCCCTCGCCTTGCCAGATTTCACTTAAACCTTCATTATGGAGACGGATGCTTCCGGGTACGGGCTGAGTGCAGTATTGATGCAGAGTCGTAGACGCATTGCCTATTTCAGCCAGGTATTGACTGCTAGAGCCCGACTGAAATCCGTTTACGAGAGAGAAATAATGGCCATCATCTTGGCCATCCAGAAGCGGCGGCCCTATCTGCTTGGGAGACATTTTATTGTCAGGACAGATCAGCGAAGCATGAAATATCTGCTGGAACAGCAGATGGTGATGGAAGAGCATCAAAGGTGGTTGTCCAAGTTGCTAGGGTATGATTTTGAGATTCAGTATAGACCAGGGGTGGAGAACAAGGCGGCGGACGCTTTGTCCAGATGTATTGGGGAGTTGCAGATGGTGGCACTATCCGTTCCTTTGATGCTTGACTGGGAGGCTATCAAGGAAGCAAGTGTTAGAGATGAAGAATTGGGAAGGATCAGGTCAGATTGCTGAAAGAGGAGGGTAGCTATCCAAGGTACTCATTAGAGGGAGACAGACTGCTATACTAGGGAAGATTTGTGATGCCCCGTAACTCGATCCACATCCCAAATTTACTCCAGGAATTTCATGGAAGCGCAGTTGGGGGCCATTCAGGAGTGCAGAAGACCTACAAGAGACTAGTGGTCGAGCTTTACTGGAAGGGAATGTATAAAGATGTAGATGAGATGGTGGCAAGGTGTGAGATCTATCAGAGAAACAAATATTTGGCTATCTCACAAGGGGGACTACTACAGCCATTGGCGCTATCGGGACGAGTATGGGAGGAGAAATCCATAGATTTCATAGATAGGCTGCCCCATTCAGAAGGCTTCACAATGATCTTGGTAGTGGTGGATAGAATGAGCAAGTATGCTCATTTCATCCCCCTCTGACATCCTTACACCGCAGTGATAGTGGCTTCAGCATTTATTAGAGAGGTGGTCAGATTGCATAGCGTACTAGAGGCGATCGTGTCAGACAGAGATAAGGTGTTCCTCAGTCATTTTTGGAGGGAACTATTCAGGTTACAGTGGGCAGTTCTGAAGAAGAGCACCACTTACCACCCACAGACAGCTGGCCAAACGGAGCTGGTCAATAGGAGCTTGGAGACTTACTTGAGATGTTTTGTGTCGGAGACACCCAAGCTTTGGGCCAAGTGGCTTTCTTGGGCGAAGTACTAGTACAACACCTCTTTTCACTCGGCTTCACAGATGACTCCATTCAATGTGCTGTATGAAATGGCCCCCTCTCACTTGGTGCACTTTGGGAGTAACAGTACTCCAGTTTCTTCAGTGGATGAGTACTTGGAGGAGAGGGATCGGGTGTTAGAGGAATTGAAGAAACATCTACTGAGAACTCAACAAATTATGAAGAAACAGGCTGATAAGCATAGGAAGGACATCCAGTTCGAAGCAGTAGAGAAAGTGTTCTTAAAGCTCCGACCATACCGGCAAAAGACAGTCACCAACAGGAGAAATGAAAAGCTTGCTCCAAGATACTTTGGACCATATGAAATATTGGAAAAAATCGGAGCAGTAGCATATCAGCTGAAACTACCACCCACGGCGGCTATTCATCCGATTTTTCATGTGTCACAACTGAGAAGAATCATTTGAGATTACACAACCAGCTCAGAGTTAACGGCCATGCTTACGGAGGATTTAGAGGTGATTATGGAACCCTTAGAGTTGATGGGGTTCATCAGAAAGAAGAGGGAG
This sequence comes from Dendrobium huoshanense, assembly GCA_016618105.1. Classification (NCBI taxonomy): domain Eukaryota; kingdom Viridiplantae; phylum Streptophyta; class Magnoliopsida; order Asparagales; family Orchidaceae; genus Dendrobium; species Dendrobium huoshanense. The sequence goes on from CM028357.1 coordinate 41,040,186, forward strand.
CAAAAGAAGTGCTGATCAAGTGGAAGAATCTGTCAAACTACGATGCCACGTGGGAGCCATACGAGAGGGTGAAACAGCAATTTCCTAGTTTTCACCTTGAGGACAAGGTGATTCTTTGGGAGGGCGATATTGATGGGCTGGTTCATCTTGAACCGGCCCAGTATTATAGGAGGCAGAACAAGGGGTTCCGCCCAGATGTGGGGCCCGCGTGGGAATTTTGGGGAGAGGGAATTTTCGAATGAGAGATTTGAATTAGGAAACTAATTGTATTATGAGGGGGATTGGTCTAGGGTTAGTTTTCATGCTTTGTTTTATTCTTCTCTTGGAATTTCTTTGGCAACTTGGGCTCTAGGCATCTTGTCTAGAGATTTGGAGAGAACAATCATCCTCTCGAATTCAGGATTACTTGTATCTTGCTTTCGTGTTGTTTTTTATTTGCTTCCCTTATTGCAACCTATCGTTTTGGGGCTGATTTCACCCAGATTTTGCTTACTTCTCGTTGTTTTCCTCTAATTAGTGATATGTTTGCTTGCGAACTCAAGTATTTCCTATCAGTAAGCTAACATGTATTTGTTGGGCACGGATAAATGAAAAAAGAGACTGGGCATAGAACCTACATTTACTTGAGCTAAAATGAAATAATTGCTAAAAAGAATATTTGCCTTTGTCATGTCATGATCAACATGACTTCAATTCATTAAAATACAACAACAACAACAAGCCTTTGTCCCACTACGTGAGGCAATTCATTAAAATAAGGGCAAAAATTATAACTGAATACATAAATAAATGTGAGAAATTATTATTGTGTTTTAAAATCATTTAAGATCCCAAAATCAAGATATCTAGATTAAGACTTGATACCAAGAGAAGAATGACAACATCCCATCCCATCACTTGAGATTGGCTTCCATTATTTATGGTTGTGCACTGGCAATCTTTCTTTCATAGTTACTTGATATAGCCTCTAGCAATATTTGAAATTTTTATGTTTTTACAAATATGAGGTTTATTCACTCCTATTTTCTTGTTATAATTTTCATTATCAATTTGATAGTATGGTTTTAGTTTACTCAAATTTGACAGCCTAATTTTCCACAAGTGCGTGGATTTAAAATCATTTGTATAACTTTCTTCATCTTAAATTTCGTAGTCATTACTTCTACTTTAAGGTCATCGCATTTTTTCAGTTTTCATTTATAGTCATAAATAATTTGTTAAAGATTGAGTGCCTACAAATTTGTTGAGATTGTTGCATGATTTTTTGATGCATTCATATTTTTAGTTTATTTTTGTTTTAATGTATTTTGAACAATGTTAGTTGTGTTTTATGTTTTTTTTAAGCTATCCTATGATGGTTGGGCTTCCAATGATCATGGTAGGAAAGTGCTTGGCATGGCAAGCCTTGGGTTTGCTTGCTCTTGGGTCCATTTAGTTCTTGGGCTGCTTGTTGTTTTCGGTTTGGTGATGTTGCTACTCTCAGGTGAGCCTTGGCTGCTTGGTGTTGAGCTCAAAATGCTGGATTCTACTTGGTGTTAGCTCATAAATGTTTGAGCTAAGTTTAGCTCAATGATTGGGGAATAAATGCACTTCCTAGCTCATTAAATCAAAAAGGTATGTTATTATTTCAAGCTCATTATTGAGGAGTTTATTGTGGAGTGGACTTGTGCCACTTCCCCTTCCTTTGCCTTTTTAGTTTCTGTTGGCTGTTGTTGTTTCCCTGGTTCTCCCTCTCAGTTTTCTCCTCCTACCTGCTTTTCCCGTGAATTGTTGCCTTGTCTCCTGTGTTGGCTCTTCGGGTCCCTTGCTGGCTAATTTCCCGTGGCCTGCTGGTGGGTTTTCCGTGGATTGTTCCCTGTTTTTCTATGTAGAATTTCTGCTACTGTTTTGCTGTATTTTGGCCTTTCATTTGGTGACTTTTGGCCTTTCATTTCCCCAAATTTGATTGGATTTGGTTGGAGGTGTTATGACTGTTTGTTTACCTTCTTTTGCCTATAAAAAAGAGTTGTTTTGGGATGGAAAAGGTTGTTGAAAATTCTGAGCAAAGTCTCTACAAAAACCTGAGGGTTTCTTCTCTTGGAAAATCTTGAGAGCTTGTTTCATCCCCTTTCCTCCTCTCTATTTCGTCTTGGCTTCTAACCTCTTCTTCTCTACGCAAGTTCCACTCCACCTGTATCCTTCTTCTTGAGCTTTGGAAGTGTATGTTGTCTGAAATTTGGAGACATTTGCCGGAGGAGTTTTTGGTAGGATGTTGGACTCTTTTGCAGTGGTGGACCCGGTTTGCAAGCCTAAGCATAATTTTACTATATTTTTCTACTTTCGTTGCATGTGAGGAAACCGCTAGACGGTTATACTGAGGATAGCATTTTTATGATTTTATTTTGTTTCGTTTGATTTGGCTTTTGTTTCTTCGAAATTTGTTTGGATGTTTGCAAGCTATATTTGAATCGAGTTGGTTTATGTTTTGTCCTGGTGTTCTCCAACTTGTCTCTTCACTCTAGTTTTCTTGCATCATTTTTACAACTCATATTAAATTTGTATCAGAAACACAAGACCCTAACAAGTTCTATATCAAATAACAGCACAACTTCAAGCTAAAATTCAGTGAAACAGGAAACTATAATAGTAAATGTATTCTGCGCATCATTCATTTAGGTTCCTTGTTGAAAGATGGCAGCCTACGCAATAGACAGGACATAATCTAAAAGCCAACGCAGAAAAAAAATATTGACAAAATAAGTATGGAAGCAACCATATCCCAATACCATCATCATTAGGCAAATCCCAAGTATTAATTTTTTTTTATAGATCCTCCTCTCAAATTGAGGATCAGCTATATCTTGTTTTGTTCTTTGAGAGTTCATCTAACACTATGTTGTTTGTTCTACTTCTTTAGGTTTTTCTTCCAAAATTGTGTTGGCAAATCGTTGAAATCAATCATTGTTAGGTTTGCTATTGAATTCTATAAGAGTTTCTATCAAAGTGGTATCAGAGCTCTTTCTCAGATGGATGGGACAGACAAAGGTGGTCAATATGAGCTTGTAGACATACCTCTGATGCTTTTCTTCAGAGACACCTCGATTGTGAGCTAAGTGGATGGCATGAACGGAATACTGGTACAACACTATACCATTCAGCGTCCCAGATGACTCCTTTTAAAGTGTTGTACGGAAGAGATCCACTTCATTTGGTACACTTTGGACAGAATGACACATCAGTTTTTTCAGTAGAGCGGTACTTAGAAGAAAGAGACAAAACACTAGAGGAACTGAAAAGACATCTGTTGAGAGCCTAGCATATTATGAAAAGACAGGCGGATAAGCACAGGAAAGACGTCAAGTTCGAGGTAGGGGATACAGGCAGCAGACAGTGGCTATTAAGAGGAATGAGAAGTTGGCCCTGCGGTACTTTGGCCCATTTCAGATAGAAGAAAGGATCGGAGCTGTGGCATGTTGACTGAAGCTACCTCCGACCGCTACCATACATCAGATATTCCACGTGTCAAAGCTAAGGAGAACTATAGGGGATCACATCGCTAGTTCAGAGTTGCCGACAACATTAACTAAAAATTTGGAAGTGGTATTGGAATCACTAGAGTTGCACGGGGTAGGCTAGGTAGGAGGGATTAAAGAAACGTTGATCAAATGGAGGAACCTTCCCGATTATGATGCTACATGGGAATCTTACGAGAGGATGCAATATCAATTTCCGACTTTTCACCTTGAGAACAAGGTGGATCTTCGGGAATAAGGTATTGATAGACCAGTCCAGCTAGCCAATTGGGTCGGCCCTTGGTCTATAGCAGGCAGAGGCCTACTGTTCCGATTAATTAGCCACCGTCCTCTTGTGGGGCTCACTACTTGAAAGGGAAACATTGATTTTTGGCAAACTCTGATTAAGGGGAGGGGTCGACTGATTGGTGGGGCCCCATTGCTTAAAGAGGAAGAATAAATTTAAGCAAGATTGGACCGGGGGGGCTGATTGGTGGTTGTTTTAGGTATGATCTGATTTAGGAGAAAGGTTAATTAGTAATTGAGATTATTTTTGTATGCTATAAATAGAGGAGAGGGGTTCAGGTTGGGATATCTTGTTATTGTGCTGAGTTTGTTCTTGTGTTTTTTTGTGCTTAGGCTCTAGCGATGTCTAGAGAAGTAGGAGAGATAGATCCTCCTCTCGAATAGAGGATCAAATGTATTATGTTCTATTCTTTGAGAGTTCATCTAATACTATGTTGTTTGTACAACATCCATTGGTTTTTTCTTTCAAATTGTGTTGGCAAATGGTTGAAATCAATCATTGTTAGGTTTTACTCTTGAATTCTACAAGAGTTTTCTATCAAAATGCAATCATGCAGATGTCTGCATCATCATAATAAGCCACTATTTGGGGTTGGTTAACTATAATCAACATTTTAACAATAATATATCCAATTGTTTAAAAGAAGTAAACTATACACACTGCAGAGAAGCATCATGCGTCACACTAAGGAGAAGAAAATGCAAATACCAAAAGATAAGCTAACGGAAATCTTGACAATTATCATCTGGAAACCAGTAGGTCTACTCCATTTTCCCTTAACATTTTGTGGCCTACTCTGTGAATCAAGTAAAGAAAGGCAAGAGTTTGAATGCCCCGCTTAAGAACCGCATACATAAATTATTTTCTTCATGGAAATGAGGAAAAAAATGAAGAAACGAATACAAAAATGGAAGGAATAAGCAACTCGGTGCCAGTAAGCTTGCTTTTTCAGTCCTAACAAATTAGGCACGGTATCTTTCAAAATTAGAAATTTAACTGGCAGATATGCACATATATTTACAAATAGCAATAATTGACACAATAAGAAATCATCAGGACTCCTGGTTTACATTATTAATAACCATAACACTTCAAAGCAATTCTATAGTAGAGCTAGGGGTGTCAATATTTGACACGAATTGAAAAATCCGACCTGAACCCGACTCGAAATTACGGGTTAGGGTCAACCCGTTTGGCAGACTGGTCAGGTTTGGCTTAGAGTTCTTGTGAGAAGGAGAAGTCCGGGTTCGTGGTCTTCATCTTCCTCCAATCCTTTCCCTCCCTCCTCCCTAAACCGCTGGCCATAACTCCCTCATCCCCCTCTCGGCCAAACCCTACCACCGCTACAACCCAACCGGCCACCCCTCTTCCACCTACAAACCACCGGCCACAAAGGGCTTTGCCCCTACCCCATAGCCGTCGGCCCATATATCAAAACCCAACCCTAAACCCTAACCCTAACCGCCGTCCGTATCCCATCCCCCTTGCCTCCCAAACTCAAATTCCTATTTACTACTTTCCATCTATTCCACATCTTAATTTATGAAAGTTTTCAAATTTCAATTTCAAATCAATTTGAATTTGAGATCCCTTCCTAAAATAGGATAACTTATGTTAGGAAACTTTCCTATATGCTCACAATTAAATCTAATTAGAAATCTATCCTGATTTTCCCTTTCCTTAATCATTAATTCAAGTTCGGAAACTCCCTTAAATTCCCCACACCCTTTCCCCACCTCTATACCCGCTGGCCTCCCCTCTCCACTCCCTTCCTTTTTCTCATTCTATCTCTATTATTACCTCCCCCAATTATTCCCCTTGTCATTTAAGGGATATGATCTCTTTCCCATAGCCGGCCACATCAACCCTAGCCGCCTAGATCCGCTCACAACTGCTGTCCATATTTCTGGACCAAGAGATTGCCGTCCAGAACTCCCAAGACCAGTATTGTTGTCCAAAACAGTTCCTGCTTGCTGTCCAGTAATAAAATCATGTGCTGTCCAGAAATTCCTACACTCTTCCTTCTGCCCAGCTGGTTGGAGAGGTCTCCAATCGCTGTCCAAAGGTTCCCGAACCTTGAAGTTGCTGTCCACTGATGTATGGCGGATCCTGAACAAGATCAAGGGTTTGTTTACGACAATCAAGGTCATGTTGATATCCTCAACTCACTGTTCTTCGATTTCAACCTGAAAATTGACCAAATTGTAGAGGAATACGTATAGAGGATCGTCTTCACCCTCGCCAAAGCCATACACGACCAACTCTCCTTCGTACAATGGCAGATTATTTCCAAACTTTGACGAAAGTGAACTCTCCCTCCAAATTTTATATCTTCCTAATTGCCACCCTCAATTGTGGTCATAATTGATTCATAAGGATTGTGTTAACTCTCTTCGCTAAGCCTAGTAATCTAGAGAGTGAGCGAGTTGACTCACATGGTACTTAATCTCATTGCTAATTTAGGGATTTCTTGTTGAAAATCATTCGTGTATGTTGTACCTGAATAATTAATTATTTTGTGATCTTAACTCTTGGTTGTGTGACTTGGCCTAAGCTAGTTTCACCCCTCTTGTTTTCTTCTATTGTTTAAATCGCTACAAGTTTAATACTTAATATTGCTATCATCCAAAGCGTGTGAATTCTTATTTAATATTGCCTACGCATTTAAGTCCTACATCACACTCCTTAACACATCCAAATGCATATTAAACAAAAAAATAATGATAACGCTAGAATTCATTTTGTTATAAAAGTAGCACTTATTTTGCAGTAGAATTAAATCTAAAATATTAGACAAAGATCACTATGTAGCATACCTCACTCAGTTCAGCCTCATCGAACTCTTCAATTTCAGGTATTGAATTTGAAGATTTACCATTTTCAGCTCGCTTGACCCCTTTGACTTTGACCTTGTCAGACTTTTCATTTAAAGGATATTTTGCATTATCATGCTCTAGTAAAGATAGAAGTTCCTTATTTATCATTTCATCAGCTTGCTCAAATGGGGTTGGAGGAACAAATGAGCTTTTATCTTCATCACCCTTAACCAGTAAATTTTTTATAAGTTCTAATGAAGCCGCAGGTGGTCTTGGAAGCTCTCTCTGAAGTACTTTTGACCTCTTTTTCATTAAGGCCTCCATTCTTGCTTGTTCCCTTGCCTTGTCTTTGGCTATTTTGTCAGACATGTCTTCTTCAATTTTTTCCTCAATTTCTTCATTTTCCTCTGGAATTGGTTGCATTACTATTTGGTACTCATTTTTAGGTAGCGGAAGATTTGTCAAACCAGATCTCAAGTTTCTTCTCATCTCTTCCTGCCTGCGCAGTTCAAGCTTTGCACTATCCTGCATTTCAACATCTTCATTGATGTGAAGATCATCCCTAAAAGGAGTGAACTTTGGTGTTCCACCAGGTCCATCTCTTGATGGAGTCATGCCAATTCTTGGAGTAAGACCCGCAGGTCCAGGGCTGGACAATGGTGTTGCTAATGGATTAGGAGTTTGCATCTCCCTTTTCCTTGGGGTAACACCTGAAAAATCAGAAGGATGCAGCTCAGGATTCTCACCACCCAGAAGAGGTGTTTGAGACTCCCTCAATCGTGCAAGGTTCTCCGCCTCCATCATAATAGCATCTACCTTCCCTGCCGGAGTTCTTTGAGGAGTTCTGAGAGGTGTCATTCCCCTTCTTGGAGTCTGAGAATAATCAGCAACGAGGGCACGTGTTGCACCACTGCCTTCAGCCAGTTCCTCATTTCCTGAAGTAAGATCATTAGCATAACCCATTTTTGCTATTTCCTCCAATTCCTGATCCGAAATCTGTGGGGGAGGGAGCATCAATTTTGACCTCTTCCTAACCGCTGCAGGATCATTAAGTTTATTAGCTTGTAATATCGCTGCAGGAGAATCTAGCCTTTGTTGGATTTTGTTCCTTGCAGCATCTTGCCTCCTTAATTGGGTTTCTATATCAACTCTTCTTTTCCCTTCCAGCTCCTCAATAGTTGTCGGAAATTTATGTTGCTCCGCAGGTTTTTCCTCACCTGAAACATCAAAAAAACCTGGAGGAGGCCTCTTCTCAAATGGTATTTCAGCATTATAATCTATACCCTTCCTTTTCCTCCTCCTATGCCTGTTGTCAATCCCAGCTGCCTTCAGTTCTCTCCTTTTCTGCAAAGAGGCAAGCCTCCTTGCTTCCTCAAGCTGTTTCTCCCTTGCCTTCCTCTTTGCCTTTTTACCCCTAGTGTTAGCTAACCTAGCCCGTGCTTCTGAAAGCATTTCCTTTTCATCTTCATCCATATCTACAGGATCTGGGCGAGCAGGCTTAGATTCTGGGTTTGGATCAATCTCACCAGGTCTCAACTTACGTGGATCATCATTAGGTTCGTAATTTTCATCCTTGGCACAAGCAGCATCAAGAAGCTTCTCATAGCGCTCAAGGCATTGAGAAGGTGTTCGTCCCACAATTGGAGCAATTGTTCTCCATTGAGTAGGCATCAGCTTAGCAAGATGAAGCAACTTCTCATCTTCCTCCCTGGTCCATTCTGTCTGGAAAAACAAACACAACAGCATCAATCAAAATCTTTTGGCTTGATGGAAAAGCAAATCCTAGCTGGGAACCAAACAATCAAATCGTAGTATAGGCAGGTAGAAAACAAAAAAAAATTGGGTAATAGCTACAAGGGATATCTCTTAAAAGTTTATCAAGCATTTAATAAATGTACAGTAGACAGACAAGGCACATTAATGTTCCAATGAAGGAATAGTAAATTGGGATGTAACATTATCTATAGAAAACCTGGCCAATCAAAGTTTAAACTATTTTAGTTGAACTGATAGAATAACAGGTTTAAAAAGAGAACAAACATAATATGGAATTGAATCTTATAGACAAAGTCAAGTATATCAAGATTCGTCCAGAATAAGAAAAAGATCATCATCAACATCAAAATCACTAGCCTTATGCTAGGTAATACCACAAATAAAAGTAGAACTAGTGGTTCAATTATACGTTTGAAGATCATTGAAGTGTAAGTCAAACAGCTAAAGGTATTTTTGGTCGCATCTAGAACAACAAAATAATTTAAGTTATAGAATTGATGAAGACAATCAATCTGATGATACTTTCCGTAGTAATTTACAAGATAAATGGAAAAGTAAGATTATCTACTGCAAGCAATACTTTCCACGTAGGCATCATGGCTCAGGTTTTGTCTATGATAAGTACGTAAGTGAAAGATGGACTAACCAATTTTCCAAATAAGCACATAATAAGCCGAATAAAAAATGCTTTGATATCAAGGATAAAAGGCAGCTCCCTTCCGGTCCTTCACGGCAGCAATCAATTGCTTCTACATAAAAGCAAGAACATGCCTTCTTGGAGCAGTCCTGTAATAGGGGAAACTCAACCATAAAAGTAGTTTTTGGGTTGCTTTTATTTTTGGAATCTATTAATCAATAGATTCAATACTTATTTTGTGGGGTGTAAAAAAGAATAATCACAATTTAAGGCTAGAAAGGTGCGCTCAAGTGTAGTCTCACTGCAGGAAAAACTCAACCCAACCACTAGGCCACCGCCTCTATCCACATAATCCTTACTTCTTGCACAAAAAAACTGGACGGACTGAATATTTTTAATCATTATTGTGCTATTCCAATTTCACTAGTATGGAAAGGTGCGTAAGTGCGGTTCTTGCAATATGGGAAACTCAAACAACTACTAGGCCACCACCTCTATCCACATTAGCCCTTTCACAAAAAAATTGGACGAACTGGTTTTTTTTAAATCATTGTTGTGCTATTCCAGTGGGAAAAAGGCTTGATGTTGTTGTATTGTTATGCTATTCCAGTTTCACTAGACCTAATTGCTAGAATAACTCCAAAATTCATAAACATATCAACATTAAAGAAAAAGAAGCCTGCTGGTAAAACAACTTTACATTTCAAATTAATCTATTCCTACAAATGTTGCAGTGACTAAAATAGAAACAAGACTAACATTTTACATGCCCTTGCATCTATCTTCTATGATCTATGGTTTTACTCGTTGGCATATATCTATGAAACATTTTGCAAAAGCAGACAAATTAAAAGGGTGGAAAAGGCATTGTTGGAGCAACTTTTTATTGCTGCAATCTGTCGCTCAACCAATCTTCAACATCATCCATCAATTAGAATGCAAGCCCTATCAACTATGGTGCAGGAACTTTATCATACAGGTGAGTGGAACTTCATCTGCATTCCTTATTGATGTTATATGAATCACAATTTTACACAATACCTTTATGCTACCCAAGCAATTCCCAAGAATAATGCTTCACACCCCAAATAAAATTCTAAAACACTTGCAATTTTCTTATTTCATTTGCCCCAATCCTATATGAGCCAATATAAAAAGCATGGGTAACATAGCCACACAGGCTTGGAGCACAATAAAAAAGAAAATTTTTGGGATTTTATTTGGAGCTTGAAGGATTACTCTATCCTCTATGCACGCTGGAGGTTAATCTATAGCTAGAAAATTGAAGATTAAATCCAACATGCATGAATGCCCTTCAGCAGTTTGACAACTCGAATTAAAAGCTTTACATATTGGTGCGTGAATGCATATGTGTATACAAGCATATGCACATACACACATATAAACATAGAAGAATTGAGATTAAAAGAAACATTATGGAGGAATGGATGGATGCATCCATTCGTAAAAAGGCAGGGAGCCTGATGTAGGACTAAATGCTTTGAATGAAGGAAATAAGAGTTTGCACCATTTCTTGATTAAAAAGGCGTTCAAGGCGGATTAGAACTACTCGAGGCAAATCCTCGAAATAAAACGAGTGCGGAGGTTACTTCCGAACTGAGGCTAAGCACACTCGAACGTTCGGATGAGGCTTAACGCCTTTTTCCAATAAGGAAGCGTACGCACTCAATCCTATGCGTGAGGCATTTGGCAAAGGCGAGCTGATGTCGAAAGCGGGATGAACAAGTGCTACCTTCATAAGATTGTTAGCAAGCTCCCGTTGCTAGTTCTTCCCGATCAAAATAAGTTGTAGCTTACGGATTATCCGACAGTAAAGCATGCGGTTACAAGATTAACGTATCGACAGGAGCAAAGTAACGTTAACAGCCACGAATTAAGCCAAATAGAAGCGACCTTGCGGTCCAATCTCTACTCACTCTCCACTTTTAATGTTGAGAGCAACCGAATGCCGAACTAGCAAATGACGCACAAAGTGAAGAAGATAGAATGAGTGCAAACGTCGTAGACGCAAGCTAAGGTCGATATTCCATTGATGTCTTCTTGAGTTGAGATGCTAATGCTTAGAGAAAGGCTCCCATTAATAATTAAACAAATTAATTAAAATCTGAATTAATAATATAAGCTTAGTGGTCATGAATTGGGATGATTAGGTCTATTTTAACTTAATTTAATAATTAGTATTATTAATTGATTCAATTTGAACTATTAATTAGCCTAATTAATATTAAATTGACATGTTAGATTTAATTATGTGGTATGCTCACGGAATAATGAGCGGTACATTTGCTCGGTACTAGGAAAGTTCGGTATCATTGGATCCGTTGTACTGGCTCGGTACTGAGATTTGGCTTACAAATGCTCGAATTTTATTTCAGCTTCGGTAAATATGAGCATATATAATTTCAATTTCAGAATTTTGAAATTTGAAATCTTATAATATAATTTTAGTTCCGGGGGCGCTTGCCCCCGAGAGAGACTCCCGCAAGGGGGAGGAGCGCCCCCTTGGACCCCAAGGCAAGAGCTGAAGGATTATTTTTGTATTCATGTTATTTTATTAAAGGCGTTGGGCCCTCAGAGAAACTCACGGAATTCAAATCTGAATTTGGAATTCTCATTTTTGCTCTCAAGGATGATTTCCTTGCTCATTGGATTCCCTAAAATTAAATTAAATTAGGATTTATTTTCAATCGTTTTGAAACGGCTTACGCCTCGAGTGCTTACGGGTCTCGCCTCGCGGTTTGAGAAAAAACGCCTCGATTCCCGGCGGCTTGGGTGTGGGGGATGACGCGGCTTGGGTTAGGGCCGCCGGTGGCTGGGCCGGCCAAAGGCCGGCGGTGGAGCTGGTTTTGCACAATTTCTTGATAAAAGCAATTAAGATTAGAACTACTAGCAAATCCAAACGATCAAATAAAACATAAGAGTGGTTACTTCCGCTTAGGCTAAGTTGCACACTAAGCACTTGGATTATCAAATCAACATAAAAAATGGTCATATAAAAAGTCAAAATGACAAGATAAAATACAATTTCAACAGAAAATACCCATAATCTAACAAATAAGACTACTACATAAAATGCTCAAATAAAAGTGCACTCATGATCGTGGCTATGTTTACTAGGCTTTGGCAAAGGCGAGATAAAACCCTACGTTTACTAAGCTTAGGCAAAAGGCGAAACTCGGCTCCTTGGGATTCGTCATCACCTACAAGATTAGGGGATTAGAAAGTTAATTGAAGAGGGGGAGAAGTTCACCTTAGTCAATGTCCGGAAACAAATAGCCGATATGTTGAAGAAGTTTGTCGTAGGAGAAGTCTTATTCTGTGCCCGGGTCAACCATCCATGCGAGAAGTCGTTGTTTTGACTTTGGGAAGGGTTGGATGACAAGGAGAGACTTCTCCGATGTTGCTACAGCGAAACGAATTCAGTGGAAACTGATGGACAGCAATTTTGATCTTCCAAACAGCAGTTGTGAGGCTTGCAATGGCTGGGTTTGCATGGGCAACAGCTGAAATTTCTGGCTGCAGTTTTAGGAAGAAGAGGGCTCAATGTTGGGTGGAGTTTGGAGAGGATTTAGTGGAAGAAAATTAATGAGAGAGGCTTTGGAAAATTCGGCCAGCAGCAGGTTGAATTCCCAAACTTTTCCCCAAAGAGAAACAATGGAATCTGGGTCGACTCTAGGAAAGAAAAAATTTAGTAAGGGGAGCCGACGAGATGTAGAGGAGAATTAGGGAGTTATTTCCTAATTTCACTCTCAGTTTTGGAAAGTAATTAAAGGCTTTAGGTTTTGAAAATTCTGACCGCTGCAAGAGAAGAAAAATATTTCCAAAGAGATGAGTTGGCTTTAAGGAAAGAATTCCTAATCCAACCACTAAGGGGGCCAGCGGCATAGATGGTTAAGGGAGCATTAATGAAGAGGGTTTAAGAGTTTCTTAATTTAACCAAAAGAAATAGGAAAGATATTAATTCACTCTTGAATTTGAAATTCAAATAGGATTTAAATTTGGAAACTTTCCTAAAATAAGTTTCTTAAATTAGGAAAGAAATTTCAAATTTAATTTTTGTTTTCAAATTTGAAATGAAATCTTCCCAAAGTAAGAAGAATTATCTATGGAAAGGAATCAAGAGGTGGTGGCATTTGGGGGGGAAAATCCCAAAGGGAAGCAATGAGGCCGGCGGTTTGGGTAGGAAACCGTGGATGATGTGAAGGGGGAAAGGGGTCGGGTGGAGACAACGAAGACGACTAAGGGAAAGTGACGAGAGACGACGAAAGACAAAGTGAAAACCACGAATCCGGCCGTCTCCAAGGTTGGTGGGTGATACGTTCTCCCTCTCCTAGGGATCTCTCCAAGTTCTCCTCAAGAGCTCTCAAGCACAAGCGTAGAAAATTTTCATAATCATTCATTAACTCATAAAGTGCAACATGAGGTCTATAATAGCCTCTTACAAAAGGACTCAAAATAAAAAGACGACAATGCCCTTAGGGCTTACATACGACTTCCCTTAAGGGTGAAACGGGAAAATAACTAAAACATAAATACTAAAAGACAAATAAGATAATAAACGACAAATTCATGAAAATGACTCAAAAATACGACGACTCGATCGTGGCCGTAGATTGACGGCCACGCCTTAATTCATGCTCTGATGTCCCCATTAGAGCCATCATGCATTTCTATTTATACATAAAAGATTGAGAAAGGGTAAAAAAAATATGCACTTATAAGCACGTGCAAACACATAGATACATACATAGGCTTGCATACGTGTGTATGTGTGAGTGGGCAGAGAAACAGAGATGTTAAAAATTAAAAGATTTCTTATACATGCACACATTCTTAAACTACCATGTTTCTTTCTATTATTTAATTTATGATTCAATGATGTCAACTTTAGATGAGCTATTATTAAGTGTAAGTGGAAGAGAGGAGAAATGTGAAAAAGAAGTTATCATGAAGTCTGTATATTCTCTACTTTTTAATACAAACATGTGATATACGAAAGTTTTCTATGTTGCTCAATAAAAATTGATGCAAGATATGTAACCACGTGAAACATTTACTAAAATATATGGCTTCATTTAATAATGCTTTGTTGTTGCTATGTTGAGCTATTTAGAAGAGAAAAATGTTATCATTATTCCCACATAAGACGGCGGCCTTCCGATGATATAGTTAGGAGAGTAGATGTATTAGATTTGGCTTATGTTAAGGAAGGTAGAGGTACCTAAAAAGACTTGATTAAAAAATATTAGAAACGACATTTATTCATTAGATTTAAATGAGAATTTGACTCTTAACTGGACACAATGGAGAAAAATGTTTCATGTAGCTGACCCCGCATAGTGCGATAAAGGCTTGAAGCTGTTTTTGATCTTGTATTAGTCCCAAAAAGATGTAACCACATGGCATAGTTCATGTTTTGTCAAGAATAGAAAAGGTTTGACAAATCAATTTTCAACTCTTTGTAAGACTTTAAAATGCCTCATCAAGAGTGGATCAAACTACATAGGTTTGCGCTCCAATGACTAAAATGTGTACACAATAGTACTCCACCTGCACTTGAAACACTAAACAACTCTTGAAAAGGAAAATTGGTAGCTCTTTGCCCATATAGAGCAGAGTTATTCCATACACGCTTCCTATTACTTGAATTTTCTAAAAGCAAACAAAAACATCAAGCATTTGTCCCACTACTTTGGGTCGACTACAAGAATCTTTTTTCTCCATTGTCTTATGTTAAAAGTCAAATTTTCATTTAAATATAGAAAAAAGGTCTTTTCTAATATTTTATAACCAAGTTTTTTTTAGGTCTACCTCCATCTTTCTTAACATAGGTCAAATCTTATACATCTACTCTCCTAATCGGGTCATCGGAAGGTCAACATTTTATGTGACCAAACAATCTAAGGCGGTTCTTTCTTAATCTTATTTTTCACTGGAGCTACTTTCTCTTCATGTATATACTCGTTTCGCATTCTATCTCTCAGAGTAAAGTCACTCATCCACCTGTGTATCCTCATCTCTACAACACTTAACTTAATTTTATACTTCTCTTTTAATGGCCAACATTCTGCGCCATAATGCATTGCAGGTCTCACCACCATCTGATAGAATTTTCTCTTAAGTTTGAGGGATACTTTTCTATCACACAACAGACCCGAAGCATTCCTCCACTACAGCCATCTAACTTAAATTCTACAAATAATATCCTCATTTATTTCACCATCACTTTGAACAATTGAACAATAGACCCGAGATATCTAAAACATGTGCTCTTATTAATAACTTGATTACACAAAGTCACAACACCCCCTCAAAATCTATTACTACTAAAATTACACTCACTGTATTCACTTTTAAATCTACTCAAACGGAAGCTTTAAAACTCTAAGGTTTACCTACATAATTCAAGTTTATCTTTAATTCCCTCTCTAGATTTATCAACAAGAAGAATATCATCAGCAAAAAGCAAAAACTTGCTAGTGAAGTCAAGGTTTAAAATTGCGCAATAAAAGGCGTGCCTCAACGCAATATGGTCCCTTTAAGCCTCAAAGCCCACGCAATAAACTCAGGATTTGAGGCTTACGCCTCAAGTTTACTGAGGCGCGCCTCACATTTTTGAGGCGCCACCTCTAAAAAAAACTAACCTATTTTTTTCTTTTCAGTTCGGACCCCCAATTGCCTACGTGGAGTCCTGGATTGCCTAGTGAGATGTCGACGTGGCATCAACATTTAAACACTGGTAAAGGTAAAATGGCAGAAAATTTTCACAGTACACGCGGCGTTTCGGTTTTCAACTTCCAGCAAACATTTCAAGCATTCACTCCGGAGGAATTTCAAGCATTCACTCAGTTCATTCTCAGATGTCGTCACCCCCAAAAAGAAAGGTAATTTGCTGGCATGTTTTCTGTTCAAGTTCTGCGTATTTTATGCTTATGTTATGCGTAGGTGTTCAGGGTATTGAAGTTCTTCATATTTTATGCTTACGTTATGCGTATGCGTTGCTTCTCAAAACTTTTTAAATGGAATGTTTGATACTTTGATGTCATCGTATTTTCTCTGTATTTATGGTTTATGAAATTATGTTGAAATTTGAAACCTAAGCCCTAACAAAATTTTAAGTTTTTAATAATTAAACACTAAACTTTTAAAATAGAGTAGTTTGTGTCAATTTTGCGCATAGGATGTGCGTATGCTGGCATAAGCACTGAGTAGTCTATGCGTTTGTTGTGCGTATACTGTGCGTGCTTGTGCGTATGTTGTGAGTACTCTATGCTTATGTTGTGCATGATCTTTGCGTATGTTGTGTGTACTCTATGCGTATGTTGTGCGTTTTTTGTGCGTATTTTACTTACTTATTTTATATATTTTTGTTTTTTATTTTTCAGATATATGTTCATCCAATTACCTATCGATGTTATGTTTCGACTTTTCGAACAATTTGTTATAATTTTGTACCTCTGCTAATTGTGAGTGTTAAGTGTTAACCAAGGTTTAAAATTACGTAAATAAGCCTCGAGGCGTTTTTCGTCCGTGAGGCGAGGCGTAAGCCTCGAGGCGGTGTGAGGC
This sequence comes from Dendrobium huoshanense, assembly GCA_016618105.1. Taxonomy (NCBI): domain Eukaryota; kingdom Viridiplantae; phylum Streptophyta; class Magnoliopsida; order Asparagales; family Orchidaceae; genus Dendrobium; species Dendrobium huoshanense. The sequence goes on from CM028357.1 coordinate 41,056,800, forward strand.
GTAAGCCTCACCGATGAAGAATTGCGTAAATGAGAATTTAAGGGTTTTAGCAAGTAAAAAATAGTAAAATTCTATCATACAATAAAAACATCTAAATGACAATTAAAATTAGGGGAAAGTAAGAAAATAAATGCAAAAAAATCACGTCCCAAAGTACAAAACCACAAAATATTATTCTATCAAAACTCCCAAAGTACAATTAAGAAAGAACATATATAATCCAATCATGTCCCATCACTAAAATGAGTCTTCAAGGGAATCTTCTCACCCCTTCCTTATCTCTTATAGAGTCCAATGTCTTCCAATCAAAGCATGCACTCATGAACAAGTAGACTAACAGTCTAACACTAACAACTATTACTAAAGATGATGATTATAACAATATGCCGGACTGCCGGGGGTCCAAGGGGGCGCTGCCCCCTGGCGGGGTTCGACCTGCCCGGTCAGGTTGCGGGGTCAAGGGGCAGCGCCCCTGCGGGGGTTTCCGGGGGCAGCGCCCCATAACAAAATTTTATTGTAAGAGTAATTTTGAAGTTCTATTTATTTTTGAAGTTCGTAAGTTATTTTTATGGGAAGATACCGAGTGTTATCGAGCATGTTCCTTAGCAGTACCGAGCATGTACCTAGCGGTACTGAGCAATACCGAGCAAATATCTAGCTGTACCGAGCATATACTGAGCGGTACCGAGCATATACTGAGCGGTACCGAGCATGTACCTAGCAGTACCGAGCAAATACCTAGCTATACCGAGCATATACTGAGCGGTACCGAGCATATACAGAGCGGTACTAAGCATATATTTGAGGCGTACGCCTCAGCCAAAATTGTGCAATTGCGCCTCTAAGGCGCGCCTCAGTCCAAGTCTTTCCTAGAGATAGAAGAAGAAGAAGTGGACAAAGCTCGCAAGCTTTTCCAAGAAGAAACCCGCAGGTTTACATCTCCAAAACCCGCAGGCCAAGCACGGGAAAACCAACAGCCATCCACAAGAACCAAAGGGTCAAGCCACGGGAACCAAGGAACCATCCACGGGAACCAAAGAGCCATCCACCGGAACCAAACAAAAGACACTTTAACATAAAATATGTTATGTGAATGATTTTGAAAATGTAAACCTGCGGGTTTTGTTGGAAAAGCTTGCGAGCTTGTTTCATTCTCCTTCTCATCTCTTCTAGGAAAGACTTACAAGTACTTTCCATCCTTCTTCTCGACTTCTAACCTCTTTCGTCTCTCCGCAAGTACCACCTCACCTGTATCCTTCTTCTAATGGATGAAAGCTTCTTTAGGTGTTTGTTTTGAAGTCTTAAATTTGTCAAACGTTTGTAGTGTCAAAGTTTGTAAGAGTCTTTGTTTGTAAGTCGTTTTATTATATAAAGTTGTATTTTATAGTAAAAAAAAAGAGTGATATATGAATTTTTGAAAAGAAATCTTTGGAATTTTCTTGGAGGGGCTTGCGAGTTTTGTCCACCTTCTCATCTCCTCTAGGAAAGACTTGCGAGTTTTGTCCACCTTCTTCTCATCTCCTCTAGGAAAGACTTGCGAGTTCTTTCCAACCTTCTTCTCGGCTTCTAATCTCTTTCGTCTCTCCACAAGTTTACACCCCACCTGTATACTTCTTCTTTTGGAAAGCTTCTTTAGGGTGTCTTGGTTGAGTCAAGTTTGTAAGTTTTTCATTTTATATATCAAAGTGTCTTTTGTTATTATGTTTCTAAATGTTCTTTTTATTTGAAATGTAAGAGTTTGTTCATTATATTACCTAGTGAGTGCATTCTTATTTTTGTGGGCAGAGATCCAGGTCCCCCCTGATTTTTGCTCGCATCATTTTTGGTTCACGGGTTGGCTTATGGTCTACGGTTTTGGGGCCTATGGTGATATGTGGAGGAGGTTGGTTCGTTGGAGTTGAGCTCATTTTCTTAGTTGCTAGCTCATTAATGATGAGTTTAGTAGCTCATTAATGTTCTAAAGGTAAGCTCATAAGTTGGATTCATTATTGGAGTGGTCTTGTCCCTTCTCCTCCCCTTTTCTTCTTTAATATTTATCTTTGTCCCATGGGATTCCGTGGCTGTTTTTGGGCTCCTTGTGCTGGTTGTTTCCCGTACCATGGCTCCTTGGTTTTCCGGTTGGCTGCTGGATTCCCGAGCTGGGTGGTCTTTCCGTGTCTTTTGGCACCTCGGTTCTGTTCGGGCCTCTTTGGTTCCCGTGGCTGCTTCTTCGGTTCCCTGGCTGAGCTATTTTCCGTGAAATGCTTGGGGAATTTCGTGACTTATGATGCTTGGGTTCTTGTGAAAATTCATTAAAGTGGCTATTTGTATTCCCCTTTCTTACCTATAAATATGAGATGTTTTGAGAAGGAGTAGTTGAATATTGAGAGCATTTTTGCTATTGACCTGCGGGTTATTGAAAAATCTTGCGAGCTTGTTCCATTCTTCTTCCTTTCTCTCAAGGAAAGACTTGCGAGTGCTTTCCACCCTTTGTCTTGGCTTCTAATCTCTTTCGTCTCTCCGCAAGTTCCACTCCATCTGTATCCTTCTTCTTGAACTTTGGTGGTGTTTGTTGGTTGATTTGGGAGCATTTACTGGAGGAGTTTGGATTGATCAGTTGGACTATCGTGCAGTGGTGGACCATCGGTTTGCTAGCCCTAAAGCACTTATTTTACTTAACCTACATTTCAATGCATGTGAGGAACCCACTCTGACGGTTGACTGAGGATAGCGTTGTTTTTTTATTTCCTTTGTTTCTTTGAATTCTCTTCTAGCTTTCTTCGTCGAATTTTGGATGTTATAGATGATTGATACTATTTGAATCTAGTTTGATTTTAGTTCTGTTCTTTGTTCTCTTGTTCTTGGCTTTTCTAACTAGTAGCTCATTATTTTGTCTATTCTTCTTCCCCTTGTCTATTTGTTTCCCGTGGATGGCCCTTGGATTCCCGTGCCTTGGCTCCTTGGTTCCCACGGCTGCCTCTTTGGTTTTTGCGGTTGCCTCTTCGGGTTCCGCCTGGGCTGCTTTTCCGTGGCTTTGGTGCTTTATTTCTTGTGTAGAATTAGGGAATATTATTAGGTGGCTGTTAGCTTTTAATTTCCCTCATTTATTTAAGAATTTGAAGAGTTTTTGGGGTTGTTTGTATTCCCCTCTTATGTCTATAAATAGTAGATGTTTTGTTGCTGTTTTAGTATGTTATGTGATTGATTTTTGAAAATGTAAACCTGCGGGTTTCTTCTTGGAAAAGCTTGCAAGCTTGTTCCATTCTCTTTCTCATCTCCTCTAGGAAAGACTTGCGAGTTCTTTCCACCCTTCGTCTTGCCTTCTAACCTCTTTCATCTCTCCGCAAGTGACCACCCCACCTGTATCCTTCTTCTTTTGGAAAGCAAGTTTAGGGTGTCATGTTTGAGTCAAGTTTGTAAGAGTCTTTGTTTGTAAGTCGTTTTATTATTAAAGTTGTGTTTTGTTTTGTTAAGTATATTTTGTCAAGTTTTTGAGTATTTTATGTCTTTCTATCATCCAAGAAAGAGTGTATTTTTGTGATAAAAAAATTGGATCCCTCTCCCAAATTTTTGATTGCATCAATTTGGTATCAGAGCAAGTTAGGAAGTCCTAGGTTTTGGTTTACCAAGTCAAGTCTTATTATGTAAGTTTTGTTTTGAGTCATGTTGTCATTTGAGTCTTGGTGTCAAGTGAGCAATCTCAAGCCTTGGTGTCTCTTGATGCAACGCCTTCAGAACAAAGCTAACTCATCGGGAGATGAGTTCTCAAGAAGGGGAGACTGATGTAGACAAAAAGGGGGTCAAATCAAACCCAAAAAAATTTAGGTTTTGACTTCACTTGAGCTTGCTAGCTCATTAATTTTTGAGCTAAGATTTAGCTCATTATGAGCTGGTTTTTAGTTCATTTATTGAACTAAGAGTTAGCTCATTATGAGCTATGTTTTTATATCATTTATTAATTTATTAGTATCTCATTATTTTGTCTCTTCTTCTTCCCCTTGTATATTCGTTTCCCGTGGATGGCTCTTGGGTTCCCGTGCCTTGGCTCTTTGGTTCCCACAGCTGCCTCCTTGGTTCCCACGGCTGCCTTTCTGGTTTTTGTGGTTGCCTCTTCGGGCTCCGCTTGGGCTGCTTTTCTGTGGCTTTGGTGCTTTGTTTCTTGTGTAGAATTAGAGAATATTATTAGGTGACTGTTGGCTTTTCATTTCCCTCATTTATTTAAGAATTTGAAGAGTTTTTGGGACTGTTTGTATTCCCCTCTTATGTCTATAAATAGTAGATGTTTTGTGACTGTTTTAGTATGTTATGTGATTGATTTTTGAAAATGTAAACCTGCGGGTTTCTTCTTGGAAAAGCTTACAAGCTTGTTCCATTCTCCTTCTCATCTCCTCTAGGAAAGACTTGCGAGTTCTTTCCACCCTTCGTCTTGACTTCTAACCTCTTTCGTCTCTCCGCAAGTGACCACCCCACCTGTATCCTTCTTCTTTTGAAAAGTAAGTTTAGGGTGCCATGTTTGAGTCAAGTTTCTAAGAGTCTTTGTTTGTAAGTCATTTTATTATTAAAGTTGTGTTTTGTTTTGTTAAGTATATTTTGTCAAGTTTTTGAGAATTTTATGTCTTTCTATCATCCTAGAAAGAGTTTGTTTGTGATCAAAACTTTGGGTCCCTCTCCCAAATTTTTAATTGCATTAATACAAAGAGGAGAAATCGCCTGTCGACATTGAGGATGAATTCACTGGTGTACATTATGTACAATATGAGACTCAGATATAGAAATTTGAAGAAAAAATGATTAATGGATGATGAAAATCATTTGCTTTGCGAGGATGTGGCATCTGATGATGAGTGGTTTGTAGATGATGAAGTTGAAGTTATGCCGTCTGAATTACAAGATAAAGATTTAAATGTTAATTTCTTTGATGGTCTTAAAGCATCTACATCCACGACAACTCAAGAACAAATCAAAAAAGGTATATAAATAATATAGTTTTCTTAGACTTTTATTAATGTATTACACTATTATTCATTATGATATTCTTCAAAAATATTTAGAGAAGAAGAGGATAATTGATAATGAAAAAGGAGCTGATTGGGAGACATTGGACTCTATATGAGAGGAGGAAGAGGAGAGAGCAGTTCATCATAATGATGATTCAAATGAAGACCCACTTAGTGATGACAGTGTGAGTTCTTATGTGATATGTCAATGTCATTGCTATTTATCTTGTGCATTTTTATATTTTATATATTATTTACTCATTAGTATATACAAAATTTATCATTTTATGTTTACGCAATTTTTTGATTTTGAGGCTTACACCTCGCCTCACGAACGAAAAACATCTCAATACCCGATTACACAATTTTAAACCTTGAGTGAAGTATAAATGGTTTGAACAAAAACTTGCTTGCATTTTCAACTATATCATTCCAATGTTGGTGCTATGATTTGGATGATTTGTTAAATCCATATCAATTAAACATTAAACTAATGCATTTTTTAGACAGTAAATCATGCATTTATTAAGCCGAAGCATACCATTCACATATATACATGTTATACTATAACTGCTGGACCTTTGCAGCATTCTTACTACCATGAAACTAGTCATTTAGAAAAATCCTACAGCCCATAAGGACCGTTGAGAATAAGTATAATATTATTTTCCAGGACATTATATATTCTACCCATTCTAGTGTATTCGGTATCCTGAATGATTACTTAAAGCACTACAAGCATTTCTTTTCTTTTAATCGCCATATCTCCAAAAGACCAGTTCAGCCACTTTATCAGAAAATCAATTCAAACTAAAAGTAAAAATCCCAAAAAAAAAAAGGATAAAGGCACTAAGAAGGTGAAGGTGTAAAGCATGTGTTACCTTCTTAATGGAGGGGTCAAGCCACTCGTACCAACGGGCCTTGCATTGTTTTGCTGACTTGCGCACAAGAAGCGAAGATATCCGAGCCCATTGGTTCTTCCCATATTTCATAACCGCTGCCTTAAGAATTTCATCCTCAGTGTTCTTCCATACCCCTCCTTTTATCATAATCCTCATCCTGTCTCCTTTTCTTTGTTCCTCCTACTCCGATTTGCTGCTTGGATACAGAATTTATGCAGGATTTGAGCAGGATTTATGCTAAATCCTGCTAAAAAGGATTTAGGGAACCATTGAATCTCACAGCGAGTTAAACAGGATTTTGAATAAATATAATATTCTTTTTGCCCTAAATCCCGATTTACCAAATCCCGGAGTTCGGCGGATTTACGGGATTTGGCCGAATAAGCGCGCGAAGGAAAGAAAGATGTCTACCTTCGCAAAGAGCAAGCTCCCGTCGTCGTCGTTACCTCCGATCGAACAGACGAACGGCGAGGAGGAGTGATTTCGGATCCGACAGGATGGAACGTCGTCGAAGGATTCCAATTATTCAGCCACTCGTTCAAAACTCTACCTGTCAGGCGAAGGAGGCGAGCAACGAACAGTGGAGAAGTGAAAAAAGCAAACCTAGCAAATCAGCGGCTACAGAAAGGCAGCACAGAACAGAGAGAAGTATATAGCATATTAATTAAAATTAATTATGAATATATTTGATTAATTAATTAATTATTCTAATTATATTAGTTATAATGAAGTAATTAAAATATAATCAAAATTAAAATTAATAAATTATTTCAAAATTAAATTATTTTCTAATTATATTCTTTTTGTAATTATAATTTATTGATGATAATTATAATTAGAATTAATATATAAGTTGTATGTAAACTATAAATTATTTAAAACACAAATTAAATTTGATCTTTTAATGAACTAATTGTTTTTTTTTTTTTTTTTTTTTTGGAAAATTTGGGGCCTTAGCGAATATATTTCATTGATGAAAAAAAAGTTACAAGAAAGAAGTTACATGTAAGAGTAAGACCACATAAGTAGAAACAAAACTTATGCAGAAAAATGAAATAAACCCCAGCTATACCACCTTTTATATATCTAAAGAATGAATAAAGAACCAAAAACATGGTAGTTGCAAAAATTGGATATAAAACCTCTGTAGAATATAAGCAGGCAGAGCAACAGCTTCAAAACCTGAAGCAGCATAAAGAAATCAAGTCCTGAATTGAACCAGCTAGAGCCAATAGATCTCCCCAGCCAAAAGTCTGGACTCAGATTGAGAAAAAAGAACGTCGAGATGTCGGAAACCTGGTTGCCCGGAGGCCATCCAAGGTGCCTGCTTTGGGAGATTCATCATTGTCCAGACATGGCAAATTTTGCAGGCATTAAGCGACAGGACAGAAGGGCCAAAAAGAAACACCTGCCAATTTATAATTCTTCTAGCAATTGGATTCCACCTTTCCATTTTAAAACTTTTTCAAAAAGAGCCCTTCTGATACAAAGCAAAACTGAGGTAACACATTGAAAGTTACCTCCAAACCTTCTGTTATTTCATTCTCTCCAGGAATAATATATAACGCAGCCAACTGTCAGTTTATATTCAACTTCTCATAATTTTCCCCGTAAACATCAGATAACCAATCATACAGCTGCATAATAGAAGGTCTCAAAAGGAAACAGCTGCTCCCAGGAATGAGAGATTTCAAAATAGAGAATGTATACGGGCAATCAAAGTATGAATGAGAAACATATTCAGTATCAGAATAGCACAAATTGCATAATAACGGAACATGAATTCATCTAAAATTAAGGGCCTCCGCAGTCTTCAAACCCCCCACCAGTGCCAGCCATACAAAAACCGTATGCTTTAAAATGTTTCGTTTATGCCAAATCATTTTATATCAGCCACAATAAGTTAACTCAGAATAATACTCATCAATAAAATGCCTGAATTTATAATTCTTTTTGTTTTTCCAACATAGAGAAGGTCCAGAACTATTCGAAATAGAGATGGCATTAAGGGTGCTTTAAATCAAAGCAGAAAAGTGCCCAGGCAAAGTCCATGTGGCACCAGCCACTAATTCATGTAAAAAATAGTCCAGCATAAACTCCAAAGAGGCATCCCCAGTATATTCGAAAAGGGTTAGATTATGGCACCAGTGGTCCCAAAGCAGAGAAATAGAAGCATTAGACGTGATATTGAATATAAAATAGAATTTAGCTTCTAAAGCTGTTTTACAAATGCATTTCCAAAGTTTTGAATCATTACTATGAGGCAGTTTCCAGGGGCTTCTATATTTATGCAACAGCCAAGTAGAGAGAGGAGTGAAATCATTATACATCCTGAAAATCACAGAGCAATTATAAGCAAATTGCATAGCATAAATTGAAAGAATACCGAGGCCTCCCTTATTTTTAGGCTTACAAATGTAGTCCCAAGAAACCATGTGGAGTTTCTTAGAAGAAGTAGTCTCTCCAAAGAACAAGAACCGAGAACTATGCTTTTTAAAAAACTTATACTTTGTAAAACGGTTTTACAGCATGATATAAATATTTCAATAAATTTTACTTCTAATTCCTAGTTATATTAATAAATGTTTTAATAATATATTATCTCCCCAAGCACTATATAAAATATAATCTTATATAAATATTTTATATCTTATTATTCTTATTTGAGAAAGAGATAGAAGGGCACGCACAAATAGAGAAAGAGCTTATGATTGCTTTACATGAAAAAATGCAAATATTTAAAATAGTTAAATGATAAAAAAATTGCTTAGTTGAAAGAACCCAAAATTATCTTAAATTTCTATAGTATAATAATTTTATAAAATTACTATAATAAATTACAAATATTCTTCATTTTTTGAGAATTCATATCATGACAACAATTAGCTCTAAGTTTATTCAAATTTTGAAAAGCTTTTAACTTAAAAAAATCTTATGCTTCCTCAATATTTTCCTTAATATGAAAAAATTATTTTGTGCAAACCCCGGACGTATTTGGAGACCAATCAAAACATGTCACGTCACTTTTTAGCTCATACCGGTGCTCGGTATTGCTCGGTAACAGGTGACGTGACGTATTCTGGTTGATCTTCGGACGCCATCCGGATCAAGCTTTAAAAGTATCGTTGACTAACTAATAAAATATATCCCCTTATAAATCCCAGTGTTATGAATTCAATATAGTTGGTTAACTAAAATTTGAATTATTAGATAGATCAAGAAAAGAATTGATGGATCAAATTTAAATCTATCAAAAAAATGACAATGACATCTTACAAATTTTTATAAAAAAATTTATTTTCTTAAGAGCAATAATTTATAACTAATATCTTACAAAACAAAGGCATGTATAAATCACAAAAAACTCTATGATGACCATATATTGTTAATTGAGCTACATGCAAAAGATTATAGCTTATAGCGATTGAACATCTGAAAAATATTGCAAAAAGAGCTGATTGATGCCTAATTAATTGGTGAACCAAATGTGCTGGTCCCCATAGGATTTGCAATCACATGCTGGGCCATCACATAATGAGGATTAATTATTCTGTCCGGATGTCAAACGTCATCCAGAGATCAACAAGAATGTGTCACATCACCTCTTACTCGATACCACTCGATATCGTGGCTCGATATTGCTGACGCGTCACATTCTGGTTGGTCTCTAGATGGGATTCTACGCACAGAATAATTTCTCTATAATGATGGAGGGAGGGATAATCTAGATCCAAAGGGAAGGTGATGGACATCCATCAATCTAGCTCAAGCTAGTTTGGATAATTTGTACCCCAAAAAGTTAATTTTTGTCTTTTATTTTTTTTTTTTGTATTTAACCTTAATCCAAGGTTCATATGTTTTGCTTTAAATGATATAAATTAGCTCGATTTGAATTTTTTCAAGAACTTGTATCTCTGCTTTGAATTAACACGTAGGCCCCTATAGCGAATTTTATCCATAAAAACGCTAGTTTGAATAATTAGTACCCCAAAAGTTATGTTTTATTGGATAATAAGTTCAAATGGTGTTATTACATTGAAATATTCATAATGATATGATTAATTTAATACTAAATGTGCATCTTTTAGAGTTAGATTGATCTCCAAAATAAATATTTGAAGCCAAAGTTTGTAATTGATTCAGCCTGCCTAAGTGCTTTCAAATTTATTCATTATGTAAAAAATGTTATTCCATCATATAAAATTTTGCCATCTCAACAAAGGACAACTTACATTCTCTTATATTGTAAGATTGTTTCTTTTGCCGTATCAAACAAATCTTTACCTTCGATCACTGCATTAGCCGCAGGTTCAGTGTTCAATAATGTAGCAGAATGTGCATAGTAAATATGCAGAATAAAGAGAGGGCAATACACCAAATTTTATTCAATGAGGGAATAAATAGAACCAATGCACATTTTGCTCAGCAGAAGATTAAAGAATCAAGTATTTACTATTTACTCTTCTATGAAGAAGAATACCTGATCAATCTCCAAAATTAATAATCAAAGCCAACTCAGGATGTTGCCATGCAGCTTTTCAGCTAGTCATCTCTTAATAATATGTCATTTTCAGGAGAAATTATTATGTGAAGAATTCCGACGAGACCGTCCAGATTCGCCGCGTATTTGTAAATACTCAGTTGTGAATATTGCCAAGTATTTACTGAGTATTTACGGAGTAGTTATAAATACTCAATAAATACGTAACAATCTGGACGGTTCTTCCCGTCCGGACTCCGCACAGAATAAGTTTCCCATTTTCAGACTAAATCTATTTGGGAGAATTATCTGAACATTGTCTTCTTGATGTAGGAGTGATAAATTTTAACATTTTGGCAGTAACTTATAAGATATTTATCAACTTAATTAACTGATAGTTATGAAATATAACTAATTAGTACTATTACGCATAAACATGGATCAACACAGAGAAAATAACTGATAATTTTTTGCACAATGAATTGACATAAAAAAAACTCAATGGCTCCATTCTCAATCTTCACACCCAATCTCCTAAAATGTTTCAAAGTAGTAATACGCAATTCAAGCTTTTCTAAGAAAAGTTCTCTCCTTATAGAGCGAGAAATACCTTCTCTGGACTTCTGTGGACTGTGGGATCTTAATTGTTAATGGGCAAAAACCAAAACCAAATAGGATACTCTAAATTTATGGAGCATGTAGCTTCATAACTTGTGTAACAATAAGAAATTAATCGTACTTCTGCTGCATGTATATCATTTAAATATTACCTGTTCTAGCATTATTTGTCTCTCATCTCCCTTTCTAACTTCCACTCATCCTTAGTGATATTAATGAGATAAAAAATCATTGAAACCACTCAATGCACTCATAATTCTAAACAATTAATCAAAAAGATACCATGTTCTCAACAAAAAAATTTCTCTGGCATCCAATATGAGATAAAAGCATGTGCTCATAATTACTTTTGAGAAATAATACAAACATTTGGTGGTTTAACAAAACTTGCACGAATTGCATTCCTAAATGTACAAGATGTGCAGCAGATAAGAGCTCAAACACTTTAAAAAGACCCCAAAAAAATTCATGATGTTAATCTTCATGTGTCAAGCCCTCTCATGATGGAGAAACTATTCCGTGCGGAGATCGGACAGAAAGTTCCCTTTCGAATTGTGACTGTACACACTGTTTGTACATAGATGTACACAATTGTGTACAAAAATTACACTCAATGTACATAGTGTGTACACTCACAGTCCGGACAGGAACATCCCGTCCGAACTCCGCACGGAATAATTTCCTCTCATGATGATGCACACTAAGGTGAAGAGAAAGGGCTAAGTGGATCCAAACGGGACAAGCACAGTGTATCAGAGAGCGATTACAATAATGTTAAAAAGTTTAAAATTGAAAATGCTAGATAGAACATAATAAAACACCAAATTCATTCAACGAAGCTATATGTCAAACAAAAAACAATTTTTCCCAGTAAAAGAATACCAGAATACAAGCATGGGTCGTTATTAGTTGCGAAGTGAAAATGTAAGAAGATCACACCTGCAAAAAGTTCAGAATGACCACCTCACTAGAAAGAATTTTTGCCATATTTGGCTGAGGTTATAATATTTAAGGCCACCCCGAGTCTCATTTCAGATCAAGCGCTGAGGTTAATAATTGGGATCAGCTTTATGATGTCAACTGTCGGATTCTCCAACTCTGTCAGTTATGGTGGTGCAGCAACTTCTATAAACCTGAAAGACTCAGACAGGAAGAGAAAACAATCAGAGATACTGTAATCTTGACATTGTATTAATGGGAAAAACTGTATTTCGTTTTCATGCCATCACTATAAATGTATGCACTAGGTAAACCATGTAATTATATTTGGTAAATAGAGTAAAAGTAAATGTAAATTGCAGTACTGTTAAAATAGAAAAAAGAATAAAAATAGTTAACAAAGGTAATTGGAAGTAGCCCAGCGATAACGTGTCTCTCGGTTGTCTCTTGGTTGTTGTAATCCACATCAGGTCTCTCCTGCTTCCGAAGGACTCATTTCGGAATGTCCGCCTGCTGTTTGTATTTGGAATTGGTTTCAGCTAGTTTGGATTGGATGGTATTTAGCATATCTAAAAAGTGTTCCACAGTATGGGTAGCTGTGGTACTTTTGCATTTTGGTAAAACTGCTATGTCCACTAGCTGATTTGGCATTTTAGTATATACAACATTGAATGAGCTCCGACCAGTTGAACAATTTGGCATAACATTGAAAGCAAATTCAGCCTGACATAGTAATTCTTCCCATTGTTTAGGATGTTGCTGTGCCAAACAATGAAGCATAATTCCCAAAGTGCGATTAACTACTTCAGTTTGGCTATTCGTTTGGGGTTGATATGCAGAACTAAGTTTAATATCAGTTTTAAGTCTTTTCTACAATTCTCTCAAAAATAACTGACAAATTGAACATCGCAATCAGATGTAATACTACAAGGTAGTCCATGTAAACGAACAATTTCTTTAAAGAACGAATGAGCTATATGTAGAGCATCAACGGTTTTCTTGCATGGGATTAAGTGGGTCATTTTTGAAAATTTATCAACTACAACCATTATAGAGTCAGTACCTCTTTTGGATCTCAGCAAACCCAATATGAAATCATTGCTAATGTCCTCCCAAATGGAATCGGGAATGGGTAGGGGCATGTAGAGGTTGGTATTTTGAGCATTTCCCTTATAGGTTTGACAAACGGAACATCGTTCAACAATTCGATAAACATCACCATGCATATGAGGCTAATAAAAATGATATTGGAGATGGGTTAAAGACTTATCTCTATCGACATGAGCGGATAGTCCACCACAATGCACTTCTTTGATGAGTTGTTGTCTCCATGAGGATTGAGGAATACAAAAAGTGATACCTTTAAATAAAAATCCATGAAGATATTGAAGTTTGCGGTTGGGGATATAGTGGAATAGAGAGCCCACGGTTCAAAAAAGTCCACATCAGTTTGGTATAACTCTTTCATCTCCCGCAAACCAGTAACTTTTGTTTGTAGTTGCGTGAGCAAGGCAGCACGACAACTTAGAGCATCAACTACTCGATTCAATTTTCCAGCTTTATGTCTAACTACGAAGCTAAATTTTTGAAAGAAAACAATCCACCGTGCATGCATTCAGTTAATTTTTTATTATTATTAAGATATTGCAAAGTTTAATGGTCACTACAGAGTACAAAATTCTGTTGGAGTAAGTAATGCTCCCATTGTTTCAATGTCTGAACGACTGCATACAGCTCTTGCTCATAGACTGACCATTTTTGTCACGGGCAACTTTATTTTTCACTAAAATATTCAACAGATCTGTCCCCTTGTGACAATACAACCACAATTCCCACGGATGAGGCATCAATATCAAACTGGAATGATTTATTAAAATCCAGCAAAGCCAACACTGGAGCAGTACTAAGACCTAATTTTATAGTATCAAAGCTATGTTGTTGGGTTGTAGACCTACTGAATGTCTACGACTTTAAGCAGACAGTAATCAGACCATGATAACACTGAATCCTCTAATGAATTGCTTATAGAAGTTTGCCAACCCATGGAAGCTTCTAACATCAAAAATAGATTTCGGTGAAGGCCAATCCTGAATGGTGGAGACTTTACGAGGATCCATACTAACACAATTTGGGGATAGAAGAAAACCTAGGAAATACACTGTTCGTGGAGAAATCAAATTCAGACAGATTTAGGCATAACTGATGAACCCGAAGGCTTTCCAAAATCTGCTTTAAATGGTGAACGTGATCCTAAGGACTAAATATAAGAAAATCATCAAAATAAACAATGCAGAATTTACCCGTAAATGATTTAAGTACTTCATTAGTCTCATAAATGTCGAGGGAACATTACAAAGCCCCTTTCCATTCATACAAACCTTCCCGGGATTTGAAAGTTTTCTTCCACTCATCTCCTAGTCTTATACGTATTTGATGGTAGCCATTTCACAAGTTTAACTTTGAAAATACTGCATATCCAGCAAGCCTGTCTAATACATTTGAAATGCGAGGTATTGAGAAACGATATTTGACAGTGATCTTATTGATAGCTCGGCTATCTATACACATACGCCATTGCTCATCCTTTATGGGGACGATTAATGCAGGTACTGCGCAAGGGCTTAATCTGGGTTGAATCATTTGTTTTCTCAACAGGTATTCAATAATTTCTTTAAGTATGTCATGTTCCCTTGGACTCATGCAACAGTAAAGTAGGTTAGGCAGCACAGCCACTGGAACTAGTTCAATATTATGTTGGATATTCTGCAGAGGAGTTAGCTGGGGTGATAACTCAGATGGACAAACTGATGAGGACATCCACCGTACATTTCGACATCGGCAGGATCGTAGATCGATGGCTACGATTCATAGTTTTTATTTATGTGTTTTAGTGCATTTCTTTTATTTAATTTTCAGTTTTCTAATTTTACCCCTATGAGGGATTTGTGTCATGTTATAGCCTGAGGGCATGTGTATTTTACATTTTGTGCTTTGGAGGCCTATATATGAAGGCCTAGTCTTTGTATTATTTTAAAATGTGGATGAATCAAAATTTCGCCTTGTTGATCTCTTTGTGAGTTCGTGAAATTTCTCAAGATCTCTTTATGAGTTCTTGGGGAGGTAGTATTGTGGATCTTTTTGTGAGTTCTAGTATATGTGGTACTTGAGGTGATTAGTCCCTAGCTCTTCAAATTTCTTCTCTTATTTTCCTAGAAGTGATTTTCCCCTCCCCATAACCGCCCTTGCCGCCGCCCCTCCTTGGGCCGCCCAAGCCGCCGGCCCCCATCCGCCAACCACCCAACTGCCGGCCTCCCTCCCCCATCCTCCCCTCTCCACGTGTCACGCCCCAGAATCTAACTTGGAAAGAATGTCGATCAATTCGTAACAATTTACCAGAGTTATCTAAAAACCTTCAGTAAGCATCTATCAAACATCCATAAAATTTAAAACATCAATATAACAGTCGATTCATATCTCAAAACATCATGTACAATACTCAGGAACTACACTATCAATACAAGAAAGGAAACTATCCTGTCCTGAGTACAAAAGAATCATCAATCTATCAAAAGCACTAAAACCTGTAGATCTGGATCAAATCCTATCTCCTGCTCCCGAGCCCTGACCTGAAAATATCAACCACATATAATGAGCTTTACAAAGCCCAGCAGGTCACCTAATACCTATAACTGAAATCAAAGCTCGGCAATGCGATCAATATGCATGTCAATCTATCAATCCGAATCAGTCAAAGGTCAATGAGTCAATGCAGCGGAAATCAATAGTCAATAAAACCAGTCAATGCAGCAGCAGGCAATTCGATAAATCAATAGAATCAATCAACTAAATCAATCAACGTAGTCAATCAAATCGATACGATCAAATCAATAAAATCAGTAGAGGAAAACGATACGGGACAAGGATCTATAAAACAGTCAATGCGGTGTAGAATAGTAGCAACAGTAAATCTATAAGTCTATAGGCAGCAATATCAATGAATCTATAAGCAGTAGTACGATGTCCATGCTATCAATGCAGTATCTATATTCATCCATTTCTATATCAATGTTCAATGTCAATGCACAGAAATCGATCAGTGAAATCAATGAAATCGTACGATCTAGTAAATCCAATCAAAGTCGATAAAGCAGGAATCTATAAATCAATGAAATCATAAAGCAATACAGTAAACATGCAATTCAATACTATATACTGAACAAGTACAATCTACTGGCTATGTTGCTGTTGTAGAATCCATATTGCTGTTGTAGATAATACATTGGTTCAATCAATAAGAGCCGTCACTCTTTTCGCCCGTCGGCATATCAATAAACTCCTTATATCTCCCTTCAATAATCAATAATCAATGTTTAAAGGAAAGCCCGTCGGCCCACCATCCTGTACAGGTATCAATATCAATCTCCACCAATGTTCAACCAGGTTCCACTTGCGATCAGTATCAATAGTCAATTCAATCAATAAGCAATTCAATAGTCGATATTAAAGCAATCATATCAATAATCAATGCAAATCAGTTCAATCTATCAATTTCATACAATTCAGGAATCGTACGAAAATCGGGCAGCATAACGGCAGTCGGTCAAATTTACACAAAAATCCTGCAAAAAGACACAGTTTCCAAATCTTCCCAAATTACAATAGAATATCAATAACGTCAATACAAGACTATCGATCTATAAAATCCAAATCAAATCAGGTCCCGATTATTTTCTATTCAATTAAAATCACGTAGAATTCGATTAAAATCTCGTAGAATCAATTCCGACCGGTAAAATCTTCGTAGAATACAGTCAAATCGTGTACAATAATCATATCTATAACATACTAAAAGTTGTGCGGTGGAAGTTGAGTCAAATCAAAACCAGGTCGAAAAGTCGACTACGAAAACACAAAACAGATCATATCTCGGTCAAAACACAAAATCTCTGAAAACAGAAACAGGGTTCGGAGTCCTTACCACGAGATCTACACTTTTCCCAACAGCAGCGTCGGACGAAAAGCGCTCCGCGGTCTCCGAAAATCAACTTATCTCTTTTCTTCCTTTCTCTTTCTCTCTCTACAAAATATCTGATTTTTTTTATTTTGATTTTCTCTCTCCTCAAAACGAGCTGATTTCCTTATATCATACATGGATCGGCCTGGCCGATCGTCTCGATCGTCCTGGACGATCAGACCAAATTCCCATCGTCCTGGGACGATTTTTCAGGACGATTATTACTGTTCATAGGCAATAAAAACCCCTACTCACTGACTTGTGCCATCCACTAATCGTCCCGGGACGATACCTCGATCGGCCTGGACGATTTCGTCCAGAAATCATTCCAGAAAGCACTCCAGAAATCAGCTATTTTCAATGCACTGATCGGCCTGGACGATCCAAATTTCGTCCTGGCCGATTCTGGGAGGAAAATCCAAATCAGAGAGGAACAGTAAGGAAACGAGATATTACAATCTCCCCACCTTAGAAAAATGTCGTCCCGACATTTCCCTAAAGGTACGAAGCAAAACACGAAGCAAACCAAATCGATCGAAAATCAAATCCAAAACAAAACTCGTCGAAATCCATACAGA
The DNA here is from genome assembly GCA_016618105.1 of Dendrobium huoshanense. Lineage (NCBI taxonomy): Eukaryota > Viridiplantae > Streptophyta > Magnoliopsida > Asparagales > Orchidaceae > Dendrobium > Dendrobium huoshanense. The sequence goes on from CM028357.1 coordinate 41,074,307, forward strand.
ACACACAATGCAATCAATCAAATGTCAATATGAAATGTTCATATGTCAATATCAATCGGTTAGTCAAATCAATCTTACCAGTAGAATCTTCTGGTCGTTGTTGATCCTGATGCTGTAAACTCTGTAGACTGTAGATGCGTGGCACCACTGGAGGTCGTGGCGCAACCGTCTCCCTCTGATCTCTGTCAGTCCTATCATCAATCCTGTTTGCTGATCTCTCACTGTAGGCCCTCGAGGCAACAGTCCTCTGTTGTCCTGTACTCGTGCCAGAATCAGTCCTTCCATCCAGTCCTTTCTGAGGACAATTTGCTGCTCTGTGTCCTTGCTGTCCACAATGAAAACACTGTCCCGTCAATAGGTAACACTGACCTGCATGTCGTTTGCCACAATGACTGCACGTGCCAGAACCACCAGATGATACTATCGATGCTGATCGTGACGCAGATCCCGATGCAGATCCCTTCGAACCCTCATACCTGCTTCTCTTTTCTCTATCTCTGGAATCATCTCGTCGTACGTCATCTCTCCTCCTCCTGGTATCCTCGTACCTCGATACCGGTGTCGCCAAATCAATCTCTATCAGTCGAGCCCGCTCCACTAGCTCAGAAAACTCATGGATCCGGAAAGGTACTAGTGGTTGCCTCAGCTCTCTATTCAATCCGTGCAGAAATCTATAACATTTGTCTTCAGAAGTAGGAATCAAGTGAGCAGCGTACCTCGCAAGTGCAGTAAACTCGGACTCGTACTGCATCACTGACTTGCGGCCTTGCTCCAAACTCATAAAAGCTTCCTGCATCTGTCGCTGAGCTGACGGTGGTACAAACCACATCCTGAACACTGTAGTGAACTCATCCCAGGTGATCTCAGCATTGGTCTTCCCCTGGAATTTCTCTCTCTGCTGTCCGATCCACCATCTCTCTGCCTCACTTTCCAACATGAATACTGCCAATGGTACTTTTCTGTTCCCCGGACACTGCATGCTATCAAAAATCTTTTCTATCCTCATTATCCAATCCTCAGCAGCCTGTGGTCCTACAGCCCCTTTGAACAACGGAGGCTTCAGCTTATGAAACATCTGCAAATGTCTATCAACTTCTTCCTCTTTGCTCCCACTCATCTTGCTCTGAGCATCCCCCATAACATGTGCAATCGCAGTAGCTAACTGCATCATACTCTCTGACGGTACTGGAGATGCGCTGTGTTGCTCATTCGGTACACTGGATCCTGCCGGAGGATCCATATCTTTTCACCTGCACAATTCAAAACAAATGATACACATATGCAATGATGTATGCCAATGAAGCTCGTAAAGCTACCCAATCTACCCAATCTCTCAATCCAAACCTACAACTCTGGTAACAATCCATTCTTCCAATAACATTGCTCTGATACCAACTTGTCACGCCCCAGAATCTAACTTGGAAAGAATGTCGATCAATTCGTAACAATTTACCAGAGTTATCTAAAAACCTTCAGTAAGCATCTATCAAACATCCATAAAATTTAAAACATCAATATAACAGTCGATTCATATCTCAAAACATCATGTACAATACTCAGGAACTACACTATCAATACAAGAAAGGAAACTATCCTGTCCTGAGTACAAAAGAATCATCAATCTATCAAAAGCACTAAAACCTGTAGATCTGGATCAAATCCTATCTCCTGCTCCCGAGCCCTGACCTGAAAATATCAACCACATATAATGAGCTTTACAAAGCCCAGCAGGTCACCTAATACCTATAACTGAAATCAAAGCTCGGCAATGCGATCAATATGCATGTCAATCTATCAATCCGAATCAGTCAAAGGTCAATGAGTCAATGCAGCGGAAATCAATAGTCAATAAAACCAGTCAATGCAGCAGCAGGCAATTCGATAAATCAATAGAATCAATCAACTAAATCAATCAACGTAGTCAATCAAATCGATACGATCAAATCAATAAAATCAGTAGAGGAAAACGATACGGGACAAGGATCTATAAAACAGTCAATGCGGTGTAGAATAGTAGCAACAGTAAATCTATAAGTCTATAGGCAGCAATATCAATGAATCTATAAGCAGTAGTACGATGTCCATGCTATCAATGCAGTATCTATATTCATCCATTTCTATATCAATGTTCAATGTCAATGCACAGAAATCGATCAGTGAAATCAATGAAATCGTACGATCTAGTAAATCCAATCAAAGTCGATAAAGCAGGAATCTATAAATCAATGAAATCATAAAGCAATACAGTAAACATGCAATTCAATACTATATACTGAACAAGTACAATCTACTGGCTATGTTGCTGTTGTAGAATCCATATTGCTGTTGTAGATAATACATTGGTTCAATCAATAAGAGCCGTCACTCTTTTCGCCCGTCGGCATATCAATAAACTCCTTATATCTCCCTTCAATAATCAATAATCAATGTTTAAAGGAAAGCCCGTCGGCCCACCATCCTGTACAGGTATCAATATCAATCTCCACCAATGTTCAACCAGGTTCCACTTGCGATCAGTATCAATAGTCAATTCAATCAATAAGCAATTCAATAGTCGATATTAAAGCAATCATATCAATAATCAATGCAAATCAGTTCAATCTATCAATTTCATACAATTCAGGAATCGTACGAAAATCGGGCAGCATAACGGCAGTCGGTCAAATTTACACAAAAATCCTGCAAAAAGACACAGTTTCCAAATCTTCCCAAATTACAATAGAATATCAATAACGTCAATACAAGACTATCGATCTATAAAATCCAAATCAAATCAGGTCCCGATTATTTTCTATTCAATTAAAATCACGTAGAATTCGATTAAAATCTCGTAGAATCAATTCCGACCGGTAAAATCTTCGTAGAATACAGTCAAATCGTGTACAATAATCATATCTATAACATACTAAAAGTTGTGCGGTGGAAGTTGAGTCAAATCAAAACCAGGTCGAAAAGTCGACTACGAAAACACAAAACAGATCATATCTCGGTCAAAACACAAAATCTCTGAAAACAGAAACAGGGTTCGGAGTCCTTACCACGAGATCTACACTTTTCCCAACAGCAGCGTCGGACGAAAAGCGCTCCGCGGTCTCCGAAAATCAACTTATCTCTTTTCTTCCTTTCTCTTTCTCTCTCTACAAAATATCTGATTTTTTTTATTTTGATTTTCTCTCTCCTCAAAACGAGCTGATTTCCTTATATCATACATGGATCGGCCTGGCCGATCGTCTCGATCGTCCTGGACGATCAGACCAAATTCCCATCGTCCTGGGACGATTTTTCAGGACGATTATTACTGTTCATAGGCGATAAAAACCCCTACTCACTGACTTGTGCCATCCACTAATCGTCCCGGGACGATACCTCGATCGGCCTGGACGATTTCGTCCAGAAATCATTCCAGAAAGCACTCCAGAAATCAGCTATTTTCAATGCACTGATCGGCCTGGACGATCCAAATTTCGTCCTGGCCGATTCTGGGAGGAAAATCCAAATCAGAGAGGAACAGTAAGGAAACGAGATATTACACCACGTCTCTAGCCGCTGGCCCCTCTTGGGGTCACAATTTTGAAATTCAAATTTTCCCAAGGGCATTGATGACTTTCCTTAAATAACTCCATGATTTTAGGCAATCTTCATAATTGAATTTCAAATCAAATTTGAAATTCAAACAGATTCCAATTAATTGCCTTAAATTTGGAAACTTCCCCTTCATAAAAAAATTTGAAATTTAATTTAGATTTTCTTTAAATCTTTGATTAGTGTGCGGGCCCCACTTAATTAAAACCCAAACCCCTCTCTCCAATACATGTGCCCCCCCCCCCCCCTCTTCCTTGGGCTTCTCTCTTTCAAATTGAATTAATTGCCCCTCATTAATTCCCATTAATCACTCACAAACCGCCGGCCCTATTATGGGATTAAATTGATTTTTCAATTTAATTCTCCCCATCCCCACTTGATATGTGAATTTCAAATCAAACAGTTTTCCCACCAATTTCCCTTAAACTGAAATTAGTTTCAATTTTTCCTTAATCCATCCAAAATCTAATTAGACCAAGCCATCCACACGGCTACCTCCTCCCTCTCCTTCTAGATCACGGCCAAGCCCCTCCCCACCCCAAACCGCGACTTCCACACTTGTCTCCATCGGTGCTCCTTCATCTCCCGACAAGGATGCATGGCGGACCCAGAAGTTGATCACGGATTCGTTTACGATTCTCAAGAGGAAGTCGACATCATTCAATCACCGTTCTTCGATCCCGGATTTGGGTCCGAAGGCACCGTCGAAGAATACGTGGAACGTATTCTCTTTACTTTGGCGGACGTCGTCAAAGAGCAACAACCTACAGGATCGTGAAAGATCGCAGGACGACCACCCGTCTCTCCAACTCCGGCCAACTCTCCATTGATCAAAGCCTCTGGCATCCTCTATCTTGCAGTGGCATCACTGGGCTTGCTAACTTTTGTCCTCCGCTAAACCTACTTCCAAAGAACGATCGATAGGGAAACTCTAAGGTGAAAGTTCTAATTGTTAAGTCGTGGATTATTGTTAATTGCATATTTGTTTACTATTTCTTGTCATTATTTCGGATCGCTCTGTTAATCTAACGTGTAATCGCATGCTAGAAGCAAGTCAATAACTATGAAAATTGAAAATCCTAACTTAGTGAATCATTAATGCTATAATTTCATTGCGGCAACGAATTTCTTAATGGAATCCTGCAATTCGTTTGTTGTATCACATCACAAACATCAGAAAATTCACTCAACAATTGCTGTACTTCTGTAGAAATTAATGCAGAATCTGAAATTTTATGACTATCAGCAACTACCAAAGCTAAAACGGAGCTGCAATTCATTCTGGACTGCAAGAAAGGCCAGACCGATACTATGCATGCAACACTGTTTTCTTCGCCAATCTGAAAAATTGGCTCCATCTGTCGGGTAGCAATCTGAATTGACGCCCCTTCCAGGCAAACAAAAATACGTATTAGACATCCATTCGTGAGTGGCACGATCATAAAATTGGCAAGGGCCTCCCAAGATGATGTGGCACACATCCATATCCAACGCATCAATGCTAACTTCGCATACATAATGTTTCACAATCGAAAATGTGACACAACACATATCTGAAACTAAAATTTCAATGCCCTTTTTTATCTAGCTTATCTTGTAAGGATGAGGATTTCTTATCGTTTTGAGTTGTAAGGCTTGTACAACATATCGAGAAATAATGTTCTCAGTGCAGCCGCTATCAATGACTAAGTCACAAACCATTCCGTTGATAGTACAACGAGTTCTGAGCAGGGCATTCTGTTGAGAGAGTAGTTGACGAGGAGCGAGAAGTAATTTTGTATGGAAGCAAACAAGCGGTTCTCCCTCGTCACCGTGTAAATTCTCAATTCCTGGATCAACTTCTTGTTCTGCCGTAACTTGTTCTTCTTCAAAATTACCTGCTAACATCAGTAGTTGAGGCCTGTTGGGTCATTCATTGGACTTATGTCCCGGCTGTAGGCATCTGATGCATTTCAATGGGATGGGCTTGGTATAGGGATTATCTTTGGTATTGATCTTGAATTTACCTTGAACTTTATTATCCACTGGAGCGGTGTTAGGTGGGGGAGTTTAAGCAGGCTGAGTTTTCAAAATGTTGGCAGTAGATTGCTCACTGAATTGACGACGGCTTTGATAACTACAGGAATGTCGTTGCAATTGATTTTCTGCTTTCAGAGCAAAATTGACTGCTTGGGATAGAGTCCACACTGAATTGAGCTCCAATTTATATTGTATTACATCCTTTAACCCTCCAATGTAGCGAGCGACCAACTAATTCTCATATTTATTGAGATTGTTGTAAGCACTTAAACGATAGAACTCTTCAGTATACTCTCCAACAGTCCGCAGTCCTTGGAAGCTGTTGATACTGTAAATACAACATTTGCTTGAAATATGTTGCTAAGAATTATCTTCATAGGAGTGGTGATGTGATGCAACATGCAAAGAACAAGAATTACCTTGACGAAATTAATGAAAGTGATGAAATTTATCTTGCTAATAAATAACCCTTTGCTTGATCAAGATTAAGCTAAGAATTTAACGTTGGGAGATATAGCAATGGCAATAGATCACATGTAGAGATTACGGTAACTTGCAAAATAACAACTAAACATTTAAGTAATACAAATAGCTAATGATAACAAAGCCTCAAATTTAAAATCTAGATCATTCACCTTGAGGTCCGTCACTCGTTTTGAAAGTGGTGGCTAGCGGAGGAGAATCGTAAGTAGGCTGTTACGCCGGTCCACCTTGGACCGGCTCAACCTGGACCGGCCCAGCCGGTCCAGTTTTACCGAAGGCGGAGACGGGCCAGAGACCAGGCGGAAGTTTCAAAGGGGGCTGGGGTGGGGTCCGCTTGCAATTCAAACATGGTTTAAGTATTTTTGGAGGGAGAAGGAAGGGTAGAGAAGTCCTTTTGCTTTTATTTTTGAATTAGACTGTATTAATAGGGGTTATGAGAGCATTAGGTTTTTATCTTGCATTTTAAAAAGAGTTTTGAGTTCTAGGTCTTCTTGCTTGGGCTCTCGGCGTTGCCGGAGATTGTGGGAGAGTTGTTCTTCCTCTCGAATTGAAGAACATTGTATCGAGCTTTGGTTTTGATTGCATACTAGTGTAATACAATCGTTTGCAATTGTTTTCCTACAAGTTTCTTCCCTATTTCCGCTGTTTTTGCGCTATTTGTGTGCCGATTTGGGTTAGGTTTGCTTGCGAACTCAAGTATTACCTTAGGGTTACTTGCGAACTCAAGTACTTCCTATCAAATTGGTATCAGAGCAAGATCCGGGCGGTGGAGGGTGGTTTTTCTCCATTATTCGCTGCAGATTTTGTTGATTTTTGGGAGGATCCGGAGGCATCTCGGCATTTCCCATGGCATCTAAGCGAGTAGAAGTCTTGGAGACCGAGATGGGGCAACTTAAAGCGGATCTGGATGAGAAGATGGCCACATTGAGCGAGAATGTGGAAGGGAAATTTGTGGCGTTGGAGGAAATGATGAAGAAGTTGTTGGAAGGGCAAGCAAGGGCTGTGCCGGGGGAGGAAAGAGGAGAAGGGAGTGGGAGCAGGGGGAAGGAGAAGGTGAATCCAGACGAGGAAGAGGAGGTGGAACTGTTTAACAGCAGTGGGAGGATGCCACCTCGGGAGTCCATCAGGCGAGAAGAGCATGAAAGAAGGAGAGACTTCAGGGAAGAAAGAGAGGATGATTGGCGTCGCCGGAGGCCCGATCCAGTGGACCGGCCATGGGGGATCCAGAATCACCATGGCGGAGCGCGAGGGGAAGATGGCTATCGGCGGCCGAGGAGGGATGATGAGCCCCGATATGGAGAGAGGGAAACTTGGGAAGATCCCATTGCATGGGACAGAGGAGGTCATGGGGGGAATAGGGCATACGGGGTGGACACGAGAGCCAGAAAGCTGAAAATGCCCGTGTTCGAAGAGGGAAATGTGGATGAATGGATCCACAAGGTGGAGAGGTATTTTGCAGTGAATGGCCTGATGGAGGAGGAGAGATTGATGGCGGCTAGCATGTGCTTGGAAGGGGCGGCTTTTGCATGGTTCAAATACATGGATAAGTGGGATCCGGTGAGGACTTGGAGGGACTTCAAGGAGGCTATCAGGGAGAGATTCAGGGGGGGGCAGACCATGGGAGATATCAGAACAGTTCTATGCCCTCACTCAAGAGGGAACAGTGGAAGAGTACCGGAAGAAATTTGAGAGTCTGGTGGGTGACATGGAGGGATTATCGAACAGCACTCTGGGGGGAAACTTTATGAAGGGCCTTAAGCCAGAAATTAGAGATGCGGTGAAGGTAATGAGACCGAGGGACCTGAGGGAGGCCATGGAGTTGGCTCAACTGGTGGAGAACCAGAAGACCAACGCCCGAAGTTGGCGGAACAACCACTCAGGGGGTCCTACCAGGACAACTACCACTTACTTGGCTCCAAAAGGGCCAACCCCTAGTGTCCTTAAAGAAAGTGGGAAGGAGAAGAGCGGGGTGACCAGATCAGCTGGGAGTTTCAAGAGATTGACCGAGGAGGAGATGCAGGAGAAGAGGGCCAAGGGCCTTTGTTTCTGATGTGAGGAGAAGTTTGTTCCAGGGCACAGGTGCAAGGATCGCGCTCTTCGGGCTCTCACCGTCTATATAGACGAGGCGCCTGAGGAGGGTGATGCTTCAGATGAGGAGCAGATTGATCCCCAGTTGGAGGTAGCCGAGGTATCCCTAAATTCTGTGATGGGATTCACTCCTAGCCATACGATGAAGGTGAAGGGGAAAATCCTTGGGAGGGAGGTAGTAGTGTTGATCGACAGTGGAGCCACCCACAATTTCATATCCGCTCAGGTGGCGGAGGAGCTGGGAATGGAGCCTACTGAGACATGCAATTATGGGGTGATGATGGGGACAGGGAAGATTGAGTCCAGCACTGGGATCTGCAAGGGGGTGGAGATGAGACTACAGGAGATCAGGGTGGTGGAGGACTTCCTACCCCTGAGGTTGGGTAGCACAGACGTCATTCTGGGCATGAAGTGGCTACAGACCTTGGGTGAAACCAAGGTAAACTGGGGGACCATGGTGATGGAACTGATGGTAGAGGGAAAGAGGGTGAAGCTGAAAGGGGAACCAGGATTGTCCAGAGCTGGAGTGTCTCTCAGGTCGATGGTGAAGATGATCCATGAGGAAGGAGGAGGTTTCCTTGTGGAGTTGCAGAGCTTGGAAGATCATCAGGAGGTGGAAGACAAACACATTCCTGTGTTAGTTCAGCCCTTTATGAAGGAATTTGAGGATGTGTTCCAAACTCCGGTGGGACTACCACCTGACAGAGAACGGGAGCACCAGATTGTCCTGAAAGAGGGAGTATCCCCTATCAGTGTGAGACCTTACAGATACCCTCAGATGCAGAAGGATGAGATTGAGAAGTTGGTGGGAGAAATGCTAGAAGGAGGGATCATTCAGCCCAGTGTGAGTCCTTTCTCTAGCCCAGTTCTGCTGGTAAAAAAGAAGGATGGGAGTTGGAGGTTTTGTGTTGATTACAGAGCCCTCAACAAGGAGACAGTGCCTGACAAGTTTCTCATCCCTGTGATTGACGAGTTGATGGATGAGCTACATGGAGCCGTTTTATTCACCAAGATTGATCTAAAGTCAGGCTATCACCAGATCAGGATGAGGAAAGAAGATGTGCAGAAAACAGCCTTCAGGACTCATGAGGGCCACTATGAGTTCCTGGTGATGCCTTTTGGCCTCACCAATGCACCAGCCACATTCCAGGCATTGATGAACCGGATCTTCAAGCCGCACCTTCGCAGGTTTGTGTTGGTGTTTTTTGATGACATTCTCATCTATAGCAGGACTGAGGAGGAACACTTAGAGCACCTGAGAGTGGTGTTGGGGGTGCTGAGGGAGCATCAGTTGAAGGCCAATTTCAAGAAGTGTGACTTCGCTCAGGCACAAGTGGAGTACCTGGGGCACGTGATATCGCAGGAGGGAGTGGCTGCGGATCAGTCCAAAATAGAGGCAATGTTGGCCTGGCCTCAACCCAAGACCTTGAAGGGGCTCAGAGGATTTTTGGGACTGACCGGCTACTACATGAGGTTCGTGAGAGGATACAGCACCATAGCAGGACCGCTGACAGAGCTGTTGAAGAAGGATAATTTTTTATGGGGGGGAGCAGCTTCTGAGGCTTTTGAGAAGCTGAAGAAGGCCATGACGACGGTGCCCGTACTTGCTTTGCCAGACTTCAATCAGGTGTTTGTGTTGGAGACAGATGCTTCAGGCTATGGATTGGGAGCAGTGTTGATGCAGAACCATAGAGCCATAGCTTACTTCAGTCAGATACTGTCGTCCCGGGCTAGATTGAAGTCGGTCTATGAGAGAGAGCTGATGGCGATTGTACTGGCCATCCAAAAGTGGAGACCTTATTTATTGGGCAGACATTTTATTGTCAGGACTGATCAGAGGAGCCTGAAATACTTGCTAGAGCAGAGGATGGTCACAGAGGAGCATCAGAGGTGGTTGTCCAAGCTGCTCGGATATGATTTTGAGATCCACTATCGGCCAGGATTAGAGAATAAGGCAGCGGATGCCTTATCACGATGTATGGGGGAGCTCCAGGGGATTGCTGTATCAGTACCGGTTCTGATTGATTGGGGAGCCATTAAAGAGGAGAGCATTCAGAATGAGGAGCTAAGGAGAATCAAAGAAGAGGTGCTATCAGATGAAAACAGCCACCCAGGCTACTCAGTAGTGGGAGAAAGACTGTACTATCAGGGAAGGAGTGTGATCCCTAGGTCTTCCATTCATATTCCCCAACTGCTACAGGAATTTCATGGGAGTGCCATAGGAGGGCATTCAGGAGTGCAGAAAACCTATAGTCGGATTGCTGCTGAATTGTACTGGAAGGGGATGAGGAAAGACATAGAAGAGATGGTGGCTAAGTGTGATACCTGCCAGCGGAACAAGTACATGACGATGGCACCAGGGGGATTACTACAACCCCTTGCCTTACCAGAGAAGATTTGGGAGGAGATCACTATGGATTTCATTGATGGGCTTCCAAAATCAGAGGGATATACAGTTATATTTGTAGTGGTAGACAGGCTGAGCAAATATGCTCATTTCATTCCCTTAAGACACCCGTACACAGCGGTGTCGGTAGCAGCAGCCTTTGTGAGGGAGATAGTCCGCCTGCATGGGGTACCGGAGTCTATTGTGTCGGATAGGGACAAGGTGTTCCTGAGCCATTTTTGGAGGGAATTATTTAGAATGCAGGGCACAGTATTGAAGAGGAGCACAGCATATCACCCACAGACTGATGGGCAGACGGAGGTGGTGAATAGAAGCTTGGAGACCTACTTGAGATGCTTTGTGTCTGAGACACCGAAGCAGTGGGCCAAATGGCTGGCCTGGGCAGAATACTGGTACAACACCTCCTCTCACTCGGCTACCAAGATGACACCTTTTAAGGTGTTATATGGAAGAGACCCCCCACACCTGGTACACTACAGCCATAGGAGTACTCCAGTATCTGCAGTGGATCAGCATCTGAAGGAAAGAGATAAAGTGTTGGACGAGCTCAAGAGGCATCTTCTCAGAGCCCAACAGATTATGAAGAAACAGGCGGACAGTAAAAGGAGGGATATACAATTTGGAGTTGGAGACAAGGTCTACTTGAAGCTCCGACCATATAGGCAGAGGACTATATCCCAGAGGAGAAATGAGAAGCTAGCAGCAAGATACTTTGGCCCTTTCGAAGTGGAGGAGAAAATCGGGGAGGTGGCATACAGATTGAGGCTTCCTTCAACAGCCAGAATACACCCCGTTTTTCATGTATCACAGTTGAGGAAAGTGGTGGGGGAACATGCAGTAAGTCCAGAGCTGCCCAGCACATTGAGGGAAGACATGGAAGTGACATTGGAGCCTCTAGCGGTAGAAGGAGTACGCATCAATGAAAAGGGGGAAAAGGAAGTGAAAATTAGGTGGAGCGGCCTCCCAGATTATGAGGCCACATGGGAGCCATTGGAGAGGATGGCAGTGCAGTTCCCTGCCTTCCACCTTGAGGACAAGGTGGTACTTTGGGAGGGGGGTAATGTTACGCCGGTCCACCTTGGACCGGCTCAACCTGGACCGGCCCAGCCGGTCCAGTTTTACCGAAGGCGGAGACGGGCCAGAGACCAGGCGGAAGTTTCAAAGGGGGCTGGGGTGGGGTCCGCTTGTAATTCAAACATGGTTTAAGTATTTTTGGAGGGAGAAGGAAGGGTAGAGAAGTCCTTTTGCTTTTATTTTTGAATTAGATTGTATTAATAGGGGTTATGAGAGCATTAGGTTTTTATCTTGCATTTTAAAAAGAGTTTTGAGTTCTAGGTCTTCTTGCTTGGGCTCTCGGCGTTGCCGGAGATTGTGGGAGAGTTGTTCTTCCTCTCGAATTGAAGAACATTGTATCGAGCTTTGGTTTTGATTGCATACTAGTGGAATACAATCGTTTGCAATTGTTTTCCTACAAGTTTCTTCCCTATTTCCGCTGTTTTTGCGCTATTTGTGTGCCGATTTGGGTTAGGTTTGCTTGCGAACTCAAGTATTACCTTAGGGTTACTTGCGAACTCAAGTACTTCCTATCATAGGCTTAGCGATGCTACTAGTAGACAAGTGATCTTGAGAGGACTCGTCGCCGGGAAAGAAGCCGGATTTGGAGGAGCGGGTGGGCGGTCGTCAATGATCCACTCGGAGTCGGGACGTTGTTTGTCGATGACGATTATGAGAGTCAGTAGGATCCGATCCAAGTAGGCTCCAACGGTATCGTCGTCGGAATCAAATCCTGCGTCGAAGAACGGCGATCGTTGGATGTCGAGGTTGCCGTGAGCGTCGAACACAAGCCCCCATTCTAACTCCGGATCCGCCATTCATGGTAGGGTTGAGTAGAGAGAGCATGAGAGGGGAGCGAGAGAGTGGGCCGAGAGTTTGGGGAGAGAGGAGGTCACGGTTTAGGCGGGCTAGAGGGAGTCGGCAAAGGTGGGAATCCAATGGTGGGGTGCAGGAATTCTGAAGTAATTTCAGATTTTAGAGGGTTTAATGGGGGTGATTTAATTTGAAATTCAAATTAAATCAAGAAGAAGGGGCGGCCAAGAGAGGGGAATTGGGGGCTGATTTTGTGGAGTTAATAGGGTGATTAGGAGAGAGAGAGGATCCCAATGAAGGGGCCGGCCAAAGAGAGAGAGAGAAAAGGGAGGAGGGGTTTTAAGCAAGTGGGGACCACAAGCTTAATTTTAGAATTTTACAAAAATCTGAAATTAAAATTTCAGTTTTAATAATGGAGGGAGGTTCCTAAATTAACACAATCAATTGGATTGAATTTGAATTTCGAATTCAAAATTCAATTTCAATTTATTTTGATTGCATGAATTAAGGGGACAATTTAGGAAACATTTAATGGCCAATGAAACTCCTAAATTTCATATTTGAAATTTGAAAGAGGCGGGGGAGAGGAAGGCGGCGGCAAGGTGGGAGGGGACTGGAGGGCTGGAGCTGCTGGGCGGAGGATGGGCCGGCGGGAGGAGCTTTGCAGGCCGGCGGGTGGGCTGTGTAAGCCGGCGGCCTGGCTGGCTCCAAAGGGGGCGGCGGCACTAGGGTGAGAGGAGGAAAAACATAAAGAAAATCTGAAAAAATTCTTCTTGCTTTGACTTCCTCACCTCGAATCTCTTCAAAACTCTACCTCCACACAATAATCTTGGACTAAATCTAGAACTCACGAAGATATCTAGTTCTCCGTTTTGAACTCACTGAGAGATCAAAGGGGAGTACACTCACAAAGAGAACAAAGGAGAATATTTTTCATTTCAACAAAAACTAAAACTTTTACAATACATCATGCCTCATATAAGGAGGCCCAAAATAATAAAACTGAAAAGACAGGAAAGCCCTCTGGGCTACATAAACGAAACTAATGCCCTCAGGGGCAAACCAGGAAAACTAAAGAAAATACACATGACATAAGCAGCAAATAAATCAGAAGTAGAGACTCTGGATCGTAGCCGCCGATCTGCGCCGTCAGCGATGGTACACATGTTGAAATCTGATGTCCCCATCAAGTTGTATCATTCTGAACCTACTACAAACATGTCCCTTGTTTTGTAGAAATTGTAGCCACCAAGCACCAACACCCCCCTTTAAACAATAGGCCACATACTTAACTTGCTTCTCAGGTTCAATTTTCACATATTCAAAGAAATTTTCAACAGCTCACTCCCCATCCAAATAGTCCTCAACGTGTAAACGACCTTCGAAGAAGGGATGTCTAATTTACACGAAACACTGTCTATTCTCAATGTTGTCAGCCTTGTGTTAGACCGGTCCACTGGACCGGTCCAACCGGTCCCGTGCGAACTGAGGCGGATGTTCCACCTCCTGCACAAGCCGCACAAGCGACTGGTTCCAAAGAGCATTTTTGAAAGGAATTTTGAGGAATTTGAGAGGGAAATTTGAATGTAGGGGCTGTTTAGGGATTTCCTTTTGATTTGTATGCATTAAATAATTTGTTTTCCTATGGTTATGGGATCTTGAATTTGACTGAATTTGGGATCTCTTAGATTTAGGTTTCCTTTGGGCTTTAAAGGCGTCTAAAGATTTGGGAGAGATCGATCCTCCTCTCGAATAGAGGATCAACTGTATCTTGCTGGTTTTTTTTTTTTTTTTCTTCTTCTACAACTGAATTTCAAGTGTGAAAAGGGATAAGATTTTATTTGGGCAAGCAATTTATGCAGTATGTAATATGTAGTACGTCCTACTTAATTCTGAAAGACAAGTTGGACTCATCAGTATTAAAAACAAGAAGATTTCTGGCATACAAGCTGAAGATATATTATGCTGCTCAGTTCTAAAAGATTTCCAGTATACAATTTGACTGTTTAAATAATTTAAATGAAAGAAATCAAAGCTCCTTAATCTCTTTAATGGCTCCACCAATGTAACATCCTTAAATTTCCATAAAAAGATTAGCTACAGGATCAAATTGATCGCAGTACTTAATATTTCCATTTTTTTCAAAAAAAAAAAAAGAAAAGAAAATGTGTTTTAAACAACACAGAGCAATCTGCTACTGAAGTGGAAAAGATAATTAAACTGAAATTCATAAAGATGCAAGTGATTGTGATATGATTAAATTTTATAAGTTACCTCAAAATTCTCCATGGCAGACCCTGAATTGAAGATGAACTTTGTTCATAGCTTCTGCATCAAACAGGAACATACAACGCTCAACATGTGACTAGTAATAAATTATCTACAGAAAAGAGAGCCTGTGAATAAGCTTCTTGATCTCAGGGAAAGTAATATATCCACAAATTGGGGAATGCGAACAAATAAACAGGAAAACTGCCTTGTCCTCGGGATTTGCGAGTAAAATGGAAGTTCTATACTGCATTCGTTCAAAAATAATTAGCTACATAATAGAAGCTCTGTAATATTGAAGCAATTACACTCTAAAACACTTACAGATTAGTTTTGCCACCCATGTATACATCATGAGTTCTTTATAAAATATTATAGACAAAAAACATTCATTTGAACTATAAACTGCTTCTATTCTTTAGCTGTAACTAGGTGACAATAAAGATCAATTATACAGTCAAGATGAGCTCATTTGTTGAGAAATTGCTGTCATCAGCTTCTCCTTCATTTCCTGCTCAGAACCTGCCAGGGATTTCACAACAAAGGTGTGCAAGACTTTGTCATCCACAGTGGACACCTTGGACTCCATGACACTAACTTGAGATTCCTTTAATGCTTGAATGACCCTGGAAACAGGGTGAGCGTCTATAGGACAGCTAACTCTTACAATTACCTCTTCATGTGAAGTTTCCACCTCAACATCTGGAGTCCACTTCTTATGATCGATCAAAGAGGGCTCCTTTTCAGAGTCAATCTCCTTTAGCTTATTCTGGAGCTCAGTGATGTAGGCAATTGCATCACCAAGCAACGAGGCTTTATCCATTTTGGAGATGTTAGGCACTACAGCTCTTAGTGCATAGAACCTCTGGTTCAGCTTCTCCCTCCGTTGCCGCTCAGCCTCGACATGGTTGAGAGGCTCCTCCCTTCCATTTGCTGGCTTCCTGCCCCTCTTCCTTGGCCTCCGTTTATCAATTATGGAGGGCTTTTCTTCCTTACAAGAAGCCTCCGTATCAGAAAGCTCTGAATCCAATGCCCCAGGTCGGCCAACAGAAGAGCTCCCACCACCAGAGAAATCAATCTGCCTTGTGGGTGGTGGTAGTGGCTTCTGAGGCTGGATTTGAGGCAGCCGATGGTCATCCTTGATTCCACTAGCCTGATCTGCACCTCCCACCATGATAGCCGCATTGCCAAATTTGTGTTGCTGAGAACCAAAGCTACGCCCCATACTCCAAGTCAGAGCCTTTCTGTTGCCAACAAGACCAGTGCTGCTCTGACGGATCACCAATGGCCTCTCCTCAATCTTCCCAGTGGAGAATTCCGATCGTCCAATATTCAAGTCATTTCCGAATATAATTGGCGACTGTTCAGATCTCCCAATGAATCCAAAATGGGGAAATTGGGGCCTTCCAACTTTATTTTCCACTCCATCAGAAGTAGATCCCTCAAAAAACAAGGATCTTATAATCCGCAACTGTTCGAAGCTCTCCTGGATGACATTCACAGACCCTAATTCGAGAACCCCAGTTGCGAAGGGCACAAGAACGATGGTCTGGAATCCAGCCGCCCTCGCGAGAAATGCCCTAACACAGTAATTAGTAGCCGATGCCCATGCAGGATTTCCGGCAAGCAGCACGCGGCCAGGTGCACCCTCTCCTCGGGGAAACGCGAAGTACATGGAAGCAAGAAAAAACATCTCAGCGTCAGTAACTCGGTCAAGCCTGACAGCATAATTCTCATCATCGGAGCCTCCGTAGACCAGATGGAGTTTCTCCAGCACGCGCTTCATCTTCTTCTGGTGTGCCACTTGGGCAGGGGCAGCATAAGCTTCGAGCTCCTCCTCGCCTTCGTGGGGCTCACGGAGGTGCCCATCACCCCAGCAGAGGACGACGTCACCAGATTTTGACCGCGAGATCTGCCAGAAGATGGCGAAGGACCAGCCGGCGCCGCTGGGACCTTCCACGAGGTCGACGAGCTTGTTCTGGAGATTAGCGTCGTTGCCAATTACAGTGATGAGTCCGTCGGACGAGGGATGACTTTTAGTGAGGTAGTCGAAAGCTTGGGGCCCAAGGACGGCGACTGCCATCGCACGATCCTCTTCCGACCAGAAGGCCCTTCTGACAATATCCTTTTTCATCGCTCCCGATTTCCAAAAACGAGATAAACGTTTCAGAACCGAAATAAACCCTAGACGAAATCAAGGGTCTCTATAGATCTCGCCGCTCCTCACGAGACAACAATTCCCATTTTGGAAAAACTGACGAACCAACCACACAAAGATTGCGCGTGGGTCTTTAATTGGTATGATCCTTTTTCAGATCTGAATCCCCCCAAAGTGGGAGAACTGCATGCAGAGCTGAAAGCAACAACAAACCTGTTAAGAGAAATGAGAGACTGGAAGTCCCTCCCCTCTTCCTCGTCCACTTCCTAATTTGCTACAGGCAATAAATCCCACTAGGGTTAGCTTAGTTCACTAGCCTTACTTGTGGAACCTGAATGCTTTGAAGGTCGTGTCGATCACCCCTCGACGGCAGTTAAGAAAAGGCTTAGGCATTGTTGGCCGAGCCCGGTCGCTCGCCGGGGGTCAGGATGGTCGGGTTAGATATGTGGAGCCGGGACTTACGTGCGAGGAACACGTGGTGGAGATCGAACGGCGATCC
The DNA here is from genome assembly GCA_016618105.1 of Dendrobium huoshanense. Taxonomy (NCBI): domain Eukaryota; kingdom Viridiplantae; phylum Streptophyta; class Magnoliopsida; order Asparagales; family Orchidaceae; genus Dendrobium; species Dendrobium huoshanense. The sequence continues at coordinate 41,091,677 of CM028357.1, forward strand.
GGCGGGCCCATTCGGCCGCAGCAAATTGCGCGTTGGGAGTGCGAGTTTGTAGGCACGTGAGTTAGTAAATTTTGAATCATTTTAAAAAATTTGAGTTTAAAATTTATGTATGTGATATATGTATAAGTTTAATTTAATTGATTTAAAAGTAATTAAAAAGGACACCAACCCTCATTGCTAGTATAAAAAGTGCAAAGCTTCGAAGATCCAAGGAAGAAGAGTTGCAACACCAGATCAAGCGTTATACTATCAAATTGTTAGGCGTCACAACGGTTGATAGTTATCGAGTGTTGAATTAGCAAATCGATGCGATGGCTGGTGAGCATGCATGTCGATCTAATAGCATCAAAGTGTTACTCGAGTCAGTTTTGCGGCGCCTATTCAATTATTTGTAAAAACTATAAATAATGAAGTTTATTTCTTATGTGATTCGTTGTTGTTGGGGCAAAGTGTTGTTCTATGTGAGGAAGGACTGTGATAGTAGATCATTATCTAGACTCAACTAAAGGAGAATAAATAAGCTTTTCAAAAAGAAGTTATTACTATCTTTCATTAATATACCTACTATAATTTTATTTTATTTGAAATGAATAGTGTTTTATTTATTTTAATTTCTATGGCTAGCGAAATCACATATTTGTGCTTATGATATGTTAAAAACTAATTTTTTTTAATTACATTTGAATTCTATGAATTTTTTAATGTTATTTTTTAATCCTTCATGCTTAATTTAGTTTATATATAGGCATTGTATAAACTTAAAACATGATGTGATACATAGCCTTGACATAGGATTAGTGAAACAATTATGTGATTTAAAACAAAATTCCACCATGTATAAACACATGGTAAATAGAGTTAGAATCATAAGGAGATATAATCACCATAGTTGAGAAAAATCTCAGCCGGACACTTCAACAAGCTCACAAAGATGAGGAGTACTAATACTATGATTCACAATAACGTAAAGAGAAATCAAATTTTTGTATTCATTAATTATAACTATTATATGTTCATAATCATTTATAAATAGGATTTTAAATTTCAATACTTAGTTGTATTGTGGGTTGAGATAATTGTTACAGTAGAGTGAAGGATTTTACATCCTAGTTATGCATGAAAATTCAGCATACAAATAAGAACCCGAGGAGACAGAATGACACCAAATTTTTTACTTGGAAAACTCTAAAAAGAAATAAAAACTACTTTAACCCTGTTCGGTGGATTGTCGAATATGTATAATGGTCCTCGAGCTGGTTGAAGCTTTTCTCTAGCAAAATCCAGGCTGAGAATGTAGAGTTGAATAAAATGTAAATGGAACTTTCATTATCAATAAGGATTCTTTTAACATTGTAGCAAGGATCACCAATGTCAGCTTTGATAATAACTGGATCTTGTTGTAGGGTATGAATCCACTCTATATTAGAATCATTAAATGTGATGGAATGATCATCTCAAGATTTTTTTAATGTTGATTCTTCTAGGGCAGTGAGGAAAACCTGAGAGGACATTAGGGGTCCTCTAATAATATTTCAATTTCTCCATCCATTTGATTATTATTTTGTTATTATCATTGTTGTTGTTCATTCTGACCCCAAGTATAATTAGTTCCATTTCGAGCAGGTGGATTTTGAGTGAACTGATCTAAGTATCCTTACTGAATCAACCTCTCGAACTCTTTTTTTAATTGTTTATAAGCTTCAATAGTATGTCATCGACTTCAATGAAAGTGACAATAATACTTCTGATTTCTTGTGTTTGGACTTAATATATTAGAATCATTAAATGTGATGGAAAGATCATCTCAAGATTTTTTTAACACTGATTCTTCCAGGGCGGTGAGGAGAACCTGAGAGGACATTAGGGATCCTCCAATAATATTTCAATTTCTCCATCCATTTGATTATTATTTTGTTGTTATCGTTGTTGTTGTTGATTCTGCCCCCCGGTATGATTAGTTCCATTTCAAGCAAGATAGATTTTGAGTGAACTGATGTAAGTATCCTTACTGAATCAACCTCTCGGTCTCTTTTTTTCAGTTGTTTATAAGCTTCAATAGTATGCCATCGACTTCAATGAAAGTGACAATAATACTTCTGATTTTATGTGTTTGTACTTAATAGATTAGATCGTTTAATATTTTTTCTCATTCTGAATACTATTAGAATGTTAGCACGAGATGTACTTATGGGGATATGCTTTTTCATAGGCTTTTATTCATGATTTTGTTGAGAAGGTCGACGTGGAAGTTTCTTATTTCCTTTTTTATTATATTTTATTTGTTATGATTTTTGGGCACCACATATTTGCCCACTATTTTTCTTATTAGGAGATTGCTCAAATTGTTTTTTATGGGCATTAATAGCTTCGTCTACAGTGATTTGTACTTTTACTCTATAAATAAAATCAACATAAGAACGGATGGTATCCCACATTAATGAAGAGTAAAATTGTATATGACAAAGTCCTCCAAGAAAAATACCTCATAGTAACTCGGGATCCACTGGGATTTGGCAGGGTTTCAAAGAAATTCTTAATAAAAAAAAAAAAAAATTTTAAGGATTCTCCTTCATTATGGCAGATTCCAAAAAAATGTGAATAATCCTTAATTATTCTTTGGTTGGCAATAAATTATTTGATAAAAAGTCTCGCAAGATGTGTTAAATTATGGATTATATTTCTTGGTAAAGAATAAAAACAAGTACGAGCATGACCCTTGAGAGTGTTGAATCTTTATTAGGTTATTAAACATAAGCTAATGTCCCAAGGCTAACCAAGAGAGAGGTGAATTGGTAATTTTAAAAAATTACTCTTGGATTTATAAAACGAAAATCTTTTAAGATTTGTAGAAAGTTAATTAAAGTTTAAAAATAACTTTTCAACCACATAATAAAAACTTGCAGTAAAGAAAATGTGGAAATTTAAATGACATAAAGATTTATAGTGGTTCGGTCAAACACGGCCTACATTCACTCCATGAAGATTCCATCTTCAGGTTTTGCACTATTACAAAAAATATCTTTCATTTTGTCCCTATAGTAAGGTGGAGAAGCCTTTATAAACCTCTCTTCCATCAATCCTCGATGCGAAAGCTAACCATCATCTTTTCACACTCTCCAAGTGTCGGCAGAGAACCGTCGACTGTTCACATTCTCCAAGTGTCGGTAGAGAATCAAAGTCCTTTCACACTCTTCAAGTATTGGCAAAGAACCATCGGCTGTTCACACTCTCAAAGTGTCAGCAGAGAACCGTCGTCCTTTCACACTCTCCAACTGTCGACAGAGAACTGAATCTTCTTCAAAGATCTTCTCACGAGTAATCTAGAAAGACAAGAGGAAGAGTAAAAAATATAAATTACACTAAGATCATTACCTTTGAGTAACATTGTGAATCATTCACACTCCATTTGCAAAAAATCTCTCTCAAACACTCTCTCTCTTTCAATTGCCCTTGAAAAATCATGAAGACATGACTTTTTTACATCAGTTTTAGTGGACATTTTATACAAAAGACACGAAAAAACTGTCTAGAAAACTAAATTTTTTAATTTTGAATGTACGCGATCATACAGTATGATCGTATTTCATACGTACGAATAGTTCAAAAACTGTTGCATACGAACCTATTGTGAATTAGTACAAAATCATTTCATACCTTATCATCGTCCGATACGAACCAAGTTCATCTGGGACGAACAGTTAGAAAATTTTCATATTTCATTTTAATCTCTCCCTCTATATGTGTGCATAGTTATTCAATTACAATCACACTTTCTAGACTCAATAAAATAAAAAATATAGACTTTATATACGATAAACTTTAAATTGATCTGATTTGAAGTCTTTAACAATCTGGAGTATGATTTCCTTAAAACGTTAGTACACACAAATAACAAAGCAGTGTATGCAAAATATGTTAGGAGATATAATAATTAAAACAATAATATTTGAAATCATAAAAAATAAACATATTGCTTGAATATATATCAATAATAAAGAATTAAGCTGCAACAATCTCAATAGAAAATAGCAAGAAAAACTTGTCACAAAAGCATATAAAAGTCTCATTGCATATGCATGATAATCCTATACCAAACAATGTGCTTATAGAGATAAGTTGACCCATCATAAAAATCCATAGTGGGTAATTTGAATCCTTTTTGGTGATGACTAACTTAATTTTTATCCCTTATTGGGAATTCTTCTTCTTGGAAAATACATCGTATCTCTTCTCGTATAACATCACGAGCAGTGTCTATGAGTCGAGGTCGAGTCAACTCTAATAGAGCAGGTGGAGGATTTTGACATTTAGTGAGCTCTATGAGGAGGATAGGTTAAACTTGCAGCTTCATCAACTTCTGGATTTGATTGTAATGAGAAACACCAGCATACTAATGAGGGTGTTCTTCATGAATATCTTCAAATTGTCTACCCATATTATGTGATGATATTATGGGGAATGAACACCGTCATTCTATGATGAAACCTTATGTTGTCAGTCCTCTTCCAAGAGTTATAAATTTTTTTCTTTATGTTCTTCCATCATTCAAATTCTACTTTTGAAAGTTAAAGATCTGGGCACCCCTCCCACCAGATTATGACATCCATGCTTGCTAGATAGGTTCCTAGCTCGGTGAGAGGAACAAGAAAGTTTGTTATTAGTTAATTTGATTATCCATTGGAGAAGAATATTAGAAAAGTGTTCTCATAGATGGCGCCAAACTGTTGTGGACTGAGAAAATCGTGATGGTGAAGTACAAAGATTTTATGTCCCAGCTATGCATGAAAACTCAACACATAAATATAAATTTGAGGAGACATAAAGACACAAGAGTTTTTACATATAAAATCCCAAAAAGTGAAAAAAAAATCATGGGGTCTCACCTAGTTAAAAGGATTTCACTATTGTTCAAATGAAATACAAAGATAAATATGTTCCTAAATTCTAATACATGGATAACATAATATGTTGAAGATTTTATCCAACTTAAACTATGAACTACAGTGCTGATTGGCGGCAAGAGAGCTCTCAAATCTTTTCATTCTTTTATCTTCTTATCCTTCCTCCCATCATGCAAAGAATGAGTATTTATTTATAATTTTTAAGAGTGACATGGATAGTAAATATGAAGATTATAAATGTCAAGTTGGAAGTGTTATAATGGACAGTCGATATTAACTCTCTTGATCAACGATTGTTTATCAAGATTTAAGTGGCTTAATGACGTTAGAATAAAGTGATCTTGGGATCATGGATTCGACTCTTTGAGCCGATCAATTTGGTTGTAAACATATCATATTTGAAGATCATTTGATTATTTAATTAATGGTTTGACGCTTTCAATTATGCGTCGGCTCCTTTATTTAGACCCATTTGGGCTTAGATTGACTAATTTGGGTTTCGTTGGGTTCATTTTTTCAATATGTTCATTTTGACAGTAAGTTTGTTGAAATCAGTGTTCTGACGATCTTGAATTTGATGTTGGAAGTTTTCAACGTGGATACTTTTCAAGATTCGTGCTGGATCAATATGAGTTTTGGTCATGTATCATGCTGATTGATTTCATTAGCACAATCTTAATACTTTGTTGATAAAATAAATTTGTGATTCATATAAACTGTATGAAAATGAACTTAGTGTAATTGATATCCTCATGAGAATGATATTTTGCTCATCACTTTATTTCTTGACATGACACGTGCATTTTTAGTAGAACTAGAATTACACAGATAATAACATGTGTTAAATAGTAGTTGTGGTTGGTTAATGAATTACTTATAATTACTTGATTCATGAAATAAATTTGTTGGATTCAAATTTGCTCATGCGTAACATATTGATAATCACAACTCAAAAAATAAAGAAATGCTAAAAGAGAAAAAAGAAGCAAAATGATAAGTTCAATAATTTCAATTGTTTTTTACTTCTTTTTTTTAAGCAACATGTTACTATTAGTCTATTATCATATAATGTTAAGGGCATTGTCCACGTGATCAGATTTTGCATTTTCTAAAATATAATATACGAAAATTTTATTTGGGAAATATATCCGAAGATTAAAGAATGGATAAATTCCGACTAAAAGCAGACCGTCCATTATCGTAAATTCCCTTATCGTTTCCCCAAACAATCCTCGTGAAACTATTTCACTTTAGACTGCGAAGGAAATTACGCCAGCTTCAGCACGTGAATCTTGACCGTCAATATTCAAGATTAGAAGATCTTTCTGGCCCAAAAATGCAAACATTTATGATCCTGCGGGACAACCGATCGCCTGCAAATTAAAAGCTCACGCGTTACACGCCAGGCGCTCGGCGGTCTTCGATCGTGACACATGTCGGTAGATGCCGCGTTTGTTGATATTGACGACGATGAGCACGTGATGAGGGAGAAACACGTGACTCGCATTAATTACTTATTTCTTTTGAACGACTTATATTTTTCTATTCTTTTAAATTTTTTTGGGGGAAAATATAGTTATTTTACAAATTGGTTACATAATGCCCACGGCGGCTCATACGCATCCCAAAATATTTCTTCAAATTGTGATTTGTGATTTATTTTTTATACACAGCTCATCTTGGCCTATTGGTTGTGAGCTTATGCTTCAACTAAGAGGTCCTGGGTTCGAGTCTTTGTGTATGCGTGGTGTGCGTGAGTTTGCCCTAATTGACCTAAATGTTCAGAAAAAAATATATTTTTTATTATTTTTTAAAATAAATTTTAATAGTTTTTAATAAATAATAATAAAAATAATGGTTAAAAATTATTCCTTCTTGAGATAACTTTTTTATTAATTTATTTTTCATACTATAAACATAATTTATATTTGACTATTATTTTTTCATTACTTTCAATAAATTTTTGTAATGAGAAGGTTTTTTTAATATAACTTTTAAAAAATTTATTTTTCTCAAAATAACTTTATAGTTGCTTTTATGAAAAATTTAATTCATCCCAAATAAATAAATTCTAAATTACTTAACGCCAAATATATTTATATGAGAATAGAAGATTGATTTTATCATATTTATTATTAATTTAATATGTTACGTTACTTATTAATAATATAATTAAATTATTAGATATTATCAAATATATTTGTAATAAAAATATGAGATAAATAAGAAATGAAATTTCTAGTTATCTATAAGAAATGAAATTTCTAGTTATCTACATAATGATAAATAAATATAATTAAATTATTAAATATTTGTAAATTTTAAAAAGATGGTAAAATATGTGAGAATTAGCTTGGTTATTATGAAGTTATAAAAAAATATATAATATAATTATTTTTTTCTTTAATAATAAAAAGTACACTTATTAAAAAAAAAGTAATGAAATATTGTGAAAAGCAAAGCCCTCATGAAGTAACCGTTTGGAGGAAAATCAGAGCGAGCCAGATCAACTGATGCACAGCGGTACATAGTAAAAAGTGTCGTGACGCTCTCTGATTCATCTCTGTATGTTATCTGATGACCAAACAGAATATTTTTTCCTTCGGGTGATCGATGTATGATGCGTGTTAATTTTGCTAGGGTGATGGGACTCACAATAGTACATGGTAGGGACACCATGGTTGGCTTGATGTGGCCTTAGAAGGTGAAGCGTCCATTAAGTTCCCGAATCCATGGAAGAAAGTCAATCAAGCTTTATTCATTGCGTCATGGTACATACTATAAGTTGTGGATTCAAACAGGTCTTTGTCTGTTTGGACCTTCTCTTCTTATGCTTTTGGGCTTTCTCTCTCTTGAATTTTTCGTTCTCAATCAAATTTGCTAACCTTAAACTCTTAGCACCCGCATACAAGATATGATGCGGGCTTCCGGGAATTGTATGGTTCCGTATGGGTACAGTTGTCGGTTCTAGGGCGAAAAATAATATATATATATATATATATATATATATATATATATATATATATATATATATATATATATATATATATATATATATATATATATATATATATATATATATATATATATATATATATAAGATATTTTTTATATATCATATATAAAATTTTAATAAGTTGAATTTTTTTTTTGGAGAATTTGTGATCGTAGTCTGGTAGGTCCTATTTCATTTGATTAAAAAAAAAGTTACAAGGATAAGAGAGAGAAAAAGATTTGCATAGGAGTTATAAAAGGTGAATAAAATAACAAAATTTGAAAAAAAAAGTCTTCATGCAAGCAAAAATATGGAAAAGAGAAAGGAGCGCGCATATACATGAACTCATAGGGTGTAAAGAGATTTACGGTGTCCTCAAACATTCATGGCGGTAGAGAAATATAAAGTTTATTGTCCAATCTTTGTATGACTATTCAACACATATACAAATAATAGAGATGAGTGCAAGAGTAAAAAAAGAACAATAATTTTATGTGTAAAATCTTAAAAAGGGAAAAAATCAGGGGGTCTATCCCAATTAAAAATGACTCAACTAGTGTTGGTTGATTATAAATAATCTCTCTTTATGGAAGAAGGTTCTAATTTAATGTACCAAATACATAATGTATATAACTCATTATAGGGCAAAATTATAGGGCAACTGTTCTTGAAAGAGCATTGACATATCTATTTGGTCAGTAGGACTATAGTCAATAGGCGAACGTGATCAGAGGGATCGTAGTCGGCAGGCAACTGTGTTCAGAGGGACCGTAGTCGGTGGGCGATGGCCATCAGAGGTACCCTAGTCGAAGTGAGAGATAGTACTTGAGCGATAGTTGTAGAAAGGAAGTCCGGCATTGGTCAATAACCAGTTGGAAGTCTGACTACGATAGGCGTCTGGGCGGTGCAAGCTTGAGAAAGTAAGAGAGATCCTTCATTTTGCATCTCTTCCTTCCCCTTTTATGAAGAATGAGGGGTCTATTTATAAATTTTTTGGGAGCGACATGACTAATAAATATGGAGAAGATCATGTGTGGGGTAGCTGTCTTGACAATATCATGCTGAGAAATTCTTGAAGATATGTATCAGCGAAAAATATTTTAAAAATACACAAATCAATCTGCATATAAAATAAAAAACGAGCATACATTCGTTGGTTAAAAAATGGAGAAGATTACAATTTTTTAAGAGAAGGGTTAGAGCATAATTTAGGAGAAAGATGGCGAAAGGAACATCCAACTCAAGAAATGAACATTTGAATTTCATTATATTTTTTTTCCATTCAAAAAAATTTTTTTTTATAGCCCTTGTGTGACTTATATATAACGAATGATAAGCTTACTATAATGGTCATAATATTTCCTATCATTTCATTTATGCCATATATGATCTAATAAATAGTAGATAATAAGCTAGTAATAAGTTTTAATAGTCTTAAAAGCTTCAACCTAATAACTTTTTTTTTCTTTGATGAATAAACTTCAACCAAATCACTTACCTACAAGCTCTGATGCACCGACACTTCGTTTTAAGATGGTATGCATTGTCAGACACAGACACGTGTCAGACACGTCACTAGCTAGTGTGTCCCATTTTAAAAAAAATTTAAACTGGACACGTACGTGTGCTTGAGTCTTCATCTTCTCCTTAACTCCGTATTCCTATTCATATTTATCGTCTTAACGAGCGATTGAGGCGAGCAGCGGTCGGTTGGAGATTGCACCCTTGGTCTTCCCTTCTGGCCGTAAGCAACAAGCCATCATCCTTAGTTTCTAGGCGCAACCAAGGGAAGTCGACGCCAAACCGCATAAAAATTTTCAAACATATAAGTTGATTTCATCATTTTTTTCTCCATTCGTTATTTCTCTTCATTTATCAATGATTATGTAGATTTTTTATCAGAAGAGCATATTTTTTATAAAGTATTTTATTTGTTTTGGATTAAAATTATTCTTTCAATAAAAATTTATTTATTTAATGTGTTTTAACTGTGCTTTTGTTGCACTTTCACTGCACTTTAACTGCGTTTTTGTTGCGCTTTCACTGTGCTTTTGTTGCACTTTCAATGTGCTTTTATTGCGCTTTTGCTACACTTTTACTGCGCTTTTGCTACATTTTTGTTGTGCTTTCACTACGCTTTCACTCTTACAATAAAAATTTATTCCGGAGGCACTGCTCTCGGAAACCCCCGCAAGGGCGCTGCCCCTTGACCCCGCGACCTGACCGGGTAGGTCGAACCCCGCTAGGGGGCAGCGCCCCCTTGGACCCTCTATATAGTTGCAAATTTTTAATTGTTTTTTAGTCAGATAGTCATAACTCATGATGCAATAGTTCTTTAATTATTTTTTAATTTTGTTTGGCAATTTTTAATTGTTTTATAATAAGTCTTTATTTCTTCTACTTCACAAGTGAATTTAAAAAGAAAATGAGCTCTAGTGCTGGTGGGAGTGGTTCAAAAGAGACATATGTAAAAACTGATAAACCATTATGGATTCATGTTACAAAGTTAGGAAAAACTTTTGAAGGATGAGAGAATGTGTCATTCAAATGCAATTATTGTGGTAACACCTACAAAGGATCTTATTCTAGGATGAAAGCACATATACTTAAGATTTCTAGTCATGGAATTAAAATGTATCCTAAGATTACTACGTACAGTTGATTGACTTGAATAGACAAGTTGATGAAGCTGAATCTAGGATCCAAATGGCACTTCCTAAAGAGATATATTTGCTATCTACCCATGATTCATCCTAGACTTCTTTCATATCTGTTAAAGTTGATCATTCATTATCATATAGAAGTGAATGATGTGATTCAAAGAAAAAAAAAGGAGTTGCTAGTAGTGTTTTAGAGAAGGCTTTTAACATGCAGCAGTGAGAGGAATTGGATGGTGAAATTGCAATGATATTTTTTTAGGTGGACTTCCTTTCAATCTTGCAAGAAATCCTCATTATAAAAATGCATTCAGTTTTGCATGTAATAAGAATATTACAGGTTATATTTCACCTGACTACAATACATTAAGATCAAAATTATTGGAAAGGGAAAGAGCACATATTGAAACATTGCTTGATGTGTGATGGTTGGACTGATCCTAAAAAAAACCACTCATTAATTTCATGGCCATTACAGAGAATTGCCCAATGAAAGAACGGTACATAATAAAGACTCAAGTTTTTGAAGCATTATTTATATAATTATTGAGGATATGTGGACCAAAAGCAACACACCTCTGCATTATTTGGCCCATTCATTAAATCAAAGATACATTTGTATTCATCTTTTAAGTTAATTTTAAATTTCTTGATAAATGATTACATTATTATATATGCTTTATATTATTTGAAGGTAATCAAGTAAAGAATGACTTCAAAAAGATCCTCAATGTATCTCACCATAAAAAAGATTTAAAAGTGTCAAATATGAGAAAGATATGCTTGAAATGATAACTTCTAAATGAGAAGGAGAGAAGAAAAATTAATATAGAACTTGCAAAGTTTTTTGAATATTTAGAGGATTTCGGTGATCAAGAATCTTTGGTTGATATATGGAGGATGGAACAAAAAATGTGATGGTTGATTCATGGAGCTTCAGCGTCGCTTCTTCAAACTATAACAATAAAACTTCTTGGTCAAGTATCATCCTCTTCATGAGTGAGAGAAATTAGAGCACATACTCATTTATTCAATCAATGAAGATGAATAAAATAACTTCATAACGGGCTGAACATTTAATTTATGTGCATACAAATCTTTATCTTCTATCAAGGAAAACCTCATTTTATATGACAGGTGATAACAAGATGTGGGATGTTGCTGGAGATGGATTCGAGTGCCTTGATGATATGGGGTTATTGGAGGTTGTAAATCTTTATCTAGATGAACCAGAGTTGGAAGCAATGATATTCAATGATGATGATATTGAAGGCCAAAGACCAATCTTTGAATCTAATTCAATTATTCATTTTATTGAGTAGTTGGATTTTCATGTTATACTAAATGATTTTTTACTTATATTTTTGTGGTTGTACTATTCATTTTTGTACTAAACATCTTTATGTTATAAGCTAAATAAGTTATCATAACTTTGATTTATTATTGTTTTTCATTTTTAATATAATGTTACCTTAATTTCTATATATTATATTAAAAAATTATTATGCCGTGTCCACGCCGCACTCGTGTCATATATTTTAAAAAGCACTACTATCATTGCTGGTGAGTCTAATTTTTTGTTCACAACCCTACAAAGCACTACTATCATTGCTTTCCTTCTTATATCATTTATAACTAGCGGCACTACTATTGATAGACATTTTTTAAAGATGTTAGATGTAATATAAATCTATATAATTTTGTAATTTTATATTTATTATTTGGTCACAATATAGTTTATATTGATATTGTGCACAAATATATACATTTTTCATTGACAATTTTTTTTTTCAATTTTAGCAAATATGCAAAAAAATTATAAAATTAATATAAGACTCACATTATTCACATATCATCTCTAAAAAAACAAAAACAAAAATCATAAAATTGATTTCTTCCAATTTCCTCCAACCAAACATAGCCGTATGGTTTAAAAATAGATGGAACAATTTCATTTTGGACTATCTAAATGAATTATTTAAATATGAAAGTTCTCCTCCAACCACTGCAAACTTCCAAATCGGTTGCTGTGTTTTAGCTTCGATTTACAAATATAATTTCAGTGTAATATTATGTTCACGTGCTGTTTTAACTCATAAGAAAATGAGTTAAAACAGCAACTTTACGTCCGGATGCCGTGGAATCGAGCTGTAACGAGCGTCGGTATCGAGTACCTAGCAGTACTGAGCTGCAGTACAATAAAAGATTGACTCGGTGCATTTTTATTGGTCTTTGAATATTGTTCGGTGTCCGCAAAGAATAATTTTTCCTTCACTAAAAGGCCACAAAATAGATTGTGAAGTTGCTATAAAAACTTCTTTGAAAAACAATTTTAGCAAATAGCATTTTCTTCTTGAAATTTTTTTTATAAAAATTAATCTGATAATATATTAAAATATGATTGTTGTAGGCTAAAATATACGGGGCGATAGAGTGAGAGAGTTTTTTCGTCTTAGCATTGCACGAATATTCAGCATACAAACAGATCGAGAAGAGAAAATATCAAGATTTTTACATGGTTTTCCCTTTTCCAGGGTTTTCCACGTAAAATTCAGATGTTTTCTCCAATGTTTGTGAGCTGAATATTCATGCAATGCTAAAACGAAAAACTCACTCACTCTATCACCGCTTATATTCTAGCCCGTAACAGTAATGCATCTACCAGCGTGTAAAAACTATGTTAAAATAAAAGAATCCTTAACTGTCCAGCATTAAAAAATATTCTCCATTGTTTTTCTAACATAATTTTTATCTTCAATCGCATAATTTTGATTTTAATAGCTTAGCTGAATACTTCCAAAAAGGTCAATAAGTTTGCAAGTGTATTGCTTCACTTAAACTCCTCTTGTCTGTTGCTTCAATCCAAGGCCTATTACCAACAATTTATGTGGATCTGCTGCCCCTTAATACTATTTGATCGTATTTTTTTATATTAGTAGCAGATAGTATGACAATTAAATGTTAACGACAGTAATACGTTAAAGATTTTTTTGGGACATTTAGATCAATTAAGTTAAACTCATACAAACATCATATATACAAGAGTCAAATCCAAGACATTTTGATTAGTAGTCAAAACTTCCAATCAATGACTAAGGGTTCGTTTGGGATAGTTTTTTTGTCGCTTTCTAAAACAACTTTCAAATACAACAAAATTTTGTACTAGAAAGTCATTTTTGAAAGCAACAAGAAAGCTGTCCCAAACGAAGATTTCGTTTGGGACAACTTTCTTGTTGCTTCTTAAAGCAGCTTTCTAGTTCAAAAATTAAAAATTTTGAACTAGAAAGATGCTTTAAGAAACAAAAAGAAAGCCGTCCTAAGGTTTCGTTTGGGACGACTTTTTTTATTGTTACTTAAAACAACTTTCTTATTTAAAAATAAAAAATTTTATACTAGAAAGCTGCGTTAAGAAGCTGTAAGAAAGTCATCACAAACGAAGCCTAAGATTTGATCAGATATCTAGGATCCAAGCATGATTTATGACCGCATAAGATGAACTTGAAACTGCCATTGAATAAGAATGAGTGTCAACACGAAGTTGCCAAATGAAGAGACACCTTAAAATGTCTAACTTAGGCTTCGTTTGAGACGGCTTTTTTACTGCTTCTTAAAACAATTTTAGAGTACATAAAGTTTAGCTTTTTTACAAAAAAATCTTTTTAAGAAACAATAAAAAAATCGTTCCAAATAAAACCTAAGCAACTTATATCTCTAGATGACATCTCTAGTACTGTAATTGTCATCTAAGATCATGAGGTTGCTCGATATATAGTAGCTTAAAATGTTTATAAAAGACTGCTTCAATGCAGTTTGATATTTGAATAGAGTTGCCCACACCTATATCATCATAAAATTAGTTGCATCTGTCCACAAAATATTACAATAAATCATGGCTTTAAATTCATGACAAATCTTGTAATAATTAGCTTGATATTCGCCTATAAATATGGAGTCCCAATACCTAATAATATAGCCCTTTACATAATTTGATCCTGAAAATCTTATTTAGTACTGCACTTGTATTCTCTATATTGCCTAGGGGTGTCAATTTTTGACACGACCTGAATCCAACCCGTAAAAATCCGGGTTAGGGTCAACCCGGACCCGAAATGAGTCGGGTTCGGGTTCAACAAATCAACCCGTTTTAAAAATCGGGTCGGGTTCTGTTTGACCCAACAACCCAAAATTGACACGAAAACTCCTATTTGACCCGGAAACCCGAAATTGACACGTTTTTACCCGAAAATTGAAGATTGACCCGATTTTGACCCGAAAATTAAAGATTGACCCGATTTTGACCCAAAAAACTAGCAATTTTAGGTCAACTTTGGGTCATTCGTGTCGGTCGGGTTGGCCCGGACCCGAATCGGGTCGGGTTCAGATCCGGAAACCTGACCCGTTTTTAAAAATGGGTAGGGTTCAGGTTGACCCGAATAGTGCCCGGTCAGTTTCGGGTTCGACCGAACCCGACCCGTTGACCCAAATTGACACCCCTGATATTGTCCTCTTATAATAACTTAGATGTCATATTATGAAATCTTCTTTAAAAAGTTAGGTTTTGTTTGAGATAGTTTTATGAAGCAACTTTTTAGTACAAAATTTTTAGACTAAAAAATTATTTTAAAAAACAGTAAAAAATTTATTCCAAATGAAACCTTAGTCTTATTGAATCTCTCATCCATTGATCTTCAATCAAACGGGTGTTATGACTTATGAGCACCACCACTCTCTTCTTACGAAGGTTAGAAAATAATTTATCTTTGTTTGGTAAAATCACAAATGAGCTCAATCCCTAAATTATTGGGCCTATGTAATTGGGCTAAAAGATCTGTAAGCAGGCCTAAACTTCAGCCTACTTAGTTACCACAAGTTTGTTGGGTAACCAACCGTCCTATACATTATCCCCCTTTTTTTGTAGTTTGTCTTGAAAGCAAAACAGCTTAATGGTTAATATTTAGGCCCTAATTGTAGAGGTTATGAATTTAAATAAGAATTTAAATAATATATGAATATTATGTTTTGATTTTTAATATTCTGATCTTATAAAAAACTTCCCTATTTAGTTATGCAAGAATAGTATTTGTTCAATAATAGGTGAAAATAATATATTTTCGGGACAAATATTGATACAAAAAATATGATGAAATAGATTTATTACGTAGATCTTAGGCTTTTAGAATTTGGAGTTCCTACTCGATTTAAAAAGTTTAATGTTTGCATAGATTTAAAGAGTTTAGAGAGGGCTCTATTTGAAAAGATTTATAGAGTTTCAAAAACTACTGCTATCTGGCCCTCTCGTTTTTTTGCTCTCGTCTTTTCGCTATGCTAGGGCTTTTGCCCTAGCTCCTCCTCCGTGCAAATGGGTGGATCTCCGCTTGGTTGTCGGGAAGTCTCTCTCTTCTTTGTTTGTTTTGTTGCTTCTTTTTTCGGTTTTGGCTGTACCGTGGGGTTTTCATTCGGCTGTTGCTGGTATGGTGGTTGGCCGGGTGGCTGACCCTGGGTTTTTGGTTGATGCTTTCAAATCACGTCTTTTGCGGAAGCTTTATATGATGTATCGTCTAATGCTAGTTACCCGCTCTGTGGATTTCAGAAGATGAAATTGATGCTCTTGCCAAGCCCTTTCAATTTGCTTTAATTGGTTCTTTTCCGACTAAGCGACCATCTCTCAACTCGATTCGTAAATTTTTCTTTTCTCTTAAGCTTAACTCAGAGTTTTCTGTAACTGTTCTGGATCAGATGCATGTCCTGATTAAACTGTCTAATGAGCTGGATTATAGTAGAGGTTTTTGTCACCGTTCATATTTAGTTTTTAATTGTTTCATGAAGCTTTCAAAATGGTCTCATTTACTGGGTATGGGTTTTGATTCCCCTGTTATCCCGATTTGGATTTCTCTCCCAAAGCTTAGACCACATTTGTTCACCCCTCGGATCCTTCACGCTGTGGACTCTTTGTTCGGGAGGCCGCTAAAAATGGATTCCGCCACTTCTGTAGGGTCTCGACCGTCTGTTGCTCGTATTCTTGTGGAGTTAGATATCACTAAAAACTTTCCTTCTCATATCTGGCTTGGGCCTGAGAATTCGGGGTACATACAACAGGTGCAATTTGAAGCGTTTCCTGATTTATGTGTGTTGTGTAAGCGCCTTGGTCACCTTAAGGGTGAGTGCTCTTCTTCCTCTCTTGTTGTCTCTCCCCCTACTACTTCTGTTCATGTTTCCCTTGTAGTGAATGAATCGTTAAGTATGAAGGGGTGTGACTTAGTGGCTCCTGTGTCGGTGGCTATGGATCATAATCCCATTGCTCTTGGTGTTGTCTCTGAGTATGTTTCTGTCGAACCCAGTCTTCCTGTTTTGGGTGGTTTGGAAACTTTAGCTATTGCTAATGTGGAGAATGAGGTAGAAAATAATGTGGTAGCTGCTGTTTCGGATGCTGTGTTGAATCCAGATGCTTCACCCTTTCTTCCTCTTCAAACCAATTTGAGTAATGTTGATTCTTTTGTGGTTTCACCTAAAACTTGTATGAGTGCTGATTTGATTGGTGGTGCTGAACGTTTGGTGTCGGTGATGTCTGCCCCGGCTGCTTTGGGTAAAAATTATGTTAAGCCTGTTGCTTTAGATTGCTCTGTTGAAGTTGTTGTTCTGCCTCCTCCATCTGATGTTTTGGATGCGGGAGTAAGTGTGTTTACTGCTAATTCCTGTGCTCATCTAGTTTTGGTTGATGGTTTAGTTAACAATACTTGTGTTGATGTTCCTGTTAAGCTAATTGATCCTCCTAGTTTAATGTATCATTTGGGTGATAATTCGAGAATGGACGTTCGTGTGCAGTTGGATTGGTTAAAAGAATCGACTTGTTCTGATTCTGAGTCTTCTGAATCCTCTGGTGATGAGGATCCGTGCAATAAGTTTGCCTTATTGCGAGATAAACCCCTTGTTTTTTCTCGTGGTAAGCATCGTGGTAGAGGCCGGCGTGGTCGGTGATGATTTCTTGTTGGATGGCATTTTGGTTGGCTAGAATTTTGGTCTTCTTGTGCTCGTTGGTGATCTGTGTTCTAATTTTCGTTCTAGTTCTTTTATTGCTGGGCTGTGATGTGGCTGGGGCTCACTTTCCATCAGCTAGGTTCATGGCAAACTTGGTTTATGTTTCGCCAATTGGACGGCCCGAGCTTGTTTTTTGGAGTGCTGGTAGTCTCGGCCTTCTACTAAGCCCTCAGGGTTATTCTTTTCCTATTGTTTTTGCAATTGCTTTTTAGAGCTTGTATTACCCCCCCCCCCCCCCCCCCCCCCTCATGAAATGAAATGTTATTTTTGTTGGAAAAAAAAAAGTTTGGCATTGCTTGAATATAATTTGTTTTAGAAATAATTGGAGTGAGTAAATTTTTAATATTTATTTAATCATCTTTCTTTAATATCTCTCATAAATTATTTCTCTCATATTTGTCTTCTTAAGACGCTTATCATTTCTTTATTGAATGATGATTTACTCAAATTTTAGGATCAACAAATTAGCGTCTATTTTTATTATACATTTCCATGGTCTCTTTATGGAACAATTATTATGTCAGGTGACCTGACGTAGCTCTACGTTCGGACCCCAATAACATGTCGCCACGTGGTATTACTCAATACCGCGCGGCCCGACGACCTGACCCGGGATTGCTATGTTCGTGTATTGCTCGGTATTGCTCTAGGTATTGCTCGGTATTGCTTGGCAATAATGAAAAATATCGCTCTGTGAAGACCAATACCGAGCAATACCGAGAAATACCAAGTAATACCGAGAAAAACTCGGTATTACTCGGTATTGGTCTTCACATAATGGTATTTCTCATTATTGTCGAGCAAAATCGACCAATACCAAGCAAATACCGAGCAATACCTAGCAACACGCGAACATAGCAATCCTGTCTCCGTTCCGGGTCGGGGTTGTCGGGCCGCGCGGTAAATAGTGAGAACATGTGGCACTATTTTAGTGGCGTCCAAACGTAGAGCTACGTCAGGTTACCAGACCAAATAAAAGTTCATCTTTATAACTATTGTATTTGATGCCTCCCCTCTCTTGTGGATGTAGGCTTAAATAAGTTGAATATGTTGCTTGATTATTTTTTTAATTCATTTATGTTCATCATGCTCGCTGAAGCTAATGTTTATTCATCATAAAATAAAACCCATATTTTTATAATATATAGGTGCCTAAAAACATCCAATCAAATGATATATTCAAAAAAAAAAAAAAAAAGATCATTTCTCAAAACTTATCTATATATTCGAGCTATCAAATAAATCCCTTAACACAAATTACTTATGATTTGTTTCTGATATAAATCCCTTAACACAAATTACTTATGATTTGTTTCTGATATTCTCCTGATGAAAATACATACAGAAATGTGTACATGTGAATATAAAATGTATATACAAAGTAGATACTATAAGTAAGCAGTGAATGAACATAGAAGTGGAGCCAATGCACATAAAAATAGAAAATAATTGCAATTTAGGCTTGATTTGAGACAGCTTTCTTATTGCTTTCTAGGAATGCTTTTAATTAGTACAAATATTTTTTTTTCAACATTTAGGCAATTTAAGGCAAACTCATACACACAACGCATACACATGGACTCGAACCTTGGACCTCTTAGTTGGAAGCCTAAGCTCTCAACCAATAGGCCAAGGGGAGTTGTGTAGTACAAAAATTTTTAATTCAAAATTTTATGTACTAAAAATTTTCTTTTAGAAAGCAACAAAAAAACTGTCCCAAACGGAGCTTTGTAAAACTATTGTAGTAGAAAATAACTTTTTAAAATTGTAGTAGAAAGCATTTTTTTGTCTAAATTTTTTGGGAAGCAGCGAAAAAATAGTTGCCAAATAAAAATTATGGCTGCAATATAAAAAATAAAACAGTAAGAAAGCTGTCCCAAATAAAATCTAAATTTTTTCAAAATGAAATTTAGATGTTGTTTAGTGCTCATTTTGTTAGTTGCAAATAGAAAATAAGTTTTAGAATGTGATAAGTTAATCTCAGTCTAGTTTGAAGGAATTGCAAGCAATAAAATGAATTGGAAACATATAACTGTAAATGATAAAAAGGAATTGCAAAGAAATTCCATGAAAAATATAGATTTTTAATTTCTTATTTGGTTAATGAGAAACTATCACTTTTGAGAGTGGTTTGAGGACTTCTGCGAAATTTGAAATTAATATTAATATCCAATTTTATTCAATCAGACTATAAATTTAATAAATTTCAACATTTTTTTTTACAAATTTGATCAACATTCAAGCTATTAAATTTACGCTTATCTAGGGGTGTCAATTTTGGGTCACGGGTCGAGTTCGGGTCGAACCCGGAAATGACCCGGCACAATTCGGGTCAACTCGAACCCGACTCGTTTTTACAAACGTGTCAATTTTTCAGACCCGAACCCGACCCGCTTCGGGTTCGGGTCAATCTGACCTGACCCGAGGACACGACAACCCCATGAGCAGATTCGCGGCAGCGGCGTCCGGTGGCATCGTCGGTCCTTCAGTCTGCGTTCGATGGCAGCAGAACGCGACAACGGGGCCAGCTGCTGACCAGAAGCAATGCGAAGGCGGCTGGAGAAGCGACGCCGGATGCAACGCGGTCAGTCGGGTAGCGGGTCAGCCGGGCAGCACAACGGGTGGCAGGGCAGCTTGGTCATGCGCTGGGGCAGGCGGGTCAACGGAGCTCAGCGGCAAGCAGCTCGGTCAGGCGGGGGGCAGCTCAGTCAATCCGGGTTATTTTCGGGTTTTCGGGTCAACCCGAACCCGACTCGTTTCGGCTTCAGGTTCACCCGAACCCGAAATTTCGGTGTCGGGTTCGGGTCGGATTTTCGGGTCGTGTCAAATATTGACACCCCTACGCTTATCAATGGATTATTTAAAGATCTTAGCAAATCAAATATATTAAAAAAAAATAAAAATAGAATATTATTGTAGATATCACTGGAAGAGAAATCCCAATTCATTAAAAAAAAGTAAAATAGATAGTGAAATTAACTTGTCAGATTCTAATTAATAATGCAGATGCAAATTTTCTACGTGAGGACATAAAGATTTAAAGCATGGCTTAAAAGTAAAACAACCTGATAATAAAAATATTGATGATAATGAAATGAATGAAAGGCATGTTGCTAATAAAAATATGTAATAGTTGATGTCTCTAATATGGCCAACCTCAAAATGCGGATTGCTTTCTTTAAAGCTTTTTTTTTTTACAAAATTTTATAAATAACATGAAAAAAATAGTAGTCTAAAACTATCTCAAACAAAATCTAAGTCTTATATTAGTTGTTTTCAGACAAAGAAAATCATATGAAATTTAAGAAAAATCGTCTATCACTTCAAACGTTGCCAAATAACAATATTATATAGACATATTTATTGACTAAATAATGAATCAACCAGCGAATATTTTGAGTGTAGAATGTTTATAATGTAGGAGTTTCAAGTTTTATGTATTTGATTTAGAGTAAAATAACGTAGAAGTAATTCTTTGGAGAATTTAAAGCTCTGCTAATATATCATTTTTTGTGTACTCTAAATGTGTCAGAGTATAATGAATTGGATTGAAATATGTGGTGCGCCATAAAGCCACTGTGGCCCCAAAGCCTTGGGATGAAACCACATAAAGACATGTGATTAATGAAGCAACTTCTTTAACATCATTTAGAGGTTAAAAATAGAGTAAGCTAGTGCACATGGCATCATTATTGACTAAAGAGTAAAAATTGGTGAAGGTTGGCAACATAACAATGTGCATTATTATTAACACATATTACTTGGATGCCCCTTATAAATGAAAAACTACCTCACTTATCACTCAGTACTAAGGTCACAAATCGAAGATTTCATTGTCAAATCACCAATTATGTCAATTATCATTGGCTAGTCGTCTACTCAAGCCTTGGTGCAAGATCATTCAATCACTTCTTGATCAAGTAAGATGACCATCTCATGCATTAATTGTTGAAAATACTAAGAAAGATTCGAGTATAGTTTAGGATGAAGATTCAAATACCTCCTTAATATAAATAACTATTCATTATATTTCTACTTATTTGGTTCATTTTAGGCATACAATTCATAAAGAATTTTAGTCATATGCCCAATTCTAAAACCCCTTCTAATATACTCCCATCTTTCTAACTTAATAAAAAATTAATCCAACGCATAGATGGAGGTGTGTGACACCAGGAGCAAAAAAAAAAAAATGATCGTCTATCCGTTGATACTTTTTGGCTTTGGGAAAAGGCAAGAAAAAAAGATTAGAAAGAGATATATTTTACAAAGAGGTGAAGCAAAAAAATAAAAATAAAAAATAAAGACTCTAACAGATGTCTGTAGTGAGCTTTATAAGAGAAGAACATCGGAGTGTGTTATCTCATTTCTATAATGGAGGAAGATAATAAAATAAAATAAAGAAGGCATGTGAATACCAACATGTAGGTGACATAGTTATGTCTCTTATGTCTAAAATGTAGAGAGAAGGATGAGTTCATTATGAAATGTATAAGTATATGGTATAGGGAAAAATTTTCTTGTATTTCTAGTTGACACAAGTAGGGAAGGAACCTAGGAGAGAGAGAGAGAGAGAGAGAGAGAGAGAGAGAGAGAGAGAGAGAGAGAGAGAGAGAGAGAGAGAGAGAGAGAGAGAGAGAGAGAGAGAGAGAGAGAGAGAGGACAAATCATCATTTTTTAACTTCATAATGGAGTTTCTTTTTAATTAGTGAGATAGATCCTTCTTGATGGTAGAAAATAGATATTTCTAAACAGCTTCAAGAGTAAGGTGGTGTTGATAATGACAAAGGTTAAGATTCACATATTTGCCCTAAGGGAAATCAATGTTTAGTGTATAACGATGGACAATTAATGCTTAACTGACCATTGGGTCCTTAAGCAATATGTGAGGTACGGAGAAACGACATGTGTGGTGAGAATCACATATCGATGGTCGTGTAAGGGGCAAAATAGAGAGTTATTATGATATGCTAAGTGACACATATATAGTGCATGGTTGCTCTAGATGACAAAATGTTAGTGGCTTGACCGAGTTACTTGAAGGAAAAACTTGGGAGAAGCATTAGTTTGTTAAGTTGTTATAGAGGTGAAATTACAATCGACTTGAAGAGTTAATTAGTTGCATGTGTTTGTCTAACTCTCAAAGAGGTTGCTCAGAGGTTAAAGTTTTCGAGCTTCACAAGGAAAGCCTTTGAGTTGCTTAAAAAAGAAGTTAGGAAGGCAAATTCTTAGAAAAGATGTTGTGTGATGTCACCAAATCTAATTTGGAAGAATTGTTCTTTTAATCTTTTAATAAGCAATAACCCAGAGCTATATAATGTCATCTATCAGTATTAAATAATACAACATAATTTATAATTTAAAACATCAATGTACACATTTATATTTATTTTCAAAAATCATATACACTACTCAGAATCTACAAAAAAAAAACATAACTTGAAGAATCTTGACCAGCCTTACACTCCTTCTCCCCTGCCCTGACCTGCAATCATTTAACCACATTTAATTAGCTTAAAAAGCTCAGCATGTCACTAAAATCTACAACTGAATTCAAAACACAGTAAAGAAAAAATATGCATGTCAACAATCAAATTATGACAATTACATTCATATGATCATTGAATATGTGCAAAAAAAAGTAAAACTCACATGTAGTTGTAGTAAAATCTGTAAACAATAAAATACTATGATACAAAAGCCAGTAAAGTGATAAACCAATATGGGAGTCAAATCTATAAAGAAATTATTATATCAGTACATAAATTAAATAAAGCATCAAATCAAAATATCAATAAAGATTGTCGAAATCATGTCAATGTAGTAAAATCACATAAGACTGCACACATGCTATCCAGTTATTCTATTTCATGTGCTTAGTATATCACATGCATAATATCAGTACAGTGAATCAATAGTATCAAATAGTATCGTTATCTATATCAGTAACATTAATAATCCAATGACAGAAGAAGTAGAATAATATAACTATAGTAAATCCGTATAATAACAGTAAATCCATGCAGTAACAATAAATCCATATAGTAATAGAAAAAATGTTTAAAAATATGCATTTCAGTAGTCACACTAAACAAATAAGAAGTCCTGGCTATCACGTTATTTTTCAGTGTTAGTATCAGTGTTAATAAACCGTTGGCTCAATAAATAGAGTCATCACCCTTTGCCCGTTGGCACAATAATAATCTCTTTATAACTCTCAACCAGTGTATCACATGAATTAGTAGAGGATAACACCAAACTATAGTATTTAAAGAAAAGTCGTTGGCCCACCATTCTGTACAGGTCAATCAGTCTGCAACCAACGAGTCAACTAGTATTTACTTGTTTGTTTCACACACGTAGATTATTATCACAATACTACAACAGTAATAGCGATCAGCTATTACTCAAGCACATATTCACATCCATTTTCAATGCATTTCAATAAATAATGCATAATTGAGCTTAATTAAAAAGATGATAAAATTTCATAATGCTAAACAACAAAGAATCATATTAGAAAAAAATATACATTTTCAGAAAATACCAAAATACCAGGAATTGTACAAAACGATGTTTTAAGATTTTTATTGTATTACACTACTATTTTTAGATGCCAAAATAAATTTTGGGTTATACAAAAATCGCTGTATTTTCAAAATCATCATATGAAAAATCTCAAATAAATATTCAAAATGCTCATAATCATGATCTCTATAACATATAAAAAGTTATGAGGTGAAAATTTTGTCAATACAAAGTTGTTCATGTTTTTTGGTAATTGAAACACAAATTTGAGCGAAAAAATACAAAAAAATGCAAAATATTTGAAATCAAAAATAGGGTACGATTTCCTTACAATGAGACGAGCAATTATCCTAACTTGCCCGACACATAAAAATTACACCACAACCTCCAAATCTTAACTTCTTCTTTCTCTCTCTGCTCTTTCTCTCACATTTCTCTTTTTTTGCTCTGTTTAGTCGAAATGAGTAAAAAGGGATTCGATAAAGTCATCTTAAGTGCCTTTAGATATTTATAATAAAATAACATTATAATATTTAATTAAATCAATTCTTTAGTATAAAATTCAAATAAATCATTTTAAGACATATAAAATTACAGAAAAATATTCATAAAATAAATCATGATATTTAAAAATATTGATGAAATCGGTTTGCAAAACGGACACATGAAGGTCTCGAAATTCTCACTTATAAGTTATATCGACATGCATAAATTCCTTAAGGATTTTCACCGGTGTCCAAAAAATTAAGAAAAAAATCGTGTAAGTAAAATATTACAATCAAAATACTTTGACAAAGACAGATTGCAATTTATAGTTATAATAACTCCAAAAGTAAAGTCAAAATACTGGTTATTACATGTTAAGAGGATGATATTGTTAATGAGGTCGACTTAGAGGTGTTATTGAGTGAGCCAGGGCAGGCGAATACACTTTGACAGATTGTTAATTGTTCAAGATGTTACTTGTTCTTGTGATCTTGGAGAATTTTGGGTGAAAGCTTTGGAATGTGGTGGCTAATAAGTACACTTTCAGGCTCAAGGTCTTTAGAGTTGGATGATACATTTTTGGGAGTTACCCCTAGTCAAATTATCATTTTGACCAACCTCAAGGTGTTAGATTTGAATGATTTTCTTGAGGATTTTGATCATGATAATTGTCTACTACATGTACACATTGAATTGTGCAAAAAGATTTGGTGATTATAGTTTCCCCACATTCCAAATTGTATACAAGTGTAAACACTCAAAATGATAGATTAGTTGAATTTTTTAGACTTTGAAATATTTAGATGTTGAATTCAAATAAATACCAATGCTATGCAAAAAGTGTTATGGATGCTGTGTTAGGATCATCCTATATAAACTTACAATTAAAGAGGACGTGGCTATAAATTATGATGAGATAGCACCTCTTAGAGCTATTATTTTTCGTGAATTAGGATGTTTTCCAAACCTCATAAGGTATGATGAGTTAATGATGACTTAGAAAGAATTTGAGTGACATGAATGTGCTTGTCCTCAAAATAGTCCCAAGATTATTGTGCAAGTATGACCAATAGAATCTCAGACTATTACATTGTCTCAAATAGTCCACCGATTATATAAAATTGATCTAAAATAATTTATTATATTATATTTGTGATATAAAATTAATCCCAATTTAGTTCATCGATTTTACAAAATTAATCTCAATTTATGTTTTGTTTGGAAATTTTTTGCACTAAAAAAATTGCTTTAAGAATTAGTAAGAAAATTATCTCAGACTTCGATTGAGAAAGCTTTCGTATTACTTTTTAAAAAGATTTTCTAAGTTATTTTAGAAAGGAATAAGAAAAATGTTTCAAATAAAACTTTAATGTAAAATAAAAAAAATTGAATTAATTTTATATTCTGAAATTAAAATAATTATAATAAAAAAAATAATTTCATTATCAACTTCAAATTACAAATAATTTATCATATTTTTTATCAGACGTGCTCGGTCATCATCAGCAAGCATCACGAGCTGGAATGAAAGCTTGACATGCCCGTGAAGAAGCCAATCAAGTACCATGATTGGTGATTCTATCTGCAAATATAAAATTACATAATTAAATTAAGTCACGGGTTTACACATTCCCCTTTAGCTTGCAAATCAATCATTTATATTTCTGTCAGAGCCCAAGCAATTTCTGAATGTTTGTACCCTACTTACAATTCAGGCTCCGGTTAAGCTATTTAGGTGGAGATGGTATCGATTATTATCGAGCGGTATTGAGTCTCGGTACCGAGCCTCGATACTGAGCAGTATTTGGTGTCCGCACGTAATAAATTTTCATTTAGGTGATAAAAAAATTAAAAAATTTTATCAAAATGTTGAATTTAAATTTTATCTACATTTTATGTATTGACTTAGGCTTCGTTTGGGACGGCTTTTTTATTGCTTTCTAAAACGGAGTTTTAGTACAAAAATAAAAAATTTTGTACTAAAACTCTGTTTTAGAAAGCAGTAAAAAAGCCGTCCCAAACGAAGCCTCAAATGGCTAAAAGCCGCGTTACGATAAGTCCAAGATTAGGCTGTCAGTGGGCCTCATTATAAGCAGCATTAATTGATTGTCAAAGTTTTTTTACCCAATGGTTTATATTTTTTATTTCTAAAAAAAGAATTCTCTTAAATTTCCCAATTTTTCTAATTGCTACCAAAATTTATGACGGTAAAAATAATTTTTTTAAATCGATCAATGACGAGTCTATCATATTATTAAAATACAAATATATTAGCATTTTGCTCGATAACTTGTTCACCCATCAATCCATACCTGATTGTTTGCCCACTCATTCAGTTCCTAGCATGCACATGTCTCATATGTGCCACTTATTAGTTGTTGGTAGCCGCTCAATTCATTGGCAAACACAACATATCGTAACACACTCAACCGATTGAAATACAATATATCGCCACATATTCAATCTATTGGCACACAACATGTTGCCACTCTCACAAACCTTCATAATGCATCTCACTCCATATTGTTTGTTGACTTATTAACCCCGTCCGACCTCTTAATCAACTTTTTAACCCTAGGCCATTCATTTTGTGTCATCGTGCCATCTTCAACTTACTTGTCGACACCCATCAACTCGTTGCTAGCCTCATCATATCATTATATTTTCTCTTTAAATCATTTTGCTTTCATGCAATATGAAAGAAGTTTTAAAGCTCTACCATGCTGCTTTGTCATTTTTGGACGCATGAGGGCAAATAATTTCTAGTATCCCTCTCCTGGTGAAGCCTTTGCACAACCTTTAATGAGCTAACAAGCAAGGATATTTGCTTTTACCCCTTAAAATCCCTAGTTTCTAGGTTCCCTCGGTATAAATCCTTTGAATGTCTTCCACTATGTTTCACAATTTCAGTTCCTAACTGTAATAGCCTCATTTTTTTTCTTGTTTGGATTGGACTAGAATGGTTCACCCCTACTTCTTTTAGCCGCCTCTAAGCACTATCGCCTTATACCTTTTAGAAATCCCTAATCGAGGCCTTTAAATTGGAGGGAATCGTAACAGAGAGGGGGAGCGTGCAAGGAAAGGTAACAATTCATTGTGCAAGCTGGAAATCACAGGAGTGGTAATCGGTGTCGGCCTCCTATGGTGTGTTAAAATCTGTATATGTTGTTAAACCTACGCGATTGTCACACAGCTAACCAAGAGGGGGGGGGGGGTGAATTGGTAATTTAAAAATTATCTTGGATTTTTAATAAAAAATTGATTTAATAATTTTCCAAATTTGATTATCTTTTTGAAATAAGTTTGTCAACCACAAGATTAAATGCTGAAAATTAAAATGCAGAAAAAAATACAAAGATTTATAGTGGTTCGATCCAACAAGACGTACGTCCATTCCTTGAAGACTCCCTCTTTAGATACTGCACTATTTATAAAAGTGACTCTCATTTTGCCCCTCAGCAAGGTGGAGAAGCCTTTATAATTTTCCTCTCTTCCACCTATCTCCAGTGCGGCATAGTATCATCATCATTTCACACCCTATAAGTGTTACTAGAGTACCGTCATCTGTTCACACCTTCCAAGTGTCGGTAGAGTACCATCGTCTGTTCACACCCTCCAAGTGTTGGTAGAGTATCATCATCTATTTACACCTTTCAAGTGTTTGCAGAGTACCAGATCTTCTTCAAAGATCTTCTCTCGAGCAACTAGAAAGAATAAAGAAAGAGTAATAACCAAAAATCAAAAGAGATTCTTATCTTTGAGTAACATTGTGATCCCTTCATACTCCACTTGCAAGAACTCTCTCTCAAACACTCTTCTACAAACACTCTTTCACTTGTTCTTGAAAAATCACGAAGAACAACACTTTTCACTTCAATTTCAATGAACTTTTTATATGAAAGACACAAAAAATAGTCCAGAAAATTGAAAATTGCCATTTTGAGTGTACACGATCGTACAACACAATCGATGTTCATCCTGGACGAACAGTTCAAAATTGTCAGGTACAATCCTGTACAAAATATTTTTTGTACAAGCATATCATATCATACAATATGTATATTGTACAATACGAACAGTTATAAAAAAAATTTACTCTAGAAGTCATATGTACGAACTCTAGATCGTTTCGGACGAACAGTTTAAAACATTTACATGTTTGTTTGGAAGAAAATGTTCCCCACATTTTCATACTCTGGACGTCGTATGTACGAAAGCTATATCGTCCCGGACAAACATTTCAAAAAATTAACATGTTCGTCTGCACAAAAATATTCCCCACATTTTCGTACTTTGGACGTCGTCTGCACGAAGCCAAATTCGTACAGTATGAACAGTACTAAGAAAAAATTTTCGCCCAAATTTTAATTAATTGCTTGCTGGAGAAAATAAACTACCCAAATCGTCCTGTACAAACAAAAATCATATAGTACGATTAGTTTAAAAATTTATAGATTTTAAACACTTCCCCAGTGTGTGTCTGTGTGCATAGTTACTCAATTATATTCACACACACTCAAACTTAATAAAAGTGAAAATTACAAACTCTATTTACAATAAATCCTAATATATTCTCCCTTGAAGTCTTCAACAGTATGGAGTATGATTTTTCTGAAATGTTAGTACACACAAATAATAAAAATAATATATCCAATATATGTTATGAGAAATAGTAAGTAAAATAATAATATTTGAAATCATCAAAAATACACATGTTGCAAGAATCTCAACAATCGAAAAACTAAATTGCAACAATCTCAACATGGTGCACAATGTGCAAACAAGAAAGAGAGGTGGTTGTATGGGTTATTTCATCATTCGGTGGTTGTGTTTTCATGGCTTCGATGATGTAAATAAAGTAGTCGATGGAGTTATTTCTTCTCTTATTTCCATTTCTTCTTGCAACACCGTTAATCTCTTTCTTTTAGGGTTAGAAATTTGAAAGAGGCGATTGCTTGATAGTTTATAAGGAAGAAGGATATTTAATTAATTGTGAAGAGGGAATCATAATGATGTCTCATGAAGTTATTCTTTTTCCTCTTCTTCATTTAGATGAAATGTAAATCCTAGCCTTATTTCCCCTTGCTAATAATTAGTAATTCTTATATTTCCATGGTGATTAAAATTTAGGAACCTTTATAAATGTTAATAGTAAAAATTATAAGGATTGCCTTTAACGATTGTATATATGAGTCTAAGATTTGAATTATCATGTTCCACTATAGAATAAAATAAATTTATTTATTCTCATATTAGTTATACATTTAAAATATAATTATCTTGATTTATTAATAATATTTGATATTATAATGAAAAATAACTTAGGGTGTTTGGTGGAATACTTTATTTCAAAAAGATGTTTGAGTGGTTGTTACATTATTTTATGTTTTGGTGTGTGATATATTGAATATATGATTGATCTAGACTTCTGTGAATTTATGATTTGTGAAAGTATCACATAGTTGAGTGGAAGGAGCCTCATCTTGATTGGAAATTTCAACTATTTACAGTCTCTAATTGGTAGGTAACTCTTTATTGAGTAAGGGACAAACATATCCTTCCTTGTTAGGGATTCATCCCTGCTACTTATTATTTGTTGATAAGATATGATACAATGCGCCAATTCATTCACAACATTTCAAGTTATCATTTTGACATGATCTGATATTAAGTATTGTCATGTTTAATGCAGCTGAGTTTCCTAAATAATTCATGTTCTTTATTCCGATCACTATGAATAACTATTGTCTAATAATTGAGCTTAATTATGTTATAACCCTTGTTAAGCACTATTACTCAAATAAAATTTGTATACAATACAAGCTTGTGTGTTTGATTCTTGTAAATGTCGACATTTAACCCTATTACATATTAGCTAGCCAGATCGACGGGCTGTCAGAGTGGCAACTCTATATGAAATCATTAGATTTTCTTGGGATTGGTGTCTAGCTTTTCCAGCAGGGTATTATAATAAACCAAATATGAATATATGTATAAAGAGGAAAATAATAATTAGTCATTGATAGATGTATAAATATTAAATGCTTGCAAGCGAATGTATTTGCATTTTAATGTATGATTATTAGTTCGCTCAAATAATTCTTCACGAGTTCTACACTTTTACTATATAAGAAGCTACAATAAATAAAGTATGTACATTCAAAATATACTACTTTATACATTATTTCATGTTATTTTATTTAAGTGTTTATCTTTCATTTATGTTTCTCTCTTTGATCATATTTATGCCCCATATCTTGCCATTTATGTTTTATTTAGTAGGGTTTTACCTACTGAGTTTGTTCTTGTAAACTGACACCTAATACTTCATAATTTCAGATTGGTAGTTGGGCAACTTCTGAAGAAACTTCTAGGTTCATGCATCAATTTCATCTATGATAGATAATTAAGGTTAGAGTTATTTAATATATTTAATTGTGTAATGAAATTTATTTTATGTTTGGTGGACGTTTAGTATATGTTTGGGTTTAGATGCTTTGATAATTTATTGGTGAATACAAATTATTGAAGTCTTTTATAAAAATTGAGTTGAAATTATTTTATAAATTTTGTGTTGCTCACACCCTACGATTGGATTCTTGTTATTTCTTCCAGGTCCGATGGCGTGGTGTGACACTAACACCCTCAGTTCCTCTTAACATCCTTATTCTTTCTACACTCCGGCACTTTAATGCTTGTAAAGGAGACAACCTTTTCTTTTTAGTGCCCACCAACTGTCCTTATCATCGCCTTCTAAATTATTGACATGCCTTAAATAACGTCTCTCATTGTCTCATACCCTCTATAAGAGTAATAGGCTTATCATTTGTTATCACAAACTCATGACCTAATCTCCTTTTACTCTGTTACAAGTCTGTATTCTTGATTCTTGTTGTCATTCAAACTCTTGTTGATTGCACATATTTAATCATGATTCTTTCCACTAAGTGCCTATATCCATGCATGTGCTAACTTCTCTAACATATACATGTGCCACTAACTCCAACTCACTCATCCATTCTTCACCCATCATTTTTTACTTGAATCATTAACGAATCCTCTTATAATTTTTAAACATTCAATCACAATCTTCTTGAAGGTAATATTTTTCCTCCTTTAATGTCTCTCATGTACGAGCCTTTTTAATCGATGACTTTGTTGTCATATGGTTTTCCAGCCAATAGAATGTGCATCATTTAGATGGAATCATGGATAAAAGTCCATCTATTACATTTTATGCAGTTTTGATTAAATCCAATTGAATTTTCTAGGTCCATCTAGCTTTGTTTTGATATCCAATTGACCCATTTTATTTCAGCTTGTCCACAACTCAATCAGCCTCATTTGAGTGAATTATATTTATATTGGGGTCTAAATTTATCTCATCAGTTTTAATCGAAATTGAATAGGTATAAACATTAGACAAAAACATACAAAAATGAATTTATAATGTAGTTGAACCTTTCATGATTATTGCTAGGGCTGTCAATAATTGACACGACCCGAAAACCCGACTCAAACACGACCCATAATTTTTGGGTTGGACACGACCCGTTTGAAAAACGGGTCGGGTTCGGGTTCATAAAAGTGACCCGTATGGAATTTTGGGTCGGGTCCGGGTAAACCCAAAAACCCGTTAACTGACCCGTTTCGACCCGTGATCTTATTTCACGCGGCATGAGTGTGGGACAGTGGGATTCATTACATATTAGGGTTTACGCAATTATGCCTTTCGTTATTCTCATTTAACGCGCCGTAAAATCGAGCTCTCCTCTTCTACTTCGCAGCTTCGTCTAGGGTTTCCGAATATCAGTTTCTTCTCTACATATCTCCTTGATCTGTCGACGGTTTCCTCTCTTCTCCTTCTCTGGCATATTCTTGGTTCGTGGTTTCGTGGTGTTCATCGTGCATATCTGCTTTGGCTCAACAGGAACACTTACATCTCTCGCTGTTTGTATCTCTCATCTTTTTTCCTTTCTTCTCCTTTTAGAAGCATGATATATGAGCATATGAGAGATTTCTCTTGCTGTGTTGCTATTTGATCAACATATTGCGAAGTTCCTTTTGGGGTTAGGGTTTTTCTGATTTTCTGGTGCAAACGAGCCAAGTCGAGCTTGATTTTTTGGTTTTTTTGTTCAGTTTCTGCTGGTTTTTCTGTTAGGTTACTGCAGTTATACACTTATGCATTGAAAACAAGCCAAGTCGAGCTCTATGTTATCGTATTTCTGTTTAGTTTCAGCTATTTTTTTCTGTTCACTTAATGCTGTTATTTCTGTGCAATCGAGTCATGTCGAGCTCTATGTTCTTATATTTCTATGCAGTTTCTGCTGTTATTTCTGTGCAAACAAGCCAGGTCGAGCTATATGTTCTTATTTTCTGTGCTGTTTATGCTGTTATTTATATGCAGTTTCTACTGTTATTTTTGTGCAGTTTCTGCTGTTATTTCTGTGAAGTTTCTACGGTTATTTCTAGGCAGTTTCTGCCATTATTTTTGTGCAGTTTCTACTGTTATTTCTATGCAGTTTTTATTGTTATTTCTATGCAAACGAGCCAGGTTGAGCTCTATGTTCTGGTATTTCTATGCAGTTTCTGCTGTTATTTCTGTGTAGTTTCTAATGTTATTTCTGTGCAGTTAATGCTGTTTTTTTCTGTTCAGTTACTGCTCCTAGTTATTACTAAGTATTTGGAATAACAATCCTTCAACCCATAAAGTATTGAAGTCATACTTCTTTTTAGTGTAGGATGGTTGGCTTGGGCAGTTATTTGGCCGTTATAAAGTCTCAATGTGTTATGTGTATTTTTTTGAAAAAAAAAATTAACAAATAGCATTATGAAGTTGTAATATTTTCTAATTTTTTTTTGTTAGATGGAGGATTCCAATACCATTCATGGGAATTCTTCTTTTGTTGAAAATGAAGAAGCCCAGACTTGTGAAATACATGTAGAGCCCTCTAACGAGCAATGTAATGATGCGACAGTTACTAAGAAATGACAAAGAATGACCTCAGTTGTTTGGGGCCATTATGAGATGTTACCTAATACGAAAGATTGAAAACAAAAATATAAATGTAAGAAATGTGGTAGTACTTATCTATGTGATAGCAAAAATGGAACCGGTAATCTTCGATGCCACCTCGAAAATTGTAAGAAAAGAAATATGCGTGATATAGGATAGTTGATCTTACAAACCAACACTGAATCTTCAATATCTATGTCTGATGACAAGTTTGATCATGCTGAATTTCGTGACTTGTTTACTGCTTCTATCATCATGCATGATTTGCCCTTTCAATATGTGGAATGTGTTGGACTGACTTCGAGCAGTTTTGTTATATCTTCGCCGCGACTTGCAATTAATTTCTAGAAACACTGCTAGAAATGATTGAAAGTTGAGTAGCGATGATGAGTACCATTCTAAACTTATTGTGAAGTCAATTGTGGGAAAAAAGTTATTGCAACCAGGTGGCATTTGCTTTATCATCTAATCAAACAGATACTAAGTATAAAATACAAACTGCAGCCTTTAATGACAATATCTGAATTTGCAAGTTCGCAACCGTAAAAAAATTATATTGTTGACTCACATTTCATTAAATGATGAATTATTTGGAGGGTTAATCTGAACTAATAACTCAAGCTTTCAACTAATTCATGGATTTAAAATTATATCTATTTAATTATATTTTTTGCAGTTAACTTATATCTCCATGAGGGCAGGCACAAGACTTCAAGGAGTTGAATTTTCTGTAAATTGTAATTATGGTTTGAAATTTCTATAAATTGTAATTATTTGTTAAATTTATTTGTTAGTTTAATATTTTGTATAATTTGTATATTGTAATTAGCATGCTTTTGATTCCTAAATAAACTTTTTATTTATGCAAATTTCTGTTTAAAATGTTTTGTATTGCTGGTTTTAAATTTCTTTTTAAATTTTTTTTTATTCAAATGTCTCGGGTCAGCGGGTCAATCCGGGTTGACCCGAACCCGGGTCGGGTTTGGGTCAACCCGTTTAGCTTCGGGTCAGTTCGGGTTCGACATGAACCCGACCCGTGACCCGGTTTTGACACCCCTGATTATTGCAGTGTCCACTATTATCAATGTGGATCCTATATTTGACAATTGTTTTAGTTGTTCGTCGCCATCCTATTCATTTTTGCTTTTAAATTCCTTGAGGACAATAATGAAAAAAAAATAATATTTTACTTTAAAATAATAAAAATTATTCAAAGTAGATAAGACTTCACAATTTTTTTCCTTTTCAATCTTCCAAGTAAAAAAAGTCTCTTTTTTTTTTTCCTTTCTCTATTTCATTCACCTATTTGCATTATAAGATTGAAAAAAATAAGCTAAAATAATAGAGATCAATCCTCACACTACCAACTAAATGTCCTGCACATAGCATAAATATTATAGATGTCAACAATTAGAGGAATAAGAAATTCATATAAAATTAACATGGCATTATAAGTCACTATTAAACTTGTGTTGAGCAAGACAACTCACCTAGCCCAATTAAAATTCTATTCCAAGTTGGCAAGAAAATCTCCATTCCCATATAAAAAAATTGAAGTGAATGCAAGCCGAATCGGCCTAGCCGAGTTTTTTTTTTGGCAACGGAGTATCTATCCGCTGCCACCCCCGAAAAAGGTGCTTGCCGGCGTGACTATGGAGAGGCAGCCACCTTAGAAACCTCATGACCTGCACTTGATTGGATCTCACTCAAGAAGCGTTGCCACTCGAGGGGAATCGAGCACGGATTAAAAAATTCCCACCAACTTGAACTTGATTACAAACTATTTGAACGCAGATCCCCAGTTTAATAATCTGTTGGCGCCACTTTAAACAAAGATACAGATAATCCGAAGTTACATTGGGTGAACTGTCAATTTAGGGTTTTCACCTTGGTAGAATTTTGTACTCGAGATCATTAATTACACTCTTAATGGTGCGAAGCACGTCTCTTTAAGAAAACATAATGTCACCCTCTTTAGCTTTTTAATGAGAAATGCTTCGTGGTCCTTGAAATTGGATTTGGAAATTGGAAACAGGACAGAGAACGGCTCCTTCCCTTCCTCTGTTTCTTATCTTCAAGACTTCATCTGCAAGAGGGGGCTTTCTGTGTCCAGGTAATAGATCTGATTACTGAAAGCTTCCATTTTGAATTCCATGGTTTACTCTTGAGATAACTTAGCACTTTGATAAGAGTTGTGTTTCAGTGTTATTAGTCTGTGTAGGAACCTGGTATTCATTGTTTTGACTCAGAGGGGGCAGACGATAGAGTTTTCATACTAGACATTTGATTTTTGGAAGAAAATGGGGTGAAAAAACATTGGGGTTCGCTTTTTCGGGAAGAAGATTGTTCTGCGTCCGTTTTGTTTTATTTTTGTTTTGCTTTCAGTTGGTCCAGTCTAGGGAATTAAAAAGGGGGGTTATTGCTTTGGTTGCAGGGTTTAGGGCATAAACAAAGAAAAGGTGCAGCGGCTATGGAGACTCTGTCTCCGTCGTCGTCTTCTATTTCAGCTCGCCGGGAGTCGGTCACCTTTGATGAGTTCTCTATGCAGCAAAGCTTGCTCTTCACGGACAGCCTCAAGGTAGCTGAACCAAATTGGTTCCATTGATGCTACATATTGAGATAGGCGATGAAGAAGCTTTTCCTTTGATAGTTAATCTAGTTCAATCTGCTTTTGTTTTTGACTCTCTTTGATTTGTCGAGACTTCTATTAGGCTTTGCATGTATTGAAGGTAAGTGTAGAAAATGAAATGAAATTCTTAAAATTTATTCATTGATTATGAATATACAGACATTGATTTGACCATTTCAGAACTTAATTTCCTTTTACTTTTACTCAAACTCCCATTTTCCAGCATCCAAAAATAGCCTTGGGGAAGCTAGCAAGTATAAATTATAAAATTATTGATGAATTTAAATCGTTAGATACAAATGAAGTTTATGGATGATTGAAATTGAATAGATGCATGTGATAACCGTGCTTTGACTTAACTGTAACAGGAACAAAAATATATTTTTATGATTTGTATGTTCCAGTCCTTGAAGGAAAATATCATCATAACTTCTTTATCATGGCTTTACTTAATTACTCTTTTTTTACAACCTAGTCCTCCCTACGAAAAATTATAACGTGCGGTCAC
Source organism: Dendrobium huoshanense (assembly GCA_016618105.1). Classification (NCBI taxonomy): domain Eukaryota; kingdom Viridiplantae; phylum Streptophyta; class Magnoliopsida; order Asparagales; family Orchidaceae; genus Dendrobium; species Dendrobium huoshanense. The sequence continues at coordinate 41,128,432 of CM028357.1, forward strand.
CAGACCATCTGAAGGCGAATCAAGATGCTCCACGTCACTTGATAGATAGCAAAATGGTGATGTGGTGCATCTTAATTCGCCTTCGGATGACTTCCGGTGACCGCACGTAATAATTTCTCCCTCCATATGTCCTCCTCCTTCCTTTGTTTATCAGTGTTCATTTAGATGACTTTATTGATGTTTGCATTTATTTTTAATAACACAAATTCAAATTTATAATGATAAACATAATTCCCTTTTCCAGAATTTCAGAAGATTTATAGTATGAATATCATACACCTTTCATTGTGCCAGTTAGTTTGTATTCCTTGATCGTATTCATAACTTTTCTTAAGTTTAGGAAATGCATATGTGATCGTTGGTGCTACTTTTACTGGTTGATTTCCAGGATTTAAAGAACTTGAGGTCACAGTTATACTCAGCAGCAGAATACTTTGAATTATCATACAGTAAAGATGAGCAAAAACAGATGTATGTGAATCCTGTAATGATTTTACAACATCAAAAGGAGGGCCCAATTGCAGTAAATTTCTTTTGTTTCTAACTTGACACATAACATGCTTTATATGTAGAGTAATGAATACCTTGAAAGATTATGCTGTTAAGGCTCTTGTAAATACTGTGGATCACTTGGGCTCAGTATCTTATAAGGTCAATGGCCTTATTGATGAAAAGGTCGACGAGGTGTCGGGTGCAGAACTTCGAGTATCATGCATTGAACAGGTATTTCTTTTGATAATTTCTTACCTCCATAATGCCAGTTATCATGTTCATTGTAACTTACTTCCATAGTGCTCAAGTTTTAAATGATTTGGAATGTTTGAAAGCTGAAATCAGTTGAGGGACTAGAATTTACATTACAAATTAAGAAACTTCGTTTGTACAATATTTAGCATGTTCACCTATGCAGTAGTTGAATTTTGAGCTTTCTGTATGTTGCATTCGTAGAGAATTCGAACATGCCAGGAGCACATCGATCGGGAAGGGCGTGCTCAACAGTCTTTAGTAATTGCTGCTCCTAAATTCCATAAACGGTACATAATACCAGGCAAGTTTTTCTTCTTATTATGTATCATTTATAAATTAGCTGGCTTTGATGCTTTTGCTTTTAATAATTATTAGAAGTTCCCACAGTATTTCTTGAGTGATCTTTCATATGCTGTTCCAAGTCTGATAATTCTTTTGTTTTCATCTTTTCAGTAGATGAACCATTGCCTGAATCAGGTAGGAAAGCTACAGCTGTGAATCAAGAGCTATTGTTCCGACCCAAGGAGGATATGGAATCGCAACAGTTTCGCGCTGGTGGTGTTACTCGACTTAATCATATATTTCTCGTGATTTTGAGTTTGAAGATATGTAAAAAGCTTAGTTTCCATTCATTCTAATTATTTCCTTGCAGATTTTAGCTCCAGTCTGAGAGACAGACCTCCTTCATTCAGGTAATGATATGAAGTGCTGAAAATCTTTCTTTCCTTGTGTTCTTTTGAAATTCTTGGTGTTTGATGTGATTGGAAACTGCAAGCAGAAAAATGCGTTCACTCTCGCCTTCCCCAACCATGCGTGCTCGCTCTGCTTCGCCTCGGAAAGGGCGATCACCATCACCTTCCCCACGGCCTGGAAAATGGACGACTGGTAACATCTGTTTTTTATCAGCTAATGCTCTATTGTATATACTTTGTGGATTATATAATGCTTGCTGTTCTTTCTAAACAGATAAAAGAGCAATCTCACCTTTGCCAACTACAAATCCACTTGCACGCTCTGGTTCATTTTCAGTCAGGCCAGCTGTTCTAAACTCATCAAATAGTGCACGACAGGTATGCCTCAACAACTGTGTAGCATTGTTATTTGAATTTTATTCTGAATTATTCACCTTAAATAAATGGTAATTAACAAGAGCATGCAAACCTTATTTAGAGTGCTATTAATTTGAGTGATTTGGTCCTATTTACTTTAGAAAATGTCTAAAGGGAATGGATCGTCAACATGAACCAAATACAGGAAAATTAGTTAAATGCAACTCTAATGTTACATCAACCTTGTAGCAAAAACAATTGGATTTTACTTGAGTAGGATTTAGCAAAATCCATCTTCAGTAAAGCTTGAGAGGGTTAAAACTTGAAAAAAAATTTGCATGATAAATTGTTTTGCTATTTATTTAAGGATTTAAGATTTAAGAAGGGAGAAATCTTTAACTCTTTTAAATCCTATGAATGGTGGGATTGAACTAACCCTCTATTTAACTGATAACAGGGTTGAACTAGTAAAATTTAAGGTCTCCAAAATTCTGTTTGGCAGGATTTAAGCTTTTCTTGCTCATCCTTCATTAAATAGGATACCAAACAGCTCTAACAAGTCTGAGATATGTAAAGGGTTTGTGTTACGCTTGTTACAAAAAGGTTGGCCTTATTAGAATTTTGCGCGTTTGTAGAGGAAATTAAATCAGGCAGCGAACACAAATAAGAAAGAAAAAATGTAGCGGAAAAGAAAGAAAACCAGTATTTAAGTTGGAAAAACTCAGAACTGGGAAAAAAAACCACAGAATCACACTACAAGAAATCCACTATGAAAATTTGTAGAAATTTTACGAATCACTTTCTTTATCACACTCTTCTTGGCTCTCTTCACTCTTACATCATTCACATACAAACTGACAAAGAGACATATTGACCACCACCCCAAGGGACAGATTTAATCATGATGGTTGCCGTAAAAGCGAACTTATGTCAGAAGTCAATAGGATTCCGTAAAAGCGGACTTGAATCTAAAGATGAGCATAACATTCTTTAAAACGCCCAAAAGAAAGAATGAGTTTTGTAAAATTCATTATTTCTAAAATTGAATATAACAAATAGAATATTATATTACCTAGAAAGATAATAATAATATTATATAAGTATATTTAAAATTAGAAATGAAGTTTTTAAAAGAAATATGCATTCCCAAAGATTTTTTCCTTGTTTTCAAGGAATAAAACATTGTTTATTTTAATCCGAGTTTCTCAAATCCCTATAGGGGCAAGCCCCTATAATTAATTACATCCTAAGAGTGATGCTCCTAAGAAAATTCTCGATTAAAACAATGATTTCATACTCTTTGACTACAAAGTAAAAGATAAGGAACATAAGTAGGAATTTTTCAAGGAGAAAGCTCAATGTTGAACATTTACTAACGAGTCAAATGAGAAAAAGTAGGAGGTGTCAGATTCTGAGAAGCTTAGAGGCAACCTCAGTCTATCCTATGTTGGGCTTTACATTTTAGGAGAGAAATTTTTATATTTAAGTTAATATTTTATTAGAAATTTGAGATTATATTTTCGGAGGGCGATGACTTAAAATTTTATGCCTCAGAACCTAAATCTAATTTGGGTACTACAAAATAGTAACATGAACCTAACTAATGAAATGCAAATCTGGACTTTGACCACCACCCCAAGGGACATATTGACCACCACCCCAAGGGACAGAGCCCTTCAAGTTAAACCTGAAAAATAAGAAAGAAAACTGTTCGGCCCAACTCATAACATTGCGGCTCTCCGCTCTGTCTCCAACCTTATTGGCAGTGCCGCGGCCCCAGTTTTGGAGCGCCGCGGCACTTTGCTATCTATCTCCAAGTCAGCATGAGTGTATAGTGCTGCATTGATGTACGGTTGTACGGGAAAAAAAGAACTTTCAGGAGTAAGGCTCCTTTGCAAACTCGGGCGAGCTTAACCGGCTGAATTAAAGTCCGAGTCAGCCATACAAATTGATTGATTGATACAATTAGATTTTGCATAGAACTAACAACGTTTGTAGGATGCTGGGGGGAGCCTGATATATAAAGAGTATTGCTTGCTTCATGTAGATCCGTAATACCATGATTCTTAGATATTCAATGCTTATTATCATGTTTTATTTATTTTTTTTCCTTTCTGATTCAGCTTCCTGTGGAGGCTCATAAATCAGTCTCAATGAAATTGCATTCTGAAAGGAATGACAATAAGGAGATTGAGCGGCTTCCAAGCAAAAGCAAAAGCTTCCTAAAAACTCTGCTCAGTAGGCGCAGATCAAGGAAGGATGAGATGCTGTACAGCTATATAGATGAATATTGAAGAACATCTTATATTTCATTTAAATTTGCTTTGCCTTATCATACGTTTTTTCACTTACTCAAATTCTCTCTACAGAAAAGGTGGCATGTAAAGGTTATATTACTTTTTTTGGCCATTATATATATATATATATATATATATATATATATATATATATATATATATATATATATATATATATATATATATATATATATATATATATATATATATATATATATATATGAGCATATAAGCTTGTCAAATGAGGCTTTAGCAGTTGTAAAACTACTTGTTCATGTTGCAAATTTGTTCAATTATATATTGTGAAATTATTATATCTTAATTTTCCTTGTCAAGTTAAATAAATATCCTTAAAATCAGAATCATATCGCTATAACTATTGTAAGATGTAAACAATTCTGGTGCTATTCTCTTTTTCTTAGGCCAACGACTCTATTGTTGGCCTTGTCATCCACACTATCATTGGGGAAAAATTATTAGGCGAGGACACATGATGTCGTCCAGAGCTAAATGAAAATACGTCACATCACCCCTTACTCGATACTGATTGGTACTGAATGATGTTGTTGCACCTAATTTGCCTCTGGACGGTAAGTTATGTCTGTCGTCCGCACAAAATAATATCTCGTCATCGAGCCACCTTGCCTGACATAGAGTATTTTATTTTATTTTTAGCTAATAAAAAAACTCCTAATGTAGTTTTCAACTGACCAAAATAACTTACTTTAAAATTTAAATACATTGAGTTTGCTTTATGTCTTTTTTAAAATACATTTATAATCTTAAGTAGGTCCAAACATATAGCCCTTTAACCTTTTCATAGCACATGCTATCCGGCTTGAAAAGTTTGTTTTGACACTTCTCTACAAGCAAGATATGATTACAACGTAAACAATGCCCTTCCTTTCATTCTTTATTAGCCTTAAATACTCGTCCTATCATTAATTCCACAATGTAAAGAAAACTTACTCCGTACGGGCAAATCCATCTTCAAAATGTTCCTCTGCTTCTTATTTTTTGCTAGGAACAATTTACTCCAACTTTTATCCGGTGAAATTATTCTGTGCGGTTAAAGGATGCCGTCTCAAGACAAGTTAGGATGTGTCACGTCACTTTTTAGCTGTGTATTGATACTATATGCCACAATGTACCGTATGATGTGGTGCTTCCTGATTCGTCTCCAGACCGTTCGGAGATCTCACAAAATAATTTCTCCTATACCCGACATTCTTCCTTCACAACTCTACCAACTGTCATTCATTCCTCATTTCTCTTGCTATCACTGAGAATAAGCAATTCTCTTCTGGTCAAAATCTTGAGGTTTTATTAAAAAACAATTTTGGCCTTAAAAAGTTAAATCTTTCTCGATAGCTACTGTAGTAGTTGTCTTGCTACCTTCAAGAATTTAAGCAATTAGGTATTTGAAAGAGCCGCCTTGCTTTCAAGACAGTTATCCTCTGGAAGGTGACTTCTGAACTATAGTTTGTCGTCTACAGCTCACAGATGTGATGGTTATGAACTAACCAATTCGTTGATATGTCAATTTTAAAAAAGGTTCTCTGTTAGCTCAAGTGGAGAACAGAATTGACTGTGTTGCTGCAGGATTTCCTCGAGCTTTGTTGTGTGTTAATCCATTCTGGTTAAGTTAGCAAATGGTCAGGTTATTCATTCAGATCTTTAGATCACCTGTTTGAATGTGGCTAATCTTAAGCCAAATCAAGATAAGCTAAGTCTGAGTGTTGTCGGACTTAAGTCTTATCCTGAGTGTTGTTAGACTTAAGTCTTATCTGTGATTAAGCTATTTAATTTAATAAGTGAAAAATATTAGTTGTTGTAAGTTGATAAACTGAGAAAATTATCTGATTGAATTTGGCATAATTTTTTTAAATGGTATTCTAATATAGCATAAATATAAGTTGATTTGTAAGTATGAGAAATTATGAATGTATATCTTGAGAAATTCTTGGATGATATATATATAGGGGCGGAACCCCATAGGTGTCAAGGGGGGAAATTGCCCCCCTCAAAAATTTTTAAAAAAATTGCTTATATGTTTTTTTTAGGTAATTTATCTCTTTTCATTCAATTTTCAGTCTTTATTATAAGGATTTTTAGACAATTGCCCCCTCCCCCCTAAAAATTTTAAAATACTATGATATTTAGATAATTGCCCACAACAGGTCGAACCTCGCCAGGGGACACTGCCCCATTGGATTCCCGACATATATGTCTTATAAGTTTGCCCCCCCCCCCCCCCCCCCCCCCCCCCCCCCCCCCCCCCCCCCCCGAAAATTAGGGCTGGTTCCGCTCCTGTGTGTGTGTGTGTGTGTGTGTGTGTGTGTGTGTGTATATATATATATATATATATATATATATATATATATATATATATATATATATATATATATATATATAGAGAGAGAGAGAGAGAGAGAGAGAGAGAGAGAGAGAGAGAGAGAGAGAGCTTTATTGATTCTATTTCATTCGGGGGGGGGGGGGGGAGGGGAATACATTAAAACTATATCATCTATAAATAAGTATTGTCAACATTGTGATGACTTGCAGAGCAACACTACCCTAAAACTAGACTAATGTCTAACACCGAGCACCCCGTGGCTTGCCTGCCTTCCTCGGGTACACATGCGCGTTTCGACCTATGACTTTGCACGAGACACCCACCCGATCATGAGCCCGATACCTGCTTGTTGCGCGTGGTTGGCTCCACCTAGATTGAGAAATTCAAAATTTTGCTTTAACTCCGCACAAGCCCATATGCATGAGAAACAATTGATTCTTGAACCCACGAAGAATCCTCCACATGTTTAAATCTCCATTGTTCACACACGTGTATGCGCTCCAACCAAGCTTCAATCCCCTACATACGCATGTCGACATCGTGCTTTTCTGTTGACCCGCGATTTTATTTCCCACCCTGCGTGTGTTTTCATGCAACCCATACTTGCATAGTTTGATAACTCGACCCTGCATGCATCTTACGGCTCGTCTGATCATCCTCTGCTCTGGCATCTGCTTAGAACATGAACGTGAACATAAATGTCCAGTCCAAGCCTCCTATCCCAAGTGATGCTACATGGACCACACGCCCTCCCACATCACGGTTCCCATGTACCTACACAACACCTGCCAGTCCAAACCCCACACGCATGTTTTCCCGAGCCCCGCATTCTCGTTCGCACGCATCTGCCTGCTCTTATCAGTAGGCGTTAGCCCGCAGAGCTGCATACGCACGTTTCTTTGCCCGCTATCCCCGGGTACCCATGCGTGCTCTAACGTACGACTTTGCATGAACTACCCACCCAATCCTGAGCGCGATGTCTGCTTCTTGCGTGCGACTGCCTTCACCTAGCATGAGAAACTCAAAAATTTACTTGAACTCCGCACCACTGACTCCCTTACTTTGTTGCTTAGCCATGAAAAAATTGAAAGAGAAGAAGAAGAGATAGGAGAGAGAAAGAATTTTGGATTATATTTATCATTCATTGTTGTTACAGTCCTTGTAAGTGACTAATCTTTTACTTCTGTATTCAATGATTTTGATTTCATGTCCTAAATCTATAATGCTTTTTTGGATTCTGATGATGTTAATTCATTGACTTATAAATATTTAAAATTAATAATATGGAAACTATGTCATATTTCATGCCTTTAATAAAAAAAAACCTTTGCTTCATTTCTACTTTGTGTTTGTTTTCCTCCTCCTTTTTGAGATGTCAAAAGGGGGAGTAGTGAGTTTTATTTTAAAATTTAAATCTGTTGTTTGCACTGCTTCCAGTTCATTGTTTTTGCACTACTTCTAATTCACTATCTTCATTGCTTAGATTTTCTTGTGTGTTTGCCATCATAAAAAAGGGCGAGATTATTGCATATCTAATTTTCAAAAATAGAATTTTGATGATTTCAAACACTTCTATTTTACTACGCTTGGCTTGCCAACTAACATTTTAGGTCTACATGATTAAGACTGCAATTTGAATTAGCTCAGGATTAGGTAGACTAGGACTGAGTCAGTTTGTAAACCTTTTTCTTTCTTGAGTCTATTTGTAATACTTGTGCTTCCCCTATAACATTTTGATGATACATGTTATAGATTTGATCATTCTGAATAATTTGCTATGATTTTATTGCATTTTAAATGAAACAATGAATGATATGACACTTCATATGATATCATATTGATCAACGTGATTCACTGATTGTCAGTCAAAAGAAGCTGGAGATTGATTGAGAATTATGAGTAGGGGCGACTGTTTTGCGTGATTCAAGGGGAGTTATAAGGAGTACATTGATTGAGTGTTATAAGAGGGGACTGTTTGAGAGTCATAAGTGTAGCATCAAGATACCCTTAAGATACACTCATTGAATATCTTACTGATACCTACATTGTTATGAATATTGTACTAATATTACGACTAACACTAATATTATTTGCCATCATTAATACAATTTAATATTATTAATCATGATACTAATATTATTACTGACATTAATACTATTGATTGTTACTGATACTATAACTGATGATGTAAATGATTGAAATGTGTTGTTGAAGGGAAGAGTTGACTCTATAACCTCACTTTGGGCTATTTCATTTGGGCTAGTCGTAGTTTTTTTAGTTTTATATGTAAAAAATTATAGTGACTTATATGAATTTCTTTTATTTGTATGTGCAACTTCATGCAAATCTAAGAGGTTAAATTATTTATTTACTTCTTAAATAGTCTAGCATGGAACAAAATTAATGAAGTATCCTGAAATCATTTAAAGATGAAATAGCTATATGATAATATATTATTAGCTAAAGTTGAAAAAAAATAATTCTTTGTTAAAATAATTAATAATATTAGAAAAAAAGAGCTGAATGAGAAAAATAAAAGTAATGTTGAATGGCCATTAAATTATTTAAGTAATATACTTTAAAATACAAGAAAAGATGTGACTTAATTTTTAATTTATTATTTTCATATACTTAAAAGTTTAAATTAATTATTTAGAGCATTTGTTCCAAACATAAACATACATTAATTTTTTATTTTTTTAATTGGATATATAAATAATATATCTAACACATATCAAATACACATAAAATAAGTGCATGCGTCATATATATACTCAATATTGCGTGCAACTTCATTATAGATTTTTAATGTATTATAATCCACTACCCTTCTCCACTTCATCATGAAAAATTATTACGTGCAGAATCTGGATTTTGTCTGGACTCTACTCAGATAGAGCCACATGGCTTTTTTTCTCTTTTGTTTATAGTATGTGTACAAGAGAAAAACTTTAAAAAAGCCTACGTGGCTTCACTTGATTCGAGTATAGATAAAAAATTATATCTACACTCCGTACGTAATAATCTCTTCTCCATCATACCCCACCTCTCAAGATTGTAAATACACTCAACATCGCGCCCCCATCGTCAACTCATTTCCTAACCTTGCCAATTTATCTTTGGAGACCTTTTGTTTTTATGTCCCCAAGTAGGGCTGCAAACGAACCGAGCCGAGCCGTTTTGTGTGTTCATGTTTGTGTTCATTTAATATCAGCTTGTTCAAGTTTGGTTCATGTTTGTTTGAGCTTTATTGTTTGTGTTTATGTTTGATTCATTTAAATTAATGAGTGTTCATGTTCGGTTCATGTTCGTTCGTTTAATGCTTATCGAGCTTGTTCACGAACATATTTTACAAATTTTTTTTAACTATCAAACAAACAAGTTTATGAACATATCTATGAACAAACACATTTATAATAAAAGCAATTGTCTATGTAACAAAGGTAATGATTATTTATATTTATTAATTATATAGTCAAATATTAATTATTTTTATTGAGCTTATTCACGAGTTCAAAATCGAACATGAATCGAGCTTTTATCGAGCTTAATGTCGAGCTTGTTCACGAACTTCAAATGATGTTGTTCGCGAACATAAATGAGCCAAACGCATTAGTGTTTAAGTTTGTTTATTTAAGAATCGAGTATTTAAAATTGTTGCGTCCTGGAATATTCGCGGCGGTAGAGAAATATATAATTTAGCTTCTTAGCATTGTACGAAGATCCAGCACACAAGCAGATAAGAGAGGGGGTGAAACATTCATAAGAGTGTTTTGATTAAAAAAATATTATTTAAATATATAGGTATAGTTTTGAAAATATATTAATTTTCTTTGGAAGAATTTGATTTTTGAATTTTAAAATTGAATGCATCATTATGAACAATATATCGCCTTGAAAGACGAACATATCGTTCCCTAATGGGTTCAAATTTTAGAATTTTAAATTCATCCGAATTATCGTAGTCAAACTCAAGGGAAAATGACATATGATCTCAAAAGATCAAAATGACATTCAATCGATTGTTTAACTATAATAATTCGGATAAGAGATCGTTAATTTCATAATCAAAATTACAATAGAAATTGATATATCTCCCCGAGGAAAGAAGTTATCAATCACTATTGATCGTTTGAAAATGGAAGTAACGATCGTTGAAATTTTGATTTTTCCAAAGAAAATTAATTAGAGATTTTTAAAAAAAATCTTTTTGAAAATTAAATATGGGTTTCTAAATCTCCTACGAGCGCAAGCCCTCGTAGTTAATTACATCGTAGGAAATCAAAATTTCCTACGAAAACTCTCGATTAAAATAGCGGTGTAAATTTTATTTAGATTTTCAAAGATCGATATCAAAGGAAGAAAAAGGTTGGAATTTTCAATCGGGATTGGATCAAGGTTGAACACTTATTTCTGGAGTCAAAGGAAGAAAGGTAGAAGGTGTTTTGGGATTCTGAATTACTTCAGAAACACCTCAGTCTATCCTAAGTGTTGGGCTCGAATTTGATTGAAAGAAGTTTTTTAGTTTAAGTGGTTCATTTTATTAGAAATTTGGGATTCAATTCCCGGAAATTGAGGTCTTATGGCCCGAGCCAGCCTCAGAACCTAAGTCTAAATTGGGCACTAAAGTTAGCACCCCGAACCTAGCTAGTGCAATGCGAATCTGGTCTTACCCCGGCCTGGATTGGGGAGCCAGCTAAACCACCTAAACGATTTAAAATTATGAATCCGGTCTTTTAATGTTGAGTGGTAGGGACGTTATTTAGAAAAGTATAAAGGAACGGGGTCGACATCTAGAGCAGATCATTAATTGACCCCTTAGACTTATGTTGGGTATCTGATGTCTAAGTAATGCAATTAAATATTAGACCCTTTTAAATTTGTTGCTAATGCGATGCATGCTAATTGACTCGATTGAATGCAAAATTTGTATGTAGCAGTTTAAAAATTTTGGCTTAGAAAATAGGTTTTTCCCTAGAGATTGCATAACATCCCCTTGACAGATCGGCACCCTCATAGGCCAGGTGGTCTGCCAGAACCCGCAGGCGGGGAGATGCCTAACAAGGTTGAGAAAGTACAATATGAATGCATGAAAAACTCTCGGCGAGTCCGAGCTTACTTCTTAGGACCGTTTAGAGTTTCTATCTTATCTTAAAAATTTTATTTAATTAAAGTAGAAGAATTTTTGACAGACCCCTAAGAGCCTAAATTTGAATTCCAGACTAAATCAAATGCGGCATGCAAATAAAAAGACTAGAAAAGCAGGAGTTCTAATGCGAAATCAATTAAATTAATCAAATTGAATGTCCATATGGCAAGTGCCACTCATTATTACATCTCAAAAATTACAAGAAATTAAAGTGGCCGGGCACCACTAACTACAACCCGAATTTCTAATCCTAAATCAAATGATTTTGAGACTTGGGATTCTTCTCGTTGTCCAATCCTTCATCTTCTCACGAACATCTTGATTCGTCGGTTCAAGATATCCAAATGGAAAGAAACTCCCCCTTGATCGGGGTGTTATCTTTTCCCTTTGGATATTTGCAAAGTATCCTAATTTGAATTCCAAATGGAAGAAGTCTCTCCCCTTTAGGGATGTCTTCACCTCTTTGGAATTCAAATTGGATATTTATATCCCAATCTCAAACCATTTTAAATAAATACAACCATATCAAATCAAATTTACATTAATAATAATAAAAAAAAAAATCTAGACTCGATCCTGCAAGGTTATCCTAATAATCAACAGTTATATATTCAATCCCAAGCAGTTATAATATGAAAATTTGAAATGCAATTTTTTTTAGCCACACTTGGCCATGCTCTTTTTATTTAAAGGGGGTCTTAAGCGCGACAGGTACCTGTGCAAAGAGTATATATATATTTTATTAACTGCCCCCTTTAATTTCAGCTCCTTGTATGAGCATGGCCACCTGCATAAGATTGCACAAATATAATTCGCTCCTAACCTAGGGGTAAATCTAACGTACAATCAATCACAGAATGCAGGAAGTAAGTAAATAAACACATCAATTCTACTCTAGCAAACAACATGCAGTAAAAACTCGAAAAACTCGGCACACAACTGTAGAAAGTAAAACACCGGCCTATCCTAAAACTAGAGTTGGTGATCCTAGCAAACCATCTAAAGTGTGTGAGGTAGGTCGTGTGGTTTTGATGTATCCTAATTAGGATTATTAGTTAAAGTTATCTAAGGTTTGATTTGTTTGAAAAATTAAAGGGATTTAAGTTTGAATTCAAATATTAATGGCTTAAGGTTAATTTTAAGATTCATTTAGTTATTTGTTGGATATCACCTTTGTTTCACACCGAGGCCGTGAAGTTTATTTCACCTTCCTTGGGGCTAAGTTAATAGCCTCGTAGGCCTGGGTTACCCAGTGGTACCCGATATAATTAAGTATTTTAGGTTGATTAAGGCTTAAGAATTAATAAATTTCATTAGAAATGTTTGGTTACTAATTTTCAAAATTGATTAATTTAAGTTTGCCATTAATCGATTCGTGGCGTTGTGTCACCAGGCTCGAGGAACCAGCCTCCTTAGGACACTTAGCCCTGCAGCCCGGAGTAGTCCAGCCGATAAACCAAACTAATGTAGTTAAATTAGAAGTTTTAGAAGGTTAGATAATTAATGATTAATCCATTTTTAAGGTTTAACACCCCTTGGAATCCATTCGTGGCGTTGTGCCACCAGGCTCGAGGAACCAGCCTCCTTAGGACACTTAGCCCCGCAGCCCGGAGTAGTCCAGCCAATAAACTTCATCTTTAGGATGGTTGATGTGTTTTAAAAGGTTTGTTGAATGTTTTAAACATTAAGTTAACACTTTCTGGAGTTTTAGAACGATTTTGAGTTTTATGAATTTTTTGAATATTTTAATCACTTAATTAAAGGGTTTAAAATTGACTTTTTAATTAAGGTTAAATTCTGGACAGCTAGCATTTAATTAAAATACTAGACCTCACTACGATCAGTTAGACAGTAAGTACGTTGAAATCGTATTTTTATACATTTTATTACAAAGGTTTGAAGTTTTGAACTAGTTTTGAACTATGGTTTGACCAATTTGTTGACTTTTTGAAATATTACAGATTTCTATAATTTAATATTTTTAATAAATATTAGACCTTATTAGGAGTTGAATGCAAGTGAGTTTGACTGATTTGGATTTTTCTTGAATTAGTTATGAAGGTTTGAAATTTGGGTAATTATTGAATTTCTTGAAATTACTTAATTAGAGGGCCCTTTTTGTAATTTTGCTCCAAATGAGTTCCCAACTCCTTGAAATCAGCTCCAAAGGTCAGGAATGACCTAAGGAGAGATTCCCAAGTGTTTGGGAAATTTTTGGAATTTTTAATTATTTTTAATTAATTATATTAATAAAATAGTGATTTTCAATTAAAATTAGATTAAGGTTTAAATTGCTGTCAATAATTTTTGTTTAATTTTTCATGGATTGAGGATTCAAAACTGGTCAGTTAGAGGGGTTATACATATTTTTTGAATCTAAAATGAATTTATTACATTTTCTGGAAGAATTAAAGCTTAATTAAGGGTTAAACTTAGGAAAATCGATTAAGGGATTTAATAATTCCTAAAATCAGTGAAACTTTTTCCTAGGGCTGAGAATGTCACTACGTTAAAGTGTTCAAAGTTTTGAGTCAATAGAAGGTGAATCCTAATCATTGGAAATATTCTAAGTTCTCTAAACACATGCCCTTAATTATTGTCCTTAGTGACACTAAGTTTAATAGGTTTGAATTGAAGTTTTGACTAACCCTTGACCAAATGTGAAATAAGCATATAGAAACAATCAAATCCTAAAGCTAGGAGAGCTTAGGCTAAGTGTATGTGTGTGCACAACCTAAGCATGCAAATATTGATAATAATTAAGGTAATAAAATTTTGATTAGTGAATGACTAGAATGTAATCACTCACTAATCATCCCCCAAAAATTTCTATTCAATCAAGCCTAATCTATGTTTAAGATTTCAAAAGGATCTCTCAAGTATATTAAAGATTTAATATATATATAATTTTAAAATAGATTTCAAAATACATAAATTTATAAATATAAACTTATATACATAAGGATATAGATTTTAAAATAATTAAAAAAAAATATCATTAAAATAAAAATTTTAGACTTGTGAGATCCACTGTTTTTTCAAAGAAGTCGGAAAATAACTTTTTTTTTTTAATTTTAAAATAATTAATACAATATTTAATTAAATAATAATTAAATATTAAGATATTCAATATAATTAAAGTAAATCAAAATAAATTAAGTTTTAAACTTTGAAAATAGTTTTAAATTAAAATTGTTAATTTTCTGAAAATTTTGATATATTATTTTAATTTTTTTTTTTTTGGAAATTAATATGAATTTGTTTAGGAATTCTCCTTTTTTTAGTTAATTAAGATATTTAATTTAGTTTAAAATAATTAACAATTCAAATACTTTTTAAATCAAGTGAATCAAGTATTAAGTGTTTTCTGAAATTCTAAATTTATTTAACATAATATTCTTTGAATTTTCAAGATTATTTTATTATAATTCCTATTTAATATCTTAAATTAAGTGTTATTAATTATTAACCAAAACTTAAATTAAAATAATGAAATAATATATATTAAGTTAATACTAATTCCAAATTAATTATTTTAATACTATTCTGATATTTTAAAATATCTTGAAATTTTAAAATATAATAATTAAATATCTTAAAATATTTAGTCATATTTGAATAAATATTACTTTTAAGATACTTTATATTTAATATCTAAATAATTTATAATAATAATTATAATAAAATTATTAATTAATTTTATAATAACTTTATTATAAAAACAGATTTATATATACATATATATATATATATTTTAAATTTTCTAGCATTTTTTTGAATTTAAAATGATTTAAAAATAAATTTTAAATCACTTTAAATTAAAAATGGTTCGGGATCGCCACGTGGCGCACCGTCATTGGGACAGCAGTGCGCGACCAATGATTGGCACTCTGCGCACGGTGGCGGCTGGAGTCCACACGTCTTTCCACGCGGCAGCGAACGACTGCGCCACGCGGCTGGCGGCAGTCAAGTGGATCCCGCCACTTATCCACGTCGGCAGGTCTCGCACACCGTCCGATCCTCGCGGGTTCCATCCAACGGCAGGGATCAAATCCCGCCGTTTGATCTCAGTTAACGAGATCGAACGACGGGGAGCTCATCCCGTGTTCTGATTCAAGGGCCCAGATCTAGTTGGACGGCGGGTGAAGTGGGCGATCAGAAACACGGTCGGACAAACGAGCTGTGCCGCTCGGTTTGGACCGTTGATCGGGCGATCAACGGTCCAGAAACGAGATACCTGGATTGAGCCGTGAGAACGCCCTAGATTAGGTTTTTTTGCTCGTTCGCTCGATCCGATTAACCAAAACGTTTAAAATTTTAAATCTAGATAGCTTAAATGAACAGAAATAATGGGGAAGTTTTAAAATTATCAAATACACATTTAATATAAAGTTAATTAAATTTATGTGTCCTAACCTAGGTTTAGGATTTTACCGAGATTTAATGGACGGTTTGGACCGTTTTTGGATTCTCTGAGCTTGTAGACTGTCCACGATTAAGTTCCTAGTTGAAACCACGCTCCGACGCTCCACGGATTGCCTGGAATGAACCTTGGACGGATCGGATGTTGAGCTCGCCGGAAGATCACCGGAGGCAGCTTTGACCGGCGGGATTTGGGTAGGAAAATGTTGAGGAGGTCCAGTAAAGCTCAAACGAACAAAGAGTTTTGCTGGAAGAGCTCTAGGTAGGTGAGAGGATGTAGGGATTGAATATGAGAGGGATTAGGGTATTTCCTCCCTATTCAAACGTCTCCAGATTAAATGGGTGGCTGAGATTGTTTGAGAGGGCTCTTGGATGATTGCCACCTGTCCAGGGAGTTGGTGGGAGCAGAAGAATCAAAGGACTAAAGGACATCCTACATGGAAAGGGAGTTTTGTCCTTTATTTGGACACATGGAGTAATGGGGGCTGTTAGATCAAGATCAAAGGGCTGAAGTGAGTCCTAGGAAGCTTCTAGAGTCTGGTTAAATAGCTGGATGGGTTAGAAGTGGAGTGGATTAAGCTCAAAGATTAATTTAATCAAGTTTGACCACTCAATTTGCTTGGTTTGACACTTTGACCAGTCCAAAGCCACTTGGACTGCTGATGTGGCAATGGAGAGGCCTTAGAAATCTGTTTGAAAGGTTTGGAAGAGATTGAGCTAGCCTAAGTCAAGCCACATGGGGATTTAAACCCCTTAAAGAGCCTTGTTGACCATGTTGACCAGTCAACTAGTTGACCAAGGGTGAGGTGGCAGCCAAAGTGATTTAGGGGATTGATTAAGAAGAGTGGAGAGGGTTTGACAAAGACTTGGGTGGATTTTAAATTTAATTCAAAGTGGAGGGCCTTAAAGGTTGGTTTGGTCAAACTAGGTTGACTGAGTCAACCAGGTTGACCCAAGGTGTGAGTTTGGTCCAGGTAGGTTTGATACAATATTTGGAGTCTAGTAGAGGTGATTCCATTGGTTAAATGAGTCATTTGAGTCAAAAGGGCTTAATGGGCCCTTAATGGGCCCTTAAGCCAAAATTGGTTGACTTGGTCAACCGGCTAGGCTCAGGGTCCGAGATCAGGCTCAACAAGTTTGAAATGACTTTTTAAAATCAATGGAAGTGGTTCCATAGCTTAAATAGGTCATTTAGGTCAAAAACACCTATTTGGACCCTTAAAGGGCCATTTGGGTCAACTAGGTTGACTTGGTCAACCAGGTTGACCCAAGGCCTGGAAATGGGATCAACAGATTTGAAATGACATTTGGAGACCATTGGAGGTGGTCCCAAGGTCTGGAGGGGTCAGTTTGGTCAAAATGCCTATTTTGACCCTTAAGGGCTTGTTTGGTCAACCTAGGTTGACTTGGTCAACCAGGTTGAACCAAGGTGTGGGTTTGGGCTCAACAGGTTTGAAATGATATTTTAAGACCAATGGAAGTGGTTGGATGGCCTAGAGAGGTCATTTGGGTCAAAACACATGTTTGGACCCTTAAAAGACCTCTTGGGTCAAACCTGTTGACTTGGTCAACCAGGTTGACCCAGGGGTTGGGAATAGGTTCAAAAGATTTGAAATGACATTTGAAACTTGTTGGAGGTGGTTGCATTCAATTCGGAGTTCATTTGGTTGAAAATAAACATTTAAGCCCCATAGGGGTATTTTGGTCGTTTTGACCCCTAGTCAACTGGGGGTCAAAATGGATCAACCAAAATGCAGTTTAATATTCAACATATTAAGATTAAAGGTCTGGAAGTGACTAGAGGCTTTGGTGAAGGCTCTAAGGTCAGAATCTTCAAAGTGACAGGTCTAGTGGCATAGTCTGTAAATATTTGAAGGTTTTACAGCCTTTGGGTTTTGATTAAGTTTCTGAGGTTAGAGACCACATAATGGGCTCAAATTTGGAGGGTTTCCTCCAGAGACATGTCCCATTAGTATGCAACTGACAGACTCTGAATCGGAGGTCATTTGACTAGGTTTCAAAGTGTTTGAAAATTCAACGGAAAAGGCCTTTAGGACAAAACCCTTGGACCTTGAATTTTGATATGAAATTCTGGATTTTAAATTGGGTTTTACATTTGATCAAATAAAAGTCTGGATTGACTTATGATCTAAATAGATCCCAAAATCTAACTTCTAGAAGGGTCCTGGGATCTAGAATGGATCCTAAGGTCTAGAGTCTAGAAGGATCCTAGGACCTAGAATAGATCCTAAGGTCGAGATTCTAGAAAGATTCTAGAGTTTTGAATTGATTTGGAAATTAAATTAAGGATCAAGAGTAGTCTAAGTGACCTCATACAAAAATGAGGTCAACAAAGAGACACCAGAGTTTTTACATGGAAAACCCCTGAAAAGTGGGAAAAACCACGGGGCCTGGCCCAGTTTGAATGAATCCACTAGTATTTGTAGTCGTTACAAATTAGGCTCTTCCTTGGGAGAAGGCCCTGGATTGATGTAACAAATGTACATCATATAGATTGCATTACATAGTAGGAATTATATATACATGTTTGTCTGGTCGGAAGGACCGTAGTCGGCAGGAGACCGGGGTTAGAAAGACCATTGTCTGTTGATGGAGGTCGGAAGGACCATAGTAGGCGACAAAGGTCTGAAGGACCGTAGTCGGTAGGAGACTGGGGTCTGAAAGACCATTGTCTGGTGATGGAGGTCGAATGGACCGTAGTAGGCGACGAAGGCCTGAAGGACCGTAGTCGGTAGGAGACTGGGGTCTGAAAGACCGTTGTCTGGTGATGGAGGTCGGATGGACCGTAGTAAACGACAGAGGTCAGAAGGATCGTTGTAATAGGGCGGTACTTTGGTAGAACTCTGGCCGTCAGGTAATGGCCCAGCAGAAGTCCAGGCCACAGGTGGTGTTCCGACAAAGCAACGACGTCAGGTGGTAGTCTAGCGGAGGAGAGGGCCTTTGGTGAAGGTGAGGGCCTCTGGCGAAGGTGAGGGCCTCAGGTGAAGGTGAAGGCTTCAGGTGTTGGTGAGGGCCTTTGACGAATGTGAAGGCCTCATGTGATGTTTTGGTGGAGCATACGGCCTTTGATGATAATCTGACGAAGACAAGGGCCTCTGGCAAAGGTGATGGCCTCTGGCGAGGGTGAAGGCCGCTGGTAAAAGTGAGGGCCTCTAGCGAAGGTCCTAGGGCCTCTGACAAAGGTGAGGGCCTCAGATGAAGACGTCAGGCCTGAAAGTCGGGCCTTGAGCAGAATGTTGGGCCTGAATGTCAGGCCTTCAGTAGCACGTCGGGCCTTGAGATGGTGGTGCGGCGAAACTCCGGCGGTGGTCCGGCGAGGCTCTGGCGGTGGTCCAGCGAGGCTCCGGTGAGGCTCCGACAGTGGTCCGGCGAGGCTCCGGCGGTGGTCCGGCGAGGATCCTGCAGTGGTCGAGGAGGAGCTTCTTCCTTCTCTTCTTGAACCCCACCCCCCCCCCCCCCCCCCTCATGAGAAATGAGGGCTCTATTTATAGATTTTATGGAGTGGCATGGCCCGTAAATAGGCATGAGATCATGGGTGAATAGGGAGTGGTCGAATGGACGGTCGATATTGAATCCTACGATCGTGCACCGTTCGTTGGTCATTTTAGGGCCTTAGTGATGTCGGAATTCAGTGATCTTGGGCTCGTTGGATTCGTCTCGTCGAGCCGTTGGATTCGAGTATAAGCTTGTTAAAATCAGAGACCGTTTGGTAACTCAAATAGTGATTTGAACCATCCAACAGCACTTCGAGTCCTTGATTCGGACCCATTTGGGCTCGGATCGAGTTGAATTTGGTGTCATTGGGTTCGTATTTCAGAGACGCTTAGTTTGACTATAAGCTCGCAGAAATCGGAGTTCACGTGGTCCTGGATTTAATTTTTGAAGTTTCCGGTTTTGGTTTTGCCTCAAGATTCGTGCTTAATTAAGATAAATTTTTGACGATGTATCAAAAATATTGTTCAAGTTTGTTTGTTTAGTTAATTAAACGACCACAAACGAGCTTTAATCAAATCGAACAACGAGTAGCTCGTCAAACATTTGGTTCACTTGCAGCCCTATCCCCAAGATGAAAAATTATTAGGTACGGTGTCCAGAAATCAATCCAATATATAATACATTAGATGATGTGATACGTCTGAATATTAGATGATGTGATACGTCTGAATTAACCTTCGTAAGCATTCTTTCTGTCTTCCAGCCTCCACAAACATAATTCCTCCAACAAACCCTCAATGCGGCGTGAAGTATTACGGACTAAAACAGGGTAATGCATGATTTTACGACGGAATATTTATAATTACAATTAGCGTTTTAAATTTGTTTTAGAGGTAAAGGGGTCAAAGGATCGTTGGGGGTTAGCGCAATTTTTCTGGTTTGGTACAGAAGCATTTCCCATCTACTCTCTGGATACATTCAGGGCCGGCGATGGCCTCCGTAATGGCCGGCACGAAGCTCTCGTCCTCTTGCACCACCTGCACCGACAATTCAAGAAATCCAACGCAGGAAGAGGAAGAAGAACGAGACCAGATCTCCGACGATGATCTCACCCCAGCCCTCTCCCTGGCGGCCTCCGCCATCTCCCTCTCACTCCGGTTCCTTTCCGATGGCGGCCGCGGAGGTTTCGGTGGCGATCTACTCCTCCTCCCCTCCCAAACCCTAAAGCTAGACTCCTCGGTCCAGTCGGCCGCCATGTCCCTCGCTCGCCTCCTCACCCTCCTCCGCCGCTCCCCCCAAAGCCTAACCCTAAATTCCCCCTCTCCCGCCCCTCCATCCACCCCCCGACAGTCCTGGTTCCTCCGCCTCCTCTCCTCGTCCCCCTCCCTAGGCGACCCGCGATGGCCCGAAAACTTCAGAATGTCAAAACCCTCATTTTATCTACTCCTCCAAACCCTCTCCCCTTCCCTAAATTCCTCCCCATCCGCCGCCTCCTCTGGCGTCATCGCTATCCCTCCCGAACACAAGCTTGGCGCCGCCCTCTTCCGCCTTGCCCACGGCGCCTCTTTCCGGGCCGTCGCCCGCCGATTTGGCCTCCCTTCCCCGGACCTCGCCTGCCGCGCTTTCTACGAAGTCTGTAAAGCCGTCGCCGACCAACTCGGTCACCTCTTCGAGCTCTCCTCGGATCTCACCCGCGTCCTCCAAGGATTCCACTGGATGTCTCTCCCCAACTGCTGCGGCGCCCTCGGCTTCTCTCGCTTCTGCTCGTCCGTAATTGCACAGGCTCTGGTCGACTCCGAGGGAAGGTTCCTCGACGTCTCCGCCGGATGGCGAGCCTCCATGCCTCCGGCTGAGATCATTCCCCGTACCAAGCTCCACTCCTCACAAGCCATCGTCCTCGCCTGCGGCCCTCCTCTCCAGCTCAACGGGGTCGGTTCATCCGTTCCACGGTACTTCCTCGGCGGCTCCTGCTGCCCACTGCTTCCATGGCTGCTTACACCTTTCAGCGGTGCAGACGAACCCAGCGGGGCCGCCGCCGTTTATAATGCCGTGCATGCCCGAGGAATGAAGCTTGTTCACAAGGCTTTTGTGAGGCTCCGGGCGAGATGGCAGTTACTGCGCGGTGGGTGGAAGGAGGAGTGCGCCGAAGCCCTGCCTTTTGTCATTGTTTCTGCTTGTCTTCTTCACAACTATCTGATCAAGTGTAGTGAGCCTGTGCCCGACGAAAGCGATATGGAAAAGGAGGTGGCGGATGGGTTCCCGGCGTTTGAGGGGAAGGCGGATATGGTTGGGGAGAGGATAAGGTGTGTTCTTGCCTCGCACCTCAGCAAGCTTATTAATCCATGAAGGAAAGGAATGAATGAATAATGCCTACTTGGATTGTGATGCTATGTAGTATATGTGAAGGTGGAGCAGTTAGAATTAAATTGAAGTTGGATCTGAAAGCTGAAAGCCATGGCTTTGGAGCAGGGTCGCATGCAACTTGTCTTTTTTTTTTTTCCTTTTCTTTTTCTTCTCCTTTCTTGCAAGTTTGAGGAGAGGTGGTTGGTGTCTTATTCTGCTTAATGATTCAACTAATGACGCCCAGCTTGATCTTGTATTTTTTTTTTTAAGATTAAATAATTATCTTCTGTATATAATATATATACATTAATAAGTTTGCACGGGCTACAAATGTATGGTATTAACAATTTTTTTTTAGTTTTAAATAAATATGTATAATAGGTCTTTATAATCATACAACTCATTCATTTAAAAAAAAAAGATTTTTACGTGCATAACATTTAAAATTATTGAAAATACATATTCAACATTCAAATTATTATATTTATTAATATATCACTTAAAATTTTCCTTTCCTTCTATTCTATCACTCCCTTTATTCGTGTGTCCATTCGTTCTCACGAAGGAAGGTGTATTGGCACTGCTGACGTCCACGACGAACTCAACAGCCTGATTTTTGCAGCTGCCAACGCCTCCCGCGCAGCATCAGACATCCCCTACGCAGACTTGTTTGATGAAACTATCGTCCCTGTATAGTCATGGCTTCCCTTCTCCCTGCTTTACGCTCCGGTGATGTTCCAGACCATTGGGTTCAAGGAAAGCGCCTCACTTATGTCAGCGGGGAAGACAATGCTTACAGCTAAAATACGTGCCATGGCCGCCAGGAAGAAGATGAGCAGTAGGAAATTCCTTTGATAATAGATAAAGGTAAGTTTACTAGCCCAAGAATACACCCAAATGGCGGCACCAACGACTAGGAAGCAGAAGGAATACTGCAAAATAAAAGAAAAAAAGGGTGATTCTCATGCCCTCCACCATCGGCAAATTGGAATAGCTCAAAGCAACTCATCATCGGCAGTGAATTTCTCACCCAAATGGCGGCACCAAAGAATTTTGTGTTGACATTAAAATTTCTACATGGAAAAAGAGCAGCTTAACTCTTAAGATTAGGAATGAAGATGAGATGATGGCGACAAGCCAGAGCCAGCCGTTGGGGCCAAGGACCAGAGCCACAGTTGCATTAGAGGGGTTGGGATTGAAGTATATGAGCTTCTTGGCCTCGGCGTCACCGTTTGCCGCCAGTGGTTCTACTGCTCGAGCTCAAACAGGGAAAGGATGCCATTGAAATTTGAAGGGATGAGATACTTTTATTCACTGTGAAAGGATGCCATTGATAGGGGAAGACAGTTGCTAATAGTGATTTTTGACGGAGGGGTTAAATGGAATGTTAGAATCGATTAAAAGAGTAGTTTTAAGTGGTATATTAATAAATATAGAAGTTTCAGTGTTAAATATAGTTTTAGGTGTTATGTATGTAAAAATCTCTAAAATAAATGATAGTATTACTACAGGTTAGAATAAGTATGATGGCAGAAGAGGACTTTATTGTATTATAATTATATACAAATTTTGGGCAAATAGAGATATAGAATATTTTTTGTGAAAGTTTTAAAAAGGAAAAATCATGGTCTAATTTAGATTATATTATTTGAGTATGTAGATTTATAATAGGTTGAGTTTGTTAAGAAGTGGTGGTGTTGGAGGGTAGCTGATGGAAAGATCGTATAAGTTGATTTCAGTGGACGGTTGGTAATGTTGATCGGCCAAACATAGATGTTGATGTCAAAGGATGATGTGCTACTATTGATGGATTGAAGTGACAATAGGCATCTAATGATGTATGATGGGCAATGGTGGATGCTAATATTGGTCAATAATAGACTATGATGAACAAGCAAAGTTATTCTTTTTCCACAATGGAAAACAATGGGGAAGGTCAATCCAATCGATTATGGTTTGATGATGATATTTGTCGATGTTAGTCGATAGTGGACAAGCAAGTTATAAATATCTCTAGATATCTTGTACTTCTTTTTGCTAAAATTTGTCCCACTATGGGTAATGTCATATTTAAAAACTTTTGGAGGGGTGCTTTGAGGTATTTTTGTCTTGAATATTGCGTAAGAAGGTTCTAAAGGGTCCCCTAATCATTTGATGGTTTTCATGTTGTGCAAAACAATGAAAACAAAACTTAAAAATAATTCACAAACAACACGACGATTTACGTGGTAGTACAACGAAGATGCATATGTCCACGAGGAGTAGATGATTTCACTATATAGGAGAAAAATAGAGTTATAATTAGTTCTCTCATATGTGCATCACAATTACAACAGCCCTCAAACTCTTAGTTTATATATTTGAGACAATACAATTAAGGAAAACTTTGAGGCCCTTAGGCCATAGTGGATAATATCTCAATAGTTAATAATTTGGCTTGTTACAAATGGTATCAGAGCAATACACCAGCCAAAAGATAGAAACTAAGTATTATGCCATGGGAGCCACCTCTTGAATCTTGTATGGGACAAAGTGCAACATGGTGGGAGTCACCACTTGAACTTGTAGGGGGTCACCTCTAGAATCCTATATGCATTGTACATGATTATGGGATAAAGATGCCGACAAGGATGTTAGTTACTTAAGTGGGGCGAGATTGTGAAACCTCTTAAGTAAAAAAAAAAAACTAAACTCTTAAATATTGAGGTGCCTTTTGATGTAATAGTTGAAATTTTATTTAAGAAATTCTGCAGTTAAGTGTGCTCATCTCGAAGAAATCCATGAATGGCTGACCTCTTGGAAAGTTATACCAACAAGATAAAATCATGAGGCCCTTAGGCCAAAACAGAAATATCTCGATAGTTAAGAATTTGGGTTGTTACACTCTCCAATACCAGGCATGCATCAATTATACCCTTTAGATACCTCATTATACTCTTCATAGCTTGCCAATGACTCCTTTTTGGATTATGTATGAACTTCCTCATAAAGCTAATTGCTTGTGCAATATTCGAGTTGAGCTACTCCAAAATCAGACCATAGTGTACTACAAGTGTCAAGTGAATATGAGTCGAGGGATGCTTAACTATTAGGGGAGAACACCTCATCATAATTAAGCCATTCATGTTGCGGAGAGCTTTTGCCACTAAGTTAGCCTTGTACCTTACATTAGCTCCATGAGACCCTTTCTTCTTTGCACACCCATTTACACCCAATGACTTTCCTCTCTTAAAACAGCTTCACTAACCTCCAAGTAGCATTCTTCTGAAGTGACTCCATCTTTTCATTTATAATCCTTTTCTAATTACCCAATACTTTCTTGTAGTGACCAGAAATTTCAGTCTCCATGGCTGAAAGTGCAAATGTAACGTGATCCCCCAACTAAACTGATTTTGAGATATTATGGCACCTGGTCTTGCTTTTAGCAATACATTCTTGAGTTAGAATCTCATCCTCTATCTCCTGATCTACAACAAAATCAGGTACCTTGGTAGATGTAATTTGTCTTTTATGAAATAAATGGAGTTGCGTCAAACTCCAACTTCGGCAGTGCATTTGTAGTCCCAATAAAACTATCTGCCTGCCTGCTTCAAGTCTCGAGGCTTCAACATGCTTGCCTCGTCAAATACAACATCCCTGCTAATGATAATTTTTTCTCTCATTTATCATAGAGTTTGAAACCCTTGACTCCATGCTTGAAGCCAAGAAAGATTGCCTTCTTTGTTTGTGGTTTGATTTATAAACACTCTTAAGTGCTCATAATCTCTCCATGATGCCCAAACCACATATCTTTTGGGGTCTTCTTCCCAATTATTGCAAAAGGCAGATGGTTCATAAAGTGACTAGCATAGTTTATAACTTCAGCCCAATAAACTTTATCCAACTTAGGATTGGATAACATAAACCGAACTTTCTCTACCAAAGCCCAATTCATCATCTCATCACTCTGTTCTACTACAACACCTCTCTAACAGTGAAGTGGTGCTCAATTACATATCTCTGACACTCCTGAAAGAATGCATCCAAAGTGCATTCACCCTCATTGTCGAATCTGATACACCAGATTCTTTTACCAGCATGAGTCTCAATCAACTTCTTATAAGTTTTGAAAAAATATAATACCCCACTATCCTCCACTTAAGTAACTGACGTCCTCGTTAATATCTTTATCCCAAAATCATCCACTGTACATATATGATTCTAGAGATGGCCCCTACAAGTTCAAGTGATGACTCCCATGACGTAGCACTTTATCCTATATAGTGTTCAAGAGGTGGCTCCCATGACATAATACTTTGTCTTGTATGACACTTAGTTCTCGTCTTTCTGTTGGTGTATTGCTCTGATATCATTTAAAACAACCCAAAATTTTAACTATTGAGATATTATTCATGTTGCCTTAAGGGTTTTATGATTTTGTCTCGTTGGTGTAACTTCTCAGGGGGTCACCAATCCCAAAACCTCTTAAATAAAAATAAGCTAAACTCTTAAACATCGAGACACATTTTGGTGTAATAGTTAAAATTTCATTAAGAAACTCAGTAGTTAAGCATTCTCATCTTAGAAAAATTATGGGATGAGTAACCTTCTAAAAAGTTGCACCAAGAAAAAAAAAAAGTGAAGCTCTTAAGACAAAGCAGACAATATCTCGATAATTAAGAGTTTGAGCTATTACCAACGGTATCAAAACAATACACTAATCGAAGGATGAGAAATAAGTGTCATACAAGACAAAGTACTTGTCATGGGAACCACATCTCGAATCCTGTATGGGATAAAATGCTACATGATGGAAGTCATCACTTGAACTTGTATGAGCCACCTTTAGAATCCTATCTGCATAGTGGATGATTTTGGGATAGGGATATTGACGAGGATGACAGTTACTTAAGTGGAGGAGAATGTAAAACCCTTTAAGTAAAATAAGCTAAACTTTTAAACATTGATGCACCTTTTGATGTAACGATTGTAATTTCATTAAGAAACTTCACATCGTTATGTATACTCATCCTAGAGAAATCCTGGTTTATGCAACCTCCTCGAAAGTTACACCAATAGGACAAAATTATGAAGCCCTTATGCCAAAGCGAAAAATATTTGATAGTTAAAAGTTTGGGCTGTTACACAAATTACTTTGATTAGAAGTTTATTGAAAATAACATTTCAATGACCTCATAATCGATTCTCGAGTTTTTGGCCAAATAATTGAGTCCTTTAAAATTTGAAAATTATGATAAAATTCCTATTTAATTAGATGAATTCCTTAAAAAATGAGTTATCACTTTTTTATGTCACAATCTAAAAGTTATAAAAACACTTATGATCTCTAAAAAAATTAATTGTCCTAATTTTGAGGAAAGTTTAAGACACGTCCGCTCTAATGATGTATTAATTTCTTCTCTATTTTGAATACGAGAATCTAAAAATTCAAAAGTACTTTGAATCTTCAAGAAGTTGAGACCCACAATCATAACATCAAAGAGATTTTAGTGCACAACCATTCCCTTAAATATTAATATAAGTAGTTCCCCTTTAATTATGAATTCAGTCTCTTGTGAATGATTATATAGATAAAAATTTAAAGCAGCTAAGAGATAATATTTGACTATTTTTATAATACTAATAAGTTTTAATTGCTATAAATTTAATCATCTAAAATGATAGTTGAGACTTAGGTTTCGTTTGGGACGTCTTCTTACTGCTTTTTAAAGTAGATTTCTAGTAAAAAATTTTCTTTAACTAAAAATTTTTATACTAGAAAATTGTTTTAGGCATCGTTCGAGACGGCTTTCGTATTGCTTCTTAAAGCATATTCATAGTACAAAAAGTTTAATTTTTGTACTAGGAATCTGCTTTAAGAAGCATAAATAAAGTCATCCCAAATAAAGTCTTAGAAAGCAGTAAGAAAGACGTCTCAAACGAAAACTTAAGCTTCATTTGGGACGATTTTTTTGTACTAAAAAGTTGCTTTAAGAAGCAACAAAAAATTGTCCCAAACAAAATCTTAGACGTTATTTGAGATAACTTTTTTATTATTTTATGAATCAAAATTTTAATACAAAATTTTAAGTTTTAAAAAAATTGTACTAAGAAAAGTAAAAAAGCTGTTGAGAGAAAGCCTTGTTATCGGGTTGAGTTGGTTGGTGAGTGGGTGACGTGGGTCTTCCTTTATCCGATGGCATTTAGTTTTCGGGTCGCTGCTCGACAACGGAGTCACTTACCAGTTTACCCCGGCCAAAAGAACCTTCTAGGCGTTTACTCCATTGTGGCGGGAGGAGGGCTATAATCGTCTTTTTATCTCGTGCATTCTCTTCTACGTTGAGGAGTCTATTTTCCCTGTCGTGAATGGCCTCTCCACGAAACCGGACAGCTTCGATGATCGCTGCAAAGCAAAGTAATTTTCGAGGTTCGAAACTCTGCTCTCCGATTTATCCCTTCTTTGAGTTTACATAATTCCATCTTGTCCAGCATAGCTTGTATATTATTTTTTATTTTTCGGCCAATATTGGGGTTAGCTTGAGCTTACTTGGTTCTGAAGTCAGGATCAGGTTAAACGGTTCACCTTTTACATATTTGGATCGCTTCATAATGGGGAAAAAATCTTCAAGCCACCTATGGAACTGCGTGATCCAAGTGGAGAGTTGACTTGGAGTTGTAATTAGTCCTGTTCTGTTTTGTCTGGAGTTATTTCTCAGAAGGCAGATTAATTCATTCATTAGAACTAATTAATCCGTTTAATATAAGCTTATAAATAAATCTAATATTTCGATCAATTTATGAATTTATTTTTGAGAAAGTTGAGTGGTTTAATTTCAATAAAACTTTTTATCACAGCTGCGGATGCGGAGGAGTTTAAAAGAACTTCTAAGAACTTCTAAATTTTCAGAATAATTAACTTAAGGGGTCTCTGTTCTAATGAGATATTAGATTGTGTTCATCTTAATCTATTTAGCCACTTATTTACTTTCCAATTTGAAATCTTCTGGTCCGAAAGGCCGGTGGCCTTTTGTTGGATGGTTGATGTAGGATCTTACAGCAGATGCACAAGCAAAACAGAATTCAATGTAATGGTAACTAGCTCGCAAAGGTTGCAAGAGCTAAAACTTTGTAAATGATAAAAAATTGAGAGTAAAACTCTACCAGTTCACGATATAAGGCTAATACCTCTAAGGACTAAAGCGGTAAAGCAGCAAAAAAGGTAGATAGTATGCTGTATAACAAAAATAGTACTAAGAGGAGTGGAAGTGGCACATCCACACTAACTTTTTTTTGGGACATTTAGGCCATTTAAAGCAAACTCACACACACAACGCATACACAGGGACTCGAACCTTGGACCTCTTAGTTGGAAGCCTAAGCTCTCAACCAATAGGCCAAGGGGAGTTGTTCCACACTAACTAACTAAAGCAACAATAGGTAAAGTAGTCCGCCTGTGCAAGGAATTAAGATCTTCCTTTTTGTTGGCACAATGCTCCGCATCAATGGTTTTATTGTGTTATATGTTGTGTTTCTAAGGGAAATAATATTAAAACTTTCTGTTACAAATCGGGCAATTGATATGACCATTGATGTATTCTTTGTTTGCTACAAGAAATTAAGTACTCGGTAATCATTGGTTTGGATTTACTTTATCTTTTTTCAAGTGAGAGCTTTCCAATCAATGCGGCTTTGATCATTTAGTTACCTACAGCATTCTTTATGTTTTATTGTGAGAATCAGTTTTCATGTGAGGGCAAAGTATAGTTTACAAGTCAAGTTTTTTAATTATGCTATGTTTCTAAAAAAGAGAGACAATTATGATTGGCTCAACTAACTTTAAAAGTGATCACTTAACCTACAATTGCAGCTTAATGGATGATATTTATGCCAAAGTAGAGGTTTACCCTGATCACTTCCAAGAGAGTGAAGAATCTGATGATGTCCTGCAATCAAGGAAAAGAAATGGTTCTTCGTTAAGGTACTTAATTTTCTTCTTCATTGTGTAAATATATTTAAATTTCATTTACCTTTAATGTTTGTAATGCTTTTTTTGGTGAAGATATCGCAATCATTCCTGGGCGGTAAGGAAAGTGATGGACTCTGCTTCGATGTTGAACTTGTTTCGCCTGTCACGCTTTCCCTGGTCTTCTGACTCCTGTGATAATGATAAGGTGTGCTTAAGTAGAGATCATGAATTATTGTTAATAATATTGTTTACTATATCCAGTGTTTAAATTAAACTCGAGTGCTTATATCTCTTGGTAACATGTCTTTTTTTGATGTTTTGATTGAGATTGGCAGGTCGAGCTAAGTGTTGCAGAAGTAGAATCTCTTCGCTCTGAAATTGCGTATGCTGAAGAAAGGGAAGCTCATTTGAAAGCACAGTATGATACTTGAAACTTACCTAGTATCTCATTCTTATGAAAGTGTAGGATCCACGTGGATCATTTTGTTTCTTTGTTCTTTTTTTTGGTATTTGTCCAAACATTTTGCTTGGTCTGTGCGGTGGCTCAAATTTGTGGCCCTTGTTCTTTAATTTTGATAGTATATATATGCTATTATTGTTATCTTAGGCTTTCTTACTAGTTTCTAAAATAACATTCTAGTATAAAAATTTCTTGTTCTAAAATTTTGGTACTAAAAAGCTATTTTAGAAAGCAATAAAAAGGTTGTACCAAACGAAGCCTTAGTCTAACTTAATTCATTGCTTGTTATTTTAAAGAAATGATCTGGCAAAATGAAAATTTATCTATAAGTGGTTAACGGGAAATATTGATTATGATATATTCGTTGGTCTAGCGTACAGTATGTAAGTTAATTACCCTAGAAATTGTGATAAGAGATTTATATTTTATAGATGGTAATTTAAGTTTTAAAATCCAACGCTCATGAAGATAAACACAAACATATGAGCTGATTGAAACTTTCCTTACATCTTCTTTATTTTTTCTGCTTGAATCCTGTTACAAATGATAAGCCTCTGCTGAAAGAAATACGCTCTTTTTCATTTTCTAGGAAATTAACTTTATTGCCTTCTCTGAGATGGGACATAAAAGGGCCGAAACTGCCGTGATAAGCTTTGATGATGATATTCATTATTTGTATGATGAGCAAAAAGGTTACAGACAACTTGATTGGGTTAAGCCTAGAAGGTTCCACACTGGATTGTAAAAGTCCTGATGATAGATGTATGAATCATTAGATGAACGGATTTTTTTTTATATTCTCCGATCTCTACAACTGAATTTCAAAATGTAAGAGTTTTTTAATGGAAAAAAAAAATCTAACAAGTTCTTTAAGAGAAAAAATGTTTGCATATTAAGTTTATTAAGTGGAAATATCTGTTGTTTATGGCTTACTAGAATGCATGGCACAGTACATATCAGCCTATAGGGTAGTTTACTGGAATCCATAATACAGCTGCCATACTGATTGGTTTCCTTAAGCCTCTGAAGATGGATAGAAGAAAAGTTAGTTGGGAAAGATGGATGGATTTTAGGTGAAGTTTAAAAAAATTGAATTGGATGATTTTTGTAAGAAAGATATTTGTATTCTCTAGACTCAATGTATAAATTTCTCATAGTGCAAAGTCAAACAATGAATTGGTTTATGCTGTAAAACCAGATTGTTAGATTCTCATTTACCTCTTCTCGTTTTTGCGAGTAGTTTCTATGTGTCAACAATAAATAGGGTTACTCGAAAGTCAAAATGAACCTAGGCTGTATTGCGTAATCCATGTTCCTATTAAGTTGCACGAAGTCAATATATACGCATATAAATAACTAGCCCAAGTTAAACAAGGCAGCATTTATCAGATTTTGTTTCTCCAATTACGTTTTTATATGTTTCTAATTTTTCATTCATCTTTACCCATGATATTTATATTTTAATATTTCTTGTTTGGCAAGGAAGACAATTAGAATCATATTATCTTCCTTTTCTTATATTTTATTATGCTATAGATTTCTTGAATCTAGTCATATTGCAGTCATGTAATACCAAAATGTAAACTTGTATAACAATTATTTAGGAAAGCGATATGTTGATGATTGATGGCTTCTTTCCTGGATGGAAAGTTCTGGCCTCTTTCTGATGTGGACATCAGCAAGAGATTCCGAAATGTTTATCGTCGGAAGCATCGTAGTTCGATCGCTACGATTAGGAGTCTTTATTTTTTATATATGTTTTGTATTAGTTATTTTATTTGAGTTTTGTCGTTTGTACCATTATCTATTATGTCTTGTAAGTTGTAGCCCTGAGGGCATTCCTATCTTTTTCTTTCTAGTTGTTTGGAGACCTATATATAAGGTCTTAGCCTTTGTATGAGGATTTATTAATGAATGAAACAAAATTTTCTGATTTCTCTCTTGAGCTTGTGAGTTCTTGAGTGGGTAAGTCCCTAGTTGAGGGCAAAAATAATATCCACCAGTCGCCAGAAGTGTCCTAGGCTTGTGGTCCGAATCGTCTTCATTGCTCCAAACCACCGACATCCTCCCCTTGCCCTAGCCGACGGCCTCCTCCCTCCTCCTCCACTCCCCATGCCGGCAAACCCAACCTCCCTACTTGACGTGTAAAGATCATTTTTCTCTCAGGTTCGTCCGGGACGAAATTGGATCGTCCGAGACGATCGGTACAGGTTGTGCAGAAAAACATGTTTGGCTGAATGATTCGTCTGGACGAAATTGGGATCGTCTGGACGAAAATAAGTCAGAGCCCTTTCGTCTGAGGACGATATTTAATTTTCGTCTGGACGAAATTTTTCTCTTCATGGATCGTCCGGGACGAAGTGCGATCGTCCGGGACGATCAGTCTGGATATATATAGAAATGAGATATTTTGAAGAGAGAGAAAAACCCAGGAGAGAGAAAAATGAAGGAAAAAAGAAGGAAAAGTGATTTTTGGGCGACGCCGGTCTGTTTTTGTCCGTTGTGACAGTTGAAGATATTGCTGTATGCAAGGTAAGGCACAATCCGACTTTCTCAATTTTCAGAACCGTCGTGTTTGGCGGTATTATCTGTCCGGAATTGATTTTTATTCGTGATTTTCGTCCGTAATTTTCGACTGGTTTAGTTTTTATCGTGTAACTTTCTGTATTCTGTTGAAGTGCCGAGTGTGCACATTTTGGTTATTTTCCGAAGATTTTTGTCCGGGTATTTTTGATTCGACTGTGTTTTTAGTCGACTGGATTTTTCTGTGAAATTGAAAATTATCTGTGCAGTAGAATAAATGTTCTGAAATGTGGTTATCTATATTCTGTGCAAATTTGGTAAATTGTTATTTTTAGGAAAATTGTGTAAATTCTGTATACTGTCGTTGTGCTGCCCGATTTTTGAGTAATTTCTGATTTATCCAAATTTCTTCTGAATTGATATGCTATCTGTATATGCTATATAAAGAGAGTTATAAGGGGCCTGGATCCTATGAGATTCAGTTAGTGTCTGGGAAATTCTGAAACGAGCTCAATATGAAATATGATATATGTTCTGTTCCGGATCCGAGGAAATCTGTTTAGGTGCTATAAGCACTATATATGTATTCTGGTGCTATAAGCACATCTGTTCTGGTGCTGTGAGCACAAAGGGAGGCATAAGGGGCCTGGATCCTATGAGATTCAGTCAGTGTCAGGGAATTTAGCTATGAGTTACATAATATCTGATATTTGATTCTGATATGATTCTGATACGATTTGTTCTGTTCTGATATGATCTGAACTTCTGAATTTTTGTACGATTCTGATTCTGTCGATTATGTTATATTCTGTTTTTGATTTGATACGACTTCTGTTTCCGTACAGTTCTGTTTGATTTGATATCTGTCCGATTCTGTTTTAATTTCTATACGGATTTGTCTGATGTGTTGGTTTTGAGATTCTGAGAATTTTGATTGGAGGTTTGTTGCTTTGCTGAGCTGTTGAGCTCACCCTTGCTTTCTGGTGGTTTTCAGGTTCTGAGAAAGGGAAGGAAGTCCAGGATTAGTTCAGAGTCTGATCAGTATAGGTATTGTTTTGTACCTTTTAATTTTTGTACAGTCATGGCTTTTCTGTTCTGTCTTTCTTTCTGTCTAAAGTCATGTACTGTTTTGTAGATGATTGTTTTGAGGAAAAGAAAAGAAAAAGATAAATCTTTTGTTCCGCTGCATTTGATGTTTTTAGTAGCTCAGTATTTGTCTGTTTTGAGTTAAATATTTGGAAGAATCAGTTCCGAACCAAATTCCAAAGCTAGATCCTGGTTAGCTTTTCCGTCGCGGCCCGGTGCGAATGGGATCCGTCTCGTCTCGGGTCGGGTCGTGACAAACTTTTTGTTCAGAAGATTCAGGCAGTTGCTGATTGGCCAAGGCCGATTACGGTATTTGAGGTACGTAGTTTCTTGGGCATGACTGGGTATTACAGGAAGTTTGTGAAAGGATTTTCACAGATTTCGACGCCTCTGACGAGATTGACGCAGAAGTTAGTTCTTTTTGTTTGGACGCCGGAGTGTGAGGCTAGTTTTCAGAGATTGAAGGATTGTCTGACTTCAGCTCCAGTACTAGCACTTCCGTCAGGTACGGAAGGATTTCAAGTGTTCAGTGTTGCTTCACTGAAAGGACTGGGATGTGTCCTGATGCAGCATGGTCAGGTAATTGCTTATGCATCTAGACAGTTAAATCCACATGAGAAGAATTACCCGACACATGATTTGGAGTTAGCTGCAGTGGTATTTGCTTTGAAGATTTGGCGTCATTACCTGTATGGCGTCAGATGTAAGATCTTTACTGATCATAAGAGCCTGAAGTACATTTTTACTCAGAAGGATCTGAATCTGAGACAGAGAAGGTGGCTCGAGTTGATCAAGGACTATGATTTGACTATTCAGTACCAGCCTGGGAAGGCGAATGTGGTAACAGACGTTCTGAGCAGGAAGTCTTCTGGATTATCAGGTATTCAGCTTACTTTTGATGACTTCCTGATTCGTGATATGGAGCGATTGCAGTTGGAGGTGATTTCCTCCAGTGGTTTGGAGTTGGCTCAGATGAGCATTCAGTCTTCTTTGGAGACAAGGATTCAAGAAGCCCAGAAGTCAGATTCTGATTATTCGAAGTTGATTGCTCAGATTGGATCTGGTAAGACTCCTGAACTTCGAATTTCTGATTCTGGTGCTATTTTCTGTAAGAACAGGTTGTGGGTACCTGTGTTTGGAGATTTAAGGCAGGAGATTCTGTACGAATCTCATCATTCAGGCTACACTGTACATCCAGGCAGTGGTAAGATGTATGCTGATATGAAACTTTTGTTTTGGTGGCCTGAAATGAAGAAAGATGTGGCAGAGTTTGTGTCGAGATGCGAAACCTGTCAGTTGGTGAAGGCAGAGCATCAGCGACCAGGTGGACTGTTGCAGTCGTTGCCTATCCCTGAGTGGAAGTGGGAGGAGGTAACGATGGACTTTGCGATGGGTTTTCCTCGATCTAGACAAGGACACGACGCTATTTGGGTGGTTGTATATCGATTGACAAAGTCCGCCCATTTTCTTCCGATCAGACAGACGGATTCAGTTGATCGCTTGGCACAGATATATGTGAAGGAGATAGTCAGATTGCACGGTGTGCCTCGCGTGATCGTATCTGATCGAGATGGACGTTTTACTTCCAGACTTTGGAAAGGCATTCAGCAAGGCTTGGGTACGAAACTGCATTTTAGTATAGCCTTTCATCCTCAGACCGACGGACAGTCTGAGAGGACTATTCAGGTACTGGAAGATCTGTTGAGACTTTGTGTTCTGGACTTTAGCGGAAGCTGGGAGGATCATATTCTGCTGATTGAGTTTGCTTATAACAACAGTTTCCAGTCCAGTATCGGTATGGCACCGTACGAGGCTCTATATGGCAGGAAGTGCCGTACTCCTTTGACTCTGACGGAGGTCGGAGATAGACAGGCTTTGGGGGCCACTTTTGCTGATGAAACTGCTCAGAAGATCAGTTTGATTAAAGAAATGTTGAAAGCTGCTCAAGATTGACAGCAGAAGTATTACAATCAGAAGCACAGGTTTGTTGAGTTTCAGGTTGGTGACTTTGTGTATGTCAAAGTCAGCCCGATGAAGGGTGTGAACAGATTTGGTCAGGTGAGCAAGCTTAGTCCAAGGTATGTTGGACCTTTTGAAATCCTGGAAAGGATTGGAAAAGCTGCTTACAGATTATTGCTTTCTGATTCGATGCCTGACGTGCATAATGTGTTTCACGTATCCACTCTGAGGAAGTGGGTATCCGACTCTGGGAAGAAGGTATCTGCTGATGAGGTTGAGATTCAGGAGAATCTGGCATACAAGGAAGAGCCAGAGTTGATTTTGGCATACGACGTCCGAAAGCTACGAAGTAAACAGATTCCGATGGTTAAAGTCCAGTGGAAGCACCGTACTGCACGGGAAGCCACTTGGGAGAAGGAGTCTGACATGAGACAGTTGTACCCGTACTTGTTTTGACTGAGTTTGGATTGGATAATGTCGAGGACGACATTTTTCAGAAGTTGGGGAGATTGTAAAGATCATTTTTCTCCCAGGTTCGTCCGGGACGAAATTGGATCGTCCGGGACGATCGGTACAGGTTGTGCAGAAAAACATGTTTGGCTGAATGGTTCGTCTGGATGAAATTGGGATCGTCTGGACGAAAATAAGTCAGAGCCCTTTCGTCTGAGGACGATATTTAATTTTCGTCTGGACGAAATTTTTCTCTTCATGGATCGTCCGGGACGAAGTGCGATCGTCCGGGACGATCAGTCTGGATATATATAGAAATGAGATATTTTGAAGAGAGAGAAAAGCCCAGGAGAGAGAAAAACGAAGGAAAAAGAAGGAAAAGTGATTTTTGGGCGACGCCGGTCTGTTTTCGTCCGTTGTGACAGTTGAAGATATTGTTGTACGCAAGGTAAGGCACAATCCGACTTTCTCAATTTTCAGAACCGTCGTGTTTGGCGATATTATCTGTCCGGAATTGATTTTTATTCGTGATTTTCGTCCGTAATTTTTTACTGGTTTAGTTTTTACCGTGTAACTTTCTGTATTCTGTTGAAGTGCCGAGTGTGCACATTTTGGTTATTTTCCGAAGATTTTTGTCCCGGTATTTTTGATTCGACTGTGTTTTTAGTCGACTGGATTTTTCTGTGAAATTGAAAATTATCTGTGCAGTAGAATAAATGTTCTGAAATGTGGTTATCTATATTCTGTGCAAATTTGGTAAATTGTTATTTTCAGGAAAATTGTGTAAATTCTGTATACTGCCGTTGTGCTGCCCGATTTTTGAGTAATTTCTGATTTATCCGGATTTCTTCTGAATTGATATGCTATCTGTATATGCTATATAAAGGGAGTTATAAGGGGCCTGGATCCTATGAGATTCAGTTAGTGTCTGGGAAATTCTGAAACGAGCTCAATATGAAATATGATATATGTTCTGTTCCAGATCCGAGGAAATCTGTTTAGGTGCTATAAGCACTATATATGTATTCTAGTGCTATAAGCACATCTGTTCTGGTGCTGTGAGCACAAAGGGAGGCATAAGGGGCCTGGATCCTATGAGATTCAGTCAGTGTCAGGGAATTTAGCTATGAGTTACATAATATCTGATATTTGATTTTGATATGATTCTGATACGATTTGTTCTGTTCCGATATGATCTGAACTTCTGAATTTTTGTACGATTCTGATTCTGTCGATTATGTTCTGTTCTGTTTTTGATTTGATACGACTTCTATTTCCGTACAGTTATGTTTGATTTGATATCTGTCCGATTCCGTTTTAATTTCTGTACGGATTTGTCTGATGTGTTGGTTTTGAGATTCTGAGAATTTTGATTGGAGGTTTGTTGCTTTGCTGAGCTGTTGAGCTCACCCTTGCTTTCTGGTGGTTTTCAGGTTCTGGGAAAGGGAAGGAAGTCCAGGATTAGTTCAGAGTCTGATCAGTATAGGTATTGTTTTGTACCTTTTGATTTTTGTACAGTCATGACTTTTCTGTTCTGTCTAAAGCCATGTACTGTTTTGTAGATGATTGTTTTGAGGAAAAGAAAAGAAAAAGATAAATCTTTTGTTCCGCTGCATTTGATGTTTTTAGTAGCTCTGTGTTTGTCTGTTTTGAGTTAAATATTTGGAAGAATCAGTTCCGAACCAAATTCTAAAGCTAGATCCTGGTTAGCTTTTCCGTCGCGGCCCGGTGCGAACGGGATCCGTCTCGTCTCGGGTCGGGTCGTGACATGACGGCTACCCAAAGCTCCCCCTCACCTCCTAGCCACCAAGCAATCCCTCCCCACCTCCGGCCACTCCCACTTCCAAGCATGCCGCCGGCCCAATCCAACCAATAGCCCTTTTTGATGATGATTTCCATCATCATAATAACCTCCTTGATTTAGCCGAGATAATTTGGAACGAAGTTTTAAAATTTGAAATTCAAAATTTGAATTTAAAAACTTTTCTAAATTGTCAACTCTAAATTAGGAAAGTCCCTAAATTTAAGCCCGAATTAAATCTAATTGGATTTGGATTTCTTTACATCCTTCCAAAAGTGGAGTAATGAATTCGAAGCTTTAAATTTTCCCTCCCAATCCCCCCCACACCCTATGCATGCCGTCGGCCACCCTAATGCAATTCCCCCTTCTCTCTCCACTTTAACCCCACCCAAGCTTTGGATTTGAAATTCAAATTCAAATTCATATTTCCCTCTCATCAATTGATTCCAAATCTGAAATTAATTTCAGATTTATTCTCCTTTTTCTCCTACCTAAACCCTAACCCTAACTTGGCCAAGAAGTTCCCTCTTCCTCTTTGGCCGACCCCTCCGTCCTCTCTCATCTCTTGAGTTTTCTCTTCTCATGATTGGCATCTCTAAGAGCAAAAGAGCATAAAACCTTCCAACCGGGCCTTGGCGAATCACCGGTCGTCCTCATACAACTCCTCCTCCGGTGAACTTTTGTTGGAATGTAATCATAGGTGTCTTCACAACTTTGATGGCATTGTTCGATTTGTTGAGACTCTCTTTCCACTAGCCCCTACTAAAGAGCGTGAGTGAGGGAAACTCAAAGGTGACTTTTCTAATTGTTAATTGTTGAATTTCTTGTTTACAATATTTAAGCTTATCTTTATGAATGAAATTGGTTTTCAAGTGAATGCTACTCTACCTTGTAACTAATTGCACTTACATTATTGATATCCTTAAGTTCTAAGAATCCAATCTTGTGAAACATTAGTTTATACTACAACTCTTAATTAATTTTCTTTATAATCTCTAATGCAATTCCTAGTGGTTTCACATCAACTTCCTATGGTTGAAGAAACTGTTAGAATTGCACCCAACCAATTTTGGTACATTATCTTCTTTCTTTATTTTTAATCATCCCTGCTTTGTCAGCACTACCCAGAAATCTACCCTTTCTGAATCCCTTCTCTAGCTTTTCTACATTAATTACCTTCAAATTCCATTTAGAGGGTATTTACATAATTGAATCGAATCTCTATTCTTTCATCTTGCATGCTCAAAAACTGAATAGGTTTATTGAGTAAAATGCAGTGGCAGGATCATTAAGAAATGAAATGCACGATAACTCATGGTTTACTCTAATAAATTTGTGGTATTATTTCATGCAGAGAAAATTAAGGTCTCCTATATTACAAGCCACCAATTAATTCAAAAATATAACCCAATTGATAATAATACGATCAAAATAATATGAGAATATCAATGAGAAACAAATAAATTTTGCAATAAATTGATTTTAATTGCCACAAATTGGAATTCCTGCATATTAATTTTGATAAATTTCAAAAGCACTAAACAATTTAATATCAAATTATGTAGGTGAAATAGAATGAATATAATATCAAAATAACAAAAATTAGGTTTCACGTTGGTACAAAATGATGACTTTTTCCATAATTAGCTAGTCGCACTTTATCATGTTTGAAGGAATTATACATCCAACTTGTACTCACAAGACCGAAGGAATCACAAGCCTTAAGACAATTATTTATAAACTCCGCATCTATGCTAGTGGGTATGGTTTGTGCAAAAATCAACTTAATTTATGTTTCAATTAAAATCCCAAAGTTCTTATCCCAGTAGTAAATCATGTTAATCCCTAGCCAATCTGATACGTCTCCAATGTAAAAACAACAAACAATCACTAGGAAAACTGCAGGAAATCCCAAATGGCGGCTGATTTTGTATTATTTTTTTAATGCGAAAACAAGATACAGGTGTTCTATAATTAGAGAGGTAGATTGGTTCTCCCACAAAACGTCGATACCGCTACGAACTCTCTAAGGAAAAAAACATACATGATTAAAATAAACCCTAGGATCAACCCTAAGTCTCCTAATTCCCCCCAAAACAACCTTCTTTCATTAATAGTTTCCCTCACCTATTTGAATTCTATTAGAAAATCTTTTCCTAATTAATTCTCCTTATTTCCCCTCCAAAAATAATTAATTATTGCTTTGTTGGTCCTCACAAGGCCAGGGGGTCGAAATCTCCCTGGAGGGGGGTCGAAATCTCCCTGGCTCTAGGTTTCACCCCCTCTTGCTAGACTTGTTGGTTCAGTCGTCTTGCTGTCGTATTAATACTCCCCTCCTCAAAATGCATCTTGTCCTCAAGGTGGAAGGATGAGAACTATCTTCTGATTGTCTCATTGGGCTCTCATGTAGCTTCATAATAAGGTAGATCCTTCCATCGAACTAGGACCTCATTTGCTTTTGTTGTCCCTTGCCATGCTTCCCTGATCTCCCTAGGTTCCAGAATCACTTCTATGTCCTCAGTTAAAGTCGCTGGTAGTGAGGAAGAAGTTGTGTGATCTCCAATAGTCTGCCT
This sequence comes from Dendrobium huoshanense, assembly GCA_016618105.1. Classification (NCBI taxonomy): domain Eukaryota; kingdom Viridiplantae; phylum Streptophyta; class Magnoliopsida; order Asparagales; family Orchidaceae; genus Dendrobium; species Dendrobium huoshanense. The sequence continues at coordinate 41,169,048 of CM028357.1, forward strand.
CAGTTGTGATACATGAAATACTGGATAGATGGATGATGATGTTGGTAACCTCAGACGATAGGCTGCAAGCCCTAAACTAAACAAATTAACAAGCAATCTTATAGACATGAGCTCCAAACCATAATCAATCTAAAACCCACATTTAACCACTTTAGTTTACTCGGGATCCCTGAAAGGAGGTAACTCATGGCTGCTAATCATATTCCCTTGGCACTACGAGCAATGGTCGATGGTGTTGGTAGATTGAACCCTACGGTATTTTTGGGATCACGGAACCATGAGATCTTGATCAGGTCTACCTTCATCCCCCACAACCAGGGTTTAGAACATTCACACACTGTTGCACATACATCTACACTTCATGTACAGTTTAAATATAATTTCATTCTTCATCGAGAGTGCTCTTCTACGCGTTAGAAGGGGTAATTAATTATGAGGGCTTCAGCTCATAGGAAGTAGGACCCATATCTAAATAAGTCATGACACAACTCTCAGGGGAAATCTGTTTAATTTAAAATTCAATATACCTCAGAAAAATAAGGACCTTAAGCTTGTAAGAGTGTGGTTTGCACCTATTTTCTTGAGAGTGAATACATTCTCATTCACTCCTGCTCCTACAGTTTTCTTCTGCAAGTAGTTGTTATGGGCTTTAATACAACAGGTATTACCTACTATGTTTAGTTTGAGGACTATTATGTATTTGAATCTATGTTTAGTTTGGTTTCATATTTGAGTATCTGCTTAATCAGCCTCCACCTTTGGATCTCTGCTTCAATTACTATTATGGTTCAGCCCTTCATGATTTCATATTTTTCAATCTTCCAGTACTAGCGACATTCCAATTTTGTGATAGTTAATAGTATTTGATAGTTCTTTTTCTTTCATCTATTTTCAAATTATTTTAGTAATAGAAGATTGGGTTTACTTGGATAATTCAAATGAAAGTTTTCAAATGGAGGCATGAAATAGAAATAGGCCCCTTACCCTCGTCAATGGTTCCGCAAAACATTTTCCTCTCCATTCCTTCATGTTTGTGGTTGAAAGGAAAAATTACATTGAAAAATATCTAATGAGATATTTTGTTTGTTTGATGTAGGTTGGAACATATTGATGAACTATTGAAAGTTGCACAACTTTCAGGATATCTCCATATTAGAACTGTATAATCTCTTTCGTAGTTATTTATTTTTAATGTACAGGTTTTGTCTATACCGTTTGCTAATGTCCATATAATTTGATTTCTATATCTAGAGATGGTCGGAACTTCCTGGGGAACCACCTATCTTAGATGATGAAGAAGTTAATGATTGGCTGCCTCGATTTGTTGTGCTTCATGGACAATGCATCTTCTATTACCTCAAATCTACTGGTAATAACTCTTGTGACTCAGTGAACATCTAATGTGGCATACAACGTAAATGAATTGAAAATTGAGGATTAAGTAATCTTCCTTCAGATGTTGAGTAAAGGTTAATGATGATGATTATGATGTCCTTTATTTTAAATTCAATGCCATTGATAGAAATTTCTTATGGATACGATTGTATGCTGTTGGTAGGTATATAATTTGGTCAGCGTATTGTAGTGGTAAATGCTAAGCATGAATACTGCCGTAGTTTCTAGTTTGAAGTCTCACAACGCCTTTTGTTATAGTTCGTGTCCCTTATAGAAAGTTGCTTATGTCACTTTCTTGAGGAATTAGCCTTCTAAGGCTTCGTTTGGAACGGCTTTTTTATTGCTTCTTAAAATAATCTTTTAGTACAAAAGTTAAAATTTTTGTACTTGAAAACTGCTTTAAGAAGCAATAAAAAAGCCATCCCATTAAAATTTTTGTACTTGAAAACTACTTTAAGAAGCAATAAAAAAGCCATCCCAAACAAAACTTAAAACTTGTTTTCAATGATTTAAAATCCTCTTTGTTGATTAGTTATTAATTGTTCTGCATTTCTACAATCTCAATTATTTTGGAATTGGCTCCATAACCGAAGGATGAAATTTCATAACTGACTAGGCGGATGGGATCATTTCCAATATGCCCTCTGCTAATCATAAACAGTCAAGTATTGTTGGTCAAGTTTAACTTCGACCTATTTTAGTAATTAGGAGCACCACACTGGTCCGACACAGAGTCAGCTTGAAACTTCAAACAAGCACTCTGTAATGGTACATCACTCGGAAAACATTCTCTACTGCTGCACCACCCCATCATCATAAGAAAGAGAAAAAAAAAAATGTGAAGGATATATCTCGAATGCATAACTTACATCCAAGATATAAATCTGTTGTAGATAATTACTTCTAGGTCCTCAAGGTTTGGACTACGGGTTTATGAATCAAGGCTTGCAATATAAAAGTATGCAAGTTTATAGTCAAATATACGTCCAAACTTTTTTGAATGTAACAGATAGGTCTATTCCATCATCTATAGTTATATTTAATAAATATGTACCCTTTAGGTTACCTGTACCTGTTTATATTACCTGTATCTGTCTTGAACTGTTATCTAGAATTCTTGTACTTACATTTCTGTATAGACTCTTGTCAGTTTATATATAGCTATCACTGTACACATAATACATATATAATAAATTCATTTCATTTAGCTCTGCTTTCAATATTGACATCATTTAAATGTTAATGTGACTTATTGTACCCTTTATCCTTTTCATGTTCTCATGGAAGTAAAGTCGGAGTTGTTAGTTAGAGGATAGTGGTGGTTGTTAAGTATTGGAATATTCATGGAGTTAGATATGATTTAAACATTTCAAGATTATATGAAAATTCATACACACATAAGTTAAATTATCAAAATTACATATATCTGATTTTTTTGCATGAAAAACTCAGGAGAAGCAAAAAACATGAGGCGTAGCCCAATTGAATGGTTCCACTGGTGTAAATCATGGAGTACAAAGGGAAGCTTTTTCTTGTAGGCGAAAAAGGTGTTATACAATGTAATATAATTAAATTGTGAGTCGTCTTTTACGATACTTGTAGGAGTATGGAGGTATTGAAGTTGGCAATGGCTTGTGAGCATTGACAGACAGTTAACAAGCTTCGGGTGATAGTACACGAGGGATAGTGGAGGTCAGGTGATAGTGAGTGGTTGACTTAATCATTCTTCAAGATGGAGGGGAGTTCAAGCGACCATAAGAATAGTGTCAATGATTGGTGAGTGTCAGACCTTCAACATCTGATCAATAAAAGTTTATTAAGTGGTGCTCTAATTACATGTTATATTAGCTGAAGTGTACAATTTTTTATTAAGGGGGTTATAACATATAGATTCTTTTTTGAGTTTGAAAGTACCCAAATAATAATTGGGCACAAGTAAAATTAAACATTTATAGAGTAAGAGTAAAAATAGGCATATTAAGAAAAAATGATTATGGATGATTGATTGTTGAGAAGTGTTTTGGGAATACAATTAATAAGATAGCTTGCAGTAAGGACTATATATCTCTAAAATTGGTTGGCATTCATGTGAAACATAGGTGTTCTACGGCGTTGAGGCTATGATGATTTTTACATTTTGCTACTCCATTTTGTTGAGAGATATATAAGCATCTGTTTTGAAATGGCTGTTTTGAAATGGCTGTTTTGATGGATAATGCCATTTCAAAACAAAAATTATAAAATTAGATTTGCATGTATTTTGAAGTATTATTATCGTGCAAAACTTCTAATGAAGTAGAAAACTGAACGTTAGTTTTTGGATAAAACTTCTAGAAAGTATGAATAACTATTGACCAAAATTTTAATTAATATAGCCGTGCAACTTGAGAATAATAATTAATAAAGTTAAAAAAAAAAAAGACAAAATCCTGATTGTTCAAAATAGGAATCGAACCCCAACTTAACTCAAAAGGAAGGAGGCAACTAGTAGTGGATGATGGATATGATACGATGATGTTTACCCAATTCACAAAGAAAGTATCCAAGTTTGGAAGGGAGTGACAAATTCTTGAAGTCAAACAAGATATGGATAACCCAATAAATGATAATGCCACTAATAACGAGTAATGTTGGAAGAAAGCGCATAAGTGGAAAAAATGTGAACTCACAGTAAATCCGCCAGCAGGGTGAGATATTGATCATAGTTGCTAGCTATTTTTGACTCATTTTACATTGCACTATACTTGGGCTTTAATGCTTCATGAGATTTTAAGAAAGTTTAACAGACTCTCATTTGCCTAGCTGCACATTGATTTCCAAAATGTTCACAAGTTCTTTAACATTAAAATACTATCACAAAACGAGTCAAAATGGCACAGCAGAATCTATTTCCAATTTTCGCTACAGAATGCAGCTGAAATCAGAATATAGGTATTGTTGGAGAGAAAGAAATGGATGGATATTTACGGTTTGATGTCAGTGCTACTTAATCAAGTTCTTCTAATTCCATTAGTTCAGGATGCAATTGCTTTGTTTGACCAGCTGATGCTTGCAGAAATTCAATATCTGATTGGACAAACTTGCCAGGTTGCTGTAGAATCCTTGACTACTTCAGCGAAAAAATGACTCCACCCTCAGTTTCTTTTGTTGCTAAACTGGTCTATAATAATGTCATATCTTTAGAAAAATCTTATTCACTGCATTGATTTGTTCACTTTTATGTTTTATTTTGTTGCTAACCAGGTCTATAATAGTTGTAGATCTTGAGAAAAATCGTATGCACTTCCCTTTATTTGTTCCTTTGCGTTAGATTTTCTCTTTCCCTCATGGTGTTGAGATAAAGACACTTGATACAGATTTGAGTCCTCAGGATACTACAATGTTGATCGACATTGTTGAAGCTGGGCCTCTCGCAAGTTTTTTACACGAAGATGAACAAAGAAGATATGCATTTTACATTTTAACAACCCTTGGGTTAAGATTTGAATGTTCAAGTGTCTCGAAAATGCAGGTTTGTTTATTTTCAATCTTTCTTTTTTTTTTTTTCTGTGATCGTTTGGTTTCATTTTGAAGTCTCCCAAGTAAAAAAATATACTACACAGAATAACCTGCACATCCGAATCAACTATATTCTTCCTGAATCTCTCATCCGTTTTTGCAGGTGGATTCATGGCTGGCAACCATACAAAATGTTTGTAAGCTGGCGCCTCTGAAGGACCCATTTGATTTGGAGTATGTGGATGATCACTCAGCCATGTAAATTAATCTTTACGCTGCTATATAACTCCATCTTGGACTGATCGATAACCATTTTTTTTAGACTTAAAATATAGAACAAATTGCATCAATTTATGAGGCATTAGACTTACTTTCTGTTGAATGTATAGCTTCAGGGATCAATTTGGCACTTCACTTGCTTAACTGATTGTACATACCTTTTCCTTTTTTGACAGTGTAAATGTACATAATGTTGTGAACAATGGTTTAAACATTTACATATTTGTTCATTCAAGACTATTTTACAGGTTCTAGTTACACCTTGTCATGCTGATTAGTACGATTGTGATATATATATATATATATATATATATATATATATATATATATATATATATATATATATATATATATATATATATATAGTGTGTATGTGTGTGGCTGTGCGCGTACACTAGAAAATTCATTGTAATAGAAAGTGAGTTTTACATCTTAATTTTGCATGTGGATCCAACCCACATATAGATAAAGTAGAATAATGGAATAGACTTGAGTTTCTATGTGAACATTTTGTAAAGAAAAAAAATTGGCAGTGTGGCCTAATTTAGCTAATTCACTGTATACTAGTGATAGAAATGGCAGAGTGTGGCCTAATCTTGAATATGTATATATGTAAAAAAAATGTTTAGGAATCTTATGTGATGTCTATGAATTTAAATTGGAAGAATTATTCTTTTAATCTTTTAATAAATAACAATACCCAGAACTATTTAATATCATCTATCAGTTATAAATAATAAAATAGATTTTATAATTTAAAATATCAATATACACATCTATATTCATTCTCAAAAATTATATACACTATCCATGATTATATAATCATCACATATCTATCCTATCACGAGTATAAAAGAATAACTAGACAAAAAAAAGAAACAAAACTTAAAGAATCATGACCTGTCTCGTACTCCTGCTTCCATGCTCTAACCTGAAATCATTTAACCACATATAATAAGTTTAAAAAGCCCAATAGGTCACTAAAATATATAACTGAATTCAAAGCACGATAAATGAGCAAACTGCATATCAGTAGTCAAATCATTGCAATTATATTCATATGATCATTGAATCAATGCATAAATAGTAAAATTCATATACAATAGTAGTAGAATATTTAACCAGTAAAACATTATAGTACGAAAGTCAGTAAATCAGTATGAGTGTCAAATTTATAAAGCAATTGTCGGATCAGTAATGCCAATCAATACAGAAATCATATAAAGCATCAAATCAAAGCATCGATAAAGACTGTTGAAATTAAGTTAGTGTAATAACATCATATATGAATGTATACATGTTATACATGCATTCCATATTATGTGCTCAGTATATCACATGCTTAATATAAGTATATTGAATAAGTAGTATCAAATAATATCAGTATCTATACAGTAATAGTAACAATCCAGTGATAGGAGCAGTAGAATAATGCAATAATAGCAAATCCGTACAATAAAAATAAATCCATATAATATTAAGAAAAATGCCCCACGAACACATTTCAGTAGTTATGCTAAACAAGTATGAAGTCATGGCTATTACGGTGTTTTTTAGTGTTAGTATTAGTGTTAATAAACCGTTGGCTCAGTAAATAGAATTGTTACTCTTTGTCTGTCGGCACAATAATAATCTCCTTATAACTCCTAACCAGTGTATCACGTGAATCAGTAGAGGATATATAATATCAAACCACAATATTTAAATGAAAGCTCGTCAGCCCACCATTATGTACAGATCAATCAGTCTCCAACCAATGGGTCAACTAGTCTTTATTTGTTTGTTTCACACACGCATATTATTATCACAATATTATAACACTAGCTATTACTCAAACACATATTCACATCCATTTTTAATGGATAGCAGCAAATAATGCATAATTGAGCTTAATTAAGAATATGTTAAAATATCATAACGGTATACAATAAAGAATCCAATTAGGCAAAAATGCACATTTTCAGAAAATTACTAAAATCAGGTATTATGTAAAATAACGTTTTAAGGCTTTTATTGTACTACATCACTATTTTTTGACATCAAAATAAAATTTTGGGTAGACAAAAATTAGTTTATTTTCAAAATCACCCTATGAAAAATCTTAAATAAATACTGAAAATACTCATAATTATGATCTCTACAACATACAAAAAGTTACGGAGTGAAAGTTTTACCAATACAAAATTATTCACATTTTTCGGTAACAAAAAATGCAAATTTAATAAAAAAAAAAATATTAAAAAAACAAAATATTTAAAATCAGAAATATGATAAATGTTCCTTATAGCGAGACGAGCAAATATCCCAACTAATCTGACTGGCGAAAATTGCTCAGCTACTTTTAAATCTGAAGCATTTCTTTCTTTCTCCTCTCATTTCTCTCTCTCTTTCTCTCAACGCCTCTGTTAGCCGAAATGAGGAAAAAAGGGATTTAACAAAGTCATATAAGCGACTTTAGATATTTATAATAAAATAATTTTTTTATTATATAATTTATTAATCATTTTTTTAAGATAAAATTCAAATAAATTATTTTAGGGCGTTAAAAATTACAGAAAAATATGCATAAAATAAAATATATTATTTTAAAAATATCAATGAAAGGTTTGCAAAACGGACATCTGACGGTCTTGAAATCCTTACTTGTACCGACATGTATCAATTCCTTGCGGATTTTCATTGGTGTCCAAAAATTACGAAAATATTCATGCAAGTAATATACTACTATCAAAATACTATGACGAAGGTGGATTGCGATTTGAAGTTATATTGAATCTAGAAAAAAATTGACAAAATCAAAATACAGATTATTACATCGCATTTAACTTAGTTCGTGCCACTATTATAGAGGGAGGTTATTACAACTAACTTTATTATCAAAAATCATATGATCATTATTAAACTAAAATTTTGAAGAACGATATGCATGTATTTATCCTCTATATCGAATATGATGTTAAGATTGGAGGAGAACTCCAAATTTTGGCACTTACACACTATATATATTATATTGATGCCCCTTACATTCCAAACAATTATGAATGACTCTCATTGGATTTTAGGATTAAGAGAAGATTGAGGTAAGTGAAAATATTAGTAAAATAGCTAAATAATGCATAGCTGGACTATATTAGTTGTAGAGTTTTCAGAAATTTAATAGAGATTTAAGTTTAGGTAAAGTATCATTAGGAGGAACATGGATTTAAAGAGTAAGATGAGTAAGATTGAATGGTAGTCCTTGATTGATATTGTCTTTTATATGGGAGGGTGGGATTGAGTTATAGGGGAGACAAAAGTGGAGGGGCAATATGCACTTCTAGGTATAAGATTTTAAATTCTACTCATGATCTCTTAAGAGTTGTAGATAGGGAGTTCCTTGGGTGCTAAAGAAGAGTGGATTGAGGAATAAGTGATGAAGCCATATGTTTTACATTTTTTTGTCATAAAGAAACTTTACAATATGTTTTTTTCATACTGTTTGGTTGAAATTTGTTTGAGAGAGAATTAAAGTTTGAGACTTGAACATAAACACAAGCGAAAATTCATTTGGATTTATTAGCAATAATAGAATCATTTGCTAATAGGGTATAAATTTTACAAATAATCTTGAATATCTCCATTGGGTTCCAACAACAAAAGGGAAGGTTGAGAAATTTGATCAAAAATTATATAGCATATGTAATATATATATATATATATATATATATATATATATATATATATATATATATATATATATATATATATATATATATGATTTCATAACTAAAAATTATATAGCATATGTAATTATATAGCATATGTTTTCAGCTCAGCATCAATCTAGCATATATAATATATATATATGAATCATAACTAGTAGTATTCATAAGAAAAATTAGTATACTCATTTTCACATGTATGTAATTATAACAGATGAATTATGTAAGCATGCATATCAAATACTTATATTCTGAGGTTTTGACAATCATTTATCTAATTTTTGCATTTATATAAAATTTTAAATTTAGAAAATTTCCTCCAAAATTTAAAGATATCTTGTGAAAATTTAATATATTATTGTCAGTATGTGTGCATAATGAATAAAAGTATAACATACTAAAAATTATATACTTAAAATTTGCTAAAAATCAAGATATTGCAACTTTTGTGAGTTTTGATCAAATTAAAATTAATAAAACACAAAATATATAAAATCATTAAAATTAGAGGTAGGATAAAGATAGTCTACCTTGTAGTCTACCTTGAGACAAACAAATTTTCTAACTGGATCGACTTACAAAAATTGCTCTATGACCTTCAAACCCTACTCTCTCTCCTCTTTTTCCTTCTCAAATTCTCTATTCTGCTCTCTGTTAAACTAAATGAGAAATATGATATAGCTTATGTAAATTTATATTAATGGAAATAGATATTTAGAATAAAATAATCTTTGGATATATCTATAAATTTTTTTATATCTTCAAATTCAAAGATTCAAAAATTATGAAAAAAATATCGATAAAATAACTTAGTATGTCTAGAAGAGTACTAGTAAAATCAGTTTGCAAAACATACACCTAACGATTCCAGACAACCCACTTGTACAGATACATATCAATTTCTTAAGAAATTTCAATACTTATTATTTTCATATCTATACTATCCATAATATTAAGAGAAATTAATATAATTAAAGCACAATACTATTTATATTATGACAAAAGATAATTTATAAATTAGACTTATAATGACTTATGAAATATTTTTGACTTGATCAAAATATGAGCTATACAATAGCTATGGAGATAGAATAAAATTGATCGACAAAATTATTGATCAAAAGAGTTGAATAGAAATGAGCCTTTTTAAAGGCTCCAATTGGATGTGGAGATTAGAGGAAAGAAATTAAGGTTTAAAGAGCCAACACATAAAGTATTATTTTGGTATGAGAAAACATTTGGCTCATGGAGTTGTTATGAAGCTTTAAAGAGCCTAATGAGATAAATTTGTGAAGAGATTAGGTTGCAGCCAATTATAGGGACTTGCCACAAAGATTGGTGGCGCATTGGGTGGGGAATTTCACGAGTAGGGATATATGCCAACATCTTATACTAGATGATACAATATTGAAGATGGAGCCATAAAACAACCAAAGAGACAAATTGAAAACGAGGAAGGAGAAATTATAATGGAGGAGCTATGATAGAGGCCCTATGGTGGGACAAATATTTCAAATGAGAAGAGATTAAGTTTAGAGGGGTGGCATTTTTGTAATTAAATAGGGTTTATAAATATATCAAAAAATTTTAAAATATAAAGGAGATCACTAGTCTCACCCCTTTCTCCAATACTTCACACAAACCCGCATAACACCATAAATACAATAGTCAATCACTGACGTATAAATGGAAACGAAACTAACAGTGTGATAGTAGAATTTAGGTTTATGATGGGGCAATGTAATCGATGAGCGAAGGATGATGTGATTTCCTTGGTGAAGACCGATAGCACTAGCATGCATGATGATGAGAGGTTGTGTAATGATGAATTGAAATGGATGATTTTATTTTAATTTTTATTTAAATATTTTGAGTGCTATGTTTATATAAATAATACAAATTATATATTAAGTATATAAATAATATAATTTTAAATACTGTATAATAAAATGATTAAAATCCACCTAATTAAATGTATAATGAATAAACTCTAAAAATCCACATTTAATTACCTAAACGTTTCTCCTCACCAATGACTACGGGAGTATACTTTGCCAACCTCCCGGAGCTATGCCTGTCCTCCATAAACACGCTTCTATTAGTGGAACCTCGGTCCCTGCACCTCCGGGATCGATTCCTTGCTCGCCGGCAAAAGAATAGTAGAGACTGAATTGATCATTAACTGACTTCAATACCCCTAAATTTCTTCCACACAAACGCTTAGGACCTCGTTGTTTCCGTTGACATACGAGGGTAAATACGCGAAAATACATCTATCCCTTCCGTGGCCCTCACGAGGTACCCGATCCACAAAACCCTGCGCCTACTATAAAACCAGCCACAACCGAAGAAGTCAAAGTGCGCACCAGTCTCCCAAAGTCTCAGTTTCTGCGCCGCTGATTTGATTCGAAGATGAGCTACCAGATCTGCAGGTCGGCTTCGAGAGCTGTGAGGTCCCTCCTCTCGGCTTCTAAGAGCTCGCCGATCCTCTTTGGTAAGTGCTTTGTTGCACTGATCTGTTTTTGTTTCTTTCTAGCGAGTAGAATTAGTTTTTCCCTCACATTACCCAAAACATAAAAAAGAATTAATTTCTTCTTCTTTTGATAAAAAAATGTACTGCGCCAACTGACTTTAATGTCTATGTATTTGACTGATCTTTGATAGCGATCTTATTTCTCTTTGTTATGGTCGTTCTGTTCTGCAAGTGCCTGTGCTTGTACAATTAAAGTGAAAGGGTGGGGTATGGTGCCATGGATGGTTAGATTTTCTGTGATTGATGAAGCGTACGGAACTCCTTTTTCTAGCGTAGGTTCTAACAATGATTGAGGAAGGGCGAGTTATGCCAGATTATTGCTAGATTATGTGCTGTAAGGACTAAAAATTGACATAGATTAGAAAAGAACTATTTTTTGGGTTTACTGGGTTAAATTTGAAAGAAGGGTCCTCAGCCAAATGGTGCGGGTGATACCCTCGCCTCTCCATGTTAAAATGACGATATCAGATTGTGGACCTCATCGGCTGGATACAATAGCTGTTTTCCATTTCGGCATTTCAAGCGATGGCATGTCCAACAGTAATCATATGAAATTGCCCACTTGATCCTTCTTGAAGGTGACAAGGTCTTTTGTTTTAATCCATGCTTTTAAAATAATATGCCACTTATTCAACTCTTATTATAAGACTTTAACATTTGATGTGATAACTAACCTAATCAGATGATAGGATTTGCACTTGAACCTGTTGACCCAGCTTAGTGAATAATTGGATTCTGGTAGAGTTTGTGTCCCGGAAGCTCTTAAGTTGACATATCCCTGCCCTGTCTAATTGCGCTTATGGTGTTTGTTTTGATCTTTAGGAAAATTTTCCCGGCCAAACTGTCTTTTGGTGAGGGTTGATTTCATAATTAAGACAAGCTTATGACTTCTGAGTTGTGTTTTTATTAAATTAATATAAACGAAGACATCATTTTTGGAAAAATTACTACTTTGGAGCCGTATATCAATAATATTCAAGATAAGGGTGGTATCATTGATATGTATAGAATTGTACACAAACAAAATTTCTTTCTTTGTCACATGGGATTATGAACTGGCCATATTAAATTGCTTTATTGGATACTCTAGTATTTTTTCTAAGTGAATTTGATTGTTGTGCCTCATCCACCCTTAGTCTCTTACCCTGCCAAACAAAATTTTGATACTATGCTAAGCAAGGTTCATTTTCAATTTTGTAAAGATCTGCCAATGTAGGTGTTATGAATAACATCCTGACTGATACAGGATCTTTCCAAATGCATCAAACTAAGAAATTCAACTAAAGGTTCGGATCACGTAGAAGAACCTGTTATTTTAAGGTTATAAATACGCATTCACAAACCACTTATATAAAAGACCTAAAAGCAAAAAATTATTGTCAACAAAATATTATTCTTCAGTTTAAAACAAATGATATAGTTTAGTTCAATACTATGATATCTTTAAAGAAACCTAAGAATTTTTTAATGATAATTTAAAACAGCAAACTAATTAATTAGCTAAATAATTTGCGCCAAATAATCTACAATGAGCAATAACAGGTTCTTGCTAACTATTAAAATCTCTTTGCAAATCTTTTAACTAGCAAACCTAGATTCAAAGATTAACCAAAAACTAATCTATAAACTTGCAGCAAACCTATAAAGAAAGAGAATGAGAAATGCAGCGAAAGAAACACAAACACAAGAGATTTATGTGGTTCGGCACATTTGTGCCTGCATCCACGGGGAGAAAGAGAGGGTCTATACTTTTTATTAAAGTTTACATCATAGCATTTACCATATAGATAAAAAACTATCATGAATGAAGCTAATGAAATATATAAACAAAAAAAGAAACAATATCACCTGATAATCTTGAATATGATCTTATTATAAGGAAGAAAGACTAGTTCTCTGATATACCTCAACCTTGATGTAGCTCTAGATCCTTTCTTCTTACTCAATTTCTTGCAAAAACGCTAACCCAACTGATGCCTTAGATCAGTTTCGCCGTCGTCGTGGCATGCAAGAAGCTCCAATTTGAGACAATGAAGCATAAGAACCTTATCTCTCTCTCTCTCTCTCTCTCTCTCTCTCTCTCTCTCTCTCTCTCTCTCTCTCTCTCCCTCCCTTTGAATTTATCTTGCAAGTCTTCCTACTGGATTTCACCGATGATCACAGACGATGAGGTTTGAAACCTCTCGATTTCACCAACTCCTGCTTTTAGGTTTGGCCTCCTTTCTAACGCTCGGTGATGCCTAGCCATTGGATCACTCTCCCTTCTCTTGCTTTAGTCTCACATTTTATTTTAAAGCAAGCAAAGAGAAAAGGCTAGTAAAGCTACATATAAGGCTACACAAGAAACCAAACTTTGTTAGCAATAAAAGCAGGTATTTAGAAGTAAAAAAAATTGCTAGTGCAAATTATTAAAAAAAAAACTTCTAATATTGATTCAATTTAATTAACAGTAGGTGACTTTGCTTTCTTCTTGGTTTCATGAATTGCTAGGATGAATCTAAACTTATAGCTGAATAGTGAGGGATTCAATCCTTTGTTTGATCTTTCTGCAATGCCGCAAAGGATTTCTGAGCAAGGATTAAAAACTATTATTTTATTCTTACTTCGTGAGAAAGTATAACCATCATTTTAATTTTTGTGGTGCTTTCATCGCTAAGTTTTGGAGGGCCGCTTTTCAGTTTTGGTTTTATATCACTAAATACCTAGTTAATAATAAGCTTGAGTTGACTTATAATTCTTAAAATCTCTAAAGATATTGGAATGAATTTTTATGATAATTTCATTAATAGTTTCTTAATGTTACCCTGAATAGAGGATTTGTGATCAATGAATTGGTTATTCTTTACATCTCTCTTCAATATTCCTAAGATTAGAGAACAAGAATATGATACGAAACACTTGAAGATCTCAACTGAAACCTAAAGATCTTGACAAAATCAACGAGAATACTCAACAATAGAGGAAAAATCAAAGAAAAATAGCTCACTTTACTGATAAAAAATCAACTAACAGAAGAAAAACAAACAAGATACAAGTGATCCTCAATTCGAGAGGAGGATTGATCTCTCCCTATTCTCTAGACGCCACTAGAGCTCGGAGGAAACCTAAACCTAAGAGATCTAAATTTCAGCCAAACAAACTATTTAATGCATACAACCCAAAAAGAAATCCCTAAACAGTCCGTACATTCAAATTTCTCTCCTAACTTCCTCAAAAATCCTTCCTAACTGCTCTCCCGGCCTGGGCGGTGCTATCGGCGCATACAAGAGAGGAAGAACACTTCCGCCTCTATTACGCATGAGCCGGTCCATCTGGACCGATCCACTACCGGTCTAACAATACTTTCCTTCCCAAAGTGTCACCTTGTCCTCAAGGTGGAACAAACGAAAAGTTATTGAAGCACTTCACTAATGCCACTGGACTGAAAAATGGACTGACACTAGGTTGAATGATCTTTGCTTCTAGTATCTCCCTAACTTTCCCCCATGGCAACCCTTGAGGCAGCTGAAAAATCTCACTGAATTGCTGAATCAATGGTTGTACTAAATGAGGAATGTTCCCGCCCTCCTCCAATCTGATCCCCTCCAGCCTATGTAGTTTCATCAGATAACTTTCCCCCACCTCCTGTATGCTCATTACCTTGGTATTAAGTGATATCATGGCTTTGGTGAGCCCTGCATCTCTCCTGATCATTACCCTCTCCCTTCCACCATCAACTCCATCGTTAGTTGATCTTAGTGTCCCCCAAGGTCTGTAGCCACTTCATCCCCCAGATGACATCAGTGCTCAATAACTCTAATGGGAGAAAATCATCCCTCACATGAACCCCTTGCATGGTCAACACTACTCCCCTACATATCCCCTGACCCGTCTCCACCTTCCCAGTACCCATCATCAATGTTTAAAATTGCATATTCGGGTATTGAGGCGTTTTTCATGCGTGAGACGAGGCGTAAGCCTCAAGGCGTTTTGAGGCTTAAGCCTCAAAATCAAAAGATTGCGTAAACATAAAATGATAATTTTATTATATACTAATGAATGAATAATATAAAACATAAAAAAACATAAGATATGAAGTGAAATCAAAATATCCTAATAATAAGACAACATGAAATATAGTTCAACTCAAAATTTTATCTTTCTCAAATCTCAGTATTATTTTCATTAAAATATAATTTCAATTTCCAAAAATAAATATCAATGACATATCACATAAAAACTCATAAGTCATCAGCACTGTCATCACTAAGGGGTTCTTCATTTGAATCATCATTATGATGAACTACTCTCTCCCCTTCCTCCTCTCCTATAGAGTCCAATGTCGGGCATTTACTTCAAGATTTATGTAAGTTTTAATATATATAGCGTGAGGCGAGGCGGGCCTCAAGGCGGGCCTCAACCAAGTTGAGGCGCAAGCCTCATAAAAAAAAACTCGAGGCATAAGCATCGAGGCATTTTTTATTGGAATTGTGTAAAGGCTAGCCTCAAGGCAAGCCTCATATTGCACAATTTTAAACCACTCCATAACATCCTGTATCCACCAATTTCACCCCTAATTGGTCCACGACCTGGTTGGAGATGAACTAATGAGTAGCCTTACTGTCAATCAATATCACCATCTCTCTGTCTGCTATTTCCCCTTTCACTTTCATGGTATGATTCAGTGTGAATCCCAATAATGAATTCAGGGAGACCTCCATCGCGTCCAGATGCAGCTTGCCCTCTCTCTCTCTCTCTCTCTCTCTCTCTCTCTCTCTCACACACACACACACACACACATACTCTCACCTCCGTCCTCAATTTCCTCGTCATCACAGATGGTGAGAACCTGAAGAGTTTGATCCCTACACTTGTGCCCTGGAGTATATTTCTCATCACATATGAAGCATAGTCCCTTTGCCCTCTTCTCATGCATCTCCCTCTCTGTCAGTCTTTTGACGTTCCCCCCACTTCCTCCTCCTACTGGATTCTACTTGGGAGTCTCATGAATGTTGCCTGATACAGACCCCTTGGATGCTAAAAGAGTAGTTGTCATTCTGTAAGAGTCTCCTGAAATACTGCTCCTTGCTCCCCTTTATTTATTCTTTTAATTTTTTACCAGTTGTGCCAACTTAATGGCCTCTCCCAAGTCACGAGGCATCATGAATTTCACTGCCGCTCTGATCTTTGCCTTGAGTCCCTTCATGAAGTTTCTCTCCAATGCAGTCTCTGATAATTACTCCACTCGACTGACTAGGTGCTCGAACCGTTCACAATAGTCTGCCACTGATTCGTCCTGCACCAGTGTAAAAAACTGTTCACTTCCTTGTTGGTTTGAAAACGTTCTAATAAACAGTCCTTGAATGATCTTCATCTCCATATAGGTCTCCTTTGGTCCCTACACTGGAGCCACGACAATGCCTTCCCCTCCAAACATAGGTATGTTGCTGTCAGTTTCTCCTTATATGTCACCCCATTGACAACGAAGTATATCTCCACCTTGTAGATCCATCTATAGGCATCCTCCCCTTCAAAAATTGACATTTTCAACTTCCTCACCCCGTTTCCCCGTATTCCTCTATACTTTTCCCTCTCCCAAGTGCTTTTCTCTCCCCACATCTCCCGATCTTCCCTTACATGTTCATCTTCAAACTCCTCTTTAGTTTCTTCCCTCTTTTCTCCAAAATCAACACCCCTCATACCATAATTTCCCTCATATATCTCCCAACCAGCACCCCTTACTCTTTGTTCCCTATTTCCACGTCTCTCTACATACCTTCCCCCTTTCTCCTCAATAATTTTTGCATCGTTTTCCCTCCTACGAAAATCAGAATTTGTAGTTCTTTCCATTGGTCCCTTCGCCTCCGATGCCATCATTTGGATTTGATTTTCCAATAACTTCTTCACCATCAAATGAAGATCGAAAACTTTGTCTTCCAAGGACGAGACCATGTCTTCCACAGATGAAATTCGATCATCCACCGTAGTTTTTGTTTGGCTCATCTCTCCTTCAAAATATTATTCTAATGCATCTACCTTCTTGGCCGCCATCAAAATTTCTTGATTTTGATAAAAAAAATCAGCAAGAATTTCCTCCACCAGACAAGGATCCCTCGCTGAAATTCCAGAAAAAATAGCCCACAAGGATCTAGGAATTGCTCTGATACCAATTTGATAGGAAACACTTGAAGGTCTCAAGTGAAACCTAACGATCTTGACAAAATCAATGAGAATAATCTACAAGTAGAGGAAAAATCAATGAAAAAAAACCCACTTTATTGATAAAAATCAACTAACGGAAGAAAAACAAATAATATACAAGTGATCCTCTATTCGAGAGGAGGATTGATCTCTCCCAATTCTCTAGACGCCGCTAGAGCCCAAAGGAAACCTAAACCTAAGAGATCTCAAATTTCAGCCAAATTCCAGATGCCCTAATCCTAGGAAAACAAAATATTTAATGCATACAATCCAAAAGGAAATCCATAAACAATCCTACATTCAAATTTCCCTCCTAACTCCCTCAAAAACCCTTCCTAAATTGCTCTCCTGGCCTGGGCGGTGCAATTGGCGCGTACATGAGAGGCATAAAACTTCTGCCTCTGTTACACGTGAGCCGGTCCATACTGATCTAACTGAATATATGTCACACATTTCTTTTCTCTACCTAAACTACTTTTTTTTTGCTAGTTATTTTCTTTTGAAGTAGGGATGCACATTCTTTATACTGTTTTTTTTTTTTAAATTGTCTTGGAAGCTGAATTTATTGAACTATTACTAGATGTTTTTATCACTCTATAGATATGGAATCTGATTTTGATGAACCATCACATAAATTTCTTTCACTCGCTTTTAAAACATTCAAGCATATAGCTTACCACTTTGAGTTCTGGATTTTGGTCAATGTTGTGTTGTCGCAGTTGTACTTTTTGAATTTCCTGTGATGTATGGTTTGGTAAGAATGAAATTTAGCTCTTTTTTCATAAAGATAGACAAACGGCCTTGTAAATATATTGCTATATAGTTATTTTACTTGCTATATGTTATGTTTTTTAAAAGGCAGCTGAAAGGCATTACCAAATGAGGCCTATAGCCGATAGATCTTTTGCCATTATTTACTGTAAATACCTTAATTTTCTACGCTCATTCATTTTCTGTTGGAGACACAAACTGAAAATTATTATTGTTTGCTCCATTATATCTTAATTTTATATTTATTCTTTCCTTGGGTGGATTAGAGGGACGAGCTATTGCAGCAACTACAGTAAACAAATCAAGAGGAAGGTATTCTACTTTGTCCTCCCTTTATGTGGGTGCCAGTTACAAGAGTACATATGGTGGATGGTTACCTGCTGCTCTGGCTCTTCCAGCTGCAGGTGTGTAGTTGAAATTTTAAATCTTTCAACAACCTTCTCTTTTGTAAATAAAATACACTTCTAAACAAGTCAATTTCTCTTATACCATTATCTCAATGGAATCAACACAATCTTTTCCACAAATTTATCAATCATCGTATGTAATTTTTCCTCTTTGAATTTCTTATAAAAGGAACATTTTTCAATTTTAACTCAATGAGAAAAATTTTAGATTCTGATCTTTGTCTATTCCTTTTCCATTGTTTCAGATGAATTGTGTTTGGATGATTTGACTTTAGTTTTTTCATTGATCGGAGATTGTTTGTGTATGCCATTATATTTTAATTATTTTATCTTCACTTAATTCAAAGTTTTTCAGAGGTGAACTGAGTACTATAGTAATACCTTTGTCGGGTTCATTCTGGCTTGAACAACCCGTTCAAAAAACTTTCATTCTTTTGTATTGGGAATGGTAGAACAGGCGTGGACTGTTTTCTAAGCTTGAGGATATGCCTTGACTGATTCCAAGTCCAAGCATGTTTTATCCACTAAATCCAACAAATATCGAACCACTAACATTTTTATTTATTTATTTTTCTCTATTGATAAAAACTATTGATCTAATCATGACTTTTAAATTGCTTTTATTTTATCTGTTTTTGTTCTCCTGAAGTTCGTAGTTTTTTCATTTATTTTTTTATTAATAATCTTAGTGTTAATGCTCTATTAACTGGTTAATCGTGCTTCTGATTTTATTTTTTTATGCCTTAGTTTTTATCGTTGCATGTAAAATATACTTATGGTACGGTACATGAAAAATCCTGCCTATTCAGCTAATCAACTCTTAGGGGCTGTTTGGTAGCATCTTGGATTTGATTTAAGTAGGATTTCGTAAATCCTCTAAATCTGGATTTCGGAAATCCTGAGAGGCTTAAATCCTGAAAACTATTTGGTAACATTCATGATAAATCCTCTTAAATCTCATGTAACTGTTTGGCTATAGAGAAGGATTTACTGAGGGATTCTTTCTCTAGCATCATGGATTTCGTAAATCCAGCAAAATACAGGATTTCGGAAATCCGGGATTTAGAGCGAATCGGCGGAATTTTCCGTCCACGGAGGATTTCGTTTGCCGTGAGATTTGGATTTGCATTTTAGGCCATTTGGCTGGATTTCACCCAAATCCGGCCTTAAATCCATTTAAATCCGCATACCAAACATCCCCTTAGTGAGGAGAAATTTGATAGATTTATTGAGAATATACCTTCTGATATTCATGAACTTTATTTATGATTGTGAATTTGATAGGAAACACTTGATGTTTTAAAGTAATTTTTATCAATTTCGGAAAAATAGCAAGAAAAACTCTTCCGAACAAAATGAAAATTAGAAAAACAGTAGCTTTTATTGCAATAATCAAAGATATGGACGGAAAATACCAAGATGCAATTGATCCTCTATTCGAGAGGAGGATATTTCTCTGTCAAATCTCTAGACGCCGCTAGAGCCCTAAGAAACTACTAGATCTCAAATTTCAGCCAAATTCTAGATGTCCTAACCCTAGAAAAACAAACTATTTTATGCATACAATCCAAAAGGAATCTCTAAAAAGTCCCTACATTTAAATTTCCCTCCTAACTCCATGAAAAATCCTTCCTAAACTACTCTATTGGCTGAAGCAGTTTGGTCGGTGCGTACAGGGAGGCGGAACTCTTCCGCCTCTGTCCGCGAGTTCTGCCTCTGTCCGCCTGAGCCGGTCCCGTGTGGAGGTTGGAAGGACCATTGTTAATGGGTGATAGATGCTGAAAGACCGTTGTATGGCAACAGAGATTAGAAGGATCGTAGTAGGGGAGAGATAGTGGTCATAAAGATCATTGTTGGGTGACAGAGGTCGAAAGAATCGTAGTCTAGCGACGGAGGTCAGAAGGATAATAATCGACATTTGAGTGGAAGTCCGACATCAGTCGGTGGACGAGCAAAAGTCTAGCATCAGTTAGTGGTTGTGTGCAAGTCCGGTGTTAGTTGGTGGCCGGGTAAGTACGACAATTGTCTGACGATGGTCATTGCTCTGACGATGGTCGAGGAGTCGGGTGGCAAGAGAACTCTATTTTATCTTTCTTCATTCTTTTCCTTGCTTTCTCCTCTCCTCCTTGATTCCGTCTCTTTGTCCCCCCCCCCCCCCCCCTAAGAAATGATAGGTCTATTTAAAGTTTTTTTTTATAGTGGCATGGCTAACAAATAGGAGGGAGATCAAGGGAAGGTTGAGAGTGGTTTAAATGGACGGCCGATATTGATCCCCTTGATCATAAATCATTTACTAGATATTTGAATGTCTTAATGATATCAAAATTTGATGAACTTGGGCTTGTTGGATTTTTCTCGTCGAGCCTCTTGGATCGATAATAAGCATGTCATGTTTGGAATTTGTTTGGTTATACAATTTATGGTTTGAACCTTACAAATGTGCTTCAAGTCATCGATTCGGACCCATTTGGACTCAGATTGAGTCAAATTTGGTGTCGTTAGGTTCATCTTTTTGAGATGTTCCGTTCGACTAGAAGTTTGTTGAAGTCAGAAATCATATGATTCTAAATTTAATTTTGGAAGTTTCCAACTCGATTTTGCTTCATGATTCATGCCTGATAAAGATAATTTTTTGATGATATATCAATTGACTCCAATTTTCGGACATCAAAGCTCCAGAAATTTGAAAATAAGTGTTATAGTTTTTGGAGAATTCTTATGCAATTTAAAACTAAAAATAATATGATCTTGGATGTAGAGGTCCCAATTAACTTTAAAAGTGTTCAAATTGAGTCCATAATGTCAAAAAATGATTCTAAGGATCATAAAAATGTCCGATTTGAATTGACCAGGCCAAAAATCGGGCTTGTATGCTTATGGGTGGTCTCAACCCCTATGTCAGAGACACCTATGAGTGCACCATGCGTGCGATCATGTGGTGTGTACAATACCCTTTCAATAATTTATTTAGTTATTTTGCATTGGGCCCACCACTTTTTTTGAGAGGGATAATTTTTTTATCGTGCGAATCGCCACTTTTTTTTTTGGAGAGCAATAAATTGTTTTTTTGATAGTGAGATTTTTCTCCTTTTTTAAAGAATGTTCCTCTAAATATTCTTAGAATATTTGAATATGTTTATTCTTGGAATATTCTTTGAATCTTTTTGGAATATTCATATTCATGCATAATATTCTTCCCTCCTTTTCTCCTAAAAATAACCACATAGGATAAGGGGAAATTTCCCCTCTTCTTCTTCTTCCTTTAACTTTCTTATAGTTGAGACCTTCTACTATCTTGAATAGGTGGTATCTTCTATTAAGTACAAATGCCCCTCTCTAGTGTAGAAGTTCAAGTTTTTACCCTTCATAACAGAATTTTAGTCATGGAAGCCATGAAATTAGTTGCAAAACTCAGATGCCTGAGGTAAATTGGAATTTATTTGTATGCAGATTATTGAACCGTAAATTTGACTGAAACAAGATTTTAGCATTTCTGCATGTATTCGCTAAAATCATACTTTTTATTAGATGTAACGTACAATTTCATTATGAAATTTAATATAAACTCATCTCAAAATAATATTTTCATTTGGACATTAATTAATATAAAGCTCTTCATGATCTGGCTTGATGGAAAAGTTTGTTAAACTGTAATTTAGTAGAGTAGCCATTAAATCTTTGTAAGCCTGCCACTTTGGTGCTTGCTTACCACTGCTCCATCGTGTTGCTAACACCATAATTGCTTATAACATACCCAATGAAATGCTTCTGTTAACGTAGTAGACAATATTTTAGGAAATCATATCATACATGATTAGTGTTAATTACTTTAGTTAGTGACTCTTTGGAACATAATTCATCTATCTATTATTTATGGGTGTTATTAATTGAATAAAATACAATAATGCTCTCCCTCTCATCATGATATCAAAATGGGATTAGTATCCTTTGCTTTGAATACCCTTTATTTCTCAAGCATTTGAGCTTACTTTTTGCGCCAAATGCTTGAAATCATTGCCTGATAATCTCCGCTTGTGCTGTCACCCTTGTCTGGCACATGATCTCATCACGCATTTGCCAATCCTGATCACAACCCCCTCCTACCATGGGTCGATCTCGATCTCTTCCCACCTTATTGCTCATGCTCATCTCCTACCACCCATCTTATAAAGCACTTGCACTATTGGTTTATTCGTCATTTGCCTCCAATTACGTCAATGAGACCGACTACACCTTCTCCTATTTCAACGACCTTTGGTTGTATCCTCACTTAATCATATTCTTTCCTCCATATTTTCCCTTGTTTGTCTGCATTTCATGACACTTGGTCATCACACCTCATTCTCTCGTCTTAACTTCTCTAGTTTCCTCTTCTCCGCAGTTGCATGGCTTATTAGACTTCTCGTTCCAACTCAAAAACGGCTTTCATCAATGACCCAATAATATTATAAAGTTTAATTTTACCAACCATCTTTTGTTGTTGATGGCTTTTGGATTTCTTGTTGGTTTCTGCCGACAAACTCATCAATTAAGATGTTTCTTTTCCCTCTCATCATGATGCAGTCAAATTTTCTACTTGGCATGCTTCAGATTATACTGTTTTCCCTTGTAAGCATGACAGTTTCGAACCTTCCATTACTTACATTATCATGTTTTAAGAAATAACCAAGGAAATGTAATTTTCTGCTTTCTTACTTTCAAGAAAGCAATAAATCGGCATATACTTTTTTTCTCTGAAGAATTTTTTTGACAACAAAATTATCACTAATTTAGGAATACTATATGACACAATGTAGTGAGTGGGTTGATCTTCTTTAATATTGGCCCTTCATAATTGATTCTATAGTTTGACAAAAAACAAAATGAAGCATTTCATGTTGTTAACCTCTGTATAATACCCAAAGGAAAAAAGGAATGAAATCATACCTCTGCTCTGTTAAATCCCAAAATCCCGCAAGAGATCCCGCCCCGTACCTCGTATCCGTCGAAGACATCCGCGAATCCTGCTGAATCGGCGTCGCTCCAGTCATTCCTCCGCGATCCCTGCGCGAATTCTGCGACGATGACCTCGTTTCTCGCCTCGATCGAGTGCCCAAATCTCCTTTAAATACCGACCCAACCCCATGGCTTTCGGTTGCTCTGACGCTTGCTCTCCGACTCCACTACCACGCCCGATACCTCTCGCTGCCCTCAGATCTCTCCCCGTTCGCTACTCTCCCAAGCCGACACCTCCTACCTCCACTCCAGCAGGCCGACGTCAACCCAGTCCCAATAACTCTCTGACTCCAACCTCACGACCGAACTTCCTCAATCCCGATCTCTTCAAATCCAGAGAGAGAGAGAGAACGGAACACTTACCTGTAGCCGGATCTCCCTCTTGCCCGACCTCCTCCGACCGAACCCGAGCCCCTCCAGCTCTCTTTGTCGCTGCTTCGGCTTAGCTCCCCGACCGACTTCCCCTTTCTGTCGGATTGGGAGTTACGACATTTTGAATCGGAAGCAACAAGGATTCGCCGGCTGTGAAGGTATCTTACTCCCTTTCGAGCTCTGTTTCGGCCAAATCCCGTGAAAATGCCAGACAGAGAATGCAAGGGGGAGATGAGGGGTTTTATTTTTATTTATTTTTAATTATAACTATTAGTATTTATAAATAATTATTAATTAAGTATAATTATTAATTATTAATTATAATTATTTATTTAATTATAATTAATTTTTATTAATTATAACTAATTATAAATTAATTATAAATTACTGATTATAATTATTTAATCAATTATAATAATTATTATTTATTTATTAGTTATAATTATAATTAGTTAATCGCTAATTAATTATAATTAATTATTATTGATTAATTAATTATAATTACATTATAATTAATTATAATTGAAAGTAAATAATTCCCCCCACTCTCCTTCCTCGATGTTCGTGTCGGACCGGCAAACCACCTAAGCACGCCTTTGTTGGCCGTGGTAGGAGGGAACCCGGTGCGACACCTACGACGAGGTAGGCGAGTGACCCCTCGATCCATGTGTCAACCACGACGATCCCGCGGAGGTATGAATTTTTCTAAACTCAAAACCTTGCTTCAATATTCATGGCAAATCGGAGAACTGTTCTATGCACGCCTTTGTTGGCCGTGGTAGGATGGGACCCCGGTGCGGCACGTGTGGCGAAGCGGGGTCACTTATAAGTACCTCCGGGCGGGGGAAAAGCAAACTGCCTCTTTTCATAACAAAATACTTTTTAAAATCCCATGCACGCCTTTGTTGGCCGTGGTGGGAGAAAAATAAACAAAAATACTGCCGCGGTGTCTCAACAACACCAACCGTGCACGTCTTTGTTGACGTGGCGGGTAGGCGGTCTCTTGGTTTTTCCCCTTAACGGGGGAGACGCCGGGAGGCTGCCGAAATTTTGTCTGAAATAAGACAAGGACTTGGAAGAATTTGGGGACTTGTGGACTTGATTCAACCCATCTAATTGAACTTGAACCCAAATGAATTCAATTCTAATTGAAATGAACAAGAAGTTGATTGAACTCATTTTGGACTCGGACTCGAACTCATGCGAAGGACTTGACTTGAACAATTTGAGTAACGACGAAGAACTTGTACTTGGACTCATTTGAACATTCGAAAAACATTAATAAAATGCTTAATTCAAACTCAAAACCAAACTTGGATAAATGATGAAGGACTTGTGTAAGACTTGAGTGGGACTCAAGCTGAACTGAACTGAAATTTGATACTTGAACAAAGTTGAACTTGAAGCTTGATTCAAATTAGATGGCAAAGACTTGCAAATTCAAGTGTTACTTGAACAATCACAAGGTTTTGAATCATATGCAAAAGCATTTGAATCCGAATAAGGAACCAATACATAGAACTTTGAACTTAAGCTTAAGTTCAACAAGTTTATTCGGGACTTAAACTTGCAAACATTTGATTCGAATTCGAGCAAGCTCAATGTGACAACATGAGATTCTAACTTAGTAATTACTCCATGCTAAGTAGAGACCTAAATCTTTCTGATGGATATCAATAATCAAACAAAAAAAGCTTGCATATTTCAACATATCATGCTTATAATTGATTGCAATGAATGAAGCCTCTTCACAAGCAAATATTGAATAAAGAATGATATGTCAACAATCGACAGCAAAGAATGACATTGAAGTATCAAAAGATCAACATGTCAATCAACATACAAATATCAATGAAGGAAGCTACACACAAAATACAAGCTATGTTCAAAGGCAATAAAAGATTCAATGATTCATGAGCCAACACATGTGAAGGGATGTAAAGTCTTTTTTGATAGTGAGGCGAGCCGCATGTTGAGGAGGATGATCAGCATGTGATGTTTGTACAATTTATTGGTGTGCTGTCTACAAAAAAAAAAAAATACAACAATCCTCATAAATAATGTGGTCTCATACCAACAAGTTCATTGTAATATATGATGAATATTGGGGGCTTCCCTACAATTAATGTCAATCCATTCTGATGATCAAGGTTTGGCCAATGTGTTGTCAAAAGACAATACAAATCTTGGTAATCTAAACTTACAGCGGCAAGTAGAGAGTACATACACTACTCAAACTACGTCAAGAGCTACAACGATCATTTTTGGGATGAACATCTTGACATCAGCAATGGCACAATCATCCAAGGTAGAAGTGATGGGTTCTTCAAGCCAATAACGAAAAAAAAAAAAGGAAGACGACATAATTGATAAAGCACTTATTGATTTCTATACGAGTTTTGGAAAGAGAAAGTCAGATCAAATCAAGATTGAGTGAATTTTAATTCAACTAAGTTATGAACACTTAGTTGGATAAGATTATAGAGGCTTACAAATTTCTTGATGAACAGTAGTCGTGCTTCCAACATATTGTCTGTGTGCAAATATTGAAGTACTACAACAAGTACAAGCTCCTATGACCTAAGGCAGGAGATTAGTTAGTGCATTATGATATGCCTACAAAAATCAACAAATAGTGCACGACAGTCTACCTGTGCAAAGCAGCGAACAAGTCTATTCATAAGCTGCTACGCCCCGCCACCGGATCTGCAACATTCGTACGAGCAGACAGAATGCGTCTATTCCAAGAATATCCCCGCACTTGCACAATAGTTTGTATACACATAGACACACTAAAAGGGGTAAATACAATCTCAACCCGCATGGGCCCCGGCGAGCGTGTTATTGGTACACACGTGACGTCTAGGGATGCTGCGCGGGTCGATAAGTGAATTCATGTTCGAACCCGATCCTTCTATACGGATCAATAGGAGTCGATAGGGTTCGAACAATTGAACAAATATACGGTCGTGGCGACCAATATATTTGCTTTAAAACATTCATATTAGACCATCAAGGCCTACAACAATAAGAATTCACTATCAAGGGCAGAAAGCCTACGAAACCCGATCCTCTGTCGACAGCCAGACAGAGTCAACAATGTTCAAGCTTTAAATGGAAATAATCCCCTAGCACCCTGATGATGGCCGTGTTGAATGTTTATCTCAACCGGAGGGGTTCACAAACATTTCAAAATGCCACTTCAATATCCAAACTCAAAAAAAAAAATTCCAAAAATTCCAAAAATCATCCAGAATCCAGAAAATTCCAAAAATATTTAAAGACGAAAATCTAACCATTGAACACTTAAAGCAAATTCCATCCGCCCTCCGCAACAGTTTGCCGAGGCAGACAAATTCAAATAAACTCTAGCTCACAAAGAGCCAAATGGCTAGTCGAAAGTATCACTAGGATTCATTCTCAAACAATCTCTTGCCAGTAAGGACGTGGTACGTGTCCTCTAACCGGCAGTTTTTCCGCCAAATGGCACTGCAGGTAAATGGTTATGACCCGGGGCCCTCTGAACCGAGTGGTTTTGCCGCCAAATGGCACCACAGATAGTGGTTATGGCCAGAGCCAATATGCTTCTTAATGACGTTAAATCCTTGAGATATGAATCAATAGGATATGATCGATAGGGCACAAAGCCCTCTGTCAGCTAAGGTGGATTCAAATTTGTCCCCTTAGATAAACATTCAACCCCGGTCTACAAGGTCCCCTTGAACGAAGCAACCCATGGCTGCCGACAAGGATCCTTCTGTCAGGTTGGGTCGACTACCTCATCTGACTAAGTAGACCAGGGACCACGATGGCCCGGGACGACGGAACCATGGGATCTTAATCGGGTCTATCATCCATTCCCCCACCATCCGCTTTAAGTGCATGATGGTGAAATTTCCTATTTTAAATATCAAACTTTTCAAATCTTTCCAAATTTCCAAATTCAAATCCAGTTCTCAAATTCCAAACCCTTGCTGCTACTATATGCCAGACACCACGTATTCTATACGTATCTGATTGACGACTAGCCTTAATCGAAAGTTCTCTCTCATGATCGAGAGGGGTAATTAACTATAGGGGCTTGCGCCTATAGGAAACCAGAACTCAGATCATAAAGCCCTCACAAAATGAGGGCGAAATCTCTGGGTAGTGTCTTATCTACAAACCCATCTGCCTTCCAAAATTTACCTCGGAACTTAGTTCGTTAAAACTCCCTCGCCGAATAAGAAAAGCGAGTGGAGGCCGGGGCCGAATTTTCGGAGCCCACACATGTTGCCAATTTTTTTTTTTTAAACCCATCTCTTCAGTGCGTGCGTTTACATTTGATGATTGATTCCACTATTTCTGACATCAAAACTACTCTCTCGTGTTTAAAGGTTCACTGAGCTTTCAATTCCATCCCCACCAATCTTCAACTGATTTGTCATTGTCACATGATATTATGGTGGTCATGTAGGAAAATCTTTTTCTTTGTGTCGTCATTGTTAACAAACTAATTTTCTTTCATATTGCTATTAGACTAATTCCAACTAAACTTTCATGATTTAACTTGCCTCTGGATATTCGGTTACTACTATTAGCTCTCATGCTTCCAACACCTCTTCTAGCTATGTTACCTCTTTCTAAGTGTATTATGATCACTTTATTCAACACTCTTAGGTATTCTAGTTTGTTTCCCTTAACATATATTCTTTTTGTTATGTTGGCCATTAAAAGAGAAGCATAATACTAAGTTAAGTGTGGCAGAGATGAGGATGCTCAGGTGGATGAGTGGCTTTACCCTTAGAGATAGGATACGAAATGAGCATATACGTGAAAAGGTTGGAGTAGCTCCAGTAGAAGATAAGATTAGAGAGAGTCGCCTTAGATGGTTTGGTCACATTAAACGGCGGCCTTCCGATGACCCGGTTAGGAGAGTAGAGGTATTAGATTTGACTTATGTTAAGAAAGGTAGGGGTAGACCTAAAAAGACTTGGTTAGAAAATATTAGGAATGACCTTTCTTTATTAGATTTAAACGAGAATTTGACTTTTAATAGGACACAATGGAGAAAAAGGATTCATGTAGCCGACCCCACGTAGTGGGATAAAGGCTTGATGTTGTTGTTGTTGTTGTTATGTTGCTGCTATTTTATCTAGTACATCCTTGATTCTGAACTCTGGTACTTTCTCACATATGATGCGTAATATTTAGTTCTCCTCTTAATTTTCCCCCTCCTTTACCAATTTTTGTTGTAGATGGATCCCACTCATTTTTCTATAAAAGGCTTTGTCTCTCCATCTTCCGTATATTCTCTAATTTTTGTTCCATTATTTCTAATTAACTTTTGATTTATTGCTTAGTCTAAAGTCATAAATGCTTGATAACTTTCTACTTGTCTCGTTACATTTTCCAGGATCTTAGTATCATGATTGCTTTATTCAACACTCCTAAGTGTCCAATTATGTTTTTCATAGCATTTATTTTTTTTTTTCATCTAATATGTCTTGAATACTATATTGTAGAGCATCCTCACATATGACATGTAGTTTTTAGTTATTTTCTTCTCTTAAGTTGTGTCACCTTCCCCCAGTTCTTGTTGAAAATGGATCCTACTCTCTTGTTTTTGAGAAAGACTTTGTGTTTGTATCTCTACTCTTCTCTCCCTTTGTTGTTCTAATATTTCCTAATAACTTGCTTTCATTCATTGCTTAACTAAAAATCATAAATGCTTGATAAACTTATTAATTGTCTTCATTATATTTTTTAGTATTTTCGTATAAGGAAGACAAATGGTAGAAATTTTGTAGGTACCGGAGTTTATTACTTAATATATGCACGCTCGTATACTTTCTCTATAAGCATCACTTCTTTCAGTGACATTATTGTCTGGGTCATCCACCGCCATATCAGCTACAATAATTCTCCTCATTCGCTTTACCTAATATTGAATATAATGCTTGTGAATTCGGTAAACATCATTAGGTGTTCATTTCCTTTTATTCCACCACGTAGTGCTTTTTTTTTTTTTTTACTTGTTTCATTCTGATATCTGGGTGGAGTCTTTGTTTTAACCTACCATGGTTTTAAATTTTTGGTCACCTTTATTGATAATTATTCTCATATTACATTAGTATATTTGGTCAAATTTAAATTAGAAGTGTTGTTTGTTTTTAAGTTTTTTTTTTATCAAGAAATAAAAATTCAATTTTTATTTTAATTAAAACTCTTCTCACTGATAACGTTATTGGAAAGCATGCAGTCCTAATTTTTCTCTTTTTGTGCTGATATTAACACTATTCATCAAGCCTCATGCCCTTCTATATTTCAGTAAAGTAGTTTTGTTGAAAAGAAATATCATCATTTACTTAATGTTGCTTGAAATTTTATGATGCATATGAATGTTCATCATTGTTTATGGGTGATGCAGTTTTACCTTATTAACTACACCCCATTCTTGTTCTAGGTGAAGTCTCCCCTTGTTTCATTTTTTATCTCAGACAATCACCATTCCTTCAGATCCTCGAGTTTTGGATGCACATGTTTTGTTCATTCTTTTATAAAACTTTCCTCTAAGGCTATTCCGTTTATCTTCTTTGGGTGTTCTTGTACTAAAAAAGTTATCGATCCTTCAACTATTAGTTGCCTCTATACTTCATCAGATGCTACAGTCATGAAACGTCTCTCTATTTTCTTCCTCTACCTCCACTCTAACTT
This sequence comes from Dendrobium huoshanense, assembly GCA_016618105.1. Taxonomy (NCBI): domain Eukaryota; kingdom Viridiplantae; phylum Streptophyta; class Magnoliopsida; order Asparagales; family Orchidaceae; genus Dendrobium; species Dendrobium huoshanense. The sequence continues at coordinate 41,199,875 of CM028357.1, forward strand.
TTATGGCCTTTCTACCTCACTTTTGTAGGTAGGCACCATACAACCTTGCTCTCCTAATGTAGCAACATCTTCATCAACATTGTCCACTAGTTGAGAATCCGCTTATTTAAGAATTCTCTAAACTTCATTTGTTCATGGCTCTTTGGATGAGTAATGACTATTTTATTCAATCTTATACAAAACTTAATTATATATTTGTTTGCTTTCAACAATTTGCATACTCTCTATTTTCAATTTTTATGCCTAGGATAGGATATATTGGGAAGCTCTACGGGGTCCTTGATGGAAATAGGCCATGTAGATGAATGCCTTGATGAATATTCGTACTTGGGATCTTGTTCTATTTTCTTCTGGGAGTAAACCAGCTCTATGTTGCTAGGTTTACATTATAAAATTTAATTTTGATGTTTCTATTGATCGTTGGCCATTGGCTTAACTCAGGTTTATGGTTTTAATTATAGTGATTCATACTATCTTGTTGCCAAAATTAATGCCATTCGCATTCTATTGTTAATTGCTATCAATTAAGAGTGCCCGCTTCTGTAGATGGATGTAACGCTTCTTGAATATCAAGATCTCATTGAGACTATTTATATGGAATAGCCACTTGTCTATATTGCTCAGGGGGAGACTAGGGTATGTAAACTCAACAAATCTATTGATGTTTTGAAACAAAGATTATTTGTTTGATTCAATAAATTTTGAAAGGTTCTGACTGGTTTAGGCCTCTGGACTTGTTTTGCAAATGATTCAATCTTTACAAGACACAAGTGATCTGTCTTTCTTACATTAGCTGTCTATGTTGATGATATTCTACTTTGAGAAAGTGCTATAAGTGGACATTAAAAGAAGAGTTTTATGACGAAGAAACTTGGTCGTCCTTCATAAATTTTGGGGATCAAATTTGCTTTCAACAAGATTGGGGTTTCTTGACCTTAAAGGACATATGCTGAATCATCTAGAATAAACTATATTTTTAGGATGCAAACATATTGACACTTCTATTGATATTCAAAAGACCTCCAATGAAGAAAAAAATATAGTAGAAGATGCCTCCCATTATTGAAGATTGATTGAGAAATTAATTTATCATATAATTACAAGAATAAAAAAAAAAATTATTGTACTTATTGTGAGTTAAAAATGCAATCTCCTATGTAGAAATATTGTGAATACATCCATCTTATCCTTAGATGAATCAAAAATCCCTTAGAAAAGGTCTACCATACAAAAAAATGGGCACCTTGACATAGAAGCTTTCTAATGTTGATTATGCTATATTTATTGATGATAGAAAATCCATTATTGGATATTATATTTTTGTATGGGGCAACTTAGTCACTTGTAAAAACAATAAGCAAAATTTAGTGGCTAGATCAAGTGCAAAAATAGAGTACAGGGCCAGAACTCATTTTACGCGTGAAAAGTGGATAGAAATACTATTAAGAGAATTTGATTTATACACCACAGAATCTTTGATCTTAAATTGTGTTAACCATGCTATTTGCGCTTTTAGAAGTCTAGCATTCTACAAAAGAACAAAACATATTGAAATTATCCATAATATATATTATCACTTAATTCGTCCTGCGTATGTTATCCAACAAGATAACTATTTTCAATATTCTCAATTCAAAAGAACTTGATGTGTTTGCTTTGGCTTTAGGATCTATTCAGTTTTTCAAAATTTGTAACAAGTTAAAACTTATTGATATATGCACTCCAACTTGAAGGGGAGTGTAATGTGGGACTTTAATATTTTAGGAAACCATGTTATGCACATAGTTTTAATTTGTGGCAATCTATTATTTATAAGGGGTTTCTCAATTGAACAAGATATACAAATTTTCTTTCTAACATTTGTCAACAATAGTATTCATCCAATGATTATCACCACCCATGTGGACAAAGGTGGGTTTTCTTATTATTCAATTTGTTTTCCTATTAATCTTTTTTTATCAATTGTTCAACCATTTCTTCTTTACAATTTTGATGTTAACATGATCAATCAATATTTAGATGTTTCCATGCAACCACAAAACTATATTGTTAATTAGTAGGTTAAGTTGTTGGTTATTTGGCCACATTTTATTCACGAAAGATCATCTTTACTTGAGAATATATGTGATCTCCTATATGTCATAATTACAAAGTTGTTTGTAAAATAAGATCATTGACCTAGGCACTGGTTAAAAGGCACCATTTGATGATAATATATATTTTTTTTCTGTATTTGGATGATTGCGAAATGATCTTTCTTTATTCGATTTAAATGAAAATTTGACTTTTAACCGGACATAATGGCGAAAAAGGATTCATGTAGCCGACCCCACGTAGTGGGACAAAGGCTTGATGTTGTTGTTGTTGTTGTTGGATGATTGCAAAGTTTTCACTCACTGAAAATTAAAAAATTTGCTACTGCATTCTAAGTCTTGCCATGTATACTTTTTCTTTGATTAGTGTACATGCTTCAGGAGGAGGTTCATGCAGCTGAGGTATTATCAGATTGAACTGCAAAGTGAACTAATTCCATTTCTACAAAAATAATATGCTATATTACTTTTCACTGGACTTTTCTTTCAGTTAGAAAGGACTTTTATCGCAATAAAGCCAGATGGAGTCCAAAGAGGCCTGGTAAGATATCCAAACGATGTCAATAATTGCCTTTTTTGTTTGCTTAGGTCTAGTATTTAGTGTATTCTTCATAGCATATTTTCTGAGAGAAACCAATATGTATGGTTATTTTGGCGTGCAAACAGATATTGTACCCCTAAACCTTACTGTGTCGTTACCCCCCATTAATTTATGTCAAAAAAGTTGGTTAATTACATCTATATGGTTGCCCACGTTGAAAAGCATGCAAGTACCCTAATTATGATATAGAATTTCAATTTCCATTTGTGAGTATTCATCTCTGATGGTGCATGTTCTCCATGAAAGTTTTCTGTGTGATCAAATTAAGGCTTTGTTTGGAACGACTTTCTTCCTGCTTCTTAAAGCGGATTTTTAATACAAAAATTTTAATTTTTTAATAGAAAGCCGCTTTAAGAAGCAGGAAGAAAATCGTCCCAAATGAAGCCTAAAAGGAAAAAATTGCACTTTTTGCACGCTAAATTTTTGTACAAGGGAATTTTCTACTTTATATAGTAAATGACGTCCGTTTGTTCAGATAGCAGAGATAATTTCACGTTTCGAACGCAAAGGGTATAAGCTGGTAGCTATAAAATTGGTAGTTCCTTCCAATGAGTTTGCTCAGCAGCATTACCATGATCTCAAGGAGAGGCCTTTCTTTAGTGGCTTATGTGACTTTCTGAGCTCGGGTCCTGTACTTGCCATGGTAAGTGAGCGTATGGTGGCTTTTTTGTTTCACCAATATGTAATATGCTATTGTTGAGGTTTGTAAATGGCCTGTGCTTTTGTCTGTTCATATGTTTGTTTAACTAGGTTTGGGAAGGGGAGGGAGTTATAAAGTATGGTAGAAAACTTATTGGTGCAACAGACCCACAAAAATCAGAGCCGGGAACCATCCGAGGTGATCTTGCGGTTGTTGTTGGAAGGTACTAACTTTCCACAATTTATTCTTTTAAGCGATTTTGTTATAGTGCTTGCATTTTTTGCTATTGCTATCTTTGAAGAACGAAATATTATGTTTTCAAAAGAACAGCCTTTGTGATGATGTTCTTTTATTCAACATTTGTTTAGTTTGCAGTGATTTTTATTTTTATATTATTATTAAAACTTAAAAGTAAATGTTATATTCTAACAAACTATTCTATTATTTAATCTTATTTTATAGTATAACATCAACAATAACATCAAGCCTTTATCCCATTATATGAGGCTGGCTACATGAATCCTTTTTCTTCATTGTGTATTGTTAAGAGTTTAATTCTCATTTAAATCTAATAAAGAAATGTCATTTCTAATATTTTTCTAACTAAGTCTTTTAAGGTCTACATCTAACTTTCTTAACATAAGTCAAATCTAGTACATCTACTTTTCTAACGGAGTCGTCGGAAGGCCATCGTTTTATGTGACCAAACTATCTAAGGTGACTCTCTCTAATCTTATCTTCAACTAGAGCTATTTCAACATTTTCACATATATGCTCATTTCGTGTCGTGTCTCTAAGAGTAAAGCCACTCATCTACCTGAGCATCCTCATCTCTACAACACTTAACTTAATATTATGCTTCTCTTTTAATGACCAACATTTTGCACAATAAAGTATTGTTGGTCTAACCAATATCTTATAGAATTTTTCCTTAAGTTTGAGGGGGACTTTTCTATCACACAACAAGCCCAATGCATTCCTCCACTTCAACCATCCAACTTGAATTCTTTTAATAATATCCTCATCTATTTCATCATCATTGTGAACAATAGACCCAAGATATCGAAAACGAGTACTCTTATTAATGACTTGATCAACCAAAGTCACAATCCCCCCACCAGATCAATTATTACTAAAACTATACTCCATAATTCAGTTTTAGATCTACTCAAACGAAAGCCATTAGACTCTAAGGTTGACCTTCATAATTCAAGTTTACCATACACTCCCTCTCTAGTCTTATCAACTAGAAGAATATCATTAGCAAAAAGTAAACACCAGGGTATAACCTCTTGCAAATGTCCAGTGAGAAACATCATGACTAAATCAAAATGATATGGGCTTAAGACTGATCCTTAATGTAATCCAACCGAAACAGGAAAATACTTGGTCAAAACTAAAAGAAAAACCTAAAAAAGTGATTTGTTAGTACCAACAATGTGAATTCAGTCCAAACCCTAAATGCTTCCACTGAAATAAATTTGCCTGTTGGAATTTGAAATCAGTTAATTCGTTCTATTCTATAGTGCTTTTACTTCCCATTTTGAGTTCTTGAAGTTGGATGCAAATTTGGTTGCAGAAACATAATCCATGGAAGTGACGGACCTGAAACGGCTAAAGATGAGATTGCCCTCTGGTTTTCACCTACCGAACTTATTTCTTACGCCAACAATGCGGAGAAGTGGATCTATGGAGTTAATTGATTAGCATCTCAAATAATTTCTATTTAAATTCTTTGGCCGTACTTAATAGCCAAAATATGCAAAATTTGCATTCCTACTAACTATTTCTGATTGTGGAAAATCCACATGATAAAGGGTAATAATGATGAATAAGTCCTTTCTTTTCGAGAAGCAGCTGCCACCATGAAATTGTTCTTTCAGGCAGTTGGCTTATGTAACGTTTGATTTAATAAGCCCTGAATGATCACTTGTCCTTATAACACTCAAAATGAAGAGGCAAAATAACCCTAAACTTCACAGAATTCTACTTGTGAAACACCATTGTGGAATGTTGCATTCACCATAATTAGTTGTTGTAATGAGTATTATTAGGGTTGAAGATCATCTGACTACGATTGTTGATCATGCTGATCTGTGCTGGAACAGTTTCCTTCACCATGTAATTTATGGTTTAAAATTATCATCCAACCACCCTTTAACATTTGTTTTCCTTCTTATTTCATTTATCAGTTTATTATGCTTAAGCTATGTGAACAAGCACTAATATTACTTCAAAATATAGGCTCCTTGATAGCTTTGACCCGTTTGATCACATCAAGGGGGCAATGAAATGATAATATTTCTAATGTGAAAGTCATGTAATTTTTCTCAAGATATGCTGATTAGGGTTGTCAATATTTGACACAATCCGAAATTTTTGGGTCGGGTTCGAGTCCTAATTGTTGACCCATTTTGAATTTCAGATCGAGTTCGGGTTTACTTGGAAGCCCAAGAATGACATGGTTTTGACTCGAAATCTTGTAGTTCGGACTTATTTACGGGTGTTGAAATCCAGCCGTTCTTAGTACAAAGGATCCGACGGACACAAAGATCAATCCGTGGGATACTCTCATGGATCACGCCATAATGAGGGAACGAATTTAGGAAAGATTTTATTTTCTTATTTGTGTATTAAAATTTGCAATTTATTATTTCCTCATTATGATATCTTGTATAGATCTATAAATAGGGAAGATTATAATGAATAAAGACAAGCTTTTCCCTCTCAAATTCTCTGCTTTAACAACGGGATTTGGTCGAAGAAGCGCACTAAACAGAGAAAGGTACCTTCAAGCGGGCGAATTCCTGTTGTTGCTTCCGACCAAAATGTTGTAACTTTTGATCTGATCGGAAGGGAACGTCGTCTGTGGAGCGAAGTCAAACAACAACGAATGAGCCGGTTGCCAATAAAAAGCAAATCCTAGACGCTTCTAAGGCTCTATGCCCACAAAACGGAGAAAGTTACATTCACTAGGCTTCACAGGGAGCTAACTCCCGTCGCTGCTTCTGATCAAAATGTTGTAACTTCTGATCCGACCAAAAGGGAGCGTCGTCCAAGGATCGAAATCAAATAGAAACGAAAAACCAAAGGACAATGGCAGTCTTATGGGTCCGTTCAGGTTGACCTGAACCCAAAGCAGGTTGGGTTCGAGTTTGAAAAACTGACCCGTTTGTAAAAAACGGGACATGTTTGGGTTGACCCGAATAGTGTTAGGTAAGTTTCGAGTTCGACCCAAATTTGATCCGTGATCCGAAATTAACACCCCTAATGATGATCTAAATTTGCGTAAGATCAATATGATTTTAAGCAATATGATTGAAGGCCATAACTAGAAGATTATCAACATCACTTGATTGTGATATTCTAAGGTTCAAGCAATCATTGTGATAAGACAAATGCGAACCTTAATGAGAAGTCATCATTATTATGATGAAATAAGGGAACAAACATAATGGAGAGCTTAAGCCTAACATGTATTTTGAGAATAATATTGGAAAGTCATTGCCCTTTAGATTTATTTATTGATAAAATTTTCAGTTCTTCTGGACTATACCAAATGTGACACCCTTGGTTAAAAGCAAGAAATTTCCAAGTCTTCTTGGCTGCAAAGTGGCTTCCTAGAAAAACGCTTAAGATGGACGTTGAACTCTATTTAGTTAATTTGCGCATGTATAAAATTGAAGTAAAAGAGGAATTCAATGGTCGCTGCATTAATATAAATAGTTTCTGGCTAAATAATTTATCTAGTAACTATTCATTGATGTACTGAAGGTATCATGTCTTTATCCCTTATCCAAAGGTTGGCCCCTCTTTGCATTGAAAATAATAATAATATTATTATTTGAAAACATTTAGATCAATTAAGATAAATTAACATACAAATTAAATATATAAATTTTGAACTCAAGATAAATTATTTTTTATATTAAAAAGTTGATTTAAAAAACAGTAAGAAAGATATCCCAAACGAAGCCTTATTTAGGCTTAGTATGAGACAATTTTCTTATTATTTTTTACAACAATTTTCTAATACAAATATTTTTTCACAAGTAATGAAAAAATAGCAATAAAAAAATGTTCCAAATAGCCTTAAAAAAAGCCTTAAACTGATCGCATGGCAGCATCATACTATGTAGAATCCTCTTCAAGAACGAACCATTAGATTAAAAAAATAAACAACAGTCGTCACAATAAGTGCAACATGGGACTGAAGATCTAATTTTATTTGAAACATTTTTACAACACGACCTCCATGATCTAAATAAAGATCATTATTACAGAGAATAATAAGGTGGAATAAGCAAGAAAAGAACCAGAAGTCCCAAACTTGGTCTTGCTGAGGTAACATTCCTTCAAAGGAAACTCCAGGGTTTTCATGCTAATTTCATCCTCTCCATTGGAGGAAATTATTAGATGCAGACACCGGACGTAGAAATGCGTTCGGATTACTGAATGAACTGCGTACACTCTGACTACGCTCTACTTACACTGCTGCGTACACTCTGCGTATTTGTAGATACACAACAAATAAGCAGCAAATTCTTACAACTAAATATTTGATGTTATAAATACGCAGAGCGTAAGCAGAGCTTAAGCATAGGATACGCAGTAATCTAAAAGATTATTTACGTTCGGACTCCGCACAGAATAATTTCCCCTCTATTGGCTGCTGGAATCCATCATTCTTCATTTCCGCTGCTTAGAAATCTCATGGTCTCCAGTCCTCGCAAATCTTCCTCGCACCCTCGGCTGGCAATCTGCTAATGCCTTCCTGCAAGCGTACTGCCGAATATAGACTTCTCATTAATTACCTTCTCACTGTTACATAGATCAACAGATATACTGTAGGTTTAACTCATAGATAACCAATAAGAACAACTGAGCATTACTCCATAATCGAAGACTGGTTGGCCAAAAAGATTAGTCCAATAGCATGGGGCAACATATGAATCATAGAAATCTTTTACCAGTTGAGTGCGCGCGCGCGTGTAAAGTTTATGAGTTTAAACCAATAATCTTAGAGAAATAAAATTCTTCTTTAACCAATCAGCCATGGCAATTCCACTTGGTAGAATATTTTTGTGATTCAGATCCTACCATGCCATTTGAGCTAGGGGTGTCAAAAGTTGACACGACCCGAAACCTGATCCGGATCGAGCCGGAAAAATTTAGGTTCGGATCAACCTGTTTGTGAAACGGGTCGGGTCCATGTTCAAATTTCTGACCCATTTGAAAAACGGGTCAACCCGAATTTACCCGTTTCGTCATCGCACGCGTCAGGACTCATGTCTCACTTGCGTCGCGTCGGGTCACGTCCGCGTCAAGTGTCGCCGCCGTCGGTCCAACCCGCACAGTCGTGCGACCCGCCCTTCTGCTACCTCTACCGCTGCTTGCCGAGCTACCATCACTGTCGTTCGTCTCACACGGCGCACTCGTTGTCGCTGCCGATGCCTCTACTATACCAGCTTCGAGGTTCAGACTCGGCGGACACGCTTCGCTCCGCAGCTGTTCGCGGGTCGGGTTAGGTCGACCCGGTAACCCGCATGGGTCGGGTCCGGGTTGACAAACCTAAACCGTTTGCAAAACCGGGTCGGGTTAGTGTCAACCCATTTGCGGCCGGCTCAAAGTCAGGTTCGACCCGAACCTGACCCATTGACCCGAATTAACAGCCCTAATTTGAGCAGCTTTTAGACAGCTAACCAATTAGATGGAAAAAAAAAAAAATCTCAAAACGGGCATTTTTCATTTGCAAAACAAAGTAGGTGGTCCTAAATCAGATGTGAACTGGATGTGAAAAAGTTGATGCATCTTTGTGCTGTAGTGAGTGGCATTGATGGCAGCTTCAAGTGAGTGATTGGGACGGTTAGGAAAAGGCAGCAATTTGCATCGAACATCCATGCTCTACTTGCGTTACAGCTCACTAGATGCGATTTCTGTCTGTTCATTGTTTTAGATTGTAATTTCGTGATTTTCCAGATTCTGATAAGAGGATGTTTCTTATTTGGGTTTTTGCTATAAACTATTTCAATCTTTCTTTTCCTCTTTCCATTTGATTCTCGTTTGAAAGTTGAAATTATTTATTATAAATTAATTTTATTTTGCTCTATCCTTGAGAAAGTAGCAATGCATCTTAATTTATAATTGAGTGAAAAAATATATG